>JAZDUA010000563.1:0-600000 GCA_038098605.1 Gryllus longicercus | reverse complement strand
AAACAGAGACAAACGTAAATGATTTCCCCGGAAAACACGACAAACTAACAAATACTTTACACATACTTTTATTGCTTCCATTTCCTCGTGCGCGTTCGCGCTAAGTAGAACAATTTTTTGTTTCACCCCTATAGATCTTATTAATAATTATCTTACACAACGATGTGCACTTTCTCTTAAACTACGAAAATTGCGAACAATTACAAAAAAAATGCCATCGTTCTTATTACTAAATCAGTGGCGGATCCAGAGACGAATTTTGGGGGAGGAAATTCAAAACTTTATGGTTGAAGGTGACATATGACAGATTTTGTAAAATGTCGTAGGATACACTAGCTCATGACGCAATACAATTTCATTCGTTGTAATGGTTATCCGAAAATATTTTTGCTATAAAGTTTTGTGACAAGTTGAAGTTAATAGTCAATGAAAACGTTTAGGGGGAAAATTTCCCTCATTTCCCTCCCCTAGGGTCCGCGCCTGCTAAATATTGAACCACGTCCTGCTCCCCGCGAGTGTGAAGTTTTGAGCGACGCGCTAGTACCCGCTCAAATCAGTTCGCCCGCGAAGAAGCCAGGAGGTTCTTAACCGACCCGGCCAATGGAGGGCAAGGCCTCCTCCGTCAAAAATAAAATGACGATTTATGAGGCGCACTTAAGTATGAGCGAAAGGTTCGCGGGCATCTTAACTAAGATGAACTACACCCCACACCAAATTTCTTGGCGCTTGACAGTTGCGGTTGAACAGAAGCATTGTTGCCACACCAGAGTTTCATGTTTGCTCCCAACGAAGCATTAGCCGAGCAATTTTTCTTGAGCCGATGGCTTCGAGAAATTCGGGAAGGGTATTGGTTACGAAATCGGCCACTAGATTTTATGAAGTAACGCTAATATCTTGAATATTAGTTATGCCTTGACTACTTTCTCATTAATATGCGTTATATCCTTTTCAGGAGTTTGAGGTATATCCTGTGATCCTGTATTAATAACTAAGAACTAATAACAGCTAATTGTGTACTCATAAAAAACACATTTAAAAAATGGCACTAGACTTGCTTCGGCCGTTTTTTTTAAAGAAAAACACGGAGACGAGTTCTTGTCTTCAGCACCAAATAGTTATTTCTATGCACCAATGAAAATGTGTTTGGAATGTTTTCATCAGTGTTTGCTGCGAGCGTTTACCTTCAACTGTTTATTGTGGCAGGTAGGGGTGAGGTAGGTCATGGGTCAAGAAAAGTTGCGCGGCTAATAACAATAACTATGTATTAACTATTAATAACTAAGAACTAATGTACTCATAAAAAACTGTACTGTAAAAAAATGTGTACTCATAAAAAAACAACTTTCCCACATATTTAAAAAATTCTTTATGGACGTGAGTGTCAATATTGTAGCTCGATGCCGTCTGTAGCTGAAGTTATGGAGCTGAAGAAAGTTTACTTAAAAACTTCATTTTTTAAATATTATTTCAAATCTCCAGTATCTTTTGAACAATTTAAATATCAAAATTATATGAAGAGATTTTATTTGAAAAAAATTAATTTATATTTATGATGCATATTCAGAAATAGAGTTAGGATATGAGAGAATAGCCAAAAAAACAAACGTTTTCGAGTCTAACGCGATTATATAATGGAATATTTATTATTTTTAAAAATGCTTACATTCATATGAAAAAATAATACAAATTTCTTCTGAAATTTACGCGAAACACTTTCTCAATATCACCTCCTTGACAACGCGGTTCTTCGTTTGAGTATAGCAAGTCATAATGCTAATGTGCAAGTGCAGCATTGCCAATTTTTTTCAGATACCCCGGTATTTTTTATTGCATACATTTGTTAATACAGAACTTCTGGCATAATAATAACGGTTTCTGAGATTTTAGACGACATTGAGATGACTAGCCTTTTATAGAGAGACTGGCTCTGTTTATATTTCAAGTGATTACAAGAACATGTAGAAAGGGTGTATCATACACCTTTTTGTTTTCAATATTTGCCACATGACAGTATGGCCTTTCAATATACGTAAAATTAATATAAATTTGTTTGTTTTTTTCTTAATTTGCCAATCCGTGCGTGTATTCGCGCACGCATGCACAAGCACGCCTGTATCAATGAAGGTGCCTTTGCGGGCAGTCAGCATGTGTGAAAAGCGGAAGGAGAGGCAGAGAGAGAGGGAGAGAGGGAGAGGGAGAGAGGGAGAGAGAGGGAGAGAGAGGGAGAGAGAGGGAGAGAGAGGGAGAGAGAGGGGGAGAGAGGGGGAGAGGGGGGAGAGGGAGAGAGAGGGGGAGAGAGAGGAAGAGAGAGGGAGAGAGGAAGAGAGGGAGACAGAGAGGAAGAGAGAGAGAGTGAGAGAGAGGAAGAGAGGTAGAGAGAGGGAGGAGAGAGGGAGAGAGAGAGGAGAGAAGAGAGTCCTGTCACACAAAGACAGACTGACTGACTGACTGACACACACAGGGATCAGACAGACAGGCATTTATTGACTGACGGAGTGCGCGCGAAAGAACGAGTGTTAGTAGTGCGAATGTTCATGTGCCCGCGTGCATGACCCATTTAAAGCGAACGTTTTTGTTTCAGTTCAGCGCCACATCATCTCTTTACCCTCCTGGGACGCAAGGCAAAATGTCTCAACACTTAAGGCGAGTATCGTGATGTAGATGGACGTTTCTGGGGCTGGCTTTGGGAGGCAGAGATGCAGTGAGTAGTGACGAACACCACCTCCGGCTGGAGTCCATGTAAACTAACTGTCTGCGAAGAGTCGTGTCCTAAACAAGGATTGGTTCGACATGCACCATTTTGAAGTTTCATGAATAGATATCTAAAAGTGGTTTCTCCCTGCGTTTGTATGCAAAATCTTTGCGATTTCATTCAATTCGAAGTTAGGCTTTGGAATCTAACACTACTCCGCATCTCGCAAACAATCTGTAACCTACACGTTTCACTACTCAGAGTTTGAAACTGAAAATAAGCAAACTTGTGAAACGTTTCTGAATTAAATTATGCGAGTTATTTTCCACCGAATGGCTGTTCAAAAGTTCAGTGTTCCCTCACAATGATTTACTGTAAAAGTCGCGTTCCGTTTACTATTTAACATTCCATTTATTGAGTGAATAATAAATTAAAATTATATTCTAAGTGGTTTTCCTTCACCTTCAAGCTATAATTAATTATTGGAAATAGTACACAGTCCTGACGTTGACTACCTTCTTGTAGCCGTGAGCTACGTTTCGATAGGCGATGATGAAAGTAGTTAGGTCCGAGAGCAGAGTTTCGCTTAGCAAATTAACTGTCAATCTTCGACGAATCGCTATTCTAACATTGTGAGCAATTTTCACAGGATTCAATTACAAACGTAAATGTCAAGTTGTAAGTTTGTTTTAAAGTAAAGTACACGTCATTTTGAAAATTATATATTATGCCACTTTTATGTTTATTAATAAGAAGTGTAATTAATTATTTTAAATCAATGTACATTTTAGTTTAAAATAACTTCAAAGTAATATGATTACGACTTGGCACAACGTATCCTCAATGAGGAAATGAAGCCTTTTTAGCGTACGTTTACTATTTTCTTTGAATACTTCGAATTAAATCTTACAGTTGAAATTTTCACGGAAGTTTGGTATTACAGCAGTCCAGCACGTGTGCAATTTTCAGATTTTTATATCGTCCCCAACAGAGATATTACAGTTACATTTTTAAAAAAAAAAAATCCAAAATTCCAATTTTTAAGAGGATGTAATTTTCAAGTGGTATGTCACCAATAATATTTCACAAAAAGTCACTATATTGTTTTGTGTAAAAGCGCAGAAAAATTAAGACTGTGATTATATTCCTTCTTTGAGAAATTACTCTCAGAATATCGAATTTCGTTCATTCGCGTTCCGTAGATTTGGTTGCAAATATTTTCAAAATAAAACCATAGAAGTTAGGCATACTATTTCGATTACTGGGCCAGAATATAACAAATCTAATGATTTTTATTCTAGAATGTTAGAACAACCCAAAGCTGAGTAATTTAGCAAAGCGAAAAATGAGGCAAAGCATAAAACAAAAATTGCCACCATTTGTAAATCAGGTACAATAAAAAAATAAAGATGTTTTTGAACAGCTAAAACATAACGAACTGTATGCATAAAATATGCATTTTTTTCGAGATAATCAATGTCGGACCACTTAAAATGGATTAACCCCATTCCAAGAACTGTCCCGGACAAGCTCTAAACTCCTGAAACTGGATCTCCCAATATGTAGAGAACTGCGATACATGTATATGTGTGTGAGTGTAAGAGAAGAGGAGGAGCCTAGGATGCGAAGAATGAAAAATGGGTTCGAACCCACGACCTCCCGATCCCAAAACACTGCAGTTGCAAGCTATTCGCCCGGGGGGGTTGGGAACGTGCTTGGTCTGCTTGAATATTGATGATACCAGATCCCACCGCCAGTAAAATTCGTAACAACATCCACTTAACGTCTTAGAGGGGGGAACGGAGTGTGCAATTCAGTCACCATATGAAACTTTAAATGGGCATGTGGTTGCCTGATAACAGTATACGCTACCTAGATTTACGCTTCGCAAAACTTGTTGCGAGGAACTTCAACGCAGCGAAGAGAACTGCAATCGACAGCAAACTTTACCCTCTGCGCATGCGCTAACGTTGAAAAGTGATGCACGACTCCACTGCGAACACGCAAAATATCGATATTGCTATCGATTGCTGTACGTTACACTGTGCTTAAAATTCCATTTAGGGATTCGATATAGCATGACCGAGCGATCGATTAGCGTGCGATATAAGTCGCCAGCTGAACCTGGCGGATTAGCGGGCTTCGCTATCGCATTGAGTTCGATTTCGAGTTGGTTCATACGCACAGGCTCAAAAGTATGGTCTCCTATTGAATGCTGCGCTGTGTTTCAAGTGCCAATAAGGGAAAGAACGGCGTATAGCAATTGACAACACTATCGATTTTCTTCACATACGCAATTTGCATTTCGGATCACATTTCTGCATCTAGGCATGCGTAGAAAGTGAAAATCGCAGACGATTGATACATGATATGCCCAAGTCCCATAACAGGCACATGCGCATGCGCTGATGCACCTAAGGGCTGCGAATCTTGAACTGAGCATGCGCAGAAGATCGATAGGGCTTTAACGTTCGAAAACGTTACACAAACTCCCTATTGTTTAGAAAATTGCCGATATTTGAAGCGTGGATGTATCACTGCCGTACGGAGGGATGCGAAATTCGGTCCCACGAACAGCACATCGGTGGGCGGGGGCGTGGGGCGCTGTAGGGGGCGGGGCAGGGCGGGACGGGACGGGGCGGGGCGGGGCGGGGAGGAACGGGGATAAGGGAAGGGGCGGGGCGGGACGGGGAGGGACGGGACGGGACGGGACGGGGCGGGGCGGGGCGGGGCGGGGCGATACAGCTTATCGCCGTTGGAAGTGCGCGTGGTGCGTTTTACGACGACGATAGCGCGCGCGCGCGGCGCACCGCGACCTACTTCCCGGCGGCGCTGGCGGCGCTGGCAGCGCATTCTGGCGGGCACGCGACGCACCGCAAGCCTCCGACGCCCACCGCGTCCGCAGAGAACGCCACCAACGCCTGCCGCGCTTCTTCGCACTCGGAAGCGCGCGCTCTCACACGTACAGCAGGCGCCGCGCTGCGCCGGGCCGAGGTTGTCGGGGGCGGGCGCACCCCGGTCAGGAAATAAAACACTTACGCGTAATGGACAAGAAACTACGATCCCTTCCTTTTACAACCAACAGACTGGCTTAGGTGGCATCAACTGATGTCACTGCAGTGTCTGTCAGGGAGGACCTAGGGTTCGGGTCCCGATCGCAACATGACAATAAACTCCCGCATCGCCAGGGCTACCGGCGGGGGGAAAGTTGAAGGAAAAAAAAAGAAAAAAGAAAAAAAAAAGAAAAAAGAAAAAAGTAACGACCGTGGCACGATTTTCGACACTAGCCAGATAGCTACGACTCGAGGATAATTCAATTGGCTGGCTGCTCTAACCAGTAGTTTACCGTGGATTCTCCGATCAACACCAGGCGAATGCCCGAGCAGTACCCTGACGAACGAGTCGTGGACTGTGCGCGGGGTCCTTCGTCATCCTTGTCCTACTTTCTCCCCTTACTTATATATGTACAATTATACGCACCACACTACTACACACTGAATACCGATGGTCGGGAGCTTAGAGCTTGTCCCGGCTGGAGCAGTGACTCGACGTTGCGAGATACTTCGATGGGAAAACCCCTGATAGCCGACGTGTAGATCACCATCAAAGGGGGGGGGGGGGGGAAATTACTGACACCTACCGATGTAAACATGCACCACACTTACGGGATTAATGACCTTAGCAGCTGTCGCACGGAAACACGAAATAATCAATGAATCAATCAAACGACCAACAGCTACGAACTCAGAAGAACAAAAATGATTAAGTGAAAAACTCGTCCTTATTTCCAGATACACATACGTCTTTCCAATGGATGAAATTCACTCCCTAAGAATAGTTCCTTCGGCAGTCATTTATGGATATAAAATTTGGGCTATATTTCAGTAGCGGATTCAGGGAGAATATGGAGGCCATAATCTCCTCAAAGCCATATTTTTTGGTATATTTTCTCTATTTATTCAAAAGAATTACCTTAGTTTTTGATCACCTAACATTCAAAGGAGTAATTCCATGTGCTAGAACTACGTTGAAAAAAAGGATATGGAGGCCATAATCTCCTCAAAGCCATATTTTTTGGTATATTTTCTCTATTTATTCAAAAGAATTACCTTAGTTTTTGATCACCTAACATTCAAAGGAGTAATTCCATGTGCTAGAACTACGTTGAAAAAAAGAGGCTCATTAAGAACAGCATTAAAATATTTCGAGACGCGTCACAATGTAATGGCGACTTTGCTTAATCTTCTGTACCGTCCTACATCGGCTTATAGCACGGATATTTTGAGTTGTAGCCAGGCAGAAACAAGGGAATCGTTTCTCTCTGAGGAAATTTGTTGTTCTTCATTTCTGAGCACCCGTTCAGCCAATTACTCCTCTTCCACACACTACGACCCACGCCGATTCTTTCGCCCTGCGTCAATGCTACGAGATTACATCTCATGTTGACGTTCTAGAAAAACGTGCCATAAGATTCTACCTTAGCAAATTGTTTTCTTCCAATCCTCTAACATTTATTTCTGCAGACCAACTATACAGTTCACCAAATCCCCAAACCCTACTGGTGAAACTTCGATTTATTTGCAGTGACATATGACGTACGTGAGCTGTTACGGTGTCATCCAATCACGAGCTTGGTCGTCACTGCAGTGATGTCACAATGGTGACGTTCAAGCTCCCGATTGAATGTGACCGTAGCAGCTGATTAAACTTTAATGTTACTATAATTATAATTATAATAACGTGCGATTATAATTAAATCGAATTATAGAACTTTCTTGTCAGCCGCTGTCTGGGGGTGAATTCTAGCGGCCGGATGCTCTGATCTGTGGTTTTCCGACGTTTCTCCGACAAACGAAAGCCGGAGCAATGCTTAAACAAACGGGCCACGGACCGCGCGCATCTTCCTCTTCCTTGTCCTCTCCACACCCCTTACCTTCACACACACTCACATACACTGCACTACCATACACGTCGGGAGATCGGTCGGGAGCTTAGAGCTTGCCCCGGATACGGCGGTGCCCCGTTGGTGGGAGACACCCGCATGAGGGAAAACCCGCAAGCCGACAGGTAGGTCGGCGCCGGATCTCGCCATCCAGCGATCACCGCCGTCTCGCGCGAAAAAAGTATACACTACACTTTAGGAACTAATGACCTTAGCAGTTGACGTGCCCGGAATCACCATCAATAACTCGCCCTTTTGTAATTTCCGTGCTACAACGCAGGAAGTGAGAAGGGACGGGGAAGTCACACGGAAGCGCCGATTGTTCCGAAAAAGTCATTTACACACGCACACAACCATCTCTGATCGTCACCAAAACTCATCTGTGCCTCGCATCATTTCCAAAACTTCCGTAAAACAACTGCCATATCCCATCGACTCCAAAATATCGGACATGTGCTGCGACCTGCCGACTTCAAAACTTGCGAAATGAATCTTTGTTGATTGAAAATACAAGAAGGAAGTATTCGGTCAAGACGACTAAAGGAATTTGGTCAATTCTTTACAAATATTTATTAATGTATTTAGAACTACGGAATACCTAATTCAGAAATTGCAACATGAAGAGTCTTCACTCCACTTTTTATTGAGATTTTTTTTCATTTTTGTTAATATATAATACAATATTTAGTTTAAACAATACAATTTGTACACAATATTTAAAAATATTCTGTCAATTATCATGAGATTAAAACAATAAATTAATTTTACATGAAAATTAAGAAAAAAAATTGTTATTGACTTTGATCACGTCCATGAACAAATACATAAAATCTTCATTAATGGAAAACAATGATTGGAAACCTGAACCTTAGTTTTCTTCAACTGACATAGATGAACCAAGTGCTCATATTTGAACTACTTAAACAGTGGAATCTGGCTATGCCAAAACAGAAGGAAAATAAAGTCTTCTTTTCCAATTGCGGAAGTTTTTGGCTACGAAAGCTTCCAATGTTCATTTGATCCCGTCATCTGGACGGCCCATTTTACATGACTTGTAATGTAGAAAATAGCTGGTAGACGTGCGAGTTGAGGAACGCGATGATAGCTAAAGAGGTGGAGGGCGTGAAGAGTAAAATAAGAATAAAAATTGGATGCGTACAATGGGAGAAACGGAAGAATTGGAGATAGAAAAATAATATGTGAAATAATAATAATAATAATAATAATAATAATAATAATAAGCAGAAGAAGAAGAAAAAGAAGACACAAAAGAAGAATAGGCAGAAGAAGAGGAGGAAGAAGAAGAATAAAAAGTAGAGGAGGAAGACGAAGAAGTGGAAACAGAGGTAGAAGAAGAGGTGAAAGAATAAACAAGAAAATGTGGGGGAGAAATATTAAGAGGCGGAATTAGAGGATAAATTCAAATGACGAAGACGAGGTAAAGAAGAAAAGAGGAATAAAAAGAGGCAGAAGAAAAGAGGAATAAAAAGAGGCAGAAGAAAAGAGGAATAAAAAGAGGCAGAAGAAAAGAGGAATAAAAAGAGGCAGAAGAAAAGAGGAATAAAAAGAGGCAGAAGAAAAGAGGAATAAAAAGAGGCAGAAGAAAAGAGGAATCGGAGGAGGGAGAATAAACGTTTTCCATCACCCTACTGCATTCGCCGGCGCGTTTTCCGCCGACTAGAGTAGGGGTGTCCAACTTCCAAGGTGTCAAGGGCCACAACTAAAACCTTTCGTATAGTTGCAGGCCATATTTTCAGTAACTGGTGGAGGTGGAGGGAAGCCATTCGTGATGTCAGCCCGAACTATGCTAAACGAAATGAAACACATTTGAATGATTTTGAATACCTGAATTGACTAGAAAAACTCCTTAGATCTAAACTTAATCTATTTTTACATTAAAGCGGTATTGACCTTGACTGGGCTCTAGCGCTAGGCGCATATTATTCTTGTCCGACGTGGATGAAAGGGGCTTTCATTTTTGACTAATAACCTTTCGCGAGCCACAATAAATGGTGTAACGTCGTGACGAATCAAGACGACAGGATCTCAGATCTCATAATATGCGTACATTTATGTGTATATCATGTACAACGATAGCTTGCTTTTTAGTACACAGTATATCTCAGTTTTATAAGCGTTTCTTTGGCGGAAAACAAATGATAAGTCTAAATTACAACCATTCACTTGTTGCAATTGCTTTCTTGTGCACACGGCCCCATAGTAATCGGTTTCCAGTCGCCAGGCGGGACCATCTCTCACGAAAAGATGAGAGAGCTAGTCAGCGACGTTACAATGGCACCGCGGGACGCATGCGGCCCGCGGGCCGGCTGTTGGTCAACCCTGGACTAGAGAGTATTACAGCGCCGCCGACCGTCCGCACAAACGTCGACATCGCGAGGCGTCGCGTGGCGTCCCGCGTATCGAATTCCGCCCGGATCGCCTTCTGAGAAGGGAAGGGAAGCAGAGTGAAGCGAGAAGGTTCATGGACGCCCGCAGGAGCTAAGCAGCTTGGACGGCGCGGTGTTTACGGGGCGAAGGGAGGATATCACATGCGACGTCGCCTGAGAGGCATATTCGAATAAACTCCTGCAGGATGTATTTGTGGAAGGAAAGAAAACGTCAAAAGTTTGGTAAGATTGCATTCAATGTGTAACCGAAATAATTAAATGGATAGGAATCACCTCTTGGCGGCCTAGGGGAGAGGGGACGAGGCTCCTTAAAATACAAATTTTTTTGCAATATGTAGTGTGTTGGACGAGATTTCACGGTAATCTAATAATACTCAATGGCCCCCACCCCCAATCTTAATTTGGGTCTGGTGACGCTCAAAATTAAATGTTCACATTTGTTGCAGAATATTATGCACCATTTCATCCCCAATCGTGCGGAAATTAACTTCTAGTATGGTTTGCGAATGTCTTTGGAAATTCATCGCTTCGTATGCACTGGAATTAAGAATTTTAATTGGAAATATATACATTTCTTATTTTTTGAAGGATGGAATAATAATCAAACGGATTTTTAATGAGATAATTCCTTTGAAATTAACGGCAGGAACAATGTTAAATTACTTAAATTTTCCTTGTTTATTTTTTCTTTCCTCTTTACGCTCTACGTTTTTTGTTTATTTTTTCTTTCCCCAAGGGTTTCCCTAGTGAGCAGTAAGCATTTGTTTATGCTGCCTATGCTTAACACCACACTGAAGTCTTTTACGTCCCACCGCGTTTACCACATGAGGTAGTAAACAAGGGAAGATTAAAAAAGGGAGAAGATTCCAGAGAAGAGGGCTAACAATAAATCAACAAGCAAACAGGATGAGGAAGCTAAAAAATGTGAATTATTTACAGCAAAGGTTCCCAACCTTTCACAATATACGACATATAAACGTGGTCGCATTCACAGCTCTTACACTTTCTAGTAACTAAGGCGCTTCCTTTTACTGGTACTTTGGAAAACCACCTTTTAGGTATCTAAAAAATGAAATAAGAACTTAACGATTCTTCCTAACTTCGTGTATCGGTAGCGGTGAGAATGTTATGGGGATGGAGACGATGAAAAAACCGTATGTAGAACAAGAGAAGAGCAGTTACAATCACTGGGTAAAATCGCCAGCCTGAAAATGCACGTAAGAAAGGCTTGACAGTAAAATGATAATACGCGTTAACAAAGAATGCCGAAACACAAAAATAACATAACGCGAAAATTCTGACCCAAATCCTTTGAGCGCGTTGAGTTAGAAAGTGCCGATAACACAAATTAAAGCTTTGAGCGTGAAACGAAAATAGAGAGTAATTATGATTTCTAAATTGAAAAAACATGACAAGAAAAGAAGTACAAAATGGGGAAACATTTTCAGGAGAAGGGATTGAAGAAAACTGATAGGCGAAAGAAAGTATAGCTTGAATAAAACAAATGTCATAGAACAAGGAAGAATACGCATACACAAAACCTTTTAGAAGTACGAACTATATCAGAGAAGACGGAAGAGAAAAAATGTGAAATAAAAAATACAACGGAAAAGAATGTGGAGCAGATGATAAGAGAGACGCCTTGAGAAGAGGGATGTCATAAAGCGTAGGATGAACGATAAGTAAGAAATGAAGAAATAAGGGGATAACAAAGAATGAAAGTTGGCAAAATGCGCGAGAAAAAAACATAGAAATCGAAAAGAAAAAAGTGCCCGTCACAAATATTAGGATGAATGAGGGAAAATGTTACAGGAAACCCAGTAAAGCGAAAGGAGGAAAAATGAAGAGGAGAAAAAGGAGTGTTCATGGGGTGCAACATAGGCATGACATGATACTCACGATTTTGAGTAAAGATCTTCATTTTATAATACTTATTACTTATTATACTCCATGATGCTGTTATAAGTGCGTTGGAGAGGTACTCAGAAGCCCATTGATCGGTTTTTGTTAGATTTTTATTGCTTTAATTTTTTAAGGAGCTCTAAATCATTGATATAGTTTGTTTTTTAATCAAAATAATATGTCGTTTAGGCAATTGGAAAATGTTCGCATTGATGTATTATTAACGTAGATGAAATGCAATACAAGTACACTTCAAAACGTTATTTTTAAGCAATACTATTTACTTGCACTATTCTTTAATTAAAAGTTAATACATTGCGAGTTAAACTAGAAACGTGATGAAACAATGCAGGCTCTAGCGGCCCGCTGTTCTGATCGGTAGTTTTCCGTGTTTCCTCCAATCAATACCTGACGAATATTTGAGCAGTACTCTAACAAGCGAGTCACGGACAACGTGCGATCTTTCCTATCTCTTCCTTCTCCTATCCTCACCCCTTACACACACGCACACGCACGCACACACACTCACTTACAGTAACATGCACTACACTACCTCAAATGTCTGGAGACCGGTCGGGAGCTTAGAGCTTGTCCCGGCTGAGCTGTTCCAGCCGGGGTTCCCCGTTGGTGGGAAATACCTACTAAGGGAAAACCCTAGTACCAGACGGTAGGTCGGCGCCGGATGTCGCCAAGCGGCAGGGGACGACTAGCCCGATCAAAAATATGCACTAATAACGGGACTACTGACAATAGAAATTAAAGCGCGCGGAATCACTAACAATTAATGAATCCAACTGCCCGCACTGATTTAACCGTTCGAGGCATCGACAAAAGCTGGCGCTTTAGCCCTTAGTGCTGGCGGAAGACCACATTTCGCAGAGCGATGCGTTATCCATCGATTCTCAACTGCCTTAGAATCGCGAAAAGAAAATCGTCTACCGGTCTCGACAAAGCACACGTAATGAGGCGCCGCGCCGTCGCGAAGAGTGGAGGGGCGTGTGGGGGCGTGGGCGTGGACGGGGGTGGGGGCGGGGGCGGGGCGCCATGTTGGCTGTTTGGAATGCCCGGCGCGCGGTCGTCGCCGCTGTGCTTGCCTCGCCTCGCCTCTGCTCGTCTCGGCTCGCGAAACCGCCGCATTCCGCAGCAAAACGAGAGCAAACCTCCTTCCCCCCCCTGCCCCTTCCCCTACGCCCCCTCCCTTCCCCTACGCCCCGCCCCTCGCGCCGAGCCAGGCGGCAGGGATTGCAGCGGGCCACAGCGAACACACGCCGCCTCCCGCTTTACACGCACGCAGCCGCCGCCTTCAGCGCCATAAAGTGCGCTTGCTGAGGAGGAGAACAGCCTCCAACGCGACGGCGACCACGCCCCCGTTTAGTAGGAGACAACGCGCAGTTCGACCGTCAATTCATAGTCTGAAATTTGTTGCCTGAGATTTTCCTCAACGAAATCTGATGTAATTCTCCACTTTTCACATTTCTGCACAATGTTTCCAGAGACTGTTCGCGGGGAACTCATTTATTTGTGCATTAATCTGTGAATAAGTGTGAAAAGCACTGTTTAAACAGTGCATTTACATAAGACTACAGAAGACGACGTGGTGCGCTTTGCTTCAAAAGTAAATTTTATTATATATACAACATAGCAAATACTCCTAATTGAAAACAACTCTCGTGGATATTTTCACAACACATTCACACAATACCAGTGAGGCATTTTTTTTGTATTTCTGACGCGTCAACTCCCAAGGTTAATAATGCCGTAAGTGTAGTGCATGTTATTTCTTCTTCTTCTTCTTCTTCTTCTTCTTCTTCTGCTTCTTCTTCTTCTTCTTCTTCTTCTTCTTCTTCTTCTTCTTCTGCTTCTTGTTCATGGTGGTGGTAGTGAGGATCCGGGGCTAGAAATCTCCTGACAGCGGCTAAATTCAACCTAGCTATCTTGCTAGTTTCGAAAACCCGCCACCGACGTGACTCGAGCCCTACAACCTCCCGATCAGAGACGGTACATTAGCAATACTAGTTGTTCTGAACCATTTCGGCAGTACGAATTGTAGCACTGCTGCCTCCACCCGGTGATGCCATGTCGCAGCGCAATTCCCGAGTGATAACTCCGAAATGCTATGAGGCGGTGATGGTGTAACAGTGTATCAGACTGTTAGGCCGGCTTCCCACGGCGCGGCCGCAGCGCGCTTCGCAGCAGCGCGGCGCGTAGCAGAGCATTGGTTTGAATGGAGGTCTTCCCACGTGCAGCGTGTGGCGGCTGCTGCGGCAGCCGACGCCGAACTCCAGCTACGCGAAGCGGAGGAGGGGCCACACGCCACCTCTAGCAGAGCACAGCTTTAAATGGGAGCGTTCCCACTGCGCCACGGCCGCAGCGTTCTACCTGCTCCGGTCCCTTTGTTCGTCGTCGCCGGAGGGTCGGCGAAACCTACCCCTCCAGACCCCACCCCCTTCCACGGCGGGCGGCGGTGCGGCCGTGGCTCCGGCGGTGGCTGCGTCGGAAGGGCTCTGCTCCTTGAAGGAAGCGCGCTGCGGCCGCGCCGTGGGAAGGGGCCCTTATACCCAAGTTCGCGGATTTAAAACAGATCGCAGCGGTGGATTTTTAAGGGCGAACAAATCTTTCGTACGCCTTCTTTGGGAGGGAAAGTGAAGTCGGCTGTCCCATGGTATAGAAACTTAACTACATGCAAAAGTTCCTCGAGCCTAAATGAAGCCTGTGAGTTAAATTAAAATCGCCGGTTTCGTCGCCCAAAATATACCCCCGTTCTCCGCCAGTTGGTGAAAGGAGCGTAGTGAAATTTGCGTGGTGAGACGGAAGAGCAGGTCTAATGGCCTGAGTCTCGCCACGTACAGTAAGGCAACAATTCGATTCAATTCAATTCAATTCAATTCAATTCAAGTGCCAGCTCCAGCCAATACAGACACATAACGCTTTGGCTGCTTGGATAGGAGACCATCTTTTGAGCGCAAATTTTGTTCAGACTTTGAATGACATCCACGGAGTTTGGCAACAAAAAGATTGAAGCTTCTACGTGTGTATTACAGTTGCTCACTAATGTTACTGTTGTATCTAACTATGTACTGTGATGTTACTTAAACATCGATTTATTTATAACGTCACTTGATGTTTAATCAGTTGTTTCGGTGTCATCCAATCGGGAACGTCACCATAGTGACATCACTGAAGTGGCGTTGAAGCTCCCGATTGGATGACACCGTAACAGCTGACTTACATCAAGTGAAACTACAAATAAATCAAAATGTAATACTGTAATTTAACTATTTAATTATCTTACTAATTATCAGGCAGTCAAAGAAGACGGTCGGCACAACTGTTAAGTTACCAGTCGTTAAAGTGTATAATTAACATAAAGATGGAGGATGACCACTGGAATTGAGGAAACGGTCGACAGAATGAAAAGACTGAAAATGGTAAATTTAATTTCCTTCAGAGTCCAAACGAGACTGACAGCCTGGGACGAATGAAGAATGGGACAACATAGGCAGAGAGGTCCAGCAATCCGACAGATCACTTGATAATGGAGGAGATGGCCGAATGAGAGAAGAGAGAAGCAACAGGAGAAGTCTAGGAACTTGTTCTCATGCATTTCATTTAGAGTTGTAGAGATTTCAATCCTGATATCCTAAGCTCGAAAGAAAAAGTGGTTGTCATCGCTTTATAACTTGCTCGCGGAAAGCATACGTCATGTAATGGTTAGTCCTCCCAAACAAATGTAAGAGTTGCTTCAAACTCAGGTCTGATAATTTAGTGATGAATACGCACCCGTCGTCATTGAAAAAACCACTTGTTATTGGTGCTAACAGAAAGTAACTCACCCTTCATCAGACATTTTTGTGTACTCACGTACAAAGGGACATAGCGCGCTCCAGATTTATCAGCACACTCACCTGTAAGAAAAAAATAATATAAAAATACATATTTTGCAAAGAGAAATTTGTAGAAGAATTAAATGTGCCCAATGTCAATAAATCATAAACTACATAACTGATAAATAAGATTAAACAGAAATTACAGAGAAACAGCCATCTTTATAAACCCGTCACCTCCACTTACGGCCATTTTTTCGTGGAACCAATTGATTCTTCGGTAACACACGAGTGCATATTTCGTCTTTTCAGCGGCCAAATGACTAAGCATAGCGACTAGGCACATTTCTTAGATTGATCTCTATTAAACGGTCACACCAAGCGATTGTGGATCATATTATATCAAGAAAAGGAAATGTGTTAGAGATTGCTGTCGATACAACGAGGCGCATTGTCAGATTACTTCGAAGATTTATTCAGTCAATAAACAGTAAAAACAGTATGCGACGTATTGGGGAGAAGATTATCTGCGCACGTCTTCTTGAGTTTCAGAATCCCTTCCCGTCATTTTAACTACAAATAGTTGAAAGATTAGTACAAGTTTAATATAATGACATTCTGAGTCGCTTATCTCACAGGGTGTTACATTCTGCTTCTGGATAATTTTATTAAATACAGATGACTTTATTAAATATTTTTATTAAATGAAACAACGACGCGTACGTTTCTGTCATTTCACAGCACTTGTGTAGTTTGCTTAGCATCGCTTTCCATCTATGGGATCCTGTTTAGGACTCGCGGAGCACTCCGCGACCGCGAATCCGATCTTACGTTTATTCGCTAACCGCGTTGTAAGACACCTAGATGACAAGAATTACATCTTCAAATCTAATTTGCTTGTTTGACTCTGCGATGAAGGAATGTGAGTTTCTCGACTAAGAGAAAGAGTTCCAGGCCAGTAGAGAGAGTTTTGATATTGACCGAGAGGAGGTAAATTATCCTAAATACTTTGTTTAATGAATATTGTAATTTATAGCAATTAAAAATGTTCAAGAGAACGTAATTAATTCCATAGTAATTAGCACAATTAGGGCTGATTTACGCATGCAGTAAGCTAATAATCTTGATTAAGCGGCCACCTCTATTAACGGCGAAGCATTTTCCGAAAACCAATAATAACCGCTTAAGTCATGTTTCACTGTACATATTATACCAGAAAAGGATGATTGTGATTACTTCTGTTCACTTAGGCGCGACTCCAAGGGTAGTACGTTTGAATTTCTGCCCAAGCATGGATATTTGCCCATTGTCTTTGTATGGTAAATTGTATACCAGTCGTAATTAAAAAAATAATGACAAAGTATTTCTAAATTTATCTAAAAATTGCCCATGAAGTAAGTGTAAAAATATTTCAAAGAATCCCAATAGCTGTGATGTTTTGATCATGGAAACTTCCGTAGTCGTCAATTATGGAAGCATATCGTGACATATCAGAATTACTCCGCGCCAATCATGAGAGGAAATATTTGAAATAATTTCTCAATCAGACATCACAGCTAAATAAATATCGAAAAAATGCGAGAAAAAAGTATACTTGAAAATTTCTCAGGAACGTGTTTCTCTCTGTGGCTCTAGAGGAAGCCTTAGATACGGAATCCTCAACTCAAACTTGGTCTGCATGCGTATGAACGTAGCTTGCAATAAGAAAAAAACATAAAAGCAACAGTGACAATGCTAATGTAACCCGAAACATGCGTATAACGTGAGCGAACAGCGAACCTGGTCACTCAGAGGTCGCTGATCCCACGTCGACAGATGTCTCGGCTATTACCGAAAGTATATTCACTATCTTCTTTTTTAGGAGACTGAATTTAAAGGAACGTTCTTATATTCCTTGCACTGCACAACAACAACAGCAGCAGCGGCGGCAAACGAAGTGGCAATTGGCGCGGATGCAGCCGAATCTAACGAGCGGAGCCGAGCGCGTTCAAAGGGAATTCACATCGGTTGCGTCCGCTATAAATGCTTCATCACGTCACCATTAGTTAGGACGGCTTGAGAGGAACAGAAGTCGCCGACGTCTTCCCATCGTTGCGAGGAGCGCGAAGATCCTCCCCCGCCCCCACCCCGTCCTCCCCAGCCGCTGACACCCGCGCCCCATCCGTCTCCTCCGCCGCCGCCGCCAGCGACGCTGTAACGCCCGCCTCCGCCATCGAGTTCGACATCGTCTTCTCCATCACTTGCGCCTCCGCCCTCACTCAACCATCGCCACAGCCCCGCTCTCGTTTTCGCCACAGCCTTCTCCTGTGCTTCCTACATCTCCATCACCGCTGCCGCTTCGGTCTTCTCCAAATTTCGCCTCCCCCGCCTTGTCCAAACCCTTCAGGGAGAGTCGCCTTCAACATCTCCTCCTGTTCCTCCACAACAACCTCAGCCGCCTCGTGCTCATCCACCTCCTCCCCATCATCGACAGCTCTCCCTACTTGTCCTCAGCCATCACTACCGCCACCGCTAACGCTATCACCACTGTCACAACTTCCGTCTCCATCCCAGTCCCCGTCTCTGCCTTCGCCTTAGACTTCGTCTTCCCCGTCACTACGGACACCATCGCCTCCGGCACCACCATCGCCGTCCCCACTCCTACACATCTCCCCCTTTGTCTTCACTTTCGCTTCCTACACCGCTTCCGCCACCACCGCATTTCCGCTTCCGCTATCGTCATCACCTCTTCCTCCTCCATCGACCTTTCCAACCAGGCCACCCGCTTCCGTCGTCTCCTTATAACATCTCAGCCTTCTCCTCCTCCTCCTCCTCCTCCTCTTTGTCGTCTTCTTCCAATTCCTCAAGCTTCTCCTCCTCCATCAATTCCTCCACCTTCTCCTCTACCTCCTGCCTATATTCAAACTCCTCACCTTCTGCCTTGTCATTCTAATCCAACTTCAGACACCTCCTCCTTGCAGACACCTCCCTCAACTCATTCACAGCTTTCTCCTCCAACTTCACAGACTCCCTCTCCTCAGCCTCCTCCTCCTCCTCCAACATCGCAGATCCCCCTCCTTAGCCTCCTCCTCCTCCTCAGTCGCCTCTTCCTCCTCCAGTTACCTCCAACTCCTCAGCCTCCTCGTCTTTTATCTCCTCAGCTGCCTCCTCCTCCTCCTCAGTCTCCTCCAACACCTCATTCTCCTCCCCCTCAGCCACCGCCTCCTCCATCTCCCCTCCCCTCAGCCTCCTCTATCTGCTCCTCCCTCTCCTCCTCCACCAATTCCTCTCTTTTATCCACCGCCTCCTCCATCTCCTCCTCCTTCTCCTTCTCCTCGGCCTCCTCCTCCCCCTCAGCCTCCGCCTCCTCCCCCTTTTCCTAGGCCTCCTCCTCCCCCTCCGCCCCCGCCTCCTCCCCCTCCTCCTCCTCCTCCGCCGCCGCAGCGGTCGAGCGCCCAGCGCCCTAATTAAGAGCAATTCCCGGCGCTTCGTCCCGAAGACGCGGGCGATAATTTACGACGACGGGGGCGGAGGGGGGGAGCGAACGAGGCGCTAAGCCGCAAAAGCCGCCCGCCATCGGCCGGCGCCGGGCGCCCATCGCCCGCGTCATTGTCATGCGGCGCTGCGCGGCGCCCGGGAGCGGGGGCGGGAGCGGGGGCGGGGGCGGGGGCGACGGAGCGAACCACGACGAATGGGCGACGCGTGAGGCGGCGGGCCCGAGGCGCCGCGCCCGCGACACATCGCAGCGGAGGGGCGGACGCGAGTCGCGGAGGGACGTGAGGGATGAAGCGGAAGAAAAAGCGCGGAAACAAAAGAGAACAAATCAGGGGGCGGGGCGGATCTGGACCAGTGGGCCCGGAACTGGGCTGCGCGGAAACCACAGCGCGGGGGAGGGTACAATGAAGAAACGACTCAGAGGGTAGCCGAAAATTAATATGCACAGACAAAATACGAAAATAATATTTTATCAGTCCTCAAATAAATATTTTAGGGCGGAGATAATTTTATGGAACCGCCTGGTTCTGGAAAAAAGATAGTTGAAATTTCGCGAAAAAACTCCTGAAGCAGAATGAAACTTTTGGAAGTAGAGCTTGCAAATAACTTTTGAATTATTCCAAAATCATTATTTAAGGGTGGAGCCAATCACTATGGTGAAGGGACGATAGTGTTCTACAAAGATCCCTAACACCAGAAAAAAATTACAATAACACTCTTCAAACACTAATATTGAATGGTGGCAAAATATGTGTAGACATTTTCTCTCAAAATGTAGGGTCGTGATTTCATTTCAAAATGTTTTTTTCTCGAATTTAAATTTTCTTTTGCGTCGTTTGTGATGAGTTCTTGTGCAGAAATGTTTTCAAAAGCGTTGCTCTGAATACAGTTGCGGCTTACTACGAATTAACACGAAGAAATCAATTCGATGAGTCGCACAAACCATTGCAACTCTAAAACCGAAGAGCAAATACTGATCACCAAAACGTTACATTATAACAGACGAAAATTGTTACTAAACACTAATGAAAAGCTACACGCTATCAGCACTATCAACCTAATTTCAAACTGTAAAAGCCACACTCGCATTTGCCTTGTTAGGATTAAGAGAGAGAGGTTTCTCCCAATTAAGACTTTTTGTGGCGAGGTCACGACCCCTGTAGCTCCGCTCCTCAAAGAAAGAAGAAAAAAAAACAACTTAAAAAGAAAAAGACGGGGAAGGGGGTGGGGGTGGGGGGCAGAGTCGTGCCGCGAAGAGAGTGCGCTGATGGGATCTAACCGGATGGGAGCACGCGACGAATTCCTGAACGACGCCTAAACTGGGATAAGGGGAGGGGCCGATGGGTATCTAGGAAGAAATACGCGGGGCCGCGACCCACCGGGATGAAGCGGAAGAAATCACGGTCTTAGGAAGAACCGCCAGACGAGGGACGCAAAACGGAATGCCGGCAGAATCGGACATGTAGAGGCAGAGACGAACTCTACGGGACGGAAGACGAATCTCGCCCGAAAATGACAATTTCGAAGTTGTTTCCTTTCTTTTATTTCATTTTATAAGAAAATAAATTTCAACTGTAAGTTATATTGTTTTTAAATTGTGACCTATTTCTTCATTTACCTTCAATTCTGCTTTATTTTTGTTTTTGTTTAAATATCCTTCATTGAATTTATTTTTCTCTGGTCTTTTGTATTTCTTTCTATAAAAATCTATTTGCAATACCTGCTAATTGTGGATTAATAAATAGATAAATTAATCAATGAAGTGGAAGGCGCATTACGTACACTCCAGATGTTGCATTTGACGAAATATATTACTAATATTTTGTTTACATTTCAAACATGCCCACTGCAAGTCTTTCTCACAAACAGAAGCTTTTCCTTAATCTCAGTCTGCCATCATTTTTTTTAAATGTTGCATAACGATTACTAAGCGAGATCATGTGCAATGCGTACAACACATCAATCACATATTAAAATAGAGAGCTACCTACATCACGACACCAATATAATGAGCCAACTTTAACAGTTAATTACTCTTTCTAATCCTTATAGTCTGAAAACCCTTTTGCATAATCTCAGTCATTTTTCTGCCACCACTCCCCTCTCTCTCCATCTCTCTTCCTCCCTCTCCCTCTCTCTTTCCCCTTCTCTTTCTTCCCTTGTTATCTTCGAGACTCTTACTTAGTACTATCCAACGTCGAAATTTCAGTTGTGAACTCGCAATACTCACACCTTTACATCCGGTCTCTAACTAATAGAAAATACATTATTATATTTATATATCTCCATTTTTAGTATGTCTCGTTCAATACTCGAGAAACTTTCCGCACTAGCATTAACAAACTTGACCACTTATCTCGCGGCTCCACAATCTTTCATATTTTTTTTAACAGGACCGGCAACTGTTGAAAGATGGCCCTTTTAACAGCGATTGCACGGATAATGTTTGAGTGTAATAATTCGAGCGTGTCCGCCGCCCGAAAAAGGCGCGCGGAGGACCGGTCTGCTTAGTGAACGATCGTTTATCGGTCCTTCTCTCCTGCCCTTTCACCGCGACGCTCCTAATTCAAGGTTGTCCGCTTCCCCCTCCACACTCGGCGTCCAGTTCGTTGCACCGCACTAGCGCAGCGATTTCGCAGCGGTGCACCGCCACGGCCCACCCCGCTCGTAACCTTTGGTCCAGGGACGCACTGGCTACAGGAGGAGCAAAACCCTGCCGGACAAAAAGTAATATTGGAGACTAGGAGGCGGATTTTGTGACCCACAACATCGCCAAAAGTTATCAGTAAAACGCTCCAAAAATGGTTTTAAAATGCTATAAAGCGAAGAAAAATACGTACAAATGTGATTAAAACCAGTTCGGAATAACAACTCAAGCTGTTGAATATGCAACAGATGTAATCGAGGCTTCTTCCATTCCTTCACGTCAACTCACCTTGCAATCTTTTGGTTTTGACTGTTCTTTGCCAGGAAGTCTCTGTCTTTAGTTATCCCCAAATCGGCTGAACCGACAATGGCGCTGATGGGGGTCACATAAACCATAGATTACATACTCACAAAGGCCGAAATTACAATTTCTGGGCGAAGAAATCTAACAGGCTACTCAGAAATTCTCTGAAGAACATTTGATGTATGTTGTAAATATTATATGAAGCAAGTACCATTAAAAAGATATAAAATTGATATAAAGAGCAAGAAATGCATTACAAATGACAGGAAAAGTTAAAAAATGACTTATGAACCGAAATCGACGAAAAATGCTACATAAAAATAAGTCATTTCCTTTTGAAAGAACATAAAATTATTTTCTGTACTAAACATTTCATCACAATGCGCCTCTTATTGATCGCTGTTGTGGGACCAATTCGTGGTTGAATTTTGACAGGTGTAAATGTTAAATGAACTAACTTTGCATTTAAGGCTCAGAAAGTATCTAAAAAGGAATAGAAAAAATCGTAAACTACATCCAGTTTTTTCTTATCTCTTTGAAATGAAACCAATCGCATCACTTTGCGAAATGTTTCGTAAACTCGCCTCCATCAGTTTACTTCTGGATGTTCTTATATGGAACGTTGGCGTAACGAGCTCTCTTGAAACGAAATTCTGGCTATGACACGCTTTTGGCAGGTTGGCGTTTAGTCGGAGAAGCTGTCGCTTCTCATTTCCGAAAATTGTCGCTTTCGATTTGTTAGGCGTCGCTTCCATTTCAGCATTTTAGTAACCAGACGTCGCCTGGACTGCGACCCTAGACCTCATGGCTGTCTCTCACGCCAGTCGCAGGGGCGGATCCAGAGACAAATTTGGGAGGGGAAATTAAAACTGTTTTGGTCGAATTTGTCATTACAGATTTTGTAAAAGGACGCAGGTTACACTCAGATCATGCTGCGAAAGATTTTATTCGTTTCAATGATTATCCTTAAATATTTTTGCTTGAAAGTTTCGTGACAAGTTGAAATTAATAGTTACTGAGGGGGAGGGAGATTTCCCTTATTTCCATCCCCGTAGATCCGCGCCCACTCCTTGAAAATTGGACTGAGGACTAACGACTGAACCCGACCGCTCTTAGGCTCCGCCAAAGGGTTTTAAAACCTGGGAAGAGTTTAACCCCCCCACCACCACCACCACTCACTCACACCACACACACACACTCACTCACACACACACACACACACACACTCACACACACACACACACGCAATCACACTCACACACAATCACACTCACACACACAATCACACACACAATCACACTCACACACACAATCACACTCACACACACACAATCACACTCACACACACACAATCACACTCACACACACACAATCACACTCACACACACACAATCACACTCACACACACAATCACACTCTCACACACACAATCACACTCACACACACACAATCACACTCACACACACAATCACACTCACACACACACAATCACACTCACACACACAATCACACTCACACACACACAATCACACTCACACACACACAATCACACTCACACACACACAATCACACTCACACACACAATCACACTCACACACACAATCACACTCACACACACAATCACACTCACACACACAATCACACTCACACACACAATCACACTCACACACACAATCACACTCACACTCACACTCACTTGGGGGGTTCGACTTCTGAGGTTGGTCAGGTGAGAGATGTACTATTATGAAAGGGACGAGAAGTCACACCTAGGGGTCTGTGAACCTTATCTTTTCTCCCCGAGTCAAGGATTCTCTATCACGACGAAAACGGGACTCAACCGAGTGCCACGGAGCCGGAGCCAGCCCCGCGCCCGAGGCGTTACTGCACCCGCCTTGGACGCTTACTCTCCGAAGTGAGTATCGTCCCACGAGGGTATTATCGACGAACTCAGGAGGCCAAGTGGTCGTTTACAATTCCCGCCCCCCCCCCCCCCCGGCCGGGAAACGTCTTGTTGCCCCCTCCAGAAGAATTTGTTCTTTTATTTGCGTTGCGTGTCTTTGTGGGATTCGTATTTTATCTTCCTCTTCATGAATATATGGGGACATTCAAGCACTGAATGTTTCACGGTACGTGAATCCCATTGAAGCCGATCATATTTTGTCAATTCTTATGTGTAGTAATTTTGAATTAACTTAAATCTAAATATATCAACAGGGTTTTAAGATTGTCTGCATTATTGCCATTTTAAGCTTCCAGAGGGGGAAACACCATTGTTATGCATGTAGCTTGTGATCTAACGTACAATATCTTCGGTGCTTTAGCGATTGCACTAAATGAGCGGTTATGGAGGAGGAACAACCCATTGGTCATGATAATGAGGTGAGGGGATAGGCGGGGAAAGATCAGAGGAAATCACTGAAACACCCGATCAGGCCGTTCGCCCTCGAGGATTCGCATCCTGGTGGTGCAGACTTTGACTCAGCATCGGCCTCACTGGGGTCGAAAACCACACACTATGGCACTCGAACCTCGAGCTTTCCGGTCTACGAGGATTCAGTTGCGGAATCGCAGCCACGTAAATGCAGGCGTCCCCGATTACGTAGTAATGTTTACTCAGTTTTACTAATTGCCATAGAAGCGTCGCTGAGCGACGAAAAAAACTGATAATGTAAAACAAACCATCTGAATTGTGAGGAGTTAAAAATGTTACGGGCGTAATTAAACTTCCCTTTACGTCGAATATGAAGTGTACGTAGCAGTAATGTGGATGCGATTACTATAATCGAGTGATGAGACAGCCTGCATTATGTGTAAAATGTGCACATATAACTGATTTAGCGTTCACCAGCAACCTTAATTATCTGTCTCCCGGAAGAGGCGTCTGTAGTGTCTCTCAGTTGCGGAATCGCAGCCACGTAAATGCAGGCGTCCCCGATTACGTAGTGATCTTTACTCAGTTCTGCTAATTGCCATATACGCGTCGCTGAGTGACGAAAAAAAAATAAAACATTACTGGTAATGTAAAACGAACAATCTGAATTATGACGAATTAAAAATGTTACGGGCGTAATTAAACTTCCCTTTACGTCGAATATGAAGTGTACGTTGCAGTTATGCGGATACGATTACTGTAACAGAGTGGTGACACAGCCTGCATTATGTGCAAATTGTGCACAGTATAACTGATTTAGCGTTCACCAGCAACCCTAATTATCTGCCTCCCGGAAGAGGCGTCTGTAGTGCCGATGCAAGCGGAAGCGGTCTCGACGTCCTGCACAAACACTCGCCGGGGAGATGCGGCGGTGGATGTGGGACGAGAGGGGGGGGGAGTCGGGAGCGGTTCGCGGAAGGCCAAGGCGGCGGCGGCGGCGGCGGCAGTGGGCGCCGCTTATCGCAGAAGCGCTATCTGGGGGGCGGCAGGTCGACGCCTGGAGGCACCGGAACTGCGGGTCCGCGGGCCGATAGCCGCGCCGCCCCCGCGGAGCCACGCGCTGCCATCCCCCGCCCCCTCCGCCTTCAGAGAAGCGTCGCCCCACGCCGCGCCGCGCCCCGCCGCGCCGCGCCGTCAGCCTTCACCGAGGCGGGGCGCTGTCCCGGGAATCGCAGCCATGAGTCGAGGCCGGATTCTTATGGAATTTACATATTTACTTTCTCGCCCTTAGGGGCTTTTTTCCTCTAGCCCTTACGGCCTTACGTTAACGCTGAAGAGGGGGGGAAGGGGGTTTTGAGGCAGCGTTACGCTGCGTCACATAGGCGTAGGGGGGGTATTGCATTTGGTGTTACGTAACATTCAATTTTTATTACATTTTTTAAAAATATTTGTTGTAACCCTTCATTTTTTTGCCACACTAAAACAAGAAAATTTTGTCAAATTAATTTCTTTTAACACAAAATTATTTAAACTTATTAGAAGTTTTAACTGAATGAATGAAATGAATACATTTGTTTTACTGAATTATAATTTATTTCCATTTCTTGTATTTACATAGGGGGTGGGGGTTGTCGCAAGCGTTATGTAATTATGAGGAAGGGGGTCAATAACGCATAACGGGTGCATTACATGGGAGAGAGGAGGGGGTATTCAAAACACCCAAAATTTGCGTTACGTAATTTATGGACGGCCCCTTACAACGTAACTTCTTAAGAAGAGAAACTTATGTTATCATGCGCCGGAAAGCGCCGAAAATTTTAGACAGAAAAACTTATTGCCGGGCCTTGACGAAAAAGTGGATAAATTCACTTTTCCAAATATAAGGTGAAAATGGTCTAATACGTGGTGTAGCCGAAAACGTGGATAAATTCAGTTTCCAAATATAAGGTGAAAATGGTCTAATACGTGGTGTAGCCAGAATCCTTTTTTTTGGGGGGGGACCTTTATGCCGAAAAATCAATTGACAGGAAAATGTCTGTCCGTCTGTGGTCAAAGCTAGCACCTAACCCGTTCAGTCGTTTTTCTTCAAAATTGATATTTCCCGATCGATTTGAATGCACTCTAGTATTTGGGAGTTTCATATGAATACTTCGATTTTTGAGGGTTCTTTACACGAAGTTTCAAAAGTATTTCCAAAATTTTATGAAAAATGGCATAAATTTTTCTTTATTAAACTTTCTCCTTGCTTAGCGTAACGGCGATTAAGAGAATTGCGCAGGTCTTATGTTCGTTGAAATCCTACATTTTTTGAAAATTGCAAAGGTGTAATTTTCTCGGTCCTCTTTCTACAACTATAATATTGAAGACACTTTTTCTCCATCTTTTCCTTAAAAGACGGTTCTTTAAATAAGTTCGTGTTCAATTATTTGAAGATACAGTAGTTTTCGTGTAATTTGGCGCGAAATACACATAACTTAAAACACTTTTTTTTTCTGAAAAACCGCTCCGATTGTTTTCTTTATTTTTTCTCTCGAATAGAAGAAGAGAGTTAAAAATGGAGCGGGTCTTAATTTCTTTGAAATCTCTGAATTTTTAAAAATTGCAAATTTAGAAATGATACGAGAACACATGTGCTGTTGTAGCAATACTACTTTCGTCTTCCTATGTTCAGTTCTCAAAGTTCTGCCCCTCCCGAATCAAGGCAATCTTGACACAATATGCAAATTTTTCTAGACTTATTTGTACGTATTTTGTACTTTATTATATAGTTTCCATGTTTCGCTTATATTTTACACATTAAAAAACATTCTTTCCATTTTTAAAAAAAAAAATATTTCGCAAAAATATTTAATGAATTTTCAAAACTAGTTTCAATTTCAAAAATCTGCATTTTCTCTTCTATATATTCAGAGTTGCGAGCTGACGACGCAGGGTGCTGAAGAGGCGGTCAGATGCACGTGCTTTGTCTGGGTTAAACTCTGTCGTCCGTATGTTGCAATATGTATGCGTGACAAGTGCGCATTACTAATATAATCTTCAGAGGGGTGGAAGTATCAGAAAGCTCCAGTTTATTGATTAATCCTATTTGCGAGAGAGAGTGATTGCCAGAGAACCTATGAAGACATTGCCGCAGTGTTTTTTTTTTTTTTTTTTTTTTTTTTTTTTTTTTTTTTTTTTTGGGGGGGGGGGGTTATTGATTCCTAATTTTGTACGATGGCTATTATTGCTCTCTAATACAAAAAATTTCTCTTAAAAAACCAATTTAGAAGGCGCAGCTATATTTATTTTTAAAATTGGTTTAATTTATAATTTATGAAAGTAATTTCAAATTGTGTAATTTTTTAGTAAATGTTCTATAAATAAGAGTGTATTTTGGTATTACATATTGTATTCCTATTTACATATTCATATCCTTTCAATTACATATTTATGTAGTACGTATTTTGTAGTTTCATATTACATATTTTACGGACTACAGTGATGAGATGAGTGATTTGTAATTGAATTATAAATCCAAGCCGAGCAGTAATTCTCCTAAGATATCACACTAGTCACAGCTATTTGTAAATGATAGTAATCTCGATTTTTGTAAAGCGAAGCTTATATAGTTATTACATGTTTTGTTCATTTTCATGAAGGGTTTGATTGAGGCAGCAAACATGATAAAACACACTACCGAACCACACACGACCAAAATCGAGATATTATCATTCCGATTAGCAGGAGGCTTAATGTGGAATTTGCAGCTTATCTTGTCATTATACCAACCTCAATTCTACTTACTTCATGTAGCGGCCCCTAGTGAGGTATTACACTAATCCTTCAATCTAACGCATTCAGCGATGAGTGTCTTGATAAACTTCCTCTTCAGATTTTTTGTGTTTCTATCGCGCGTTACATGTTCGTTAAAGATTTGCTTTCTGTAAACGTGCTCTGGAAATATTGTAAATAAACAAGTAATAAATAAAACGAACTTCATGTGGATGTGATAGGTAATTATGGTAGTTGTCACTTCAACAAAACTGAGATAACTGAGATATAATTATCAGTAAGTGGATGTATTTCGTTGGCGTGGCAATCCATGTAAGGAATAGCTTGCAAGTATTTCTAAGATAGAAGATTTCTTTAATAGTGAGAGCTTCATTCACTTCAGAGATCGTACTAAAATTCGGTCGACTTTACAGGCTGAAAACCTCTCGCATGGCCGAGCTGAAGACCTAAGGACCCCCTGTTGTCTTTTTTTTTTTTAATGATTAACGGAAAAAGATAGTCAAATTTTTCTATCACGTATGTAAATCTTCACTTATTTGGAAAATTTTAACACCATTTTTACAGTAATACTGTTTTTGGATTACATGGAAATGGTTCTGGAGGGACTCCACAGTTATCCCTCATATGCCTTTCTCGTTGTTCATATTTTGACGTTCACATTTGTTTATCTGTTGAATTTGGCCGTACTAAAATGACATTATTGTATCAGTGCTCGTAGCTAGCGATTGTCTTCGGTTTTACATTATTGTCAATTGTATTGTGTGTGTTGTGAGAAACTGCGTTTACGACAGGTGTGAGTGAGCGAGATATTATACACAGGATTTCAAAGGCAAACATTTTTTTAAAATTCTTTATATACTTTCTTTAAAAGTACATCAAATTGTTTGTGTAATAATAATGATGTGAAATTACAAATGTTTAATATATTAGCTACTCCAGTGATAAGATAACTTAGAAGAGTATACAAAAGTATTGTTTTTTCAATTTAATTAGAAACATTTCTGTATTTGGAATATAGAACATCCGCTTTCCTCAAGAAATTAAGTATAATTCGGCATTACGCATTATTAATACGAAGTGTTTTAACTGTTGGCCTTTAATTTGAAATGAATAAACGAAAACTTTCTAACTGCTGAAGGCAATATCTTTGATTGGAGTCTGAAGCGCGTAACCACGTGACCAGTCTTTTCCACTCATCCGATCATTGCCACAGTGCTGACAAAATTTCGTCAAATTTGTAATATTTCTAGTCAATTCAATGTTTACTTATAATTGAATTCTTCGTAGGTGTTTTAATAGGTACACTGGGCAATGACGGGCATATTGTTAACATTTGTAGCGCACATCCAAATCAGCGGATATCTCACGTCACGGCAGGTAGCGCGCAGTGAAATTTTCGGTCGATTCCGGGCGCGTCAACAGCTAAGGGCCCCTTCCCACGTGAAGCGGGTGGCGCGCCACGCAGCAGCGGGCCGCGTAGCAGAGCATTGGTTTGAATGGAGGCCTTCCCACGTGCAGCGGGTGGCGGCTGCTGCGGCAGCAGACGCCGAACTCCGGCCACCAGAAGCGCAGGAGTGGCCGCGCGCCACCGCTAGCAGAACACAGCTTTAAATGGGAGCCTTCTCACTGTGCCGCCGGTCGCGGCGTTCTACCTGCTCGGGTCGCTTTGTTCGTCGTCGCCGGAGGGTCGGCGAAACCTACCCCTCCAGACCCCACCCCCTTCCACGGCGGGCGGCGGTGCGGCCGTGACTCCGGCGGTGGCTCCGGCGGTGGCTGCGTCGGAAGAGCTATGCTCCTTGAACGAAGCGCGCGGCGGCCGCGCCGTGTGAAGCGGGCCTAAGGTTATTAGTTCTGTAAGGCCCGCTTCACACGGCGCGGCCGCCGCGCGCTTCGTTCAAGGAGCATAGCTCTTCCGACGCAGCCACCGCCGGAGCCACCGCCGGAGTCACGGCCGCACCGCCGCCCGCAATGGAAGGGGGTGGGGTCTGGAGGGGTAGGTTTCGCCGACCCTCCGGCGACGACGAACAAAGGGACCCGAGCAGGTAGAACGCCGCGACCGGCGGCACAGTGAGAAGGCTCCCATTTAAAGCTGTGTTCTGCTAGCGGTGGCGCGCGGCCACTCCTGCGCTTCTGGTGGCCGGAGTTCGGCGTCTGCTGCCGCAGCAGCCGCCACCCGCTGCACGTGGGAAGGCCTCCATTCAAACCAATGCTCTGCTACGCGGCCCGCTGCTGCGTGGCGCGCCACCCGCTTCACGTGGGAAGAGGCCCTAAGTATCGTGCACGTTTTTATGACCGGAGGCGACTGTGATCTTCCCCCGCTGGATGAAGCGATCCGGCGCCGACCTAAATATCAGCTAGTGTTTTTTTCCCCAACCAGGTATTTCCCACCAGCGGGGCACTACCCCAGAAGCGCTAAGCTCCCGAAGCATGAAGAAGAACAAAGACTTGTGTTAATCTTAGGTTGCCGGCCAAAGTGCCGGCTTCATCCATAGGTTAAGTTAGAAATAAGTTAGTAAGTAAGTTCTGCCCCCTTCTTTGCCGCATAAGCCATAGAGCTGCGGCGTATGCTGTACCCCAAAAAGTAAATAAACTCCCGCCTCGCCAGGGCTACTGGCGGGGGAAAGTTGGAAAAAAAAAAAAAAAAAAAAAAGAAAGAAAAAAAAAAAAAAAAAAGCTCCCGACTGCCCTCGCGACGTGTGTGGTGGTAGTGTAGTGCATGTATGTACGCGAAGGGTGAGGATAGGACAAGGAAGAGGAAGGAAAAATAGCGTGCGGTTGCTGACCCCTGTTTGTTAGGATACTGTTCCAGCGTTCGCCTGGTGTTGATTCGAGAAACCACGGAAAACTGCCGATCTCAGCAGCCGGTCGCTTGAAGTCTCCTTCAAAAAAAGTCTGAATTTGACCTAATTAGTGTCAAAAATCCTGATAACCCCGGGACTCGAATCTAGGGCCTCCCAGTCAGCGGCACAGCGGTGACACGAGTTGATGCCCTGAGCCATCTTTGCCGGTAGGAGTTTTCGGGTGCACTGTGACGGCTGCCTGCGCTTGGCCCCGCCGGGCGGGCGGAGCGGCGGGGGCGGGGGCGGGGGCGGTGGGCGAGGGTCGCTGACCTGCCAAATGGGAATGTGCAGCGCCTGATGGGTCCACGCTTCACACTGGCCCGAAATAGCACCGCGAACGGATGGCGCGCGTAGCAAAAAAGCCAACTCAACAACGAAACACATAAGGGCGAAGACATTGGGAGCAACAACAGGGGGCCTTTAAAACGGGATTTATGAGATGGAATTAATAATATCTGATATAAATTTTAAACTCCCATCTTTTTGCAGATTTGAAATTATGACAAACCAGAAACGAAATATTCTTTCAAAGTGCATCGCTAAATGATCATTGCTTACAAAAACTGAACAATTAGAATAAATATGAAAATGTTTTTAGTAGCAAATCTACTGTTTAGAAATAATTTTCTTAAGAAAATTTATAGTGAAAGTTTGGTAAATACTTTATAGTGGAAGTGAAAGATAGTGAAAGTCGGTACAACAAAGTCAAAAAGTATGAAGCTTTGTATGCTCTTAATACTGTACCTAATTTATGGGTAAACGGTTGCAAGTGGCATTCCGGCATTTCTCACCACTAAATTAGGCGTGAAAACTAAGGATCAAATGGAACGTCAACTCAAACTAAGGATCAAATATCACGTCAACTCAAACTAAGGATCAAATATCACGTCAACTCAAACTAAGGATCAAATGGAACGTCAACACAAACTAACGATCAAATGGAACGTCAACTCAAACTAAGGATCAAATGGAACGTCAACTCAAACCAAGGATCAAATGGAATGTCAACTCGTACACATAACGGAAACCGAGATCCTTCCGTGTGAGTGGTTCGCCAGAGCCACTACTGCCAGCGGCGCGGGCGCGTTCGAAGTTGAGCCGGCGCACTGTGCGTCGACGGAGTCTCAAATGGCGAGAGCGTGAGGGGCGGTGGAAGGGGTGTGGCAGCGGCGGGGGAGGGCGCGAACGGGCATTCCGGCGACGAAAAGTTGAAAGCTTTGGTGACGCCGCCGCCCGCACAGTGCTCTGAGACTGCGGATGCGACTTCGATGTTTTAAACATCAATGCATTAAGGCCGACGTTTTCTAACATCGATGTTTGGGCTCGGTGTTTTTTTGGTGGGGGGTTGAGGTGATGTGTTTGTGAATGAAAAAAAAATACCATAATCATAATATTGTAAAAGTTAAAATTAGAAATAATAACTGGTGGAAGGTTGTACATTATTCGAACCAAACGAACACTCCAACCTTCGCCAAGCAAACTACCTCTCGCCTGAGGCAGGGGCGGATCCAGAGACGAATTTTGGGAGGGGAAATTCAAAATGTTTTCGTTGAATATGTCGAATTACAGATTTTGTAAAATGTCGCAGGCTACACTCAGGATACTGCGATACGATTTTATTTGTTTTAATGCTAATCCGAAAATATTTTTGCTTGACAGTCTCGTGACATGTTAAAATTAATTGTTACTGAAAAATTTTAGGAGGGAGGAGGGGATTTCCTGCATTTCCCTTCCCGTGGATCCGCACCTGCCCGAGGTGGCCCCGATTGCCTGGAATTTCTTGCGTCTTTCTTCGTATTTCGCACCTGGAGAGGAGGCCAACGCCTGCTCCGTGGGAATAGGGTCTCCCTTTCTGTCCGTGCGCTTATTCATTCAGTTCAGCCTCTTTTTTGCCACAAGAGCCAATAACCTGCGGCGCATGTATCCCCGACGGTAATAAATGACCGTCTCGCCAGGGGGAATTCCATTTGATCCTTAGTTTAAGTTGAGGGCCAGTGAAACAAGTTTAAAACATTGAAAGTTCTTAGTTGATGTATTATTAACATTGACGTTTTTTTTATCGATGTCGCATCATGATCTGTGACTGGACTCCACCGCTGCGAGACGTCGATCCAGAGAGGAAACCCCGATCTGATCACGGCAAATCCGAGATAGACATTATCGATGTCGTGTTATTCATGATTATTTCACTCTACTCCACTCTCATTTACTCAATTCCTTAATCATTATTCCATTCATTCACTCATTCATATATTCATTCACACAATGAGCCTTTTAAAAGTCGGAGACGGGGAAACACTCGTTAATTGTTCAAAAATAAGTTAGGCGGCAGTAATAACTAATTTAATTTTCCTTGTTGGTCGTCTCTTATTGTTAATTTTACTCCTTAGTTTTTCAAAATAACGGTTATATTGCGAATGTCTAAAGTGGTAATTTACAGACAGCTGAAGAGATCTGAATACGAATACTGAATTTGACTACACGAATTACTGATTTCATTGACAATCTCGATTCACTTACACATGTCGAAGAAATTAGACATGGTTCTAAAAAAAACAAAATAAGCAATATTTAGAAACCGTTGTTATTACTTTCTACGAAAATCTTTATCAGTATTCCGTCTCCGTTTTGGACGTCACTACAAAGTTACTCCTTGCAACAATATGTATTCGTTCTGTTCGGAACAGTAATTTGTCTCTGATCTCACCTCTGACGTACTTTTATTTCTATTTACACAGTAATCACATTCTATTAATATTTCATTTTGGTTAACAAAATTTCAATTTCTCGTATGTCACAGACAGTCTTTGAATATAAATTGATTTGACAAATGCGCATTTTACTCTTGTTACACATGTTCAGTTGTTCATTTTGTTGTTTTAAAGCATTTTGCAATCTGATAGATAGAGAAGTGCTTGAACCTCCTGAATTTAACAGTTAATACAAGTCAGAGAACCCCAATAAATTAGCCTCAAATAGTCCATCGTAAATTCTTTGGACAAAAATAATTTCTTTCAACACTTTTTGTGTCACTTTTGAAAAGCAATTGTAGGGTTCTCGTTAACTCTATCTTGAATTTGCAATCAGAACGTCGACAATATAAAAAAATATCATTACCGAGGTATATATTCATTTTATTTAATGCACACAAGAGACGTTATTGAAGACAATTTCACCATCAAATTTAAATTGAAACACATGATAAACATTGCGCTAGGTGGGAGACCCATTTGAATAAAAAATACAGAGCTCGGATCTCACCAGTCTGAAAGTTCACTTCCTGGAATGCATACATAGTCAAATTTGCTCTTTTCTTCGACGGTGTCATTTAGATTTGAAAACTCAATATTTTTCAATCAAACTTTCATACAAGTGTTTAGAAGTTAAAGTCAACGCATGCTAATATCAAAATGGAGTTAGTTTGTACAGAATAATTCGATTCTAAAGGGACGTCTTCATCTCCTTTTTCAAGATTCAGAAGATGAAATATTAAGCTTAGCTTGAAGAATACCAAATACGGATTCATAACCTAAAACAAGTTACGTACAAAGGAATTTTAAGAGGCCTGTCAAAAGGGGACAAGTTTTCAATTTTAGCCGAATGGTGATCTCTTTTTATTGCATTCATCCATGAGTAAGCGTCGAAGGCATTTTTTAAGTGTTCGTGTCATTGTTCATGATATTTTATAAATTAAACTACCATTTATTGGGAAACTTTGAAATAAGAAATTCTCCATCGTCCTTTCAGTTGTTTATCCAATTTCTTGACTGCAAAGATCTGTGTATCGAATATTCCTAACGTCCAATTGTATTCCTCATCAATCTTTGATTAAATACAATGAATCATATTGAACAATAATATTGTTGACTCTATATCATTTCTTTTTCAATAATATATATTGCTGTACAGTTAGTCCTGATAAATTTTCAAAATGGTGTCTTATTACTTGAAATTGTGTTGTTCTTCAGGTTTCGTCAGTGTATTTCTACGCTAAAATTTATTTTGTTCTCCCACTCGACTTCCTTTATTCTGAATCCCTGCTACTTAATTCTGTGTGTTTATTTTTAGCTCTAAACTATTATCCTGTTTTCAACGAAGGATGATAACCTAAGTATCAGAGGGAGGGGCAGGGAAATATTTCAAGCTCTACTGTGGGATAAGTAGGATAAATGTCAACAGGCTGCTAAACTAAAAAAAGAACACTTCTTAATGACTCATAAAAGAAATATAAATGAATCAATTGAAACCGTCCACACAGAAAGGCGAAACGATATAGCAATGGAGTTGTATCGCCACAGCCTCGCCTGGAATGAGTTTGTGTATGCGCGTAAGTACCTTGAAACAAAATGTAGGTTCACAAACGGAAAAAAGTTTGGTCAATTTTCTTCCATTCTGATTTTTTAATAACCGTGAGCTCCGTAAATTATACTTAGATATGCGTTGTACTTAGATTGTTTATGACAATTTTCCTAACAAACGCATATCAAAAATTATGTAAATCAGTAAAAACTTATTGTAACAAGAAAAATGTTACATAAGTTTCTTATTTGGAGTTAAATTAATTGAAGATAATTTCTTTTCATTTGAAGTTATGACACTCCATTCATAACGACAGCTATATAGCTAAACAACCTGGAGTTACAAGGATGCTAATTGTCAACATTTTGTTCACTCTAAATCCCTCATGGTATCGCCGGTTTTATTTCCCGACCCAAGGAAGTGATATCAAAGATCTTTATGGCCCAGAGAGCTTGCTACTCACATTCGAGATCGAAATCGCGAACTTGGGGTTCAGAGGTTGCTACAATTAAACCCAGACCACCCAGGACGATTTTCGCACCGTTCAGCACAGTGTTTCTAATCACATTTCACGCAACAATAGAACGTTTCTCTAATGCTTCAACCCTTTCAATGATTTAAGAGATGCACGAATTTTCTTTGCATTGTATTGATGAGAAATCGTATTCGTAAAAGTATGAATAAATATACAGCGCGGATCTTTTAAAATATTATTTACAGAAAAATAAATTCGAAGCATCATTGCTAACCGGCTTCCGCATTGCGAGAGCAGTGTGACCCCCCCCCCCCCAAAAAAAAAAAAAAACACCCTACACACTTTGATTTCTAGATTTTCACCTATACTCCCACAATGTTTTGTGACTGAAAAGCTTTTTTGATGACGTCTTTAGAGATTATAATGTTTGGAACCTTTCATTTACGTTTTGAGGTCTTGCAAAGAAATGTTGAGTCGAAACTTACTACTCTACTGTTTTCAGTCAGAATAGCTCCCTGTTAAAAGGTCTAAACTAACATTAACTGAACGCGTAGGAAGACTGACCAGTCACTTCCGCAATCATGCCAGTTTTCCTTCAACATCGGACGAGCTCAACCTTCAACATCAATCTCGCTGGTAAGTAAAAAAAAAAAAAAATTAAAAAAAAAATACAAAAAATACAAATTACGAGAAAAGTAAGAAGAATTTGCGACGAATTCACGACTTTCCTCGTATTTTCCAAATATTTTCGTGTGTGCCATTCCCACTCAAGCAAGTTAGTTAACGTTTTGTCAATTCTGAAGGAAACCGTCCTGAGCCACGGTATTTTCGTGGCAGATAGCATAATAGATTGATGTGCGAGTTTTGAGCACAAGTTAAACGCAATTTGTAATCCATAATAGATTTAAAAAATCGAAACTACGGTGTAAATTCCACAAATAGTTGTAAATTGTTTAAAATAAATGGCAAGAGAGGAACTTCTAGTTTCCAAAATGGCTGCTACACTTCATCTTGTTTGGTCTTTATTAGTTTAACCCGTATTACCTTATAATACAGTGTAATTGACCACGAAATCTAAAACACTAGCTGTAATCACGAATGATAAGGAAATTTACCAAAATTAGTGCGATACCAATAAATTCGTAATGAACGTTTATTACTACTCGTAAACTGCTGCTCCTTTTTTGGAATGGATTGACACAACATTATGGCTGTATCCACCACAGACGTTATCTATATGTAAATAAAAGGCAATGTATGTATAATGACTGTCGCAAATAGAGGCAAAAACTACTCGACCGATTTTGCCAAAATGTTCATACTTTGTTCTTATTAGTGTCGGCAGTAATTAAAGAGTGGTTTGAATTAAATCGGACGTGTGGGCGCGGAGTTTATGCAAAGTCCATCGACGAAGGGAGCTATTCGCCGTTCCAAGAAGACCTTGCTTGAAGTGCGATCCACAAATATGTTTTTGATTCACACCCTACACTTTGACTCACAATACCGAATAATATCGATGTTGCGATCTAGAAAGGAGGAAGTCTGGACCACATGCTGGCGGTGCCCAACATTATTCGAATGGTTGATTTTTTTAAATCTAATGTAATAATTTTTAAAATGTAAAGTGGGCCCTCGCGGTTTATTTCATTGGTCAGCGTGCTCGCTTTCCGTGACTTGACCCCGGTCACGCAAGATTATAGTGTACGTTTTCCTTGCAATGTCCCAGTATATGATGCTGTGTAACTCACTGCTCAGGTTGAGAAGACTAGAATACGGCGTAGGGATGTCTTCCTGCTAACAACACGTACCCCCTGAACCCATTGCCGCGATTCCTGGACGCAGATGGTAGACCATGGCCCATGCTAACGGGCTGGCGCGCCAAGTGCAGACAGACAGCATACAATGAAGTAAAGTAGTTGGTACGTAGTTAATGCGAAAGTAATTATCATTGAATAAATTTATTTTGAACTTATTTAAAACACTGAAATAGCGAAGTATTGCCGGATTTGCTGGTTTATTATAATATCCTTCTTCAACCTCTCCTCGACGTCAGGTGATACTCTCTGGCGGGGGTGGCTGCACTCGCCAGATGCATCTGCACTGCACTACCGCCGAGTCGCGTCGTTGCCGCTGGGGGGGGGGGGGGTGAGGGGTGCGGGGTCGGGGCGCGGGCGCGGGCGCGGGCGCGGGCGCGGGCGGGCGCGGGTCGGAGCCCGGAGGGTCAACGCCCCCGCCCACTGACTCACCCACCGCCGGGCCGCCGCCGGCCGCGCCCGTCTGGAGCCGCCTCTGCCGCCGCCGCCGCAGCAACAGCGTTGCCACACGCCGCCGCCGCCGCTGCAGCCCTTCCACGAACGTGCTATTCCGGACCACGATTGCTGGACGCGACCGACCCCGCCCCCCCGCCCCCCGCCCCCCCACGCCACGCTCCGCCCCGCCCCGTCCCCACACACGGACTTTCCTGCGCCCACAGCGCTAAGCAGGCGAAGCGTTCCCGGAGACGTGCGGAAAGCTTGCACTTGGCGGCTTCTCGGGGAAGGGAAGGGATGAACATCCTCCCACGTATTTTCTTCTTCTGGGCAAAGAAGCAAATTAAATATTTGCTTTGAAATCGGAAGCAGAATGTACGATTTTTGTGTCGTGAGGTTAAACGTAGACTTCAGGGAAAATATACGATTTTCGAGTTTTAAGGTTAAACGTAGTCTTGAGGGAAAATGCGATACGATTTTTGAGTAGTGAGGTTGTACGTAGTTTGAGGGAAAATGCGATACGATTTTTGATTAGTGGGGTTGTATGTAGTTGGAGTGAAAATGCGATCCTATTTTTGAGTAGTGAGGTTGTACGTAGTTTGAGGGAAAAAGCACGATTTTTAGGGCTGTGTGAAGTAATTTATTCTGTTCCTACTTCAAACTACTCGCGGTAATGAGCTACGTGGAAGTGATCGAAATCATTCAAAACTCTGAGGCGGCCTCTCTTCTTCTCGCGTGCTAATACGTGCCAATATCTCTCAGCGGTCCTTCGGCCAAAATATCACGTTCTTCTAAAGGAGCAAAATGGCAAAAGGAAGGAAAGGCATTCCTCTCTTGGGCAGCCTGATATTTGCTTCTCTTTGGGCCACGCGAACGTGCCATAGGCGGAGAATCATGTCACATTCCTGCATGCAAGGGTGACTTGGGCAAAGCAGAAGGTCGGTGTATTGTCGGAAGTCATGGGAGAACCGAACTGACGGATGAATACCTCTTATCCCAACGCAAGTACAAGAATGTAGTGTACGCATGCGCGCATCAGTGTGGTTTCCGTAAAGGAACCTACGTACACAAGGCGGCGGAGAGATTTTACTACAGTCACAAGCCACTACTCCAATGGTGGATGGAAACCTACGCTTAACTTTTCGATATTCGAACCAGCCGGCAAACAAGTCTTGCTAGCACCGGTTGTAACTACGTTGGTTATCACATTGTTCGCGCAATAAAGTGAGAACAATAAACAGGCAACATATGTACAACTTCGGTTCAAACCAGGGTAGTTAGCCGCGCTCGCCCATGTATGGTTGGCGTAAAGTTAAGGGGGTTGAGTAGTGCTTCAAAATTGTTACCTAACTATGCGCATTGGGTCATATTAATAAACATTTTAAAACAAACTACAAAGGATAGATAATGAAAGAGCACAAACTAATAAATTTATCAATATTTTGCGATTGTTTGACTTTCGTAAATCTGTTTTTAGTATTAAATTCAAATATTCGTTTATCGCACAAACCTACAATCGCTTCATAGAATCACGATGCGTTAGAATTTGAAGCGCAAGTATAATAGACACTGAATTTCACTTAGTTTCACCTGTGCGGAAGAATCCAACAAATCTAGAGCAAAATTCAAAAGGATATAATTTTTGTAATTTTATTTACCACTTATTCATACATCTTTTCTGTACAAAAGAACAATTTCAACAAATTTCTATTTGCATTTAGAGTAAAACTTATCATTTCGAGTCATCACTGAGATTGGAATCCGGATTCATTCATCTTATTCTCCCTACTTCGGTAGCGACGTGTGATTGCAAACAGAAAATGCCTAGATTTCTCGCTAACACCCTACGAGTACAGAGAACAAAAAAGCAAAAGGATTTATAGTTAAGCCACAGCAAAAACACTTTTTTTCATTGTTTTTTCGGCCAAGTCGGAGGCTAACGCTGCCATTGTTTCTTCCCTCTCCGATTCAAAGCCGTACGTGCAACGCTTCTCAACATTTTCCGGAAGTAAAAATTGAGATACCGCATTCTCGTGGTAGGATCAACGTGGCGGATATAGTACTACGAAGTTGCGTCTCCCAAATTTTAAGTCGTTTTGCTTTACTTTTGCCTCTTCCCATTCCGGGTCCCGTGACATTAATTTCAGGGGTACGTATATTTTGTATTATACTTTTACGAAAAACGTATTGCAAATAATAATTATTGCGCTTTTACAAAAAATGAAATCAGGTAATTTTAATAACGGTTAATTTGAGTGGTTATATACCTCCAAGTAAAAAAAATTCCAACTCAAAACTTCCTTTTCTTTTTCTATAAACCGCCATCTTTGTTACAAGTATTTACATCGTTCTGCTATTACGTTGCAATTCACCAAATTTGTTCGCCTGTCCTTCCCTTCTTTCCTATTCCAAGCTAATCAAGAGCGCAGTTTTACAAAACTGCAGACAAGGGTAGTTAAGCTAATTAGAGCAAACCCATTCAACCCCTCCATCCTATAACTCCCGATTTTTCCTTAGAGTTTTAACTTGCTCAAAGCGCAAACCACTTATCGGCCCAACACCGCAATCCAATTAATCAAGAACACAATCTACGAAATCTTTATAAATAAAATTGGAATGTCTGATTTCAAAGTATCTGCCTTTTATAATATCATTAGCTTATTAAAATCACAAAAACAATCGAATTCTTTTTATGATTTTTGTCCCCCTGTCCGGAGTAATCTTTGAAACGGCTGAACGGATTTCTCACTGCTAGATAGTTTATTATATCAGAAATAAGTTAGGAAAATTTATTCGCATTATTTTCTTTTATAAAATGGGTAATTTTATGTTGGTTTTTATACAACTCTATTGTGTTTTCCGATCTTAATGAAATATTGTACTCTTACCTTCAAAACGATAAAAAAGTTACTCTCTTTATGAGATTTCGTAAATATTTTTCCTTATCCCCTTCACAACAATATTTAATCGTACACTCTTTCCGCATTTCGCAAATATCTGGAAAATAGTAAGCAAATTCACCAAAGTGGAATTAAATGTTTCTTAAAGCCCACAAAATTAGACAATACATTTCCATTCAAACTAATAGTGCAATTAGGTTAATAGTAATTGTAAGTCAAAACTGTTACTGAACGTTTACTGAAAGAATGCAACAATGCATCTGTCTACTGCTGCCCATAGCAAGAAACAATGGTAACAATAATGCAGTGTAGGGATGGGCAGGGAGGGGACTGGGCGGGCCAGGTATGGCAGAATGGTTATGACTACTGTACCGGCAGCGTCTAAGCGACTCTGACAGTTCAATGCGCTGTTGCCACACATTCCTACGCACATGACACCTGCTACATCGCAGATAAATTAAATCTAAAATCATTAACGCTAACTGGCAGGCTATAACATGTCCTGATATAATTCACCAAAGCCGAACCTTATCGCCTCCATCGTATGAGTCAGATGAACGGCAACGCTGAATGCTGGCTGTAAGTAAACAAATCCTCGCGAGCTGATTGCTTCAGTCAGATCACATGACCATATCACTTTGCTTTACTTTTGCAATCAATTAAGGAATGGATTCGTACAAAAATTCAAGGGTTTTTAAAGGTTAATAATTCTAGAATGAAACGACGGCTTTGGAAGAACCAATCTAATTCCTATATCTATTCCACTCGTGAAATTAAAACCAATGTAAACTATACATACAAAATGTCCCAATCAGGACTGTGAACCTCAAAAAGTTTATTGTCTTTTCTATTTGATATTTTTATCAATCCGCCTCACTGGCCAATCATAAGCATTGACTCATCTGTCTAAGGAGGCTGTATACATCGATCCTTATGCCTATATCCAATAAACCGCGTAAGAACTACAACATAACCTCTTTGATTTTAACAAAGCTTTAAGCTGTTTTCAAAATTTAGCGAATTTTGGAACTGTTGGACATCATTTCATTTGTGGAATAGTCCTATCCCGCTCTTGCTCTGGACATTCTCCGATAAATCCCCTCGTCGCTTCGCGACTCAGGAGAATTATCGACAATTTCCAAAACATTCGTGGTATTACCTATGAAAAACATTAAGGGTTCCACCCTGCATTACCACTGTGAGTTACGAAACTATACAGCCTCTTCTCTGGTTGCCGGAAGCGAACCAGTCTTTGTTTCTGCAATGCAATTCTTCGACACACTGATCTCCAATGCACTGCTTCCTGCACTATTAAACACCGACTGTGTGATTAAATTGAATTTCAAAAAAAATATATATATTCGTAAATACTGCTGTTCGTGAAGGCCACAGTCAGGACGAAACAGAAGGAACACGTTAAGACGATTATTTAACAATTTGCTGATGGGAAAATAAACACTCGTTCTGGAAGCGGTCGTCCACTTAGGGAAAGTTAAAGCAACTTCCTACCTCACGGACAGTTAGGAAAAAGAAAGACTCGAAGGAACTTAAAATACAGAGTCAAGACTGTGCGTCGTCACGCTCAAATTTCGGAAAAGTTCCTTTGATGTCAAGGTACACAGTTCACGTGCGGTTCGATCACATCAGAGAAAATTATGTATTGTAATAATTAATGAATTCGATGTGATTTATCTCACACAAGTGGTCATTCTTGAACAGTCATTTTCAACCCGTTACCCATGAATTAATTTTTGAAGGCCCGCAAACAAACACTTGTTTTGACTACAAAGCGGCACGTTGCTTAAGTTTCGACGGCATGTTCCACAGGCAACTACAAAACTTCCTTAACGAAATGGATGCAAAGTATGGCGATGTAGTATTATCAACAGAGGTCCGTTGGTCAGTAATGGAAAAATTTCTAAAATGAGTATTTGATCTAAGAGATGAGATTTTCTTCAGGAAGAATATCGGGTAGACGAAACTGATGAAGAGATTTTCTGTCTGTCACTTGGAGAACTGCCTTACAATTTCTTCTTACGACATTAAAGCCAATATCAATAATTTCGTGATAAAACTGTGACGTCTCATATTAAATTACTAATTTAATAAGTTTGCCAATTGGAAGACTATGTAAAACAAACGTGTAGGCCATATAATGTTAAGTAATCCATACAGTTATTGTAATATAATTTTGATGTGTTACGTAAGCATAGTGTTATTTTATTAACATACAAATGACGCCGGAAAGTGTTTCATCGATAAGAAAAGACTACTGTTCTAGAAATTCTTCAGAAAAGGAGACGCTAGAAAGCGTAGTTAATTTCATTTCCTTTTACGAACTAGCAACACTGTTTAAAACAAGAAGCTGCAAATAAAACTTGCTATGCGTTTTTCATACACGAACATGGTTGTCTGCCCTTCTTCTACCTTATTTCACAAAAGTAATAATATTGAGAGACATTTTTCAAAAACGAGATTTGCATAGTTAATGGGGAATATGTATTTTCTCTTAGAATTGACATACGCGTCACTTGTGTTTTCATTGGATTTCTCGAAGTTATGCCGTTTAATGTACCCTCCAAAATAACTAAATTACGGGCAGTAACAGCTTATAAATCGAGACGTGTTTAGGGATGTGGGCAACGCATTGCTTTGAAGTTACCAAAGCCTAACTACTGAAGTAGCGCTGACAGGAACCATCCACAGGGCCCATTTCGACAATATTTCTTTTTGACACAGATCCTTCTTCAAACAAGAAGCTGAAGGAATTTTCTGAGGGAGGCAAAAAAATTATAGAGTACATTTCTAGACTATCCCCTGACACAATCCTGATTTCTCTTGCCGAAAGTTTTTGATTTTTTAGTTTGCATGACGTCCTTCAATTATGCGTATTTAAACTGAAATTAGATCTACTTATTTTGAGTGATGAGGTAAAAAAACGTAATTAAAATCATACATTCCCAACTCAACATTTTCAAGAGAACATTAGCATACTAGCTGACAATACTCCTAGAACACAGACTTCATGACTTCCATTCCAACTGCTCCAATCAAAAGTAGAAAATTCAATGAAAAACACGTTACGAACAACGTGCAAAGAAAATTTCCCTCATCATTAACAACATTCACAGACTGTTCCAACCAATGTCCTTTCCGTACTTCTTCCCTATCGTACTGACTTTCTCTAATGGCCACATCACCTCACTCTCGTATCACACATCGATTTCTTGGATATGGAATTTTATGGATGAGGGGAATTCATGTGACGATCCGACGTCTCTCACTGGATTTTCCTGAAACGCTCCGGAACAGGCACGCATCCAATGTGAGAAATGAAAAGCAGTAGACGGTATCACACAACGGCTCATTTAGGTTTTAACAACACGTACGAATAATGACTAATAAAAGCAAACACACATTCAAGGCGGGAAACGTTGGATAATTGCGCTAGTTCAAAACTAATGTTCTATTACTTGTTTTGTGGTCGCTTTGTTTGTGTCCTTTTTAAAGAAAGCATTTCTTCTTCAAAGGAAGTAATTATTACTAAATTTGGTTGGTGCAATTGCTGAAATCCAGACTTGGAAATGTGGCATAAAGTGGCTGACATCCTCGCGTGGCGCAACTCTGAAGTAGGGGATGCAATTATCACTCGCAGAATTACTACAAGCAATATTTAGTGCACGATTTCCAACAAATATTAATGACGAATCAAAAATGTTACTAATAACCGGTTAGGACACAATATCAATGGTTGGCACAAATTTTACATTATTCAATTTCTAATAACTCCCTGCTTTACAAAGAGTAACTTTGGTAGAAACAACAACAGATCTCGCATTAAATCAAGATTTCCAAGAGACCGATTAAAACCTCCTTATCTCTTTCTCCCTCTACCCCCTCTCTCTCATCCACACCCTCCATCCCAATTACCTTCTTATTTAGCAATACTAATCAAAATCTAAAATTCAGAGAAGAAAATCTCCCCCTTAAAGATGGCCATAACCTAAGATCAATGTACCCTAACGTCCTCGACAGAAAAAAAGTGTCGAACGAGAAGGAATAACTAATAAAAAAGCTCTTATCATGTCGCCATATTTCGGTGTTTGAAATGCTGAAACTCTACATTGACGGATACGAAAATCTTCTATGAATTATCCGCAGGTATTAGGCACGTGAACTCGTAAAATGTGCCACAAAAATAGAGTAGTAGTAGTATTAATAGTAATAAATGTATTCTGAACCTTCAAAATTATATAATTTGAAATGTGTCGAACTAAACGAATTTTTGTTTTCATCCCTCAAACCCAAATCTAGTTCAAACATTCTAAAAATAATAATATAAAAGCCCACATAAGAGCCAAAGAACAGGAAGTAAACAACTACAAGATTCAAACATAACGGCTCAAGGTGAGGGCAAGGGTGAGACCGACGGATGACGAAGAAAATTGCTTCATCTCCGACCGCGCCGAACAGTTCCTGGTCCACCCACACAAAGTATTTCGGAGTCCGGCTCGCTCACGTCACAGCTCGAGGCGGCCGACGACGTACAAATCGTGCGGGTGAAACTGGAAACATCAACTTCTCTAGCCCGCACCGCCACTGACATTTCCGAATGAAACAATTAAGTGTGATGGATGAGATGTATACGACGTCATGTAATACACAATGATAAGGCATATAGGCTGTTTATTGAATGGTCCTCTAACAGTCCGGATGTCGCTGATGTTAAGACTGCTTACCATGACACCAACCTATGTCATCGCATCATGGCACTGGAAATGATTGATTTGATTGGTGCTTCCGGCCGCGCCAACTGCTGAAGTCATTAGTTCCGTCAGTGTAGTGCATGGTTTTATCGTGGGAGGTGGCGGCGATCTTCCCATATTGGAATACGTGATGCGGCGCCGACCTATGTCGGTTTGGCAAGGATTTTCCCCAGACGGGTATCTCCCGTCAGCGTGGCACAGCCTTAGCCGCGACAAGTTCTAAGCTCTCGACTTGTCCCCCGACAAGTGTGGTAGTGTAGTGCACGCAAATGTGTGTGTAAGTAAGGAGTGGGGATAAAAGAAGGAACAGGAAGGAAAGATCGCGCGCGGCCCGTGGCCCGTTTGTTAGAATACTGCTCCGGCATTCGTCTGCTGTTGATCGGAGAATCCACGGAAAACTAACGATCAGAGCAGCCGGCCGCTAGAAATCTCATCAATACAGCGGATGAAATCGACCTAGCTTTGTAACTAGTGGCCTGCCACGGTCGGGACTCGAACCCTTGGACCTTCCTGTCAGAGGCACTGCAGTGGCATCAGTTGATGCTCTGAGCCACCCAACTACTTTTTAAACTAACCGTACCCTATTCTCCAAAACGTAACTGCCGTTCAAATGGTTAAAAAAGTGGCCTCAGATATGTATCTATGTGACGAAAAAAGAACGTTTAAACTTGAGAAGCCACCCATAAATCGAGTGTAAACCATCGAAAATAATCCAGGCTGAAATTTGTCACACAAGTAAACACAGAAGGTATGTCAAAATTTATTACACTACGGAGCGAAGGTGTTTGCAGGAACGTGGTTCGAGCATTCAGAGAAAGAGGAATTTGGCGGCGTTGGCAAACGTGCAAAGAATGAAATTAACTCCGTCTTGGCATCTAGCGGCAGTGCCGCTAACACGGAGCTGAGGTTGAAGGTTCGTGCGTGGAATACGAGAGATCTTAACACATTTGTCTCGATTATGAGAACCTACATCAATCCATATAGCTGAGAAAATAATTCAGTGGAAAATGAAATACACTTCGTATTACTCATAGCAGAAAATGAGCATTACTCATAGCAGTTGACAGAATTAATAATCAAGCGAGAGGGACAGAAACAACAATTAAGAGAGGTAGAAAGTAAACTGCAGATAATGTTGAAATTAACAATCCAAAGACAATCGGATAAGCGACATTCTAATAACACTAAGTGAGCTGGGCTGAATTCTAACATTTAAAAACTCAACCTGAAAGCGTGAAGAAACATACATGTGCATGGAGAAGATAGAGAAGAATGGAATAAATTGACTAAAGATAAACCTGTGACTTCAAGTGCCTCTGGGCATTAGAGGAAACTCATAATTCAGGGGACAATGAAATTCTTAGACAGTCAATTGCAAAACAGTTATCCTTTCAGAACGTCCACCCTTGTCAACCGGAGCCTAGACTGTTCAGCCTGAAGTGAAAATGAAGATTTAATCTTTTAAATAAAAAATCCGAAACAAACTTTCCAAAACAGCAAGATTCGTAGCAATTCTTATTACGCTGCGACTCACACTGAACTACAACGAACCGAGAGACCTAATTAAACTAAAAAAAGTGAGATTCACGAAAACACAAGATATTTACGAAAATTCCAGCTAATCCAGTCATCAATCGCTGCCCTCCAATCACATCCTAAATCTTGAAAGCCCCCTGGTTTATTTCAAATTCACAAATCCACCGAGAGCTTCAAATACCTTTCCTCTCAGATTTCATTTCACAAACCTCTGAAAAATATTATTCTCTCTTCCCAGTATGCCCCAACACTCACACTATTCAATCTCGACCAAAACGCACATTATCCATCACGCATTAGATCCAGATTCCCCAAAGATCTCTTTCGCCCACCCTAATTCATAAAATTATTTGCCCCCTTTTTCCACAAACACTCTCCTCCCTCCTCTAAACCACAAATGCCAACTTCTCTTAGTGAAGATATCCAAATATGACATTTAAAAAAAATATAGTGAAGGGTTATTTCGAGACCCGCATATGCATGAGGATGACCAAGTAAAATCATTGTATGTAACATTGTACCCGTCAAAACCCCCCGAAAGACGAAAGTCAAACGGGAAGAAAATAAATAAATTTAAAAAATCCTAAATCTCATATGCAGCACAAGCGGGGCTGATCTCAACGGCCGAAGACTGGCAAACGAAGATGAGAATCCACACCCTTGCAGAAGACGCGTTCCAGCAGGCTTTAACCTTCCACGAAATCGGTAAACGGCGCCAAACAGGATCTGAGGCGGCCTCAGCGGAAAACTCCTGAGGACCACACTGCGACGGCGGCGAGATTAAAACAGACCACGACCTGATCAGTACGCAGCGTGACTTCACCGCATGAAACCGTGGCATCATGTACGAATGTGTTCCTAATCCGATTAAGGATTACGTCTGAGAAAGTAGCCCTTTACACTTGCAGATGACATTTAAGCATTTAGAAGAATCATTTGAGACTACGTCCTATGCTAATAGAAAACCATGCAACACTTTTGTATGAAGTTTACTAAAAATACAATGAAGCATGAGCGGGAAAATGCAAAATAAATTAATAGCTAACATGAAAACGACCATCTTCGCTAACGTGGAAATCTGGACTCCGTCAGCAAATTAAAAAGTAGTGAACCTCATATTTTGGCTCACCGTCAGTCATTAAAGATAAAAAAATATTGAAGAAACAAGAATAAAATTGCAAGCGATACCGAAGCTTTGATAGTCGGTTTAACGGTATATATTTCACGTTAGTCAGTACAACAGTTTTTTCAGAAAATGACGTTGCGTTTTCTTGCCAAATTATGATTTAGATAATGAAGCTTCAATGGGAATACTCAAGTTTCAATATTGGTAAAAATAAAATAATTTGACTGTTGAGTGATTAAAGAGCTCTGTCTGCCCGCCTTGATTTAGACTATATAGTTTGAGGAAAACTTTATTTTTTTGTAAACAATAAAATTAGAACAAATTATTTCAAGAAATTCTCACCCTAAATATCGTTAAGTATTTCTGCGGGGAGAGAGACACGAGGGAAAAAACGAAAACAACACAATAAAAATGAATAATTAAAAAACACAGTTAAAGATGTGTATAAACCAATTACATATCATTGAAACCTATTGAATGTTACTGATAAATTATATTTATGGGGCACATTTAATGAAAACTAAATGTGGCACTTAAATGTGTAGTCGTTAGAACACATAGTAATAATTTCTGAAAGAAATCTAACATATTATGGACACGATTTGCTTGAACGTCTCCCCGTTCACCCACTCCGGGAACATGTGAGGACCATCGTGTACTTGCGGCGGAGGCGAAGAAAGAGATGTTGCAGCGAGCTTTCGGCAGGGCCGGGCCTGGCGGGGCGGAGCGGGGCGAGAGGGAGGGGGTGGGGTGCGGGGCCGGGGCGGCGGGTGGCGCCAGGCGGGCGGGCGCCAACGCTATCGACTGCCCCCGCCGCCACCGTCGCGGTCCCCGCCGCCCCCGGAGGCTGCGTCCGCCGCCGCCGCCGCCGCCGCCGCCCACCCGCCCGTGCCATCGATCTCGCCGGGCGACACTGGGCGGCGGGTGGCGGGAGGAACAGCGTCGGATTTGGCGGAGGCCAATCTCTGGCATCTCCGCTCGCGGGCGGCGAGGACCGGTTCGAGCACCGGCGCACGACTTCACGGCGGAGGTGCTCTTCGAAACATAATGCCCTTCTCGAGGTGGACGGCTCCGACAAGACAGGTTTTTTAGCCCACTGGAACGTCCCACTAGGCTCCGGGCTGATACTTCAGAAAAAGGCGTTAAAAATAGTCTAACAACCAGCCCTTGGGGAACACCACAATTGGATTTGCATATTCTGTCGTGAGCCTCGAGATCTTCTAAGCGGCCAATTTCAGACACCCTTGTTCGCAGGCGTCATGATTCGATCACGAATCAGAATCACGCGACTTCAAATCACAGCAACATCCCTACAATAGCGGTAGATGACTCAGTCGAGATATTTATTTTAACGAAAAAATAAATTTACTCTGAACTATAGTTTTGGAGATTAACAAATATATATGACCCATGTGGATAATCGCAATCTCATGAATTCATTCCACTTAAGACTTACGATTTACACGTAAGATTTTTTAAGCTCATAATACATCTTATAAAATATTTAAAATAATTCTTATTCTTGCTAATTTCCACTGTTTCTTTTGTTTTGGCCGGGTTCACACCCACATCAAAAGAATACTTACATATACATACATATATAAACATATGTTTTTATGTATTGTTTTCTGAAGAAAACCGCTCTATTAAACAAAGGCGATGTTCATTAAAAGATACCGCAGTTGTTTTAAATCAGTAGACTAAAAAATACAAAACTTACCCATGGCGTTACAGTTACAAATGAGGAAATTTGTTTTTTGTGTCACACATCTACTAGAATGTTCCTCAACCACAGAGCTACAGTCTGTGTACCGAGAACAAACATTTATTATGCCGGACGGGTGAGGTTATGTCGGGAAGTGTCATTGTGGTTTTCGAAGAAATTTCGTGAAGAAGTAATTAAGGTGGAGATGGCGGAGATATTCACAGAATCGTATTCATAAATTCAATGAGCTACAGGAAAGGGTAAAATAGGCACCAAAATTATCCAATATGGTGGACAAGATTTCTGAGTTATACATATGAATAAAATTGACGAAGAGATGATGTGGCGTGTAAATAAAAGAATATTAAAAAAACATAACAGTTTTAAAGAAAAGAGGTAAGGTAGTCCCAGAACTATTGAAAAATTCGCAAAATTACGCAAACATGCATACAAATTCAACGAAACTTTAATAAGCGTTTTTGAAGTATCACCGATTCCGATAACTTTGATTGTTAAACATTAATGCTTCAGGGACTTTCCTAACGGAAAAGTAATTTATAAGAGCCAAACTAACGGGGAAATGAGAGAGAAAAAGTTAATGCGGAAGACTATTAGAAATTCATTCTTACTCATCGAAAAATAAAGAACATTACTCTATAACAATTTATTTTAACAATTTATTTTTTTCTGTGCATTTGTAGGAAAATAATTCTCTTAAACAAAAGAGTATTTTTTTTTCATTTTGTACGCCTACGCTCTAATAAAATTTACCTTCATGCAAATTATGTAATCCATAATTCTCGAATAAGTATATTTAACTGCAATCGATCGCATACCATGAGAAGTTTCCGACACTCTGGAAATTGTAGAGAGAGAAAACTGGCGAATCAGGTCAAGTTAATTTGAGGTTGAGGAGGATCCTTAATAGCGCCTTTGTAAGCAGATCTCTCCTACTCTATTTCCAAGATAGAGTCCGACTGTAAGAACGCAGAGTATGCATCGTATAGGGCAGTGGGGAAGCAGGTCATGGTAGCGAGGGGGCTGTTTGAATTTCAAGAAACCGATAAACGATACAGACATTTGATACAGAAAGACATCTTCGGTTAATAAGGTAAAATCTCAGTGAATGGTCATTAAATGAGTATTTTCCTTGGGTTTAGAGATGAGTGACCTTACTGATGGCAACGCGTTATTACTGTGTAATACTATTTTCGAACTTCAATCATTACACATTTGTCCGGTCAATAGCCGTTTTCGCACATCGAAACTAATAATACTGGTCGAAGTGAAGAATATCGGCTTCATAGGACTTCGAAAGGCCCTGGCCGTTTAATTCGAATTTGAAGTAATTTCATCGTTAAGAGGATCTTGACGATAAGTTACAACGAATTCTCAAAACCGCTCCAAAGGAACATTTAATGAAAATCCCAGGAGTTTTCATGAAAAATGGAAAATCAAGTAACGAATTTACAAAATATATTCTCATTCCGGCAGACAAACATGGCGTTGCGCCGGATAATTAAAGAATAAGTACGAAGAGAAAATATTTTATTTACTCATATAATGCCTAACCTAATTGCCAGAAACCACAAAACACATCAACGGATGTTTACAGAAAATTTATTACTTAGTGCAGAAACGAGGGGATCTTGCAACATCTCGTATAATTGAAATGAATGATAGTTTCATTACGAGTGATAATACGTATTGTTTGGGGGATACGAATATTTTCGCAAAGGAGCAAAGTTATCCTCTATCACAAAAACGCAAGAAGTGTGGAACCAAAAATGTAGATTTTTTGGGTTTCCCAGAACATAAATAACAACATATTATAACTTTCGTCACGTACCATGAACACCACGCAACTCAAATTTATGGTCACGCGCCAACTTGCTTAGCGTGATTTGAGTGCACCAATGAGGAAGAAATACGTGTGTTCCTTGCATCAGCGATGAACAAACGCACATTAATTCATCGACCAAGGGGTAAAGGTGAGAGGGAGGTCGAAAGCTTCTATTGTTCTTGGTAAAAAATACTCAATGTATATGTATATGCCATTCGCGGTCACGCTTAAATCAACCCGCGTTTTAGGCGGTGGAAACATCAATGCGATAACTGCCAACTCCACCGCAAGGCGGGCGACATCGCGACCACGTCCGTACAGTCACCGACCGCAGAGTGGCGCCGAGGATGCACAGCTGGCAACCTGCAGGCAACCGCTGCAGGCGCTGAATCATCTGTTTCGGAGAACCGCCAAGGCGTAGGAAATCGAAGACGTGATGATGCCCGACGTAGGCTGCGGCGCGCGCGCGTGCTACTCGTTAATTCCTGCACGCGGCCCCTCCACGAGAATACGAAAGATTCTCGCCGTCTCGTCTCACCCTCTGTCGAAACGAATCTCCCACCAGCATTACGGGTCCTAGGATACGAAACGTGACTGTGGCAGGAATTTGCACACTAGCTGGCTAGCTGGATTGAATTCAGCCGCAGGCAGGAGGAGAATTGTAACGGCTGGCTGCTCTGATACGTTGTTTTCCGTGATAATTGGTTTTCCTTTTTTCATGAAAACTCTTTTGATATTCATTCAGTGTTTGTTTGGAGCGGTTTTGAGAATTCGTTGTAACTTATCGCGAAGATCCTCTTAACGATGAAAATACTTCAGATTCGAATTAAACGGCCAGTGCCTTTCGATGTCCTGTTAAGCCGATATGCTTCACTTCTGCTAGTATTAATAGTTTCGATGTGAGAAAACGGCTATCGACCGGACAAATGTGTAATGATTGAAGTTCGAAAATAGTATTATACACACGTTGCCATCAGTAGGGTCACTCATCTCTAAACTCGCGGAAAGACACTTCTTAATGACAATTCACTAGGATTTTACCTTTTTAACCGAAGAAGAGGTCTTTCTGTATCAAATGTTCGTATCGTTTTTTCTGAACAACGCGCACCTCCGACAAATCACGGATGTGGACCGACCAGAGCAGCCAGCCTTTAGAACTCTCCTTCAGACAGAGGCTGTAGTATTCGTTCTAGCTATGTAGCTAGTGTCAAAAATCCTGCTGCCATCGGATTCGAACCTCAGGACCGCCGGGTCAGAGTTACTGCAATGACATCAATTGATGCCCTGAGACCAGGGCCGGATTTACCTACAAGCGAAACAAGCAGTTGCTTGGGGGTCCCCATTCACCAGGGGCCCCGCGTTTCGGAAAAATATGCATACCATATTTTTTTGTCTGTGAAATAATTGTTAATCAAGTAGTCTGTGTAACAAAATGTACAATTTCAAAACATTTTTTAAAAATGAGTATGGAGCATGATAAGCTGATAAATCTTCGTTTTGAAGACATCATCGACCAATTTTCTGCAGTGAAGAGCAGAAAAAATGTAAAATGTTTTTAATGTAAAAAAATGTAACACAAGTAAAAATTTCTACAAAAAAATTATCAGTTTTCATTTGTATCTGTACAGAAAGTACTTGTACTAAAAATACATTTTTTATTTAATAAAGATGGAGCTATTTTTTCGGGGGGGGGGGGGCAACACAATTTTGTGCTTGGGGCCCCGCACTACTAAAATCCGGCCCTGCCTGAGACGCCTACGCTGGTAGACTGGTAGACAAGGTATTTTTTTTCTTTTAATATATTAAGTCAGTTACATCAGTGATATTTCTTAAGCAAACTAACGTAATCGGATTCAATTCAAAGGCAAAAAGAATTATCGCTCGTATCAATAGTCTTGTGCTAAGAAACCAAGACACTGAGGCCGACATGGACATTTTTCGGCCCTTGTACACGAGCGTTGCGTTGACGCGCGTTAAGTGACGCGCATCGTAGATTAATGTAGAGTAACGCGCGACGACCAAAGCGATCGTGTGCCGCACCCCGCGCGATAGCGGGGGGGGGGGAGGAAGAATAAGAGTTGGCGCCTGCCAACGCAACACCCACGTCGCCAGCACATTACCATTTGCCTGTTCCTCACGCCACTCTGCTTTTGAGACTCCACCGCGGTTGCTCATTTGAAAGAAAACGAGAGCTGAGGATGTGATCGAGCGGAATACAAATAGACATCGACCACTACATCAGGAGAATCTTTAATATTTCCACTTATTTCGCTTTCTCTACCGGCGAAAACCTTTCACTTTATCAACCAGCTATACGAAATGGGAAATGGCAATTAAAAAGAGCAGTTTGCCCTCATCCGGGAATCGTTAAGCTAGCTCCCTAGCCATGAGCCCCCAGAGGTACTTTTTGTGATTGTTGATTTTTTTGGTAGCGAATTGGCCACCTGCGGAACACGCGAACATGCGGTTGAAACCACTAAGGCCCAGTCGTACTTTTTCCTGGGGGGATGCGCGTGAATTTATTAGGGGGGAACAGCATTTCTGCCGAGTCCATTTCTACACCTTAGCGTCGTTAGCCCTACGGCATAATGATGGTGATGGTGATGATGACGATGATTATTATTACGACGATGATGATGAAGAAGAAGAAACGAACAATCACAAAACATACAAAGATACACACAAGCACAACCATGCCCAAGGCGGGAATCGAACTCGCGATCTTCTGGTCCGGGACCACAACGGACTGCTGCCTTAGCAATCTCGGGAAATACATCGGATTATTATTATTATTATTATTATTATTATTATTATTATTATTATTATTATTATTATTATTAGTTTGTTTATTTTGTTTATTTTCAAAGTTTTGGTTTCATATGAATATCACACAGATACAATATCAAAGCATGGCATAAACACAGACATATTTAAAATCTACAAAATCAAATTAAGGCATTCTAACACAGAAACATAAAATAACTGTTTTCAGATGTAAACATAAAATAACAGTTTTCAAATGCTAATAACAAATACAATTTCAAGAATGAGCTTTCAAAAGCCAACATGCCCTCCCATGAATCTCCTGACTAGTGAGCAGGTACTAATTATAACCGACCATTTATTATTATTATTATTATTATTATTATTATTATTATTATTATTATTATTGTTATTATTATCATTATTATTTTAATTATTATTGTTATTTTTATTATTGTTTAATTATTATCATTATTTCCGAAGCTATTAATTCCGCTACCAAATTTCGATAAACTGCGTATAATACACCAATCGGTTCATCACGAACCGTGTAAACCCTAAGAATTCGGGACGGGACGCGACCTTGACGCAGCCGCGTCGTCCTCCGCCCACGTGCGCGCGCCGGCAGACGCCCTCGGCGCCCACGGCGCCGCTCCCAAACCGCATGATTATTCCGCTGCGCCGCGCTGTTCCGCAGCCGTGGGGGGCGTCGAACGCGGGCCGAGGCGAAGGCGAAGGCGAAGGCGAGGCGGGGGCGGGGGCGGGGCCGGCGAGGCGCCGAGACGACGCTCTCACCCGCGTCTCGCCCCGATCGATGCGCCCGCGCGAGACGGCGGCGTCGGTAGCGTCGCCCCCTCCCCCTCCTGCCCCAGCCCCCGCGGCGCCACGCAATGCGTACGACCAGCGGTAGTAAGGAAGCGTTGCGCCGCTGTCCGCCGCGGCGCCGCCGCGCACACTGGGGCCGAAAGCACCGGGCCCCGCGCACAAATGGACCGACATCCCCGCTGGGTCCCTCCCAAAGCACTAGGCCCAAAGCGCAATGGGACGACATCCACCAGGCACTCCGCATTAGGACCGAAAGCACCACAAGCCACGCACAAACTGGCCTAAAGATGGATATGTTATCGTTACTGTTGTAGCGAAACCGATTTCATCATAATTTTATAAACGAAATTCACCGGATCAAAATTTAAACAAACAGACTCGGCCACCCAGGATTTCTGCCGAGAAATTACGCAGACGGTCACACGTGCGCGACTCCGCTTATCGCGAGAGTCCCTTACGCCCCCGGCCCATTAACGAAGTCGTTTAGAGGGCTGGCATTGACAGATTCAATGGGCACACGTGTTCACTGAGCCGGCTACGCAATTTCGACATCGCCCGCTCGTTTCGGGGAATCCCAAACTCATAAATTTCTTTCACGCAAACGCGCCCCCCCGTTTACGCAAACATGGGGCGATGTTCTAGAAGGAATTGGAAAATTCTGGACGCTTGCAGCTGACGCGGGGAGCGGAAAGTTCTGTGGCTTCATGCGTGGCGATTGGCTGGAAATAGTTCACTGCGCCACAAATTTTGGCCAATAGCTACACGTCTATTACAAGGATCTGGGGCACATACGAGAATATTGGGTGGGGGGAAAAGTTTACCTTATAAGATTTCGACGGAGAGAAAATCAGAAGAGCTGGGGCATCAGACGGGGCCAGATGGCAGAAGGGATTTGAATGCTAGGCAGAAGCTTCTTTCGGGGAGCTAGTCGTCGGTCAGAGGCAAAGTTCGCCTTCGCCGGACTTATAAATTTTTCATCAATCAGACGGGGCCAGAGTATTAGGCATCGGGGAAAGGACCAGTGCGTCTCTGGAAAACTTATTATTTTTCGAGCTTGAATATTAGACTGAGGACAGTTGAGAGAGGAACTTATGTGGGGGTGGGAATTATTCGGGCGAATATGCCTATGTGGGGACTTATGTTATTTTACTGCGAGTTTTGAGCTGTGAGCCGACTGCAGTGGAGAGAGAATTTTCTCTGGGGTGGGTTTACGTCGTAAAGAGAGGCGAATGTTTCTCCGATCAAGATCTAAAACTGTCCGAAGTTGTGTTCAATAATTATCAGAAAAATCAGAGAGAGACGCATAGTTGGTAACTCCGTTCCTGAGATCATCCGGCCAGCTCATCTAGTACTGCCAGTTTCGACCAGAACTTCTAGTACTGCCAGTCACTTCCAGAACTTCTAGATCAGCCAGACTACAAAGGGCGCTGTCACCGAGCCACGCGTCGCCGCCTTTGGGTGACGTCACAACCGACCGCCAGCTGTAGTCCGGAGGGTTACTGACCTCCGCTGCATTTTTTTTTGAAGGACGCCCAGCCGCCGCCCTCTACCGCATCGTGGCCATTCTCGGCTGCACAAAGACCCTTCTCCAAGCGGTATTGTTTAGGGCTACCGCCCCTATTGTATAAAATTTTAGTAATGCGGTGTCACGCTCTGACACACTGACCAGTAGCAATTTCACCCATTGTAATTGTTAGTTATAATTCTTCTTAGTTTTTTAAGCTTAACTCCTAAAACTAACTTTTCAATTTTTTTTTCTCTTCATCTAATTTTCCCACTATTCTTTTTATTCAATTTAAGAGTGTAACTTCCCTGGGGCATGTTAATCATATTGCCCAGGAATAAATGTGAATTTTTACCAGTGAACAAGTGTTTATTTTGTGTTTCCACCGTACTGTGTAACAATTCCTTCCATCACCGACTTGAGCTAGCGTCAGGGCCGCTATCCGGTTCCCCAGGTAACCGGTAGTGTTACACTGTGGCGCAAAGCACTAGGGACCAAACAGAGTGGGACGACATCCACCAGCCATTCCACATTAGGACCGAAAGCACCACAAGCCACGCACAAACTGGCATAAAGGTGGAGATGTTATAGTTACTGTGGCGCAAAGTACTGGGCACCAAGCACAAAGGAACGGCATCCACAAGTCATTCCACATTAAGACCGAAAGCACCACAAGCCACGCAAAAACTGGCCTAAATATGGAGATGTAATAGTTACTGTGGTGCAAAGTACTGGGCACCAAGCACAAAGGAACGGCATCCACAAGTCATTCCACATTAAGACCGAAAGCACCACAAGCCACGCAAAAACTGGCCTAAATATGGAGATGTAATAGTTACTGTGGCGCAAAGTACTGGGCACCAAGCACAAAGGAAATGGCATCCACAAGTCATTCAACATTAGGACCGAAAGAGCCACAAGCCACGCACAAACTGACCTAAAGATGGAGACGTAATAGTTACTGTGCGCAAAGCACTAAGCACCAAGCACACTGGAGCCACACGCAACAGGCAGTTCCACAGGTGCGCCACGTCAGAGTGCTGTGTCACCCAACGTCCACTGGGACCAATCGTAGGAGGAACCTAACACGCTGGGATCACAGTCACAAAGTACCGCGCACAAGTGGATCAAAATCAAATCAAAATGGCACGATGCACACTGGGATTGAAACCGCAGACACCACGCACATTGGGACTGAGAGCCCTTGGCACCACCGCCAAATGAATCTAATGCACAAGATGCAACGCCCACTGAGAACAAAAGCACGAGTATTCAAGAACATTCGCTCACTTGAACAAAACGCGTAAGTCACGACAGACAATGGCACCGAAACCACAAAGCACAAATCAACCATACACGCCCCGCAATAAAGTATGAAATATTTCTCTGGCACGCTGCGTAGGTGGTGAGATGATGGGGCAGTTGCTGGGAGAGGTGTCTCAGGGCATCAACTGATGTCACTGCAGTGCCCCTGACCGGGAGGTCCTAGGTATGAGTCCCGACGGTGGCAGGATTTTCGACACTTGCTAGATCGCTGGATCGAGTTCTGTCGCTGTCTGGAGGAGAATTCTAACGGGCGGCTGCTTCAATCGGTAATTTTCCATGGTTTCTCCGATCAACACCAGGCGAGCAGTACCCTACCAAACGGGCCACGAACCGCGATCTTCCCTTCCTCTTCTTGACATATCCTCGCCCTTATTAACACATTTACACCAACAGGCACTACACTACCACACGTGCCGGGAGACCGGTCGGGAGCTTAGAGCTTGTCCCGGCTGGAGCGGTGCCCCTGTGGGTGGGAGATATTTGACTGGGGAAAACCCCGCTAACCGACGGTAGGTCGGCGTTGGATCTCGCCAGCCGGGAGGGTAATATCACAGTCACCTTCCGAGCAAAAGGCATGCATCATTTTTTACACATTATAAATATATTGCTTTTTCTTGATACATTGGTTGCGAATAAGAGAAGAAATACTTTGTACACTCGTGTTGCCGTTTTGGCCCATTGTACGCCAAAAGAGCTGGGGTAGTTGGTGGTGGAAAGTGAATCGTGTAGCTGTGCGGCATCAGAACAGTGCTTTAGAGAATGAGGACACAGGAGATGGGTAGGCAGGGAGGGTGGAGGGGGGACGACGGAGTTAGAGAGTTGAGGGATCAGAACTAGGCACTGAAATATATAACCGACTATAACACGTGTCCAGAACTGCAAAAACACGTATTGTAAAAACACTCGAGACACAAATAATAGGACGAAAAAAATGCCTTCCTTTCTTGCACCCCTCCTTGTTCTCTTCTTCTTTCTCGCTCCCACATTCCCTCTCATTATGTGTCCTCTACCGAACACACTCAAAGCATGTATTGTTAGTGATGAAAATTCGTAATGGGGACTCGAACCCTAGGACTCCGCCGGTCAGAGACGCTGCAGCGGCGACGCTTGTTCTCACTGCGCCACCCCAGCCGGTCGCAGTGATACCATTTACATAATTCAAGGCAACGTAGACTGAGACAATCACAACACAAATACAAAATATAAAGTTTATTTTCGTTCCGATGGTTTCTGCAAAACTTTTGTGAAATTCCATATTTAAAAGGAACGGTACCATACCTTCTAATATATAGCTTACATTAAAAGCATTTTGTTCAAAGGTACTTCGTATAGCTTTGGTGAGAGAGGACAAAGTGAAGATGATCAAAATAAAATAACAAACTGAATCTTGAGTTCACGCTAGTAGTCAGCGGCGGAGGAAATGAAACGCTGAGAGAAAATCTTTGTAATTCTACGAAATCTGAATAAAGACAACGTAAAAGAAGATACGGAAGTAAAAAAACAATAAACAAATGTCCTTAATGTATAAAGCAGGCAAAACGAGCTTTAGTACGTAAAAAAACCTAAAATTTATTTAAATACTTCTGAAGTCATAAACAAGCATCCCTTGCCATTAAAAGCTTTAAAATCGTAGTCAACGCGAAATGACAGTTTGCGAAAACATCCGGGGCGTATATCGTCGCCTCATTTAAACAGCATAGTAGAGATAAATAAACAATGGCAATGCCCAGCCTCACTTCTCTCTTCGACCAAGGAAGTGAACAGTGTCTCAGGCTCGCCTAAGCAAATATATTTTTTCGGAATCTTTCCTTTGAAAACAAAATTAAATTAGAACGAGATGGCGCCCCACAACACTACATATATTAATTGTAGGAATGAAAAACACTTCTTCGCTTCGTACAGTGGAAAAATCTAATGCAATTTGTCTGAGAAGCCACGTGACTTTTTCTTGACGCTTTCCAGCACGATTCGAAAGCTATAAATCGTTGCCACGATAATGATAATAATAATAATAATAATAATAATAATAATAATAATAATGACTTATCTGCCTCCATAAATCAGTGGTTCCTAGCGTTTTCTTTTCTTTTACTGATGACACACGTCACAGATCACTGGAGGCTCGCCACACTCTTTATGACGGTCCAGTATAATTTTTAAAAAGATCATTTACTTTCTATTCCACTGTTTTCAGGGACTTTTACAATTATAATTACGTTCACGTGAAGGTAAGATTACCCCAAGATAAGCAAATAAGTAAACAGTAACCTATAAATATTGTGATATATTATTTGTAAATAAATCATAATTTTATACTTGAAATTGGAAAGGAATTTTATTTTTTACTTCAATAACAACTGTTTTTATTTCACGAGAACAAAATGTATCCTTTGAATAACGAGAACGAATTTGAATACTTTGACAACATACAAGTTTTAACAAGTTTTCATGAGTGAGCCTCCGTGAATTTGGAAGTACATTATTGAACCTTTTGGCTTGGTTCAAGATACAAAATTTAATGTGTGGAATGAATCCAATTTAATTCCGACTAGCATTGGCTCACGAAAAAGCTAGAATAGAGCAATCAGAACCCCTTCTATAATAGCTTCTCGGGTGGCTCGTGAACAACGTGATAGCTTTCTATCAGACAATCCCGAGATCGCTTCCCGGTTATGGCAAAAATTAAGCTGCATCTTTCTAATACAAATCGTCTCAGTTTCTGTGGTCGTGTGAAGAAAGGAAGCTCAAGCAGGTCGAATAAGCTAAGTACGGGGACGGGACAACGTCATGGTCAATAACGTCTCCCTTAACCCAGGCGTGGATAATCAATAAAAAACAGAGCCCAGACCTAGTAATATCGCTAGCTGGCAAGGGTCAGATTAATCGGACTCCAAATGCCAAATACATACATACAACGTCTACATTAATAAATTTGTGACTACGCGTGATCTAAACATAACTGCATTTTCTTATAATTACATATGCTCATTTTCATTATATAATAACCAATTCAATTGTTTTTTTTTATGTTTGTCTCTTTCTTGTCGTAGTCTCTGGAACGGTTAAACTGATTTAGAGGCGATTTTCTCTGAAAGATTCAATGTTTTGTCGGTCATAATTTAGACTGACATTTTTTAAAATTATATTTTCTCTTACATAAAGAACTATGTTTATGTCTGGTTGTCTTATTCATACAAATCGATTGTTTTTAAGATCGAAATAAAACTACTTTCAAAACAACAGGAACATTACCATGTAAAAGTTATTTCATGAACATTAATCCTGTACCCCATTCCTATCATTTAGAACAAAATATACACTCCTGCAGATATTTCGAAACTGGCGAGTGCGACAACTCATCAAAGTTCCTTTAAAGGTTCTTAAAGCCCCGAAAATTTCCCCAAAGTTCTGAATTTATTCCAACAGGACCATTACGCTCTGAGTAATTGCAGATCAAACGTGTTCCTGGATGTGCGACGAAGGATACGGCATACTAGATTTGAATGATTGACTGACTGATTGATTAGTGTTTCCGGGCGTGTATTAGGCTACGGACATTCTTCCCGTAAATGTAATGCATGTTTTTATGGCTGAAGGTGCCGGTTATCTTCGCCCGCTGGTTGGAGGGATCCGCAACAGACCTACACGTTGGTTAGCGGGGATTTTCCGACCCAAATATGTCCGGTGTTCCGGTTCCGACCCAGCATGTCACCGCCCCACTCGGAACACGCTCCAAGCTCCCTACCGGTCACCCGGAATGTGTGCTGGTGTACTGAGTGAGTCGTCGGGCTAAGTGTAAGTACGTATATGTAAAGGGGTGAGGAGAAGACAAGGACGAGGACGGAAAGATCGCGCGCGGTCCGTGACCCGTTTGTTAGGGTACTACCCTGGCATTCGCCTGGTGTAGATCGTATAAACCAGGAAAAACCATCGATCACCGCAACCAGCTGCTAGAATTCTTCTCCAGGCAGCGGCTGAATTCGACCCATTATTATTATTATTATTATTATTATTATTATTATTATTATTATTATTATTATTATTATTATTATTATCTAGCAAGCCGGGACTCGAACCCCAGGGCGAGGCGAGGCGCTGCAGTGCCATCAGTTGAGTCGCCCTGAGCCAATTCAGCCGGCCTCCGAGAGCAGTGAAGTGTTCAATGAGAATGCCCACAGTCGCCGCCTTCTCCGGCGCGCGTGGAGGCCGAGCGTGTCTGCTGCGGAAGTCCGCGCGCTGTTTGTGCTGTGGTTAGGACGCGCCATCTAAACCGCCCTTGCGCCCGCGCCCGCGCCGGCGCTTGCGCAACCACCCGCAGGCGACACTCTCGCCCTCCACGCCGACTCCGCACCAGGCCCGACTGGACGTCGATTTTTGTGTAAAATGGCCGATAACGTTAGGTCATTCTTAAATACCTCCTGCCTAAAAAAATGAATATTTTCAATTAATTTCTGAAAGTCCTTCTCAACGGGGCGCGTGGCCTCAGAAATTTGCTTATCACTGATTACTGAAAAGATTCATTTTATAATGTAGGAGGTGTAACAATGACCTAATGTCATCTATCACTATAGAAAAATCGAAGTATGTATGTATGTATTTATGTATGTATGTATTGATGTATGTATGTATTGATGTATGTATGTATTGATGTATGTATGTATGTATGTACGTATGTGCGAGGCGCGAAGAGATTGGGTAAAGGTGTGGTTAGCACGTAGACATCCTCACGCCCTATTCTGGTATTCTCACCCTGAGAAGTGAATTTTCTCATCGTCACACAGGAGTATACTGGGACACTGCCAGGAAAACGCACACTACAATCTTGCCTGACCGGGAATCTAAGCCGGGGCCGCGTAGTGGAATACAAGTACGCTGACCAAGAGCTAGTCACGAGCCCAAAAAAATCGAAATATACTGATGGCAAATTTTATCACGGTGGAAAGAGATGAGTTAACTCTTACGCATCGTATCCGACCAGAGGCGAATCCAGCCGATCATTTGGGAAGGGGCCATCATAGATGTTTGTTTATATTAAACATTTGTTATTATATTGTATATTATTTATGTACTGTAGATATACTTTACAATATTAGTTTTAAATAATTACACAATTATAACATAAATATTTAAATCAATTTTACCAAATAACGGAAGGTAACAAACGAAGACCGGGGCTTTCGAGGTGCGCCATTGTCGCTATGCTCCCCTCTCCCGTATTCACCACTTTTCTAACTTCACCTAATGAACTTCAGGCACCAGATTGCGTCGTATTAGCGGGAATGTAAATTCGAAAAATATAACTTTGTTACATGTCACTAAAATAAGAATATGAGCACTTTAAAAAAATATGGCATCTCTTATTTCAATTAAACCTTCAATTTTGTTATTTCAGGTAGGTCATCATTGAAAATCGACACTTCACGCCACTTTCAAAACGAATCTCAACACTTTTCGCATCAATACACAGTTCATCTACAGCCGATTATTGCGAACAAAGGATAAGAGGCGACTTCCATTAAAGAAGAGAGTTTCTACCTGGTAACCGAAATTGATGGAAATCACAAAAATTGGTGAACTGTTTGACAACCCTGCCCTGTATCGTACTATATTTCTTCATCCACGGTCCCTCTGGAGCAGACACATTTTTTTTCGCGAACCACCACGCAGCGCAATAAATTACTTTCGTACTGACACTATATAAATAACAGACACTTTTTGGATTCACGTGCAATACCCCGCTTGAGCAATATTGTACACCTGTAAATCCTCTTGAAGCGAACAACGTGAAGTCGGGAAAATGTCACGATGAAATGTGTTAGGAAGTAATAAAACTTGTAAACCTCTCCACTATCATATTTTGTCACAAAAACACTAGTGCTACTATAAAATACGAATAAATTAACAATTTATTGCAAAATGTTTATTGCATTTCAAATTATCAACAGAACGTTGAGAAAAAGGGAAACACCAACAGTAAGAAAGCCGACAATAAATTCCATTATTCGTGTCGTATCATAAAAGAGAATCTGCACTATAACAGGTTTAATGGCCCTGGCTACCCACCTGTGGGGTCTCTCAGCTTCACAAATCTGAATGGACGCGCCAGTCTTACAAGGTCCCAGCAAACTTACCGCACGTATTCACGTCTACCTCATACGTAAACACCCACATCTTTCCCCTTTCCCTGATTTTCCACCCTAGCTAAGTTGAATACAATTAGTATGGAGAATTCTACCAAACGGACATGAAACTCTGATCGGTAGTTTTCCGATGTTTTTCTGATCCATACCAGGTGAATACCCTAACAAAGAGGCTAAGGGGGCACTGACCATGTGGGATCTTTCCTTCCTCTTCCTTGTCCTATCAGATGTGCAGATACAGGGGTGGGGCATGGGTTTTCGTTGACCTTCTTTTATTTAGCAAAATTTCTGTAAATATTTACGTTAGAACTATTTTTTTAAAAATATTGTGTAGTAACAATACAGTATATACCCTACAAAAATAATAAACAATATATAAATCAACTGTAACAAATGTTTATTATTTAACAAAAATCTGTTATGGCTCCCTCCAAAATGATCGGATGGGTCCGCCCCTGCGACCTATCCTCGTCCGTTACACACGCACTTTCTCTCTCTTTCTCTCTGTCTCTCTTTCTCTCTCTCTTTCTCTGTCTCTCTCTTTCTCTCTCTCTCTCTCTCTCTCTCACACACACACACACACACTTTCTCAACACTTACATGCACTACACTACCACACATGTTAGGAGACCAGTCGAGGGCTTAGAACTCGCCCCGGCTCGGGCAGTGTATATCGGCGCCGGATCTCACAGTCCGAGAGGGGGGGAACACCGCCATCCACCTCCCGGAATATATCACGCTCTACACTCAAGAAGCAGTTCGTAGCAGTTGACGGAAACACTAAATAATAATTCAGTCATTCCTTCCGTGCCATCCATGCATACCCCATAGGTATCCAGGGTGGCCACTCATATTCTGAAACAAATTTCCCTCACTTCTCCCGGTTTTCCAGTGCATATTCTTTTTCACAGAAAATTTGTAATTTTACACTACTTAAAGAAAGTATTATAGCTACCCTGATACTAATATAGCGCTGAGATAGCTAATATAGCTAATATAGCTATTGAGAAAATATAGCGCTGTACTAATGTTTTTAAGGAATAATACATATTTTTAATTTTTTTAATGATACATGATTGCTTGTTATTGCCTTCGATATGTAGCTCGATATACACTGTGCAATGTCTATGCTAAGATAGCAAAATATTACGTGAAATTTTTGTAAATATTTTACATTTAAAGTAAATGTCAGTAATAGCCGACTATTTTCCTCAAACATTGGTGATATGTTTGCTCAAGTAAAATAACACAGTAATTTTTCATAACAATTTGAATCTTTTTTCACGTAAAATTTTAGAAATGTGACTTTAAACATTTTGCCATCTTCGCACAGAATCGAGAGGATCATGATTACGAGGGAATTATGAAAACAGTTGAATGATGCTACACTTTCTCTTATGAAGGGAATTGGACGGAAATATGTAAGCGCAACCAGAGTCAAGTTAACCCCAAGTAAGTTAGTAATTAAATACTTCTGAATCACCAAAATTGGGTAAAAAATAAAAGCTTATAGTTACCATCCACGGTAACTGCTTCTAATGATCTCTGGCAACAAAACGGTAGTGAAAGAAGTACAAGTGTGTGTAAGAGAGAAGGTAGGATAAGAAAGAGGAAGGAAACGTCCATGGCACTTTGTTAGGACACTGCTCCCGCATTCGCCGGTATTGACCAGAGAAACCTCGAAAATCTTTCGATAAGAGAAGTCGACCGCTAGAATATACCTCCCATCAGCGCGTGAATTCGTGTATGTAAAGAATGTATGATACCTCGTGGCTAGCTCTTGGTCAGCGTGCTCGCTTTCCACTACACGGACCCGAACAAGGCAAGATTGCAGTGTGCGTTTGCCTTGCAATGTTCCAGTACATGTTGATGTGTGACGATCAGAAAATTCGCTTTTCACACCGGAATGCGGCGTGGGGATGTCTACCTGCAAACCACACGTACCCCCTTAACCCATGGCCGCGAGGCAGAGACGTCGCCGGTAGGTCAGAGCCCGTTCACGGGCTGTCGCGCCCAGAACATACATACACATACAGCATTATGATGAATGTAGTGAGAACATAAGTCGTTTATGTCGAAAATCCGCCAGCGTCGGGACTCAAACCCGAAGACCTCCCGATCAGTTTCGCCGCATAGTCAGCAGCAATGCTGGCTCTGAGCTAAACCAGCGGGTCCTTGACAGGGGGCAAATTATCGCGAAGGAATATGCCGGGTGACACGGGATCCTTTGTTCGTCGCTCTCGGAAACAAGTACGACTCGCACAAAACCTTGCCTCCACTTCGCAGCGCTCCATTTTGTCATGTGTCCCACCAGACGTCTCTCTTGTTGTTTTTTTCGATGTCATTAGACTGAGTGAGTGCTGAAGTACTTTTTTTTGCCTACTTTGCTTGCTTTTATGGTAGGTAGTTCCTGAGTCAGACGGCGGATAATCCCTTAAAAACCCCCGTGAAGAGAAGGTATGCTTCAGAGATTTAGCGGCTCTTCTCTGTTAGTCGCCTACCCCCCCCCCTTTCCTCACGTAGCCTTGGAGGGCGCAAGGAATGAATCACGGCTAGAATTTAGAAATAGGTCACAGGGTCACAAACCCCCAAAAACTCAAATCGCAAGAAAGTTGATATCAATTCCAACATGACGTAAGATTAAAAATAGACTTGAAATATCTGCAATCAGTAACACGAATAAATTGAATAATCGTGCGCCATTAATTCAATGTTCCATAAAAAACGTTTGCCATTTTATTAATAGAGCTTTACTCAAAGGATAATTAGTGTCATTCGCTTAGCTTCGGAGCGATCAATCTTAGATATAGAGCCTATAAGTGAAGATATTTCATTTTTTGTTAAAAAGGATATTTGATGTTCGTAGTGTAACTAAATTTAAGTTCTTAACTATTGCTTTATTTATTTATTTATTTAATTTTTATTTTATTTTATGATGTAATACGTGCAATATGCGACTTCAATGAGACCTGCTTGTAAATCTAAAAAAATGGATATTGAACTGGATTTGGAGATCGGTATTGTGTCTGATTAGAACTATACCTCCCTTTCAAAAATTCAGCCCATCAATACAAAAATACCACACCTTTCTATCAAGTTTCTCCCATATCTTTTAATTATTCATATTATTTCAGTTACATGAACAACAGTCATGTTAAAGATATGCTTCCCAATCAAATATTCAGCTCATCAATACAGAAATCCTACACTTTATCTTCATTTTCCTTCTAAATCTTTTAATTATTCACACATTATCTCAGTTAGAAGAACAGTACATGTATCTCTTTACTTCCTAAAACCCTAACTATATTTCTTGCTAAGATGTACATTAAGTCATATGAAGAATATGTGACGATTACCTCACCTGAGAATAAATCCACATGTACAGGGAACCAGTAATGCAACTTTTTTTTTTATTCACGAAGGCTCACGACGACAGGAAATGTACCATCGACATGAATTGATTAAACGGTACTGCATATAAAAAACCTATTGCAACATCAATGTACGAAGACTTCGAAAAAGAAGAATTGTTATAAACGAAAGTATTATTCGCTAATTATTTTAATAAATGAACACTGAAGTACGTTAAAAAGAATTACCAAAATTTCGGAAACTGCAAGAATCAATTCCTTTTAAATGCTGCGAGAACCACCGTCAGAGGGAATCACTAGTTTCCCGAAACAAAGTAGTAAAACCAATTTCTCATAATTGGTCAAAGTGCTACATATTGCGACACTGTCATGATAGTCGTGCAAAATATAAAAAAACTGAAGAATAATTCAGATATTTAACCATGAAATGGATTTGTATATTAAAAATTCTACATAAAAATGACGATTTATAACAAATAAAATTTTTAAAAGTCACAATGTGTACGAAATTCTCCAAAATGTTTTCTGTGCCACAATGTAGAAGCTTTTTTTGAATACAGGAAGAGATTTCAATTCCGGCATGTACCATACCAACGTAGATCGCAACAAAATTAACGAGGAACATTTTTTTGCACATTGAAATTTATCAAAAGCAAGAATATCAGATACAACAAAAAAGTAGATAAGCGAAACAAGTCATCTCTTAATCAATAAACAAACTAGATAACGAATGACAAAGATATCGGTCGGAAATGATTTTGTGGGTGCCATAATTCACCTTAAATGAAGTGTTAATAACCCTATTTTCTTGTCCTTAGTGGGATTTTTCGGCAGAAAATTTGATAAAGTGTTTAGCTGACAGCGCGGGCGCGTTCGGACGCATCGTAGCAGCATCGGAGGTCCACTCGGCAGCGGAGAAAAGGCTCCCCTCCTCCAGCGGTATGAAGCGACGGTGGCGTGAAGCGGGAGGACAGAGGGGAAGACGACATGGCGAGAACTTACATAGAGGCGCTGGTCCCTACACAGATCAACAGCCAAAGACTATCGAAGCACGGCGGGAATACATGGACGACACAATTGGTCCTCTGGGAGCAGTCCGAGCATAGGCTAAAGGTGGCTCCCCACATGCGGCATTCGGCGAATCCTGAGCAACCGCTCGTCCAATCCCGAGTGGTGTGGACAGGTTGGTTGCTATTCGCCGAGCGCCGAACGTTCGGTATTCGCTCGCCCTACTCACCGCGTGTCGGTCTTTAGGACACATCAAAAGGAAGCGAACATTCGCCGAACACGTCAGCTGGTCGGGATTGGGCGAGCAGTAGGCTCGATACTCTGTGAATGCCGAATGTGTGGAGCTGCCTTAAGGAGGTATATCATTTCTCCACGGCCCTTAGAGCGAGAGAGAGCGAGAGCGAGAGAGAGCGAGAGAGAGAGACAGCGAGAGAGCGAGTGAGAGAGAGAGCGAGTGAGAGAGAGAGGGCGAGCGAGAGAGAAAGCGATAGAGAGAGCGATAGAGAGCGATAGAGAGAGAGAGCGAGAGAGAGAGCGAGAGAGAGCGATAGAGAGCGATAGAGAGCGAGAGAGAGCGAGAGAGCGCGAGAGAGAGAGCGAGAGAGAGCGATAGAGAGCGATAGAGAGCGAGAGAGCGCGATAGAGAGAGCGATAGAGTGAGAGAGAGCGAGAGAGAGAGAGCGCGAGAGAGAGCGAGAGAGAGAGCGAGAGAGAGAGCGATAGAGAGCGATAGAGAGAGAGCGAGAGAGTGAGAGAGTGAGAGAGAGAAAGAGAGAAAAGAAAAGATAGGCAGAGACAGAGTGAGTTTCATTGGATTCCGAAAAATCGTACCTATCCAGTTTATGTGCTTCAGCAACATTCTATTTGCTGCACCTTCAGTAACGATTAATGCGGAACAGATTTAAATAATTAAAGAAATATGACATTACTTGGTAGATAACGTATCTTCTTCCGCTTTTAAAGTTTCCCCAAGATTCACATCGAAGTTGTATTCCAAAGTTTACGAATCTGGAAGCTGGGAGAAGTATTTCGTTCTTTCCTGTTGATCGGCGGACACTGTGTTGTTTGGCTTAAGTGTGACAGATACGTTTCGTGTTAATGTTATGCTGGCCTTACATTAGCAATAAGTTTCCGCAATATCTTTCAGGAATTTTTTTTCTGCTTCTTGCGGTCATCTTTACACTAGCAAGAGCAAGGAGAGGCAATATATCGTCAAAAAGATCTGAGCAAGCGAAGAAATGCATATTAAAATGAAAACGTCTATGTACGTACTTCCTGCGCATGTGACCATGGTCATCATTGGCTTCTTCTAGCAATATCTTGCTCATACTTCAATCCAATTCTAGTCCCAGCAACAGCCGGCAATATCTTTCCGAGGATGGAAACACACGAGTTTACACTACGACCGCAATATCTAGCAAGAAATATTGCCAACATCAGAAATATTTACTGTCGCAATGTTTACACTGGCAACTTTTCTTTGGGAAATAATATTGCTCGCCATTTTCTTGCAAAAGTAAAACCAGCTTTAAACGTTGCAGTAATAATGAGTAAACGTACGAGGGAACTTATTTAACGTTTGAATTTGTGTACATTTGAATATCAAATTTGCGAATCGTAGTGCATCGTACTTACAGGCGAATTTGTTACTATAAGGACTAGAACTGCGATACATGAATAGCGTCGACATCCATCTAAATATGAAATTGAGTGGATGATGTTCAGAAGCAAGGAACTAGGCAAACAATATCTGAAATAAAATTATTATACAAACATCTTTGGGAAAGAAATGATAAGTGAAATTATGGAGTTTAACGAGAAAGTTATCGGTATATTCGCGGCCAAAATAAAAGAGATTTTCAACACAACCAGGACAGCTGTTGATTTGTTCTTGAGTCTTATATTCGCACTGCAAATATGTTTTAAGGACAGGGATTTTAAAAATATATTATTAATTTGCAAGAATTATCTTTCTTGTTCAGAAAGTTGACAAGTTTTTATTAGAGAATTTTTCGTATCGATTTCTTTTGCATCCTCGGAGAATCCACCTTTCGGAATTGGATACGTCAACAGGAGAGCAGAGGTGTGTGTTGTATTTAATGTGAGAGAGCAGTGTTTACCAACATTGACACAGCGATAGCTTCCGGTTTGTGGGAAGAAGAGGGACTACAACGGGAAGTCAAGTTTCCTTTCATCTATCCGCATAACTCAAACAGTAAGAGATCTGTAAGTTGGTGAGTAAACATCCGCTGAAAAAACACATTTTTTACGATAAATGTATTTGGTGATCTTACAATATTGTAGAAATTGTAGGCTTGTTGCTACTGTTGAAATAGTAAGAACACAGACACCCTGTCAAGACTAATACAGACAGTAAATGTGTGTTTAGTCGACTCGTTTCCTTACTTACATCACAGATGTCAGTAATATTGTTTTCGAATTATCGCGAATGACATTTTCTTACAGTGCTTCTTTTTATACATTATATGAATGAATATCGAAAGGTGGGCTTATAACACGTTTAATACTTGCAAAATAAATCAATATTCGGTATTCTACAGACATTATTGTTTGCCTATTGACACAATACTACATTTTAAATATCTATTACTTTTAGCGGTAAAATATACCAAGAAGATAGCTAGTGTAAAATGACATACGTGATTTACAGAATTAATAAGTACTTAGTAATTTTAAGTCAAAATATCATTATGTGAATATTAATATGTTTTTGAAACTCTTGTCAGTACTAATTGAAAGTCAATTGCTGCAAAAATGTACCAAGTACTCGGTTGGCATTTCTTTTGATGGCGCTTGCTGTGAAATAATATATGTTGATATATTATGAAAATTATTATTTATATAGAAAAGGAGATACCTTAAAATGGTATACAAGTGACGTGATATGACAGCAGAGTAAAACTGTCATATCACATAAACACAACTTAACTAAAATATGTATTTTATTTAGTTATTGTAGTTGAAGTAAATTAACATTTTTGAGACACCACTGATATTCAAAGGTAATTTAATAACATCATCTCCAATTACATTATCTCCAAAAATACACTAATACCATTTACAAACATGAATGTGGTTCTCAAAAAGGTTCACAACAAGATTGACAGAAAAGCATAATAGCGAAGAAATATTGAAAGAAAAACGAAAAACAATCTTCGATCATTGGGATACAACATAGGCAAACAAAGTAATTGAGATCATTATCAAGGACAAGTTATTCTATGCGAATGAGGAGAAAACATGAAACCAAAGTATTGAAATAATCGAAAAGGAAAGTCAACACAAGCAAACAAAGTGTCACGCAAGAACAACAGTACCCTTGAACAAAAAGTTTCCACTTTTTTTTTTTTCTTTTTTTTTTTCTTCTCGAAATGGGCGATATGCAGCATTTTCATGCCCCATTTTGCACATTCCATTATGTACTCCAATTGATAAAATGCTATCAAATACCATGACCCAACCATCGATATTTAGTAGATTTTTTTTCCACTATGATTCCGGGTTTGGTGAATATTTGCATAAGCTATATTTTCCAATCGATAATTATCAGGACACTTCCAAGAACTTTTGCAGTAACGTGAAACATACGATTTGAAATGTCTGTGTTGTAAGGTCACAGCGCACTCCTTACCTGGCAAAAACACGGGTTTCTTATTCTTATTCATTCTTATTCTTATTTTTTATTGCCTTTACATGAAGAAATCGGCGATCGCATTCCAACATATCGTAATACTCATAAGCTCGACACAATGAACAACGAATGCAAACTTCTCAGTCAACACCGGCCTTCGGCCAACAAGTATTTTTGTTATGCCTATAAAAGTTTCAGTCAAAGACACATGCAACTCTAAAGTTCCTTGGTTATCGTTACCATTTAGCCGTTCACATGCCGTTCATTATAGCTGACGTCCTTCCGAGCCTTGACTAAATAGTGCTACACTAAACATAAATTATTGCTTTTCTCCAAATTCGGCGCAAGAGGCCCGGGCTCGCTTATAAACCTGTCACTGGCGGAAAGACGACAAAGCGTCTTTTCATTGGCGCAGCGCTACGGCTTTCCTTTCAGTCGCTGTCAATTGAGCAATTACGGCGACGCACGGCGCTCATTACGCAGCTGTTCAATGGTGCGTTAGGGTAATAATCGTCCTCACAATGGCAGAACACCACAATTTTTTCCGGTCCATTCTTCTGCAAACGTCCTTTGACATTCACGAACGCGGTTCTCCTCTTCAGACCTTCCCCGCAGCAGGGCGGAGCCAGGTCGGGCCAGTCGGGCAAGTCGTGCCTTTCGAAGCGTGGCGAGACGTGACGCGGAGGGGTGTGGCAGGGCGGAGAAAGAGTGGCGGAGCGAGGAATGGCGGAGGGCTGTGGACGTGTGGAATGAGCGTATTGGACTTTAAATACTTCAGTAGTACGCATTGTTCGCCCGCACATATTTGTAGTTCCACCCCAGGTATCATCCTTCCCCGCCTCAACCCTCCGGCCCCCTGCCCTCCTGCGAGGGTCAGCTGTCTCAACCACTCGCCGCCCTGTTTCATTCCATCTCTGGAAACACGCACTTTCACCATATAGCCACCACCTGGGGTGGTTTACTGTGGTCCGATTAAAATAAGTTGGTGATTGACAGTTGGGTTTCTGAAGCTGGTGCTTCAAACAATATGAGTTTACGATTTGGTTACTTTCATTAGAATTTATTTCAAGGGTTTATTTCCGTGTCCCGGGAACACGAGCTCAGTAGCACGCAACCCGTCTACGTCGCTCCCTTCCATTTCGCAACCGTCAATCACCAACTTATTTTAATCGGACTATACACGCTGTACTCCTCAATATTGGTCTGTATGATATTATTTGTATTATCTTTATTACAATATTTTTCTGCTGCACATCACTCCAGTGCCTCCAATATATAGGAGAGCGGACTATGCCGTAATATATTGATATAAGTGCATTGTTTAAAGATACCTGGCAAAAGAATCGTAGAATGAATTTATTGCAAGTGAGATCTACCACGAAATTAAATAAAAAAATTTAACCGGTTGTATCGCTAATTATGCCAAATTTATTTCGTCTCATCAGAGATTATATTAAGCGGAATCGGTCAGAAAGCAGTGGGAGACGCGGCACAGTGCTCCCTGACGAAGCGAGGAGAGACGTGACGCCGAGGGGGGGGGGGGGGGGGTGGCGGGACGAAGCGATGAGTGTTAATTAAATAAGCGCATTCCACATCTGTTCCACCTATCCATATCTGCCATTCCCCGCCCCACTTCATGACGCTTCAGCCATCCGCAATACCCTCCCTCCGTCACTGATGTTAGTGAGCGGCCTGAACGATGCGTAAAGGCGAAGCGGAGAAAGGAGAACCTGGGAAAACAAGTTGACGCGAATGGGAGGGGGGGTGGGGTTTGGTGGACTGAGGTTTGGTCGGACGGAGTGGAGTTTGATCGGGATAGGATAGGTATGGGATGGGATAACGAAACGATGGAATAGTGTTGGGGAGGGATAGAGATGGGTGGGATGGGATAAGGCTAGGGTGGGATAGAGTTGGAGTGGGATAGAGTTGGGGTGGGATAGAGTTGGGGTGGGATAGAGTTGGGGTGGGATAGAGTTGGGGTGGGATAGAGTTGGGGTGTATAGGCGTGAGATGGATGGGGTGGAATTAGATGGGGAAGGAATGGGTTGGGTGGGATAAAAGGAGGTATCGGGCTAGATTGGGATGGATGGGATGGGATATGGGACGGTGGGATGGATTGGAATATGGTGCGGTGTGATGGGTTATAGTGGCGAGGGACGAGTTTGGGATGAAATGCGAAGAGAGATGAGGAGGGTGACCCTAGGCTGTAAGAGGTGAGTAAAGCGGAAGCAGAATGGAATGGGAGGTGCGCAACGAAGACATGAGAGAGGAGCTGGGATTCGTTGGAAAAAGCGAGGCCAAAAGCGACGTGAACAATGAGGAAAACGTTCAAGAGGGGGAGTGGAGAGATACGAGAGATAATGAGACACAGTGGAACATCAGGGAGGGAGAATAGGATGGGGATGGAAAGGGAGATACTTTCAATATCTGAAATTCATTTAATTTTATCGTAAAGCAAAGAAATAATGGCTCTGACAAACAGTGGGTAAAATATTAAACTCCCGTTAGCACTTTAATTAAATTTCAGCTTCATCGTTCTTAACATTAGAAAGATGAAACCGAAAAACTCGTGAATCATAGCAGTGAACAAGTAAAAGCTGTTACATTTAATATCCTGTTCTCTGACTTGAAAGAGAGTTATCTTCCTTCGCAGCCCTTATCTGAGAATTTTCAACCTAGTTTCCAACATTTTGAATAGTAGACAAATACTGGAACTTATCAGCTCCTCTCGCCGTCTCTCTAAAAAATGTTTTGATAAACAGTAATCGCACTATATTGGTAACGTTTATCAACAAAATATATTGGTTTTGGAACCGGGTGGAGGTGAGATATGAGTAAAGAAAGAACCGCATCCTAATGTAGACATATCGAATATCCTTCATTCGCCATGAATGTACAACATTCACGGACGACCACACGACAATGCTACATGAAGGGGCTATTGGGGAAGCCCATGTCATTATCTAGAATTTTATTGATTGATGATTTTGTATCCGGGCACGTCCACTGCTTTTGATTTGATTGATTGTTTGATTAGTGATGGCGGACGCGTCAACTGATAAGATCACTAGTAAAATTGAGTCACAAACTCAATATTTCATTGAGTCTTAATTTTCAATACTCTGTTAAAAGCTGAAACAAAGAACAAGCGACAAGACATGAAGGATTGGGACGCCCTACAGTTGCAGGATGAACTACCTGAAAACGATAGTCAGAAAGCGGTTCAGACAAGCAATTTTGATTTCCTTTTACTCGAACATTACTATTTATTCATCCCTTTTATTTGATCGTTGATGTCTCAAAATACTTTTATGTTTTCCCTCCATACGAGAAACGTTGAGAGTTGATCGTAAACGAAGGCGTTTTCTGAAATTTGTATCGCATGCTATGAAAACCCCTACAAAAAGACTACTTAATACACACATCTGCATTACGACTGCTTAAAACATACACATCTACACCGGTTTGTATGCACCACACGCACAGTGCACTTGCGCAGACGCATCTCAGCGAACGTCGCTGCATGTGAATGAATCAGAGATCTGATATGTTGGAACGGATGTCTGGCTCGCGTTTCCGAGAATTCTGGCAGTCTGATGTCTGCAATCTCGAGTCGACGGATGTAAATACGATTGACATCACATCGCAGCCCTAGTCACGTTATCTCGCTGAATGAGTGTGAACTAAATTGTAGAGGTTTGCAAAATGCGCGAATTTCAGAAACGTGTACATTCGTATGCTATTCAACGCAAATTAGTGGATGGAAGTTTTATTTGATTTCAATCCTTGTTTACAAATGTTAGTCTCGTTTATCCGAAGAAATACATTAACATTCTTCACGACAATCTTGGCTCGTTTTTTGTTTTCAGGCATGTTAACTTCATAAATAACGGCATGACAAGAAAAAATAGATTGGTCAACTTTTAATTTAATTTCAGAGTTTCAGTACAGTGATGTCAAATTTACAGAGTAAATGATTTTATGCGTTAGGAACATAGTACGAACATGATTGTCTGTGAAAAATGCAATTAATATAGTCTGCGAATAAATGGTATATATATTTACATTGGCGTTAAACGTGACTTGGTAGATGGGGTTAATTGAAAATGTATTCCTTGTAATTAGACGTATGGGTATTCGTAAATTTCATGAATGTACGAGAAATACGAAATTCGCAACACCAAACACGAAGAACATCAGTACGAAATAAAAACAACACAAACATTCTAAGTAAAATTAAGTTAAAGTAATTATTGTGATGACTCAATGCAAGTCTGTATTAAGTTCCTAATAAGTCAATTTTCGTCCACAAAAATTCCATATTACAGATTAATCACCATCTGGTACACATTAAGCTAAAAATCTACAGCTGATTTCTCTAACTTATTTACACCGTAACTAATGCTTAAATTGAACTTCAATAATGTAGAATCTACCATAGCGATAGTAATTAAACATAATTTTCTGAGGAATTTATCTACTCACATACTCTTCGAGAATTCGCAATCAGCACCAAACTCCACGCCTTTGACCTTTCCGCTTACTCACCTGGAACAAAATATGAATGTATGAACACTCCCTTTGCACTTCAAAGAAAAGGTTACTGGTCATTGAGGGAAACGTAACACAAAGAAACCAAGTCGAACAGATCAAATAAAATATCATCGTCAGCTCAAATTTATAAATGATGGGCGGTTTTCAAAGAATCTGTCTTCACCATCAGTATTTTAATACACATTTTTTACTACATTAGTGCATCTTGTCAACAACATCCCATCGAATTTTCTGCAATAAAGGTTGAATTTTACGACGAGAATATTAACAAGAGTAACAATAAAGATGTACATGATATCTAATTACATAACTACGAAGTAAATAATTCTAGGCATATGACAGGCCGATAGGAATTGAAATATACCGGAAAAGTTTTTTTTTTAATGAATTACACGAAGTGATATTTTTGGGGGTATGTCTTACAATATTTTTTGGGGTTAAAAAAAGATATTGCTTCTTCGTAATAACTAAACAATACAAAACACTTTTCACTCCTTAATTTAGGTCAAAACGATTTTTTTTTCAGTTCACACGAAGACTCTTTCTACTGAAAATTCCACATTTCGACACACTTTTAGAATGACCCACTGACATACCATCAGAGTCCCACCCCATTTCAGGAAGAATAGCAAGGAAGCAGCTGATGAACTGAACGAAAGGAACTGTGACCCTAGGTGGGCGAACGCCAAGGTGAGACACCGCCCCCTCCCCCTTCCGCCCCCACCCTCGCCGCCCAAAGGGCGCCCAAGGGACTGTCTCCTGCGCGCCGCGGCCGGCGCAAGCACAAGGGCCCACGCGGCGACAAAGGACGACCCGCCGCTCCGCAATCCCAGCACCGCACGGGGGGGCACCGGCGCTGCATTCCGGCTGCACAGTGTTCCCTACCACGGAGGCCATCGACGATAAACTTCTTTCTTTTTTTTAAAATTTTCTTTCTTCCCGTTCGACTTTTGTCTTTCGGGGTTTTTGACGGGTACAATGTTACATACAATGATTTTACTTGGCCATCCTCAGGTAAATGCGGGTCTCAGAATAACCCTTCACTATATTTTTTTAAAATTTCATATTTGGATATCGTCACTAAGAGAAGTTTGCAATTGTGGTTTAGAGGAGAGGGAGAGTGTTTGTGGGAAAAAGGGGGCAAATAATTTAGGAATTAGGGTGGGCGAAAGAGATCTTTGGGGAATCTGAATCTAGTGCGTGATGGATAATGTGCATTTTGGCCGAGATTGAATATTGGAGTGTTGGGGCATGCTGGGAGGAGAGAACGATAAACTTCGATACATGAAGGGTTTGGGGCTTGAATGCTGTTTGTGTGCAAATTGATTGATTACTGATTTCGGGTGCGTAAACTGCTAAGGTCATTATTTCCGTAAGTGAAGTTCTTTTTCCCCCCTCTGGACGGCGGGAATCTTCTCCCGCAGGATGGCGAGTAGCGGTGCCGACCTATTACCAGCTAACAAGATTTTCCCCAACCTGGTATCTCCCACCATCGTCCCAGCCGGGACAAGCTCTAAGCGTCCGACCCGTGGATGGGGTAGTATATAATGAAAAATATAATACGAGATAAAGGTAATCTAAATAATGAGATTCTTGTTAGTAAGGAAATTAATTGAATGTTATGAAATTTTTGATTTGGTTGTTGATGGTTTCATTTTAGTTGATTTACATTAATTAAAAAAGATGATACTGTAAGTAATAAATTGGGTGATTAATGAACATAAAATTATAATCAATATTATAAATATTATTTCATTAGCATGAATTTTGAATAATTATTCATATAGGTAAGAATCCTAAAAATGGAGGTAAGCCTCCTAATGATATTAAACTGATTGATGTAAAAAATTTAATTATTGATGAATTTCATATAAAAGGAATTTGGTTGTGGTGTTGAGATGATATATTTAAAAAAAATAGAAGAATACTTGCTGATAGAATGGAATAGATAATGAAATAGAGTTGTCATAAATTTTCTGATATCATAAGTCCTAACAATATTCCAATGTGATTGATGAATGAATAAGTTATGATTTTTCGTGTTGATGTTTGATTTAAACCACCAATAGAACCAATAATAATAGATGAAATTATTACAAATATTATGATAAGTTGATAGTATGATAAGTAGGATAAAATAACAAATGAGCTAATTTTTGTCATGTTATTAGAATGAAGCAATTTAATCATGATAATTCTTCTATTACAGTAGGAAATCATATATGGAAAGGTGCTCTACCTATTTTAAGAATAAACTGATGGAAATAATTGAATTAATAATATTTTAATTTAAAATAAATAAAATATTATCTAGAACAACGAAAGTTAACCCTCTCCCGGCAGGTGGGGTAGTGTAGTGCACTTAAGGGGAGGAGAAGGAGGTTGGTGAAGGCAAGATCGCGGGCGGTCCGCGGCTCGTTTGTGAGCGTACTGCTTGCGGATTCCTCTGCCGTTGATTGAAGAAACCACGAAAAAATACAGATCAGAGCAGCCGGCAACTACAAATTCTCCAGACAAATGCAATTTGTGATATGATTCTCTCACGCACGCGGACGCATACGATTCGTTCCAGCGCGAGTATACATGGAGGAATAAATACGTGAGGCAAACAGGAGACAAGAAAATGGAGGTTTTCCTGGAAAACATTACGAAAAAATACACGTCAAATTATTTTTAGGGCGTATTCGCATAAAATACGTTAGTAATTATGCATTGGACAGACTCAAGGATGTTTTAAATAAACGGTAGGCCCGAAGGCCCGAGCCGTGTCCTAAACTTGGTACGCGGGAAAGTGCGTCGGCCATGCTGTGGGTGACTCTTTCTCGGAATCGTCAGCGGAAACGAACAAATCGTATCACAAACTGCGTATCATTTCTGGCGGGTCCGGGAGTAAAACATACTAACCCACGTGGAAACGTTTGCGAGATATAAGCAAGTGAACATTTTTGCCGGAAGAGGTTTACATTGGGAACATAAAGATGACAGCCGGGGGCAACCGTGCACCATAATTTGGACTATTCGAGAATCACATCGCATGGGCAGTTGGAAGAAAATGTTCATATCAGAAAATCTCTTAACTTTGAGGGTTACCATCTTTTACTCCCGAGCCCTTCAATATTAAAGGCGATGTTTTAATGTGTTCGACGGCTGGTTTGAGACTTAAAAACTTCCAAAATCCCACTTTAAGTAAAAAATTAAATAACTGATTTTACCAGTGTCAATGTATGTGTTCGAACCAAACTATCGCTGTTTTTACCATCTTCGACAAACATCCCTTGCTCTTAATATATTAATTTTAAGTTAAATCTTTATCATTAATTAATAAGCACTGCCACAGTGAAAAATAAAATTGTTTCGCCCGAATTTAATATTAGATGTTCTAAAACTACTTTAAAAACATCTGTGTTTTGGGTCGATCTGATGGGGATATTTTGATCAATGGTTTCATTTTGGACATCGATGTGTTGCACTGCTCCGGTATTCGTCTGGTGTTTATCAGAGTATCCAAAGAAAACTGCCAATCAGAGCAACTGGCCACTAGAATTCTCCTTCAGACAGCGCCTGAATTCGACGTAGCCGACAGGCTACAGTCGAAAATCCTGCTACCGTCGAGACTGGAATCTAGACCTTCCCGGTCTTTCTTTTGTCCCCTCCACAGTAACCCTGTGGAGAAGGGGAATTTATTTACTTTACATTTTTATATTCTTCCGGTCTGAAGCACTACAGTAACGTCAGATGAGGCCCCGACGGATTTTCTTCATATAATAGAATATTTGTAATGTAAATGGGATACTTGTCAACAGTAAGATTATTCTAAATTTAGTGTACCAAGTATCATTTATAGTATCCTCTTATAATAGGCTATTTATTGCGTTTAAAAAAATTGAAAAATCAGAACCAAGCAAAGAGAAAAATCTCTAAACAATTACCGATACCGCGATTATTTCGAGAGGAGTGTCAAGTGAGAAATTGGACAGCCCTCGGGAGGTACTTGCAGCTCACCGTTTGCTTGTGCGACCATACTACACTTATCTTATCTGACGGTAGAGTGGGCTCTACGGAAGTGCCATAGCGGCTGAGGTGGCTCAGGGCATCAATTGATGACACTGCAATGCCTCTGATCTACGGTTCCAGTCCCGACGCCAGCAGGACTTTAGATACTAGCTACTTAACTGTGTCGAACTCAGCCACTATCTAGAGGATAATTCCAATGGCCGGTTGTTCTAATCAATAGCTTTCATGGATGGCACACGAATGGCGACGGTGTTTCCCAACAAACGGGCCACGGACCGCGCGTGATCTTCCCTTCGCCTTCCTTGGACTATCCTCATCCCTGATTGACACATGTGCACTTACATGCACTACACTACCACACATGCCCTGAGATCAATCGGGAGCTATGAGGTTGTCGCGACTGGGGCGGTGCCCCACTGGTGGGAGACACCTTGTTGGGGGAAACACCTCAAGCCTACGTTTAAGTCGGCGCCGGATGTCACAATCGAGCCGACAAAGATCCCCTCCCGAGAACATACACTACACTTACAGGACAAATGACCTCCGCCGGTAACGCGCCATGAAACGTTAATCATTCAAACAAAAGAAAGTTCCGAGCGCCAAAAATTACATGAAAAATGAATACTTCATTTTATTTTATATTCGCTTTCCAGTATCCTTCCCATCAGAGTAGCCGCTAGAATTCTCCTCCCGACGGCGACTGCACCTGACCTAGCTGTCTAGCTAGTGTCGGAACTACGCACTTCGCGACACAGCCACTGCGCCTCCGACTTCGACAAGTCCTTCGTTCGGCAAAGCGAGCCGCCTCGAGCTGAAGCCCTCGCGCGCCCGCCGCCGCCGCCGACCTCGCGCGTGTTTGCGAGGCCCCGGCTCGCGTGAGTGCGTGCGTGCGGTGGAAGTGCGAGGAGCTCCATTAGCTCCATTGGCACGCGTTAGCACGCGTCTACGAACGGCGGAGAGCGCACAGCGGGCGGGGGGCCGGTCGGTCGGGTGGGTCGGTCGGTCGGGTGGGTCGGTCGGTCGGGTGGGTCGGTCGGTCGGGTGGGTCGGTCGGTCGGGTGGGTGAGTCGGTCGTGTGGGTGGGTGGGTGAGTCGGTCGGGTGGGTGGGTGGGTGGGTGGGTGAGTCGGTCGGTCGGTCGGTCGGTCGGTCGGTCGGTCGGTCCGTCGGTCGGTCGGTCGGTCGGTCGGTCCGTCGGTCGGTCGGTCCGTCGGTCGGTCGGTCCGTCGGTCGGTCGGTCGGTCGGTCGGCCGGCGGGCGGGCGGGCGGGCGGGCGGGCGACCGAGGCCGCTCGACACACTGCCCGCGCGAAGGTCGCGCTGGGCGTTCGCCGGGCGCCAGCCGCGATTGCTAACCCTAGCAAGACCACGGGATGCGTCGGGGCTGCTCAAGTGGACGGGCCCCACTCAGCGTGCCCCGAGCCAGGGCTTATCGGCTTGCAACCGGTGCGGCCAGCTACTTGGCGAGCCAGCCCGAGGGCAGGGGAAGGGGGGACGCTGCTCGCATTGCTCACAGAGGGGAAGGAGGAGTAAAGAAAGTTATTCTAGGGAAAGGGGAGTGGCACGTGGGCCAACGCTTATATGCGAGCAATAGGTGCTTGGCTAGTCAGCCCGAGGGCAGGAGAGGGTGGTGCTGCATGCATTGCTGATAGAAGGGAAGGAAGGATACAGAAGACTGTTCTAGGGAAAGGGGAGTGGCATGTGGGCCAACGCTTACATGCGAGCAATAGGTGCTTGACTAGTCAGCCCGAGGGCAGGAGAGGGTGGCGCTGCATGCATTGCTGATAGAAGGGAAGGAAGGATACAGAAGACTGTTCTAGGGAAAGGGGAGTGGCATGTGGGCCAACGCTTATATGCGAGCAATAGGTGCTTGACTAGTCAGCCCGAGGGCAGGAGAGGGTGGCGCTGCATGCATTGCTGATAGAAGGGAAGGAAGGATACAGAAGACTGTTCTAGGGAAAGGGGAGTGGCATGTGGGCCAACGCTTACATGCGAGCAATAGGTGCTTGACTAGTCAGCCCGAGGGCAGGAGAGGGTGGCGCTGCATGCATTGCTGATAGAAGGGAAGGAAGGATACAGAATACTGTTCTAGGGAAAGGGGAGTGGCATGTGGGCCAACGCTTACATGCGAGCAATAGGTGCTTGACTAGTCAGCCCGAGGGCAGGAGAGGGTGGCGCTGCATGCATTGCTGATAGAGGAAGGAATGATACAGAAGACTGTTCTAGGGAAAGGGGAGTGGCATGTGGGCTAACGCTTATCTGCGAGCAACGGGTGTGGCCAGCTACTTCTTTTTTATAACATATATATTTGTTCTAGATGTAATACATCGTTCAGTATAATTACTTTACAGATTTTTTTTAGACTTATATAGATAATATCTAAGCTAACTTAATCTATACATTCGAGACGATGCTCTAGGGGGCGAATCTCGGGGTTATGTATCTTGATTGGCTAAGATGTTGGATTTTTCGCTAGATTGAAACGAGATACTGCTGGGATATCTGCTAGGTTTTAGTAGAAATTTGTGTGATATATGGGCTATTTGGTTTATTATTGCATTGATGTTTAATTCGGAATGTAATTGTTTATTACTTAACCAGCGGGCAATTGTGATTAATCTGATAAACTTGTTTTGAATTACTTAGATTTTACTGACATTTGTGGGAGATGCCTTTGTGGAAAAATTGGGCATGGGTAGAGCATTGGACGGCCAGCTACTTGACGAGTCAGCCCGGGGGCAGGGAGGGAAGGAGGGGCGAAGAAGACTATTCTAGGGAATGGAGAGTGGCACGTGGGCTAGCACTTAGGAAGCAATCGGTGTGGCCCGCTGCTTGGGAGTCAGTCGGAGAGGAAGGGAGAGATGTTGAAGAGAGAGGGGTGAAGTAGCCTAGTGAATGCGAGTGGCACGCAGGTAGTTTGGCCCGAAATGTTCATTTCAGCAGCCCTTCCCAAGGGCCCCTTCCCACGGCGCGGCTGCAGCGCGCTTCGCAGCAGCGCGGCGCGTAGCAGAGCATTGGTTTGAATGGAGGCCTTCCCACGTGCAGCGGGTGGCGGCTGCTGCGGCAGCCGACGTTGAACTCCAGCTACGCGAAGCGGAGGAGGGGCCACGCGCCACCGCTAGCAGAACACAGCTTTAAATGGGAGCCTTCCCACTGCGCCACGGCCGCAGCGTTCTGTCTGCTCCGGTCCCTTTGTTCGTCGTCGCCGGAGGGTCGGCGAAACCTACCCCTCCAGACCCCACCCCCTTCCACGGCGGGCGGCGGTGCGGTCGTGGCTCCGGCGGTGGCTGCGTCGGAAGGGCTCTGCTGCTTCAACGAAGCGCGCCGCGGTCGCGCCGTGGGAAGGCGCCCTAAGGCATATGATCCTCTGCATTACCAACGGGGGCCGGGCTCCGTTAATTTTATTAATATTTGAAGGTTTTGATAATTCAATAAATTGATATAACTAATTATATACATGTGCATTCATTTAAACAAAAAAAAATATTATTCATTTTCAGGCTCTTTAAATGAAAAAATTAAATTTTGTCTATTAATATTAGCATTTAATAACAAAATCGATAACATTTTTATGTCAGAAGCCGATTTATCTTCATAACATCAATGTATTTAACAGTTATACTAATATTTTAAACACTATATTCCCATTAGAATAACTTATTTAATAGCTGCAACGTTTTCCACGTATCAGCGGAGAAGGGATTATGAAGGAGTTATGAAGGACGTTAAGAAGGACGTTAAGAAGCGTGGTCGCTACTGAAGACCAAACAATTAAATGTAGTATGAAAACTGTCTTTCTCTCTTATATTTTTTTTAAAAAATGCAGTCATATTTTTTTTAGGAATCGTTTAATGGTTTTCTATAAAATAACCTTATATTATAAATAATAAACCAATAACTATTCTATTTTACAGATAGTATATTGAAACATGTCCACATGTGCACTACATTTTTCCAAAGACAGGGGGTGTTACTTTGAATATATATATATATATATACACACGTTAAATATATTCAGGAAACTGAAAACTGCACTACCAATAAAGAACACGAATGCATCGAGTAATCAACTTCAGATGTTTACAAACTATAGTGTACGGCTTCTTACATGGGCGTCTACTTCCTCCAGGAGATCGTGTCCGTGCCAAGTACTCAGAGATAAGAAACGCCGCGACAATCACACGGCCGGTCAACGACCCGCGATTGCACTCAAGTGCACTCTCCTGTCGCGAACATTAAAAGAACTTAAGCCGCTCTCAGACGTCACGTACAGTTTCAACGCGTCAGTAAAAGGAAACAGTAAGAAACAAAACGGCCCCAAGAAGCTGCTGTGAAAGGGATATAACCCGCCCGGTACCGACATCGAGTATCCGTAATAACTGGTTTCGGCTGCACCTAATTGAGCATTCCGTGCTCTTGACGAGCGCGCTGATCTTCACGCAGGCCGAGTTGTTCGGAGACCTCCCCTAGCCCGTTTTTTTTTGCCGCCGCCGCCGTCGTCGTCGTCGTCGGAGTCTATTAAAGAAACACGCCGTCTTATCGCCGGGAGCTCTCGGATTGTGAGTGACGGGGTGCAACCCCGTCCCCCGTGTGCACGCAGTCTGGCGCCTCGGGCTGGAATCTTCACGGCCCCCTCCCTCTCTCTCTCGGCCCCCCACGCTGCTACAAGCCCCCCCCTCCCCCGCTGCCTCCATACTCACTCACGCCGGACGCGGTCCTCCTTCACGGTCTTAAATAATTCACCACGACTGCGTGTCTTCAGAGACGTCCCGGCGTGTTATTTGGGGGGAGGGGAGGTGTGGCTCAGAGTGACGATGGGGTTTGACTGTTGTTGAAGAAGATCCTTGTAAGCGTGGGGACAAAGACTGAGATAAATTATTTTGATAGAAATAAACAAGAATTATATCATGCAACCCACAACGTGTTGCGCATCTTGATGTTTAGTAGGTGAAACTAATGTGAATGATTTTGACACGTCACAACCTCAACGCTTCCCCCTGGCACACTTCTCCCAACGGTTCGAATCAATGACTGAAACGTTGTTTATGTTGGCAAATTTTAACAAAACATCAATACTTCGATACATTAACAAAAGGTTTTCGATGTCGATGTCAACATCGACAAAAAACTTCGATGTTTAAAATATATGTTTTAAATATGATGTAACATATTATAAAATATTCTGCTTCTAATGTCATACATAAGTCGTCAATATTAGTTTAATGCATATTTGACCTTAAATGTGACTGTCATCTTAATTTTCAAATCAGTTCTATGTAGTCACGGTTAAAAATAGTTTAACGATACTGCCACGTAAAAAAACATAAAATGCAATAACACTGGAGAAAGGTTGCGAACAGCAAACGGTTTCTTGCCGTCTGGAGATCGACAACAGTGACAGTTGTGAATGGCTGTCGATTGCGAATAAACCACAAAAATAGTGGAAATTTTATTTATATCGTGTGAATTTTTCTTGAAATCATCCATGTTTCTGAAGAAATGTATCAATATGAAGAAAAAAATCGAAAGCAAAACATCGATGTTATGATACCTATGTTTTAAAAATATCGGTTTTTTGCCACATCTATATGTGGAGGTGTGCAGAAATGCTACAGTTTACAGTTTGCAATGTGTGTGTCTGTGAGTGAGTGTGTGAGTGTGTGTGCGTGCGCGAGCGCGTGTATGTGTGTTTTAAATTAATTTGAACGCGCAGTCTACAAACTAACTGTAGAAATTTCGTGATGTACTTTTTTCAAGTACTCGGCTCAATGGTGCTCCCTGATGTATTTTTTTAACCTCATACTCTACTAACTCATACTTTCAGTTCTAACTTTTAGACGATATTTATGTACCTCATATCAAGATCTTTCAAATAATCAATTAGTATTTGATGCATAAAATCAGTACAATTTACACAATACATTCAAATGCTGAAACAATATTAAATGGCCTGATTCAAAAGTGAGAACACGCTCGTACCCGTACAATCCTCTTTCAGGGCCCAAATTCTCTACACCGTTTGAGCGGGGCCTTCATTTCACTGCCATTAGGTCCCTCACTTTAAGCAACGTTCGTATAACGTCGACATAACGTAAATTTTCAGAAGCAAGTACCATATTTACGTTTCTATTAACTGGTGGCGCTACTGAAATTTGAGTTATTTCAAATATGAACCTGAACGAATGGACAAATACAGCCACATAGAGCCTGTACTGTCCGGAGCATCCGAGACCCATTCTTCCTTCACTTCTTCCAATAATGGGGATGAAACGTTTGCCTTGCTACAAAGCGCTGGACGGCATTTACTTATGAATGTGTGGTCAAATAAAAATTGAGAAAACGCTGCAAGTAATGTTTGATCCATTTTGCTTACACATCTGTCGTAGTATTTAACATTTTATTTTGTAATTAATTGTACATATTTTCAATTGGTACTTCTTAATTTAATAAATTCAATTTCTCATATATACAATTCAATTTCACTCAAATTTATATTTTCATTTTATTTTTTTTTAAATTTCTTGCACGTATTTTCAGGTCTGCTCTGATGGTGATCGCTATGCGATCGGAAAGATCTTAAATATTCAAAACAACAGCTTTTTCTCAAATGATTTACAAGGTATACGCCTCACGAGCAATGTTGTTAATTTTAATGAAACAAAACAACAAACAAAACATTTAAGTTATGCTACTTTCCCGAAGAAATAAAGAGAAAGGAATAATAAAACAAATTAATCTAATTATTTCAACTGACAAAATTAATTATTGAATGAGAATACGTAACAAAGATTTTAATACATTAGTGAGTCTTTAACAGCATTATTTTAGAATGTTTCAATGCACAAACATTTTACTTCGAAACATCTCTAGGCCTGGAGATAAAGACCATGGACGTATGACGATCATGAAAATTACATTATTTCCATCCGCTATTACCAATTGCAGCAGACCACAAAATTACACATCACGGGGCGCAGGACGCCCGCCGGGCTCCATTTTATCGTACCCCATTCCTCCGCGCCGCGAAGGCACCCGCCAAGGAAAAGACTCCAACGTACACACACGCACTCCAATCGTTGACCTGTATGTTTACATTCCTTCTTTAGTCATGCGCTCATGTACTTGGAGGCTTCCTATCAGACCTTATCAAGCAATCCCCAATCGAGAATTTTCTGCTCAAGGTTGTAAATCCGGTAGTCACTTCAGCTTTAGTACCGCAATCAAGTGGCCGACGACAATGAGTAATCAAAACACACCAGTATATGACGCAAATATCAATGAGTTCATGTGACTTCAGAAGTGCGACACAGTCAGAGATCGTTCCACTTACTGTCGCTGATAATTTATAATAATTTATTGTAATAAATGAAGTGTTTGGAAACATCTTAGAGCGAGAAATAATGATTGGAATAACTGTCAGCAGTTTCAATCAATTGTTAACTAACATGCCAACTATTATTTCTCAATGATAATTTATTGCGGTGCAATAGTTACTGTTTTGAACTAGTGGTTCTCAGTTAATAAAAAGATGAGAGTCCGTTTTACATTCTTAAAATAAACAAGGAACAGATTAAGTGTAAAAAAGCACTTGAAACACGTTCCAACATCCTAATTATTATTGCCAGAGAAGGACCAATATTCAAACCGGTGAAGCATCTACTACACACATTTATCACAATTTAAAAATGTATCTGCTCTTCAGTGACCTGAGATGTTCTCCACGAGTAAACAAAAGACTCGAAGAGGGGTAGAAGGCAGAATGTTGTCTCGTTCAAAGAATAAACGACGAACAAGAGTAAAATCAATGTTAAATGTAGTGTTCACGGAATGATATTCAGAAACAAGTCATCAAGGAGATCATCATTCATGTGTTCTGCAAGTAAGGAGCCTTGGAAAATAATGTCGAGAGTCCCACAAATTGAAACCTCGAACCCTAGATACCTTGACCACCCACTACGAAACAGTGCGCCAAACACTTCCATTCACTCTGAACGCGTGATCCTGCATGCAGCTAGGTGCGGACGCGCAGTGGGGCATGTCATAACATGACATGCACGAGTAGGTTGATTTTGGATTGATTGATTAGTCTTTGTGGAAGCGTCAATTGCTATGGTTATTAGTCCGGAAAGTGCAGTGAATGTTTTTATGCTTGGAAGGTAGCGGCGATCTTCTCTAGCTCGATGGTGAGAGCCGGCGCCGGCTAGCACGGCTTCCCTCAACCAGGTATCTCCACCAGTAGTAGCACCGCACCAGCCAAGATAAGCTCTAAGCGTCTGACCTGTCTCCCGGCATGTGAGGTAGGGTAGTGCATGTGTGTGTAAGTAAGGGTTAGGATAGGACAAGGAATGGGAGGGAAAGATCTCACGCGCGGTCCGTGGCCCATTTGTTAGGGTACTGCACCGACGTTCGCCTTGTGATGATCGGAGAAACCATAGAAAAGTACCAATCAGAGCAGCCGTCTCCTAGAATTCTCCTCAAGACAGCGACCGAACTCGACTTAATTACCTAGCTTGAGTGGCAAATCCTGCCACTGTCGGGGCTCGAACGTAGGACCGTAGAATAGAGACAGTTGATGCCCTGGAGCCACCTCTCCTGGTAAGAGTCGTGGAGTGAGAGTGAATGGTTTGAATGAATGACATTATACTGTAGTATAAAGGAAATAAAGAATGAAGAGTGAATAAAAAAATTAAATTAACCACGACGTTTATAATGAAAGATGATAACTTAGCATTCAACTTAGGCGTGCCAAAGAGCACACATTTTAACTGTACAATTAGATTAAGGTAAAATTAAGCTAGTTTTAGTATTTAAGAATACCCCCTTCCCTAACTGCTTAAGCCGTAAAGCAGTAGCGCAAAGTATTCAATTTATGGCAAATAAATTCCCGCCCCCACACAGGCACTATGGAGAAGAAATGGGATAAAACAGGATTTCAAAACATAAAATAACTTCAAAAAACTGAGTAATTATTTATTGGTAGAATAAACATGCAGAACAAATGAAAAATTCGTTTAATAAATTTCCCACAATAGATCGAATTTATTTGTTTATTCAATGAACGTTTTATGAACTGAATAGTAAACAGCCCTCGGTCTGTTTGGATCCTCACAGCGCCAGTAATGAGAGGCTGTAATAAGGCTGCAATTGAATGAAGCGAGGTGGTTAACTGACGCTTTCCTCACGCAGCCAGACATTTTTCAAAGCACCAACTACGTGTTACACCTTTCACGACACGAGTACCTCCAGCACCAACCAACACCTCAGAACATTCCTGCCCCCAGATTGCCCCCAGCACAGTTATTCTATCAAACAAGAATTTGTCTGATTTTTTTTAGAATATCATAAATTCATATACCTGTATTTAAACAGTCTTACGACTATAATGGCTCTAACTTTTTTTAATATGCTAAATTATATTAAACCCAGTCCTAACCTTCTTGAATAATTTGAAACCGGTTATTCCCATCTAACCATATAAGTGTTTTTAAACTGGTATTTAACTTAATGTAATGTATTAACTTACAAGTCGTAGTTCTGATTACAGTATAGATTATCTTAAGACTGGAAGTCTAGTATTCTACGTTACATCTCTAATGATTTGATATTAGTTTTTTTATGAATTTGTCTTCTTGAAATCGCGTGAAGTACCTAAAATCTATTTTACTAACCTGTGGGACATTAGGTACCTTCTATCCCATGTTATAACTTTTGTTGTGTGGTATGTACTCTTAATTATGAGTAATATTAAACATGCGCGTTCATTTATTTGAGTTTGTCCCATATACTAGTAGCTGTGCCCAACTTACACAACCTGTAATCTATGTCAAAAAACATTGAAATAATAGATCAATAAATTATATCAATCAATAAAGCATATCAATCAATAATTCATATCAATTAATAATTCATATCAATCAATAAATCAATCAAGGATTTTCAACGGTTTTGTCACGCTTTACGCGTTTGGGTTCACTGTGCGCAGCCAAGCACGGAGCGTGCGCTGGCAAATCTCGCGCACGTGCAGAAAGGGCACGCCCACCTCCACACCGCGCACTGATAAGACTTGCGTGCAGCGCACGAATCGCGTACCAGCGCGCGTCCCTCCAGCATCTGCTCGCCATTGTAACACGCCGAACGCGGAGGCTCGAGGGCAGATATCCGACCAAGAACATTCTCTACAGCGTAAATTGTTGGCTGTCCGGGAGACGCCGCGTCGTTGGCTGAGGGGCCGACGTTTCCCATGACGTGTCACAGCCTTCCTCAGGGCAGTGACCAAGAAAGATTTGAAGAAGCCTGAGGAAGCCTGAGACATGTCAGGCGAAACGTCGGCCTCTCAGCCAACGACGCGGCGCTCTCCCGGCTAGCCGAGAATTTATGGATTCGAGCCGCGGAAGCTTACGTGTGCATTCTCTACGGCGTTCGATTTGCAAGATTACCGCGACATTATTAGTCCATAGGTTTTGCCTGTTTTATTTGCACTCCATGATCTGACGTGCGAAAGATATTTTACACATAATGAGTGAGTGAGATCTTAGTGCTTCGGGCGCGTCAACTACTGCCGTGATTCGTCCCGTGAGTGTACCGCACGTTATTAGTGTGTATATTCCTAATAACGCACGTTATTAGAATAAACATGCAGAACAAATTAAAAATTCGTTTAATAAATTCAACTCAATAGACCAAATTTATTTGTTCACTCAATGAAAGTTTTATGAACTGAATAGTAAACAGCCCTCGGCCTGTTTGGATCCTCACAGCGCCAGTAATGAGAGGCTGTAATAAGGCTGCAACTGAATGAAGCGAGGTGGTTAACTGACGCTTTCCTCACGCAGCTAGACATTTTTCTTCAAATTATCGAATTTTATATCCAGCGCCGTCCTACAATTGGCGTGCGGGGGAGTCCGTCTCCATCTCCCCCAACGGTGTGCCGTCCCAGCTAGGCCAATCTAAGCTCCCGACTGATATCCCGTAATATGAGGACGTGTATTGCGTGTAAGTGTAAGTGTGTGTAAAGTAAGCGATGATTAGGAAGCGGATTTCTACGATTTTGCATATTTTTGTCCTTCGCTTCATTGCATAGCTAAGTGAAATTTCTTGACATATGATGCACACTGGGGCATATATGGACGATTTTTCCTGTTGGTGCATATTCATGTAATTATAGGCGCTTATTTTGAATATTTTGTGTGTGTATATATATATATATATATATATATATATATATATATAAATATATAATAATCAAAATAAAACTTATCCATAAAATGTTTCATTTTTTCATAGAATCTATTTGCTTGTGACCGTTTATTGATTCGACAGAGTTTCTCACAGGCTGAAGTTTTGTGTTTCTTATAGATGATATGATTCTTTCTGAGGTGCTCAGTGGGTTTCCACTCCCTACGAAATAATTGTAAAAAAATAATAGTTTAGATTTTTAAAATAGATAGTAAGCATCAAGACATGTGAAAAAGTTGTATGTTAACTGAACCATGTATCACATTCAAAATAGTAATACAATTTTTAAAAAATAGATTATAATGACTTCTGCAAATATAGGATATCTCTTGAAAACATATTTTAAACCACTCAGTAGAAATTCATTAAGACTTACAATTTGCTACACTAAGACGCATATTTACTTCAATTATTTCTCTCGCGAAGCAGGCTAGATTATATTATGTTTGCACAAATATATATCTTTTCATTTCAAGAATGCTTCTCCTGAATTTATCAAGACAGATTTATAGAGGAAATGAAATCTTGTTAATTTTAATTTCAAATTAAAGGGCATATTTGAGAATTTTTAGGACACAAATTCATATTTTTAAAAGCATATTTCATGATTTTATAGCAAGAAATTTTCTCTCTAGTGATGATGATAGAGCTAGAGGACAAAGGACAGATTGCGCGCGGTCTGTTGCCCGTTTGTTAGGATGCTCATTTGTCATTAGCCTGGTTTGAATCGGAGAAACAACAGGAAAATTACCAATCAAAGCAATCGGCCGCTAGGATTCTTCTTTAGATTAGTGGTCTGATTCTATCCTGCTAGTAACAGTTGCTTGTGTTGCTAGAGAAACTGCCTCAAATATCTATCTATCTAATCTCTCTCTCTCTCTCTCTCTCTCTCTCTCTCTCTCTCTATATATATATATATATATATATATATATATATACATATACATACAATTGTACAATTAATACAATTTGTATAATTAATTTGACATGTAACAGCGGTTGACTCCGATAGCGCGTGACCGATCATCATGAAGGTTGGCACATCTACGTGTTTCGTTATTGTTTTTTTCACACAAATTAAAATTTTAACGTCAAAAGCCTCAAAGAAACGGTTATCACACGGTACTCTACAGGATGAGATCTTCTAAAACATTGAATTCCATTTTTGCTGGTCCGGCGCTTCTCGATATTACCCCACCTGCTCAGAGGCGAGAAAAATCTGCAACTAAATGTGAATGAGACGAAGAGGGAGAGAGATGGAGAGGGAGAGAGATGGAGAGGGAGAGAGATGGAGATGGAGAGAGATGGAGATGGAGAGAGATGGAGATGGAGAGAGATGGAGAGGGAGAGAGATGGAGAGGGAGAGAGATGGAGAGGGAGAGAGATGGAGAGGGAGAGAGATGGAGAGAGAGATGGATGGAGAGGGAGAGAGATGGAGAGGGAGAGAGATGGAGAGGGAGAGAGATGGAGAGGGAGAGAGATGGAGAGGGAGAGAGATGGAGAGGGAGAGAGATGGAGAGGGAGAGAGAAGGAGAGGGAGAGAGATGGAGAGGGAGAGAGATGGAGAGGGAGAGAGGAGAGGGAGAGACGGAGAGAGGGAGAGACGGAGAGAGAGGGAGAGACGGAGAAAGGGAGAGGGAAGGAGAAAGAGTGAGATGAAGGGCAGAAAACATTTGCCTAGTTCCACTACTCTAATTCTAGAAGATCAAATCGACAGCAATTTGTTATTTAATAATCTAAAATATCAAAACGACAGTAACTTGTTATTTAATCTTAAGAACACTAAATAGCGTTACACAACTTAACAGATTCACTTATCTACACTAGGTATTCATTGTTAAGAAAAGATAGAGAAAAAAGTGAAAGAGAAAAGATGAGTTCCGGAAATCTAGAGATCGAATAGTAGTACCCGGTAAGTAAAGGGTCAAAAATTACACAAAATTACCGAGAAATCATCTCATTACCAGAAAGTAAGATCGGTAATTCTATATTTTATGCGAAAGAGTATCGTGGAATCTACAACTAGATAATTCACTAACATTTCATCGTGATGGATTAACAAGCCCTTTCTTACAGCTTAATACTCCTATTAAAGGCTTGATAGTAAGTAATACGTTAATGGAGCCTTCCCGAATGACATCACATCCATAATTAGAGTTCGCGATTCATAGGGGAACGTTTATTCATGAGGAACCAACGCCCATGAGCATAAACCAGTCAGTTGAGGCTGTAGAGACTCTTTCCTATTACTTCTTCGAGGATTCGCTTCGGCTATAACTCATCCCCACTCGCTGAACGAGAAAACAACTTCCTGATAGTTTCTTTGAAGATTACTCTTCGCAATCATTTTAATAAACTTCCTCGTAATGTTGTACTTCCGAAAACGTAACCGTTAACGGCATTTTTCAATAGTGTGACCGAAACCGTTACTTTTTCCTTAAAGACTATATTTCTAAATCCGCTACACTCTGAAAATGTTCGTTTCGGTCTTTAAATAATCTTCATTTCGTACAATTTTTGGCTCTGTATTTACGTTTCATTTAGTCACACCAGGTTTCCATGCTCAAAATTAAATTACTTGCATTAATAATTCAATTATTTACATTTACTTCCCAAAGATCTCACAAATAAGTCACAAAAATTAGTTCTACAATCCTATATAGACTGAGCGCGCTTCGCCTAGGCAGTGGACGTGTCATCACACAAACAGAAGAGATTTGCTTGCATCAGGTCGCGAGCTAAATCAGAAACAACAGAATACATTTTTAAACTGATGATGTGTTACAACAGCGCATATTCTCTATTATTTGTTACGCAATATTATATTATTAGGTGAACTTGTAAAAATGTTTCCAACGCGCAAATATATTTGCCCGGGCTAGCATTCATCAACCGACTCTACTAGGCCATTAAGTTGTTTCCGTAAGAATAATGCTCCCGACCATACAACATAAATTTTTCCAATTTCGAAACTTCGCAAATTTTACTGAAAATCAGATCGATTAAGGTATATCCATGATCATGAAAATTCTGAATACGTTGTAGGGGATAGTGTTGTGTGTGGATAGAGGATAGTGTTGGATAGTGATTGAGGGAAAAACCGTTTTCTCGCATCAAGAGCATGAAAACTGACTAGATTCTGAGTTCACCATGTATTCGAGGTAGTAATTTATTACATATAGGAGCAAGAAAAATCCATATTTTTGGACCCACAAAGCGAGTTTTTCAGTTCAAAAATCGGCATTTTAACAGAAAACAAACACGAAATATTTTATTAAGGAAACCCAGAATGTTATGTGGCACGGTTAGATTACGTTTGGGTTCCCGATCCTGCAGATACAGATCGCTGCTTGGCGTGGAGGAAGGGTTGTGCCAGAGACACAAGGACACCTCTCACCAGGACTCCCCTATGTGGCGAACACACAACTTATAATTTTGGAAGCCCGGGTTTGTACCGATGTTAGCTAGCGATGTTTCATTAAAAATCATGTGAATTTGAATGTGAATTTATAAACATACATTCAACATGCGAAATTAATAACCTTTTTATATAGTTAAAAAAACAACGGTTTTCTTTCACAAGTACGAAATAACGCTGCAGATATCGATGATGCAAGTCGCCAGATATGGCCAGAGCGTCTCCATCAATATAAATAATAATAATAATAATAATAATAATAATAATAATAATAATAATAATAATAATAATAATGTATAGGCCATTACTGACCACGCTACACAATTAACGTGTGTGATTTTTCTAGGATCAGCTTTTCAGCTGTAATCCTCAATACGACGAGGTTGTTACGACTTGAAGTATAAATTATGGGATGATAAAATGATGATGAGGGGTGAAGGGACAATCACAAATATGACCATGTCTACGCAGGACTCGAATCTGCAGCCTTTTCGATGCAGGCAACGGCTGCCGCAACCGTCTGCACCGTGGAGCCCACTTAATAATAATAATAATAATAATAATAATAATAATAATAATAATAATAATAACAATAATAATAATAATAATAACAATAATAATAACAACAATAATAGTAATATTATTAATAATATTATTATTATCATTATTATCATCATTATTATCTTTATCATCATTATTACGATTATTATTATTATTGTTATTATTATTGTTGTTGTTATTGTTGTTAATATTATTATTATTATTATTATTATTTATAGGCGAAGAGCCCCGCCTCGCCGTGTGGTGGCCTGAAGCTGCAAGGGCGCACGCGCAAACGAGGCGCCTCGCTCCGTGCAACGGCCTGTACGAGACGCGCGCGTCGCCCGGGGCGCAGCCTCTCATTGAGAGCGCCGGCCAGCCGCTCGTCTGGCGAGCAGGAAATCCCCGGCCCCTCCCCCTCCAGGGCTGATACAAGGCACAAGCGCGCCTTTCACGGCAGCTGGCGAGCCACAGGGACGTCATCCCACTATCTACCTCGTTCCGAGCGTCGCACGTGTCGTCGCCGCAGCCGCTGCTTCGGGCGGAGGCTGTTTTCGTTCTGAGAAGGGCGATCGCAGAGGAAAGATATTAGAAGAAATTGCACTGCTTCCTGAATGGTACAACGACCCTCCGATATGATCTGTGATAATGTCTCTCGCCGCGGCAGCATCTCTGACCGTGAGGTCCTGGGGGTTCGAGTACCACACGGTAGCGGATTTTAGACAGGTGTTAGTTGGAATTCAGTTGCTCTCCGCAGAAAAGAATTCCAGAGGTCAGCTCTGGTCGATTTTCGTGGTTTCTCCAATCACTAGCAGGAGAATGCCTCGGTAGTTCCCTATCAAACGAGCCACGGATCAGACGCTATCTTCCATACATAATCCATGCTCTCTCTCTTCTCTCCTCAAACACACAGTTCACTACCACTCATATTGGGAGACAAGACGAGTGCTAGATGTCTCGGATGGAGCAGTGCCCCGTTCGATAAGTTTCCTGGTGGAGGATTAGCGACGTGTACTGGTGACAATAAATTTAAACGGCTCTCGAGGTCACTTGTTTTTCTTTCGAGTCTAGCTACTTCTTTCGTGTCGCCCGTCCTCTCTCGTCTTCTGCACACCGGTAGCAATCTGCCAAATTTTCACCCGTTAATTGTTGTTATCACAGTGAGTAGTCTACAGAGAAGGAAACGTACCCCCCTACACACATTAAAAATATTATTTTCTTTGCGATTGGAATTCAAGCATTCCCTCGGTGGAAATTCCAGAGGTCATATGAAAAAAAGAAAGCTCCCACTAAATAAATACAAAATGAGATAATGGCGAGACAACACCATTGTTTCAAAAATGGAACAGTCAATTTCAAGTTTTTTCTTTATCTCTAATGTTCTTTTGAGAATCTTATCTCGTCAATAGAAGACATCCTTTACATGAAAGCAACATATAAGCAAGTGATTTTGTTCTTGATTGCTAGGTGTTGATTAATGATTTCTATAACCTTTAGATACTGCTTTAGAACAAAGGCAACCACTCATTCTCCCCTTCTCTCAACGCTGCATTCGCTGCAACAATTTCGTTTCTATGGGCGCAGCAATTTCTATGGTCATTAGTCTCAAGTGCAGTGCAAGCTATGTCTCTGGAAGTTACGATGTTCCTGCCCTGTAATCGTGTACCGACCTACAGCGCCGGATCTCACCATCCAGCGGGGGAAGATCACCGCCACCTCCCGTGGATCACGCATGCGCTATACTTACGGGAATTGAATTGAATTAATGCCTTATTTTACGTGGCGAGACTCAGGCCATTAGGCCTGCTCTTCCGTCTGACCACGTAAATTTCGCTACGATCCTTTCACCAACTAGCAGAGAAAAGAGGTATTTCTTGGGCGAGAAACAGGCGATTTGAATTTAGCTCAGAGGCGTCATTTAGGCTTGAGGATCTTTAACATGCAAGTAAATCTACTAACATGGGACAGCCGGCTTTACTTCACCTCCGAAGGAAGGCGTACGAAGGATTTTTTCGCCCTGAAAAATCCACGGCTTCGATCGGGTTTGAACCCGCCAACTTGGGTACAACAGTCCGAAACGCTAACCGTTACACCATCGGCGCCACGCCGGGAATAATGACGTTATCCCGGAATCCAACAATCAATCTATCAAATCTCCGACCTACACGTCCGCATGCTGTGGTTTTCGCCACCAAGGATCTCCGACAGTGACTCTCTCCCAGACGGGACAACCTCTAAAGTTTCCAATGGTCTCCCGATTGGGTACTTCCATTGAAATTCTCTGGGAGTGTGTGTTAGTACAGTGTATGTGTATGTGTGTGTGTGTGTGTGTGTGTGTGTGTGTGTGTGCGTGCGCGCGCGCGCGCGCGCTTAGGAGTATGTATCAGAAGAGCGAAGACAAGAGTAAGGAAGAAAATATCGAGTGTGGTCCAATGCTTGTTTTTCAGGATACTGCTCCAGAATTTTCTTGGTTTTAATTTGAGAAAAAAAAACGTGGAAAACTACTGATCAGAGCAGCTGGCCGCTAGAATTCTACTTCGGACAGAGTGCTGTAGGATGGGGCTCCTCCAAACAGCCGCTGCAATTCCGCTGTGTTATTTAGCCACTGCAGAAATTCCGCCACCGGTGGGGCTCGAACCCTAGGACCTTCCAGCACGAGGCGCTGCAGAAGAAACAGTTCTTGGCCTAATACGTCTCAGCCGACGGCCGCTGCATTAGAAAAACCTCTTGGAAACACGTGACTGTACCGCAACCGCTCTGACCCCTAGCGAGTCAATCGATGACTGTCTCTTCCATTATGAATGATTGACCCTATGGAAGCCGACTGGCTGACTTGCATTATTACCTCTACAAGTCTCCTCGGCGTATACATGTACTCAAGACCAATTACACGCTATTTCATGGTAATCATGGATGATTGACATATACTAGATGACGGTATTCGGGAAAATGTGATTATTATTTTATTAATAATGTCAATTCATGTCGCGTATTTTCTGAAGGAACACAACTATTATAAATAACAATATATTTTCTGTACCGTATCTACATTCTTACCTATAAAACGTTTTTGATTTTCTATTTCCAGTCAACCTGAAAGATGTTTTTAATTTCATATACATGTATAAGAGTTGAAATTGTACATTAATGATTTATTCAATTAAAATATAAAATTTTATTGACACGTTTAAAAAATATTTTAACATTTAAACGTATTATCTTGTGATTTAAAATGTTTCTTTAAAAGTATAGATATTGTGTCACAAACATGTGAGTCAGTTTTTGATATCTTGATACTAGATTTTTTTAAAATCGACGTGAAGGTTATATGAAATAAAAGGAATGTGAGAACATTCCCAAGAGAGTAAGTACCACTGACACCCAAATAGAGTTCCAAGGTTATAAACGTATCCCCTGGGGAATGGTTTGTTTTTAAGAGCAGCATCAGCGGCTTCCCGAAGCCGTAAACCGAGTAAAGGACCGCTACCCTACTATGGACTACGCCTCCTTCCACTTCCTTCCTGCTTTTCGAGAGATCGATTTGCTCGTCGAGACCGAAAGAATCCGTCACTGCATCTGGCCAGTAGCTTAACGAAGCGAGGGCGGGCTCTCCCGCAGAACATTCGTCAGGCCTCCTCTATTATACGTATAGCAAACACAAAGAGTGTCAGTACCTTAAATAATAAAAGTAGACTTTCACACATTCATATTCGGCTTGGCCTATGATTACTACACAAGAAATCAATATAACTAACAAATTATATTGATTTCGAAACACTGTTACACATGCTACCGAAGCGAAAAAACATTGTTCTTCTGGAAGAGTCTTTTTTTATTACTCCGAATTAAAACCAAATTATACCGAATTAAAACCTTAAAAGGCTAATATTTTCTCATAATTTTGTACTGACCGTCAGTAATTAATATATATATATATATATATATATATATATATATATATATATATATATATATATATATATCCAATTTAATGAATTATGATTGGAATAAAAAGTACATTATACACGTGTCTAAAAAGGTAATGAAAAAAGCATCTTCATTTTTGTTCAGTACATTTCTTTAATATTGCATAACACATTATTTCAATTGTGAATTTAATTATGTCTTGGATCATTAATAAAATTGATATTATTTTCATATATTTTCGCAAAAATACAAAATGTCAAAAAGCATGAAGTGGAATGTAAAGGGCGCGCTCTGAAGCGAGCCTTTCCATTGAGGGTTAGCAGTAGGTTTCCATTTCTAGTCAGATTACAGGATATCTAATGGATTCTGCTAGATCCGCATTTATTTATGGGTCCGCCAAAGATTGAAACACTTCGATCTCAAAACTACATCACTGTGGCTGTTTATCTCTCCTTTCATACCACGAATATTTCACCAACACCAACCTAAACATTTTCTCCACCAACCGTCCGCCTTAAAAATTCACACCATCTCGCAGGCATTCCTCGGGCACAGTGGTCAATGTAGGTTCCGTTACTAGACAAAAGCAAATAGCTCCAAATAATGAGCATTATTTGGCGTAAAACTATTAGAATAACACGTACACAGTTGTTTTCAACTTTTTATGTGTTACCCGCACAGTGGGTCGAAACTAGCGAATCGGGACAAATTACTTATTAGTGATGGTAGAGAGAAGTTTTTGAGGACATTAAAACGAATAATATAGCTTGTAAATGACTGAAGGACTCATTTGCTATGTTGACAACCAACTAACACAGTCTTTTTTATTTGTTTATGAGATTTTATTAGTAATAAATAAAACTTACAAGAAATATTAAATTATAACTTCAATTATATAGTTAATAAATACAATTGATTTTATGGTCAATTATATAGAGTTGTCAGATGGTTTGGAAAGCTTTTTACCCAAATATCATGTATCAACTCCTCAACGTGCGAGTTTAAAATTCAGGGGAAAATCAGGACTTGAAAGAAAATTTTAAAATTATTCAGTGAGAAATAAGACTGACTTTGTGAATGTTTTTTAAAAATTGGGTTGAAGGTCCTTTAATTTTTTAGGCAGACTCATACAATAACTTTATATTAGAATCATAAAATTTTCGGCAGAAAAAATAAAATTAGTCAGATTCATATAATAATTTTTTTTTAATCATAAAATTTTTAGGCTTAATAATTATATGATTTTAATACAAATTTATTATGTAAATGAATGCCTGGCTACAAAATTAAAAGCCATTGAAACCAATTCTAAAATCAGGACTTGTTCTTATATACAGAAACAAAATGTTTTAAAACGAGGGCTATGGTTACGGGGGGATCTCTCAAACTTATCACACGGATTGTGGCCCCTCTGCACCCTTTGCGCATGATTACGATTCCTTCCGCAATTGCCTTTAAATTTGCAAATGGCAGCCATGATCTCTCGGAGAGAATAGTCACTTAATAATCAGGGGGCTTCTTAAAACGTTTAGAAGAATGATCTCATGTTAACGGATACTTTACATTCAAGCCTCCCGATGATTTTTAAAATCTTTTCGTCTAGTTTAGTGTTGTTTTAAAAGTGAATATGCGGATACAATAAATAAAAGCACTGCCTTTGCTTGATACATCCGAAAAAAACAGCAATCACAAAAGTTTGAATATAAACAGTCGTAAAATTCACATATATAACACAAAAGTAGAAACCCAGGGAGATGTTTGGTAAAAAAACTTCCAATTCAAAGAAGCAATTATTACGCAAATCAGTTTGAATTTCAAGAGCTTTTTTTGCTCGAAGTGGCTTGATGATTATCAGTAAATTACTAATTATATTGTAAAATGTATTAGAATTCTGTATATCGCATCTCAACTTCAGGATCCATTTACGAGAATTCTTCTCATATGCGGGGAGGGGTGCCGCCACCTCCCGTGATAAAACACTCACTACACTAACGGGATTAATAACCCTAGAATCCCGGAGACGCCAAATAACTAATCGATCTCGCCGCGACTCCTTTTCTGATCGGTCGTCTCAATCCGACACTTTCATGAGCCGTCTGACAAACGTTCTTGCTCATTTCCTATTGGTCGGGTTCATTGCGAGTCCATTGGCGCATGCGCGTGATCTGGGCTGTCCGCATACCAGCCCTGAGGAAGACCACGACAAGATGGTCGAAACGTCGGTAACACAGCCTGCGACGCAGCATCACCCGGACAACCCAGATCACGCACATGACTGTGGCCCGCGGAAGCCTACGACTTCATTGGAGCATGTTATGGAGACTTCATTAGCGGCGGCGATGGTGTAACGGTTAGCGGACTGTTGTACCCAAGTTGGCGGGTTCAAACCCGATCGAAGCCGTGGATTTTTCAGGGCGAAAAAATCCTTCGTACGCCTTCCCTCGGAGGGGAAGTAAAGCCGGCTGTCCCATGTTAGTAGATTTACTTGCATGTAAAAGATCCTCAAGCCTAAATGACGCCTCTGAGCTCAAATCGCCTGTTTCTCGCCCAAGAAATACCTCCTTTCTCTGCTAGTTGGTGAAAGGAGCGTAGCGAAATTTGCGTGGCCACGCGGAAGAGCGGGCCTAATGGCCCGAGTCTCCCCACGTAAAACAAGGCAAATTCAATTCAATTCAATTCATGTTTCGAGTCTCTGGTCCACGTTTCCCCATCTTTGTCCAGCTACGGAGTCCACAATCGACCACTGCGCTAAGTTCCGATGCATCTTGGCCGAGAGACCGCGCGGCGGGGGCGTTGCCTGCCGCCCCACGTGCGAGGCCGCCGCGCCCCCGCCCCCTCACGAAGGATCTGCGGTGAATTCCGAGCACGTCCTTCTCTCTCTCGTCCCGAAAGGAAACAGTCATCTTCGTCAACAAATGTTTATTGTGTCGAGAGAGCCGGCCTTCTAGCGCGCCGACCTTTGGGCGGGATTCGGCGAAGGATGTCCTCGGAACAGTTCTCACATACAGAATGTCCAGACAGGAAACTTCGAAAATAATAAGCTCTTAAGACAATTGTAAGCATATTTTGCCTAATAAACTCCTTGAATATTGCGATAAGCCGCAATAAGCACTCGAAAGTTCGTTTACTTTCTATGCAAAAATTTGTATTGCAGAAACATATAAACGCTTCAGAAACATGTCAATTGTTTATAACTTACAAAACAAATGAATGTATTTGTTCAGAGAGAAAAATTAACACGAAATAAAAAGCAGTCGAATTGTATAAATTGGGTGCTTTTTTTATTTCGGTTTTAATGTAAATAATAAACTTGGCTTCGTCGTGGTAGAGGGCTGATACTCTAGGCATAGAGGAAGGGCTCGTCGCGACGCATAGTTTCGACTCCGGTACTGGAGCCAGTAGCTCCGAGTTCACAGGACGGCCCGACCTAGGCATTGAAAAGATACGTTTCCGAGATACTTGCGTTCCGGCGGAATCCAGATACCAATAGCCCTAAACGTGCAAGTCTGTCGCGGGTAGTGGGATAACGGCAAAGAGCCCAATTGTCCACTCTGGGGATTTATCATCGCATTATTATCTGCGCAATTTATCATCGCATAGAAAATAAATGAAGTGTGGGGCAGAAGCACACTTGGGCTGATTTGCCGACATCTTTAGTCGATTGGGGCCTGGCGGAAACAGGAAGAGGGGAGAGGGAGAAGGGGCCGAGAAGTCGCCTGTCGACACAATAAAAAATTTGTTGCCGAAAATGACGACGACTCTTTCCTCTGCGAGCAAGTCCCTTACCTGTAAACGGCACCTCGCCAGATTTAACACGTCGTCAAATATCGGCGAGTTTCGTCATTGCCGCAGTGACGTGGCAAAAATCACTGAACATGTTTACGTTGCAAGTTAAAGGGCGCCACGTTGGAGGAAACAAATTTGTTGGGAATATGAATGAAAGCATTTCAGGTTTGACTACGTACTTAAACTATAATAGTCACATTTTCTCGGGATTAGCCGATAACAGTTTATTTTACGTGGATTTCTCATTAAATGTGGAGCATCAGAAATAATGAAATAATATTGCTTACATTATTAGGTTTGTTAAATTTTGGGGTGACATATGGAATTATGATTATCATGGACATTACTATGCGGATGAGTTGCAAGGCCACTGGCTTCATTGAAGCAAAAAAGAATTATGTAAGCCTGAAACACTCACGAACCTATGATAGCGGTTACATACAAATGGGCAGTAACGAAACACGAATTATACAACTGTGCCTTTTAATAAGGTAGCTATTTCTGTTAACCATGCTAACTGCACAGTATTAACTCCACTAACGTTGTGTCAATGTTGTCATCAATAGTGTGCTAACAATTAAGTAGCTTTCTCAATTGGATTCCACACGAGCTTCACAATGAAATATGTGGAGTTACGAATACATATTGTTTAAACAAACGTTTATTGAAAAGAATTCGTTAGAATCACTAATATAGTTGTTTTTTGCAATCTATGAAAATCCGAAGCACAATTAACCGTTTCTGATTCACTCACATAACTAAGAATACACTAACATGTGCAACAAGATTAGACATCATTTTTTGCCACTAGGATTGGGAACAAAATTATAAACACCCATAATAAGTGGTATTATTCTGAAAGTTTTGTACGTACATCTGTGGCGATGTGGTTGGTGACATGGTTTCTTGAGACCATGAATTGCAGAGGATGGTATATAGACGTATACATCATCCTGCCAACGACAAATTTAGTGCATTTCTTTCATTAGGGTGTTCACATCAATCAAGTAGCAGCACGAACAACTACAAGTATTAACTGCTTGTGTAGTGCAAGAGTATCATAACATCCAAGCTCATGTTAATCTTCTGTCATACCGTAACCGACATTGAAGAATGCAGCGTTCTAATAGAAATGGCCTGGTTAAAATAGAACGAATGAAAAACGAATAAATCCGTGTTTCATGAGCACGAGCTCATAACGCGCGACAAACAAGAGAAGATAATTCAACTGAACAGAACCTTAAAACACGAATCCACGACACTACACGAATCTATTAGAACCGGGCGGCATAAGTTCTATTCCAGAAAATATTACAGATCAGTTTTGAATATTTTCTTCGCAATCTTCCAGATTCAAAAAAATGATGAAAAAATTTGTAACAATGTTTTTTTGTAACAATTTCTAAAATATTTTTAAATTATTAATGTTTTAAAACAAATTAATTAGATAATATTTTCATGTTTTAGTATAATACTCAAAAGAGGAAATATATCAACAAATGATAAAAGATCTAAAAAGAATCAATGTTACGTAACATTAATCGGATACCTCCCTGCCCCTCAGAGGCCGTCCAAAAATAACTAACGCAAATTTGGAGTACCCCTCTCCCCCCTGAAACACACCCATTACTCGCGCTTGAGACTCCCCCCTTCCAAAAAAATAATTTCGTAACATTTGCAGTAACACTCCCCTCATAAACGCAAGTAGTGAAAATACTTTATAGCAGAAAAACCATTTATATTAATTTTATTTCTGTTGTATATTAAAATTTATGATAATTAAAGTCGGAATTGGTTAGCGATGCTGACTGCACCTCACAATAAGATTGGAGGAAAGTTGTGTGTGACGAAAGGACGCTTAGTGATAAAATGTTTCGACACAAGCCGTACACACGCCGTCGTGGATAACGCATTAACGAGAGTCTACTGTACCAATTTAAATGGATTCTACAATATAAAACATATCTCTATTAAATATTTTCGCCGTAATCTTACAAATTCAATAAAAAAATATTAAAAAATATTTATATTTGCTGTAACAAATTGCATCAAATAACTTTAATTTATTTGTTTTAAACAAATTAATTAATAAATATTTTAATTTTTTTAGAATACGGTATTATTTCAGAAAATGTTGAAAAATATTTAAAAAATATCGAAGTTACGCAAAACTAAACTAATACCGTTCTACCCCAATGTAAAGCAGCGTAACGCTGCCTCTCTTTACCGTTATGTACTTTATGGACGCCCCCTAGACAACTCAGCGTAACGTTGCCTCTAACACTCTCCCCCTCTTTAGCGTTACGTAATTTATGGACGTCCCCTAAGCTGTACGCTCACGACTGGTCTCCCGACATGTGTGGTGGTGTAGTGCGTGTAAGAGTAGATGTGAATAAGTAAGGGATGAGGATAGGAGAACGAAGAATAAAGAAAGGCTGCGCGTGGATCGTGCTTCGTTTGTTAGGGTAGAGCCTCAGCATTCGACGTGGCAAAAATACGGAAAACTACCGATTAGAGCTGCTGGATGCTAGAATACTCCTCCCGTCAGCAGCTGAATTCAACCTAGCCATGTAGCTTGGTCGAAAACCCACGAATGTAGCGAACCCTAAGATCTCCCCACCAGAGAAGCCACACCGGCAACGTTAGTAATCACACAGCCATCTTTACCGTTAAACTCTTCGCGTAAGTATGGAATTAGGAATATGTGTGAAGATAAAGTAGTCAGTTAACGTTCCATGTTAGTCTAGCTCTTACTTACAGTCTGCATGAACACAGCTTTCGCACCTCGTTTTCGGAAAACTTACCTGAAACAGAGAAAAAAAATAGATTTTACCTCTGTATTAAAATTATGCAGTACCACAAATGGAATACATATATTAATGTAGTATTATTGTATTTCGCCCATTTCTATACCCAAAAATATAAGTTCTCAAAACGATCACAGTTCACAGCTCTAGAAGGATTCTAGAGTTGATGAGTAAAGGATTTTAGAACTAGCTAATAATAAAGAATCAGTCTAAAGGTCTAACCACATTAGCATACATTACACAACCACAAGTTTCTTTAACTCAGTAAGTCAATAAATAAATTATTTTTTGTCACTTTTATGACACCCTCTTCAACTTTAATAAGTGTACGTACACTCCAGATTCATTTTCCAGTAATATTAATGTAAGATTCACAAAAAATACCAGATTATGTATGTGTGAAGTGAAAGAGATGATGATTTACTACTGTGAAAATAATTAAAAAGAACGATCAGGCAGAACACATAAATGCACCAGTCAAAATAAAACTATGTTTATCACATTAGCGTTTGATAACATATTTCCTACCAATAATTGAAGACCTGTAAAAGAAAGATTTCGAAAAAAGTATCCACATCCCTTCCCCACTCAATGAAGAAAAATTGTCAGTTTTTCACGAATATAAAGGCAAACTTCACGGTCATGAATATCATGGTCAAGGGAGGAACAATCCATTACAATTAATAGAAGCCACGTCGAGGTGATGTTTGGTGATTGGTGATGTTTGGTGATGTTTGAAAATTATTTTCGTCTAACCTTGAATCAGAAACACTTGACCCAGTTTCGATATACAAATAATTTTTCTATATTTTTTTTGTACTGGAATCGGAACCAGCTTTCAGTAGCGGCTAGTGTGCTCTGCCCGTCAGTTAATCCAACTTTGGCACTTCACACTACATGAACATCGCTCCCCCCCCCCAAGCGTGGTAATAAATAAAAAATTGAGGCCAGACCTCGGAACTCAGGTAGCTGGCAAAAGTCGGATGAATCGGACCCTAAAATGCCAAATGCATTCATATATGCAACTTGTGAAGCAAAATTTGCAATCCGCCGAAGTCGGTGAAATTTCAATGGCGCTTCCTTCGGACGGGTTGGAAGACATTAGTTCCAGAGGAATGCGGAGAAAAAAAAGAATACATCGCCGGTTAAAAGTTAAATGCCAGAAATAAAGGACTTTGACGGCTGAGCTACCATCTTCGCCTCTACATGGCACTTAGGGACATGCGTACTCTCACATGTGCAAATGTATTGCAAAACATGCGAACATAACGAAATTAATGTGACATACGAATCGTAACGGAATTAAAGAGGAAATCATGAGATATCATGTCTTGACTCCGTTTCGAACTATAGTGCCGAACTATAGTGAAATAGAAGTATACGTAATTCTAGCGTCTAGTTCCGCCTTCAATACGTACATACGTCCGGCTCGTGTATGGTTCGTGCACGAACCATTACTAGTATGTGTGCGTATCAACAATTTGAATTTTAAATTCAGGAAACCGCAACATTCACTTATACTCACACGCTGTTAATTTTCTTTTTGCAATACACGCACTTCACACATACAATACGTACACTCACTACTCGTAACTCCTCTTCACTGCTTGCAACACATGCAGTGTTCGCAATTATTTCGTGGCCTTGTGTAAAAAGACAGGTGAAACACTACCTATGAACCTTTGATCTGAAAGGATAATAACCCTCTGATGCAATACGTACAGTTAAACCACAAAGCATCCCGATCGGACCTGAGATTTAGTGTCGAGCCAATCAGCAGACCATAATGTTTTTCTCCCCTCTCAATGTAGGCAATATCTCTCCTCTCGGTTAAGAATAATATTAAATTCTAAGGTACGTTTTATTTCTCTTTTATGCAGTAATAGAAATTTAACAGCCATGAATTATACAAAAAAATAATTGCCTGTGAAGCTTCAATGGCATCCGTCAGCATGTGCCACCCAGTTGAAGTGGTTTCTGCGGTCCATCCAAGCGTCACAACTACATCATCCCCCTCCCCCCCATCAATCGCGGCTGCGCCCACGCGTTCACACCCCAGGGCCAAACACGCCCGCCGGAATTTCCGCCGTTCGTGGGCTTCGCACTGCATCACTCGCCACTCCATCTGCGGCGCTCGGTCTCCCGGTGCCGCGTTCCAACCCCGCCGCCTGCCTTCAGTCTCGTGGCGGCCCCGTTCCCGTCACGACTCGCTAAACAAACGAGGGCGCGTCGGATAGCGGAGGCGGCGGCATAGGGGAGGCGGCGGATCAGCAATACGGTGGCGGCTAGGACGGGAGGCGACGTGACGGTGTTGGCGAGCCGGAGCGGGGAGGTGGCGGAGCGGGGAGATGGCGGATCGGGGCGGTGGCGAAGCGCGGAGACAGCGGGGCGGGGAGGCGGCGGAGTTGGGAGGCGGTGGGGTGGCGGGGCAAGGAGGCGGCGGATCAGCAATACGGTGACGGCGAGGAGGGGAGGCGACGGCATGGTGTCGCGGGGAGGTGGCGGAGCGAAGAGGTGGCGGCGCGGGGAGGTGGTGGAGCGAGGAGGTGGCGGAGCGGGGAGGTGGCGGAGAGGGGAGGTGGCGGGGCGGAGAGGTGGCGGGGCGGGGAGGTGGCGGAGCGGGGAGACAGCGGGACGGGGAGCCAGCGGGGCGGGGAGACGGCGGGGCGGGTAGATAGCGGGGCGGGGAGGCGCCGGGGCGGGGAGGCGGCGGGGCGGGGAGGCAGCGAAGCGGGGATAGGGCGGGGTGGTGGCGAGACGGTGGTAGCGAGGCATGGAGGCGGCGGATCAGCAATACGGTGGCGGCGAGGAGGGAAGGCGACAGCCCGGTGTCCTCGTGCCGGCGACGGAGCGGGGAGGTGGCGGAGAGGGGAGGTGGAGGAGCGGGGAGGTGGCGGGGCGGTGAGAATATGGAGGCAGGGCGGGGAGGCGGCGGGGAGACAGTGCCGGCAGGACGGGGAGGCGAAGGGACGAGGAGCCCGCGGGTCGGGGAGCCGTCGGCATGAGACGACAGCTGGGCGGGGAGGCGAGACGGTGCCGGCGGGGGCTGTGAAGAGTGTTTTCTGTTCCAGTAGCCTCGCGAGATGAAGCCCGGCGTGTGCGACCACCCGCCCAGACAAACTCGTCTGGTCAAGTTTGATATCGGAAGCTGCTATAAATAGGCAGTGCCAGGCGCAGCGGGGCGAAGCGAATCGAGGGCGAGGAGGTGGCGGCGGGCGGGACATCTTTTGCGCGCAGAGGGGCTCGGGGAGGCGTGGGCAGAGGGGCGCGACGCGACGGCAGGCGGCGGCTGGAGCGATCGGGGAGAGGGCTGGGAGGAATGGAATTTGGGATGCAAGGAGGAGGGGAGGGGCAGAAATAGAGGCGAGGGCAGGGCCGGGGAAGGGCACGCATGGGAGCGAGGAAAGGTAAGGAGCGGGCCAGGATCGGGGGGCGAAGCAGAAACGGGGCCGGAGACAGGCAATGGGAAGCAAAGGCGTGGGGAGCAAGTGACGGAGTGGAGGCAGGATCGAGAGCAGGACACGATCGGGGGCAATACGAAATCAGGGGCGGTGATAGACTTCGGGGAAAGGGACATCCGGACAGGGGCATATGCGAGCGGAAACAGGAACAAGGGGTTGGGTTGATTGATTGGTGATTCCGGGCGTGCTAGCAGCCTAAGATTCATTAGTCCCGTAAGAGTGGGCCATGTTTTATTGTGTGAGGTGGTAATGATCTTTCCCCAGTAGGATGACAAGATACGGCGTCCGTCTACCCGTCCGACAGGGGAGTTTTCCCCTCAGCTGGGGTGGCGGTAGCACCAGGGTAGGACAAGCTCTAAGCTGACGTGTATGGTACGGTTGTACATGTGAATGTGGGTGTAAGTAAGGGGTGGGCATGGAATAAAGAAGAGGAAGGAAAGAACGCGCCCGGTCCGTGGCCAGTTTGTTAGGGTAGTGCCCGGCATTCTCCTGGTGTTGATAGGAGAAACCACAGGAAAACTACCGATCAGGGCAGCTGGTCGCTAGAATCCTCCTCCAGGCAGCGACTCAATGCGACGTAGTACTCTTAACTAGTGTGGAAAATCCTGCCACAGCGACGGTACTCGAACCCTACGACATCCCGGCCAGAGGCGTGGCAGTGACATCAATTGATTCCCTGAGCTACCTAAGCCGGTAACAAGAGACTGAAATGAAGAGTGCGAGAGCAGGGTAAGGATCGGAAGCAGAAGCAGGGAGCGGGGGCGGGAGCGGGGTAAGAAGAGGGACGGGAGCTGGAATGAGGGTGATGTCGGCAGCACAGGATTAATGCCCTAGCAGACTTCCTTAAGGACTCTGGACGGGTACGAGATTATTAAAGTAAAAAAGGAGTAAGTACATTCAGCGATGAATCACTACCAAAAAAACTTGTAATGAATTAGTCAGGAAGTAATCGTCGAATTATCAGTCAATTTGCATCTTAATGCTCCTTCAAAGTTGCCCGCGAGTTTGCCAGTAGTCTTCCAGTGTGAATCGAATATGTAATAGTTTGCTTGGCCTATAATTATTTTTCTCATTAGTGTCGCATCCTGAAACGCGTTTCCGTACGCCACTTGTTGGCAACCAGAAGGCTTAAAAGGAATAACATTTAGATGATTCACAACAAACGCCTGGCGAGCCCTTGCCGGAAGGGTTAAAAGGCATCGACTGACTTTGACGCTAAGGCACATATTACAAATAAGTAAACGGAGGATTACTCCAATTTATAAACGCTCAGTGCCCAGAAAGAGCTAAAGAGACGTGCGGCATAAAACAAAATAAGAAATTTAGGAAAAGCGCAAAAACTATTAGTTAGATTGCCAAAACAGAATTAATAAAAATACATAACGTATCAATAAAAAATAAAGAAATATTCACAAGAGACTCGGAATTAAACATAAGAATCTCAACGTTCAATTATTAATGTAATTTAGTTAATCATTTTTGTTTCTCAATTTTGAAACTAAAATTTGAAAGTAATCTACATATGAAGAAGGAAATAATTCGGAACTTCAACGCAATTCGCAAACTATTTTCTAGAGAAATGAATACACGACCTTGTTATATTTTACACAAGCCCCAAGCAGTATAGATGCGATCATAAATCCAGCTTGTAGATAAAACAAAGTAATGCAATAAATCCATCCAATATGAATTTATAGAACCACTTGAATGAAGTCAGTCTCCAAAGTCAGCTTGTTCGAGCAGCCAACTCATAGTCTCTGTGGGCGTGAGGCTTTCACTGCCAAATTTCACATATTGGTTATGAAGGTGTGACTTTCATACATTGATAGAACAACATATAAAAGACCATTACATGACATTATGTAAAATTGTCAAGTAATGTCAGCACACACTAATTTCTACCCGCAAACATTCGGGACTGATCCAAACAACGGATCACAAAGTAAGGCTTTTCTTCATACGAGCAGTACAGAAGATTTTTCTAGTGAAATCTCCACAGCTCATGTAATTGTCCCTTTAAATTACTCTTCTTATACAATCATTACCATAATAATAGTAATATAAAATAGATGATAGCATTTTACACCAAATGCAATTTTTCATTTGTTGGCAGAAAAACTTGAAGAAAAATGCTCAACATCATCATGTCTAGTTTTTAATAACTTTACATCATACTTCCATGAAAGTCAAAAAAAGCGTTACTCTTTCATATTATTTTTCAATAGTATTATTGGTGTAATAATTATTTCTTCAATATAATGTAGGGCTATATCTTTAAATGACTGAGTTACGCATCTGACAACTTCTCTTGTATTTTATATTTGTCTGTTAATTCTCTTGATATACGTCGTCTCTGACCAATTTTGGAAGACAATTCAAACATTCACTTCATATGCTTTTTGTCCCATAATACATCTATACTACAAATAATACTTATATTACAAAATTTGATCAGTTTACCCACAAAAACTACCGAAGAGAGTCGCCGGCCACTAGAATTCTTCTCCAGACAGCAACTGAATTACACCTAGTTTTGAAAGTCGTAGCAAGTAGCTAGTTTTGAAACTCCTGCCATCGTCTGGATTCTAACCTTAATACTTCCCGGTCAGAGGCATTGTACAAATTTTGGGGAAGAACTGTCAGAGCTCCAATAACTATCGCGACGACCTGTGCTTTTACACCTTTCATTCGGTGAATCTCGTTGTGTAACTCTTGTGATTAAGATATTCATTACTATTATTATTATTATTATTATTATTATTATTATTATTATTATTATTATTATTATTTGCCTATTGGCCATTTCTGATCGCGCTGTTCGTTCTCTTCCGATGCCGAGTCATATTCTAACCCGGAGAGAGTTTAACGTATGTCATTATATAGCGATCACCTTTTCTGGTGTATCCCTTGGAAAGACAAGGTTGTTAAGCCCTGAACTCTGAATTATGAGGTAATAGAATGATGATGAGAGGTGATCGTGACCTTTTTTATTTAACCATTCCAGCATTCGCCTGTATGGCTGGCTCGGGGGTCGAATCGGGGCCTACCGACTGCGAAGTCAGCGCGCTACGCCCTGAGCCATTTCACTCCGTGAATTGTTATTATTGTTATTATTATTATATTATTATTATTATATTATACAAAATATATTTTGAAATTCAGTTACGCGCCCTCAAGAAGACGGGCCCTGGCCTCGCGCGAAGGGGGCGTGGGAAGGCAGGCCGGGCTACCGCGCGTCGCATCCCGCGCAGAGGGCCAGACGACCGGCGCGAATTCCTCCAGCACTTGGGCGCGCGCGGGCGGGGGCAGGAGGGGGACGTGGCCTATTCCACGAGGCATCGTCGTCGTCGTCGTCGGCGGCGGCGGCGGCGGCGGCGGCGGCGGCGGCGGCGGCGGCAGCGGCGGCCCCGGACGTGAACGGGAGCCGGGGCGCGGCGGGGCCGAGCCGCAGCTGGAGCCCCGGCCCTCAGAGGCCCCGGAGGATTCCGGGGGGGCTTCCAACTTCGGCGGTGACGCACGGCGCGAACGTGCCCTGGCGGCCGGCCCCGGCCCCGGCCGCCCCCCCTCGCCCCGCGCCCCGCCCACACCCTCACACGGCGCATGCATACAACACATCTCACGTCGTTACCCAAGCCTTTTAAAGATCGCTATCATGTCACTCCCGGCGCCTCGTCTCGTCGCCGCCCCGGGCGGGGAGACAGACATCGGCGCTTCGTTAACGGGCGACCTCCGACCGAAGCACCGCCCGGCGCGCCGGATTTCACCTCTGGAACGGGGGCGGCTCGGGTCCTCGCGCACTCCACCCCGAGGTGCAAAAGGTGGAATCGCTCTCGCTGTTACAAAGGCAGCAGTTACAATCCAGCAGCCGTCTCCCTAATTCCATCGCCGTCACTCGTGGCATCCTCGTCTCTCGTGGCATCCTCGTCACTCACGCCAGCCTCGTCACTCACGCCAGCCTCGTCACTCACGCCAGCCTCGTCACTCACGCCAGCCTCGTCACTCGTCCATCATTATTCATTCTACTGTCATCGATCTACTTTGTCAATAATATATTCCAGAGTATTGTGTCAAGATTCGATATCACTGGGCAAATTTGACAGTTTCCGATCTCACTGCGCATTTTGAATGTTTGGATACGTCTAATAAAATGCTAACGGAGCTACTTAATTTTATTCATAAAAGACTTCCCTCAAGTCACATTTGAAAACTTTCTTTACTGTCCTGACAATAAAGAGTTCAAACATGTCAAAACAAAATGTTCGCCAATTATGTCAGATAGAATCTTGACATTCTGAGGTCACGTCAAATCGAAATAAGGGTACTTTTATCATAACGGTAAATGTTTGAGATTACCGTAACAGAAACGTACAGAATGGTCGTACTTGTACATCTTTGATTGAAGTTGGGTAGTTCGGTCCATATATGTGGTTTATTGTATTCGGTGAAAATCAGCAGTGCCTTTCGTTTCACGATCGGCTATCTACAGTTAAAATTCCAGAAAATGTGAATTTCGAACTGTCCCAGTACTTTTTAAACAAAATACTATTTTACTTCATTACCCTAAAGGTTCTTAATTGTTTGAATGTAGTTTTGTTTCAGTTAACACAACATGATCTCTCACTAACATACTTGAAATCATTTCCAGAATGTACGCTTTTGTTACGAATAAAATGTATCACTGTAAATCAATATACTAACAATGAAATTATTCTCGGTAGATGTTACATATCTCCTCGTCGTTAAACTCTAATACAATTATATTAACCTATTCTACTTCGAGTACTCGTATGTCAAAATAACTATGGGCTGACTAAGAAGGTATCGTCAAGTAGCCCGGTCGGTGACTTGCTTAGCAGGACCGTACACATACAGCAATTCCCGATTAGGTAGCAGCAACATCCTGCAGTATCGTCGATTTCCGGCTCAGGAGTATCGGCCATTTACAGCATTCGTGCAAAGAGAGCAAAACGATTATCAACAGATTACTTAAATAACTACATTGATTAATTTTGTGTTTGACATCATACCTTATTTCATTTAGAACTCTGTAAACATGGCCACCATCAGGTGTTTTTCTAAGAAAGTGCACCCAGAAAGAAAGCTTTTCAATTATTTCAAGATAGTAATCGTATAATACGAATGTTTTGGGCACGCGACAAGTATGTGGTGTTGTTGGTAGCACAAGTTGTAAGTAATATTACTGGTAGCAACTGTACCATTCTACATCCCCTACCATTGCCAATTTTCTTGGGCCACGGCTTATTAATTATATTTAGAAATACTGCAAAATAATGAATTCGAGAGGTAAACGAAGTGTATTCTGGATTTGTTTATCCCACGGGCGAGAATGGGATCTCGGTCCCACATATCGAAGTCCTGTCAGGGAAATAGATTCTCCCGTCCGGCTGTCCAGTTTCTCAGTGTGACTCACATCGTTAGTGCCAAGATGGGGCGGGCAGTAATGAAACGGTTTGCCCCCCCCCCCCCTCCCTTGGAGTCTGACCAGTTCAGATGGCTTTTGCTCTGGATTCGTCATGGCCGAGTCCCTGACTCTTGATTTGTTGCGATGCATACGAGTGGCGTATGACTCCGGCATCAACTTTGAAAGCTGATGAGCCACGACTGATTGAATGATTGATTGATTCAAATGATCTTGTCTGTCCGGGTGACGCCGCGTCGAAGGCTGCGGTGCCGACGTGTCAACCATCTTGTCGACTGATTGATGGATGTTTCTGGGCACGTCAACTACTATGGCAATTAGTCCTGTAGTGAATGTAATACGGGAGATGGCACCATTCCTCCTCCACAGGATGGTGAGATGCGGCGGCGACCTTCCCTCTCCATGTATCTTCCCCAGCAAGGCACCGTTCTAGCCGGGTCAACCTCTCGCTTGCATTCTTGGCTATCCGGGATGAGCCGCGTCTCGGTCACTTGTACTGACGTTTCGGCCATCTTGCTGTGGCCTTCTTCAGAGCTATAATGCAGTATAGAAGTCAGCAGTATAGCTCTGAAGAAGGCCACAGCAAGATGGCCGAAACGTCAGTACAATTGACCGAGACGCGGCTCATCCCGGATAGCCAAGAATGCATTGACTCCGGCCGCGGAAGCCTACGAACCCAACCTCTCGCTTCACGAGAGCACTCGCGACATGGGAGGTTGTGAAGTGCACGTCCGTGTGTGTACGATGTATGCTGTATATCGAATGTGTAAGTGTAAGGGGAGAAGATAGAGAGTTATGTATTATTTATGCAAGTACGAATTTTTGAAAGGCAAGGAATATACAGAATAGATCACGCAATGTCCGTGGCCCGTTTGTGAGAGACCTACTCTGGCATTCATCTGGTATTGATCGAAAATACCACGGAAAACTACCGATCACAGCAGCCGGCCGCAAGGATTCTCCTCCAGACAGCGGCTGAATTCAACCTATCTATGTGGCTAGATCGGAAATCCGCCACAGTTCGGACTCGAACCCTAAGACATGTGTCTCTGAAGAGTCAACATCAATATTGACTGTGAGTTACCTGAGCCAGTGGTAAGCTTCAAGAGGGCAGACCAAAGCAGCTTTGTGTAGATGTTTTACATGGTGTTCTGGCAAATCCAGCAGCTAAGCTCTTTGTGAATCTGAAATGGGGTGACACTTGTGACTAAAAACTAGTGTCGTCACTGATTCATGATGTCCCCCGATACTCAACTAAGCATTAAAGTACAGAAGCCGACGCAAAACACTTTAAATTTGTTTATTTCATTCGCACTCGTTACCTATTTTTAATTGTTCAAAACAATGTTTTCGAAGTTTTAGCCTATCTGAGGACTAATTATTTCCAAACTTTATTTTCTGACTGCATAATTTTGCTAATCTAAATAATATATTTACTCTACTCGATTGACGAAAACTTGAATACTTAAGCCTTCCAAATAACGTACTCTCGTATTTATTTACTACCAATATTTTCCAAAGTTATTTAAAAAAAGATTATTGATAAATCGAATTTTCAGCTCGTCCGAGTGTCTTGTTTTGGTATCAACAGAAGAGTATGTTAGAATACTTTTGCCAAAGAGGTTCTGTTCTCCATTAGTTATTTGGTTCCATATATCATAAAACGTTACCGCAACATATTTGATTCCATTGAAAAATACAGAAGATAAAACAGCAAATCATTATTTTAAACACACATAATATCACAAATTATTTTCGGTCATTAGTAAAGAGTGGTTTCATTGTAAGAGTGGCTGCGAACCCTAAATACAAAGTCATTTTTTGAGACCAACTTGTTTTGTTTTTGATTCAAATATATCATAAAAACGGCAACACATTAGATTTATGGTCATTATGTTACGTATATATTCGATTATTCTCTGTCACTATGACTGTTTAAAAAGATTGGACTGAAAGACTGGCAGATTGACACACAAAAACAAACTTCGGAAGATAACTGAAAGGCTTCTTCAGATATGGAATAAATCAATGGTGTTCGGGATGTAGTAAACTGTGCATGTTCTAACTTCATTCTACCCGATTCTGACACACTTCTTTATTTACAGTTTTCTAATCCGTGAAGTGAAGTAACATTCTGAAAAAAATCAGCTCTGTTTAGATGAATGGATTCCAGTCTTCAGTGCCATCTGCAAGGTGTTCTAGAACTGACAGTTCTTGTTTTCTTTGGCAGAAAACTTTGGTGGACGTATTCCAAATGGAAGATAGAGGTACCCCAGGATACACTATTGTCATCGTTCTCGCCTTCATTGACGTCATTGAAAAACACAAATATTAGGTTGTATGCTTTTAAATGTAACTTTTGCGTAGCTGACATTTTTTTAAAATTCTAGAAGCATTTCTAATTAAACCAAATAAAGCAAGTTTAGAACAAATTGACCGCCTACTCATCGCAAGAACTAAATACCAAATTGAATTAGTTTAAAATACCGCAATTTCTGTAAATGTCAAAACTGCACATGGAGTTTGTTAGATGTAATTTTTTTTTCGTAGTGTCGAATACAAATTTTGTTTATTAATGTCTTAAATATCTATGAACATAAACGCGAAATGTCAATGAAAATTGTAAACACTCCAAGAAGCCTTAATGAAACGACGCAGTGAAGTAATATTTTCTCAATGAAATGAGATACACACACTTAAATAATTCGTAGATAAAAGAACAACACCAGCTTGTTCCACACAATGAGCTGAAAAAATATTTCTGTCATTTTGATCATAAACACTTCGTGAATGCACAGCACTATGTTGACGATATCCAATATTGCATTATGTCAAGAAACTTATGATTATTGCGACGTGTCTAATCTGTAAACTCGAATCGGTATACTCGAATCGATACTCCGAAGTACCACAAGAGGAAATCTTTATTCAGTCAGTGAGGCGGGCAGAGGAGGAGATGGCAGGGGAAGGCGAGTATTTCTTATAGAGATAATTAATTCCTTTTTCTCACTAATAAATTATTATGATACAATAATACGTGGACAACGCGAGGTACTTCATCCATTATTCAATACTAAGTTTTTTCGTCTGATATGACCGCCTATAACGATACTAACAATCTCGAAAAGCAAGAGGCTTAAGTTGACAAGCTGGCTTAAAGTTTGAAGGTGTTGCAACTTATCTTGCCAGAAGGTACCGTGCCAGAGCTAGTCGAGCGACGGTGGGCGGAGCGAACAATTTGGCAAAAAGATGCGTAGAGCGCACACAGTTAAGTGAGCCCAAACGACACCAAACACAGAGCAGCTTATTTTGATCGATTTCCGTCATCATTGCATACACCCAAACATGTCGTAAAATGTGGAAAACGCACATAAACCTCACACACAATGAATAGGTCCTTTTTGCAAGATTTACGTTTACTTGCAATGTGTACATTCATATAGAGAGTTGTTCGAATGAGTTTATAGTAATATTGTATCAGTTATGCATATGATCGTACGCCACAAAAGGTTTATACGGCTTGTGTGGTGTCTGTTTTACATATTTTCATTACCAGGTGCAATATTTATTTTGTGGAGTTATCGTTTTATTTCCATTGCATTTTATGGGCTACAAAAATATTAAATTTCACTTATTTCTATTCCGTAGCTCATTGCCTTGAATGCAAGTTGGGTCACTGGCATTTTCATTACACAACGATATATTTTTTCAGTTCTTTTTATTATGTTTTGTCATTTAGTTTATCCTTATTTTTGGATATTTGGTCACATGTCCATCTCATTTCCAGCACCGGCGACGAAAAGCATGAAAGAAACACCACACCACTCGAGCATACCACTGATTAGGAGGACGCGGGTCTGATCCCAGTAAATTACTCGTACTTGTGTTTGACGTCTCGAAATTTATTTGACGTGTTTAACATCTGTGTGTTTGTAGTGCTCGTCGGGATAGAATTCGTAGGAAGAAGCTCTGATCAGTGCTTTCCTCAATAACTTGCAGGCGAATACCGGGTAAGTACTGCGATGGATCGGACGCGACCTTTCTTTCCATTCCCTTATTTTTACCATAATATTTGTCACACCACAGTCTCCACACATGATTGTAGCATAGTAGGATGTTATATCCCGCCCTAAATCAATTTGTAACTGCGCGGGACTACCGCTAGGAAAAAATCACGAATAGTGGTGGCAGTGGCGGCGCTATTAAAGCATTCACGTTGTGATTTGCAGAAACTTAATTTCTGACGAATAGGTTTTATTTGCTATCTTTTTCATCCGTATTTCGCAGGCCACGCGGGAATAAGTATTGGGAGTCCACCGTACGCTGTATGTTTTAGCAAAAAAATAGGATTTTTTGGCACTAGTCCGTAAATATGGTTCTTTAGACAGATTACTTCACGGTCCTTATAATAATTATCAAACAGCAAAGTCAAAAGTGTAATGAACTCATTTGCCTAAAACTCCAATGACTGTTATTCAATTCTAATTAACAGCTGTATCTAGTGAAGCATTCATTACTTCAGAATTTATCTCCAAAAATTTGCACTTTCGGCACCAACAGGTTTTCCCCTGGCCTCTTCTTTCCGTCGGTTTCGCCACGCTCGCTCCTCGCGCCCCTCCTGCCCGCCCCATGTCGAAGCAATGAGCGGTGGCGGGGGCGTCAAGCGGCGCGGGCGGCGACCGCCCGCGAGGGGCGATGGGCGGCAGGCCGCTCCTCGGCTTCCTCCTCCGCCAGAAATAGCGCGCGGATCAGCGTGACGTCACGCTGGTTACGTAATCGACGAGGCGGTGGCGGTGGCGACGGCGGCGGCGGTGGCTATGGTGGTGGCGGTGACGGGGGTGGCGGCAGGGGCGGCGGCGGCGGCGGTGGCGGCAACAGCGGTGGCGGAGGCGGTGGCGATGGAGGTGGCGATGGCGATGGCGATGGCGACGGCGCTGGCGGAGGCGAAGGCGGTGGCGATGGTGGTGGCGGTGGCGGTGGTGGTGACGGCGCTGGCGGAGGCGAAGGCGGTGGCGATGGTGGTGGCGGTGGTGGTGACGGCGCTGGCGGAGGCGAAGGCGGTGGCGATGGTGGTGGCGGTGGCGGTGGTGACGGCGCTGGCGGAGGCGAAGGCGGTGGCGATGGTGGTGGTGGCGGCGGCGGTGGTGGTGGTGGTGGTGGTGGTGGCGGCGGCGGTGGCGGCAGTGGTGGTGGTGGGGGGGCGGTGGTGGCGGTGACGGCGGCGGAGGGGGCTGTGGTGGTGGGGGGGGGCGGTGGTGGCGGTGACGGCGGCGGAGGGGGCTGTGGCGGTGGCGGAGGTGGCGGCGTTAGTGGCGGTGACCGGGGCGGTGGCGGAGGCGGCGGCGGCGGTGGCGGTGGTTGTGGTGGTGGTGGTAGTGGTGGTGATGGTGGTGGTGGTGGTGGTGGTGGTGGTGGTGGTGGTGGTGGTGGTGGTGGTGGTGGCGGCGGCGGGGGGCGGGGGCGGGGGCGGCGGCGGGGGCAGGGGCGGCGGCGGGGGTGGGGGGGGCGGCGGGGGCGGGGGGGGCGGCGGCTGTGGCGGTGGCGGTGGTGGCGGAGGTGGCGGCGTTGGTGGCGGTGACCGGGGCGGTGGCGGAGGCGGCGGCGGCGGCGGCGGCGGCGGCGGTGGTTGTGGTGGTGGCGACGGCGGCAACCACGCCATCCGCCCGCCCGCACACGCGCACCGCACGCACGGCCAACGGTACCACCAGGGCAAACACGCGACGCGTCGCAGATAAGGCGCGGGGACGGGACGGGACGGGACGGGGGGGGGGGGAGGGCCGCGCCAGGGCTGCCGACGCACAAGATTCACATCTCTCCAGAAAAAAGTAGGCTTCTCGACTGGATTTTCCCGCCCTCTGCACCAACAAGTCGTCCTTTTAAATAGTTAAAGCTTATGCAACTTGTTTATTAAATATAATCTTTAAATGTGTAAACGAGTTTAAAATATGCCTTAAATATAATATGATAACAATGCCTGAAATTTAAAAAAATAATTTATTCGATACATTTAGTCCTTTGCTTTAGGTAACGGTATGCTAATATGGCATTTTTCATTACCGCACATTAAATGCACAACAAACACATGCAACATACAAGAGACAGCAGAAGAAAAACATCTGACATATCCCTGCAGCGAAAACGAAAATCCGCGGTGCTGTGACGTGAAGGCTCTCGAAGAGCAAGCAATACGAAACCAACACCCAACTGAACACAGGATAGAAAATAACGATCAGAATAGTTTCGAATTTTTAACAAAATAACATTGACAAACACACATTCACGCAGTATAAGTACGTTAATAAAGAACAATTCTGGTGCTAAATCCTACATTAATATTTCTTACAATACTTTTGGTAAGTAACATTAAGTGAAAGAAAGTTCACAAGAATTGACAGACTACTGGCTCGAGCCTAGTATATTGTTTTTTTTTCTTTGTTTGCAAGAACGATAAAAAGAAAGGAATGATGAAGGTATGTGAAGAGAGTCTGTTCCTCTTAATGACAAATGGGTGGGATAACAGATCGTTCAAAGAAAAAAACAGCACATCTAGCAATAACTCATGAGGGAATCGTGAAAAATCAATTAATCACGCAGGAAATCATTCAAATTACGATTCAATTCTACGTGATAAACTAGGCAATAAGCTTTCAATTTTCCTTTCATTTGGAGAAAGCAAAATAATTACTGTCTGCAAGAAGTTCTCCTGATGATGATTGTTTTGTCCAAAGCGTTTTCCAACATCGCATAGAATAGTGAAATTGTCACTGGTAATAAAATATATTACCCAGAAATGCAAGAAAAGGGAGGAACCCATTCCATACATCAAATAATTCTGATACTCGCAACCCTACGTCACATTACGTTTGGAATGAATGGGCTAAGAAACCCAGACAATACAACAACTCATACCTAAAGAAGGGGACATGTACGCTTCGGTACCAAGAAGAAAATAGCAGAGCTCTTAAATGGGAGCAAATTTACAGTCATGTGCAAGGAAATAATAAGAATCCCAGCCAAGACGCAATCAGGGAATGGATTAAAAACATAGTTAATTACTGTTTTGATTGTTTGATATTTCCGCAGAAATTCAAACGTTTTTAACGTCTTGAATCTAAAAATTATCTCCGCGAAACAATATGGAAACAATATTATTAATGAAGACTTTAACGTAAGGAAATATTAGAATGAAATACATAAAACCGTACGAAAGACCGAAGTTCCTCTTACACGCATTCGAACTAGAAAGTGCGACCCCATAACGTCAATAAACGTAAGAGAAAACGAATCGGCCGACAATTGCTGAAAGCATTGCAGACACGGCGGCACAATCAAACAGATTCCGAAATGTCGATCGTCGAATTGTCGATCGTCAGCAAGTTTCGAATGACCCTGTTCCTATGGAATTTGTTCTCAACTTCACGGCCGTCTGCTATTCTCCGTCTACAAGGTCGCTCTACCTACGATAAGCATTACTCAACTTCTTCCATTCATGATGTCACTGAAACGCCACGTGCAACGAGCAGAAACGAAGGCAGGGGTGAACAAAAGAAGGGCACTCCAAAATACCAAGAGTTCCTTAGTAACTTGGCATAGTCTTTTTTTACAGCTTATATCTTATTTTCGTGCTTTATTTGATTTCTCCTTTTATTCATCTGCTTGCTACTAGTTATGATTTAAACTAAAAAGAGACGTGAAACACATCTTTGTTGTTTGGGAAATTAATTGTAGTCTCGCCAAATCATAGGTTACTAACTAGGTTGTTTAATGTCTGTTAAATGAATGCCAATTAGCAAACGTCCTGTATTTTTAGGCAATTAGATGTGAAAATGTTTTTTTTATTAGTGCCAAAAAATACGAATGATTTTTTAAAGTCATTCTTACTTCCAAATTCGTTAGTCTAATGGTTGCGACCTTCAAGAAGAACATAACTAGAAAATGTTATGCGAAAAACATTGTTAATACACTGAAGTCGATAAGAAACAGTCTGTATTGGATGTTGATTTTAGAACCTTTACGCATTATTAACAAAAGGTATGTCAAATTCAATATTCAATACAAAGAGCCATACATGGGTACATTTTTACTCTTAGACTTGAAGTCTACTTAAACAGCTTGAAAATGAAGTCCTCTTTCATCCTGAAAAAAAGGCAACGGTTTTAACCCATCATCTCTTGGAGAGTTAAGAAGAAAAGGTTTCAAAGCACATCGTCAATTGTCAAATCACCATCACATCACATATCAGAAATCGAAAAATAATATATATGACGATCACGTTAGTAGAAGTACTTTAATTTTCAGGACATTGTACGACTATTTAAACCGATCCCTTCAGTTTGTACACTGATCATATAAGGCTGCCTTCCTTCATCAACACAAAAATTCGCCACCGAAGTGAAATCTTTATTTCCATAAACCCCAACGCCACGTGACAAACACAAGTGTAATGCAAAGAAACCGAAGAAAATTGTCGTTTAATTACATGCAAACGCAATACGCCTATGTAGACGCAAACATGTAATTTACATACCAAAACGTGGCCCTCTCCTTCACAAAACGGGGACAGTTGTTCCGAAGTTCTGCCTCATTAATGTTTCCTTTGAAGTAATGAGCCAATACCCATGCAAGGCACACCAAAATTTCATTAAAACTGCATTGCATATAAAGGAGCTGAAGTTCCGGTTGTTAAATGGCAGCACTCCTTTGCTGCACCCATAACGCATCATGAGCTTAAGGCGATGTTCTCTCAGGAATAAGTGGCTCCAGGGTGATTCAAAACTGCCTTCAGAGCCGTGGGGCGGGGTCTGTGATCCGTGAGGTAACTTCCTCAAAAAGTAATATGGATCTCACGGTCGTTTTGAAATTGTTGAAGAAAGTTTACACCGGTAATTCGAGGAATAATTTGCCTTGCAATAGAATACATTGTTCAGTATTGATTGATGATAGTACCGAAATTTTATTGCCGCACCATAATATACGCGATACTTGAGACGCCAAGCGCACGATATTTCGTAGAAAAATGTGTTGCTGAGCATCGAGTAGTCAACACTACACGCTCCACATTCGGTGTTATACCTGGGTCATCGCTTTGGTACGAGGAAAAGCATCCTCTTCATAATGCCAACCCGGCGGCCCGTTGTCGGGTGAACCCGTATTACATGACATTTGAAGTAGTATGCTTCCGCGGCGAGCCCTGAATGGGAGACCAGCCCTGAAGAAGACCACGACAAAATGATCGAAACGTCGGCTCCACAGCCTCCGACGCTGCGTCTCCCGGGAAAGCCAAGATCATTTACATGACATTTGCACGTAGAAAGGTTGCAATGATAACTTCTTGGTTTAACTCAAAGTATCAGAGAATCTATTAGAACATGTATTTATTTTTGGTGTTAACTTGTGAACAGAGAATAAAATTAGCTGAAAACTTTTTCATAATATTTTGAAGAAAGAAATGTTTAAAGATTTTTAGCTCTATACAAAGATAGTTTGAACATGCAATGTTTTGAGTTACTTCTACAAAATCCTAAATAATAATAATTTATTTCTGCAAATGCGCCTACTCTCGGTAGCCGCTTATAACATTACTATGGGTCCCTGGTGGAAATACACTTATCATTTCGCAGGAACAGAGTATAACACACGACATATCGTGACGCTGCTGACTTCCAGACGTCCGAAGGCGATTTAGAATCACCATCACAACATTTGAACGAGTCATCGATACAATCTTAATGCGTCTCTCGAGCAGTGACGTGGCGCTGATTCCTGAGTCAGTCGCTCGTTTGGTTCTCTGATTTCCTATCTGATTTATTGGATGTATGTGACGAACTGTGCCATGAGGTAACGCTTTTATGTGCAGCATTACATGATGTCATGACTATCAGCAACAAAGTTACGACCTAAACTCTATTATTTTACCACGCTTGCCTTCAGGATCGGAAGGAAGAATGGTTTAGGGGTTTCTCGGACATCTGAACGGGTGAACGAAATAGCTGAAAAGTCAAAAACTTGTCACAAAAACGGAGAGCGGGAGGGACGAACGGAAAGACGGGCCGAAGGAGAGGGGGAACAGCCAGATATTTCCAGAAAACAACTTTTTCGGTTTCAATTGACTGATTGTTAGTGATTCCGGGCGCATCAACGGCCAAGGTCAAAAGTCCCATAAGTGTAGTGCATGCCTTCTCCCTCTGGATGGCAAGATCCGGCGCCGCCCAATCGTTGGGTAGAGGGGTTTTCCCTCGTGAGTGTGAAGATAGGACAAGGAAGAGAAAGGAAAGTTTGTGCACGTCAGTCCGTGGCCCGTTTGTTAGGGTAATGCTTCGACATTCGCCTGGTGTTGATCGGAGAAACCTCGGAAAACTTCCAATGACAACAGCCGGCCGCTAGAATTCCCCTCCAGACCGCGTCTGAATTCGACCTAGGTGACAAAATGACCTAGTGTCGAAAATCCTGCAGCCGTCGGGACTCGAACCTAGCACTACCAATCAGAGGTACTGCAGTGACATCAGTTGAGGCCCTCAGCCATCTCTCACGTTATTTTTTCGGTATCAAGGAGGCACAAAACGTAGAGTACATTTTTAGTACGATGATCCCACAAATAGAATGTTTCTGTCGAAGAGTCGTCACATTACGCTGCACCACTGCAATACTTTCTCCATATCACATAAGATTATTATTATTATTATTATTATTATTATTATTATTATTATTATTATTATTATTATTATTATTGGTGTATAGGCCATTACTGACCACGCTACACGATTAACGTGTGTAATTCTTCCAGGATCAGTTTTTCAGCTGTATCCTTGGATTACAACAAGGTTGTTACGCCTCCTTGAAGTGTGAATTATGAGATGATAGGTTGATGATGAGGGGTGAAGGGAGAATCACAAATATGACCATGCATACGCAGGACTCGAACCTGCAGCCTCCTCGGCAAAGACGACGGCTGCCGCAACCGTCTGCGCCACGGGGGCCGACTTATTATTATTATTATTATTATTATTATTATTATTATTATTATTATTATTAGCCAACTGCACATCACAATTAACGGCAAGGGCCTCCTGCTCGCGCAGGGAATTATTAATCCTTCTTTAATGAAGTGATAAGATGATGAAGGGTGAAGGGACGATCATGCCCGAGGCGGGATACGATCCCGCGATCCTTCGATCCGAGATCGCCACGACACTGCTGCCTTGGCGAGCTTAGTATAAAGAGACGGCAAAAAAATGCCCCAATTGTCGGGCCCCGCACGCACACCCACGGACAGCGGCTGGGACCTTCTGCGGGCGGCGCGGCGCGGCGGCAAGTCGTGCGTGCGAGTGGGCATCCGCAAGGCGGGGTCCGTGGGCGGAGCGGGCGCCGGTGGGCGCCAGCGCGCGCGCGCGGCCCACGCCCACCTGCTACCCACCGGCGGCGGCGGCGGCGGGCCGGGCACCGCGCCAGCCCGAGCAGATCGCCCCCCGGAGGCCTCGAGATAGGCCCGCCTCCGCCGCGCGCTCGCAACGCGCTCCCATTGTGGCCTTTGACGCCCCGTCACCGAGCACAATGGCCCGCCCGAGCGATACACCTCTTCGACGGCAGTCGCGCCTGTCAATGGCAAGTGCGCGGGATAACTGGGAAGCACACTGCCCGGGTTCTGACGACGTGTCGGGTTTTAATTGATGATTCGCAGCTACTCCCAAAATACATTCAGGTTGGTCATTTGCTTCGAATTGCTAGGGTGATTTCATGAGGCCAATTTTTGACGTATATGCGACTAATTCGACACTTAAACGTGGTTTAATAAATGTATATTAGTGACCATGTATGTACCGTACTCAAAACTGTACCATTATATGTACTCAAAACTGTACCATTATATGTACCGTACTCAAAACTGACCCCCTCCCGCCACGAACGTTCCATTCAGAATCCTCCTGCTCACACCTTCCTGTCTTAAAAAATAGTTACATAATTGAAAGTTGGGTAAAATTCCCTGCAGATTTAACGATAACTTTTAAAAATATGTCACTTAATATACTTTTCATTTATTTTACAGTAAGAAGTAATAATAGTTTAAGTATTACAAAAAATGGCAGTGAGAACGTTAATTTGGTATAAATATCCTTCCCTCCCCTCATCTTGTGATTTGTGAGTTACCTTCTCTTTCTAAAAGCCAACATATATTTCGATGTCTCCTTTCTTTTCTTTTTGAATTTCGTACTATTTTTTTTGGGGGGGGGGATTAATCTTCCACCTTCTTGTACGCTTGTGCAGAAGGAAGAATTGCAATGTCGGCATTTACACACTTTCACACTTTCTTTCTGCACGAAACGGAAGTGATTTACAAGGTGCAAAAGCAGTGCCGCCTGAGAAATTGGCGAACACCCAAATACCTAGTATGTTTTAGTTCTAATTCTTATTTCTGAAGATCAAAGAAGCCAATTAGTAATTGGCTCTTTGCCGGAATGGAACCGGGACTTGAGGGGGTGGTCTAGAATAGCTTCATTTTACAGAAATATGTAACCTCATACATAAATGTCTATTATGTATATATTTTTGTATCTACTTCTGCCTCTCCTATTTTTAAAGGTTATTCCAGAAACGTCTCCGCCACTTTTACAGATGAACTACGCGAAATGAAGGAATGCAGAAGCAGATCCACGCAACCTGGCCCAGTGACGCTGCGATGAAGCTAAATGGAGCATCTGAGCACTCTTTCAGCGCTGCAGGTGTCTTGCAGATATCATGTCTTAATAGCATCCAAACCCACGGAAGATGCCAAGATGGCTGTCAAGATTTCACGGAAGTCGCGTAGAAATAATTCATATACACGCTCCACTTAATGTTCATCGCTGGTAATCAACTTCCGATATTTCTCCCAAAGCCGGTTAATTACAATTTTCTAATATTTTGTAAACAATACTTTAATAATTAAGTGAATTAGAATATTGTTAAATTAATATTTAGTGATAATACAGAACATGACTTAATGTAATATTTTAATAAGAATAAATACATTTAAATTATTGTCAAATACAAGTTAATTTTAATTTCTTTAAGTACTTACGGAGGAAGTGTAATTTAAAAAATATGAAACATTTCATTGAACAATATCCGATTTAAAAATGGTTGTATTAAAATTCTAAGAGATTTTAAACAAACTAAGTTACATTTCTGATTCAACAGCACTTCAGTTTTACAAAATTAGCCCTTATATGCAAAGTAGTTTGGAACATTTTAAAACAGGTTTTATAACTCTGTGCATTTACAACATGTTTTAAAAACAGACGACATTTCCAACTAGGAGTATCCAACTGCAGATTTTGCATCCCAAAAAGATTTGTAGTTGAAAAACCAGATCTCGTTTTTCTAATGTTCTTGCACTCCTAATTTGAATGAACGTTTTTGAGTGATATTGTCAGAATGTATCGTGTTAAAAAAAACTAGTAAATGAAGCTTGTTATCTCTAAATTATCGGGAATTCAGACTCCTGGAATTAGAAGAAATTTGTTTGTTCTTTCAGTTTCGAAAAAAGGAGATAAGATTGTCATCCAGAATCACAAGGAGCGCAATTTAACAAGCTAATATTCAGACTTAATATTAAGAATGTCTTAATGATTGCCTTATTAAAACTAATTACGTAAATATGGTCCCATATTTATTTATAGATTGGTAATTTATTGTTGGTAAGAAACTGGGAAAATACGTTAAGTATTTTCTTTATTATCACTACGTCTTTTCTCCCTCCTCATATTCTCTAAAAACAATACAAAGTCATATATTATTATATAAATAGAGTTTCATTTATTTGAACATAGTGGCAGACAATGATGGTGCTCAATTTATATTTAAATATTCCAAAATAATAACATGTAAAGACAGAAGTAACATGAAAAAAAAGAAAAATGTATACTATTGAAGTCTACACCATCTTTGTCACGATAATCAAATCAATGAAACTCTATTTATATCATAATATATGACTATGTATTATTTTTAGAGAATCTGAAGATGGGAAAAGACAGGTTACCGAAAAGTAGAGATAATAAAGAAAATATTTTACGTGATTTTACCAGTTTCTTACCAACAATAATTTGGCTGTCTGTAAGTATAATATAGAACCATATTTACATTATATATATACATATAATATTTACATACAATAACATTTACATATAATTATAAATAGACTAATACATCTACCATCAACAGTATCAAATAATAGAGCAATTCTAAAATTAGTTTATATCTAATTATAATTTGCGTGAAATTGTGTATTCAAAAAATCCCATTCCAAAAGCCACCCGAGGAGTTCGGAAGGCCACCCGTGGCCCACGCACTATGAGCCGAAGACTGCGGATATAGCGATTTCGCAAGTTTCGAAGCGCTGGCAGCCGAGTTATAGGAGGCAGAAGTGACGAACGTTCAGGAATAGCCCTGGGCCCCAGGCGCTTCCTCCTCACGGGCAGCGGCGGGCACGAGAGGCGGCGGAGGCGGCGGAGGCGGCGGAGGCGGCGGCGGGCGACGGAAGGGAAGTGGTGATGGTAGTGGTGCTGCTGGTGGTGGCGGCGAGGTGGAGGGTGGTAAGGCTGCGGGCGGGCGGGTGAGAATGTGGGCGTTGAGTTACGGAGGGAGTGGCAAGGGGTGGACTCGATGGGAGGTGAGGTGATGAGAGGTTGGGCGGACGGTAGTGGGGCGGTGTGTTGTGGGGAGGTGGGTGTTGGGTGGCCGGGCGATGGATAATAGGGCGGTTGGAGGTGGGGGGCAATGGTGATCGGGATATGGGGGAAGTAGTTAACCAATGGAATTGGGAAAATGGTTGATGGTGGGGTGGTGAATGGCGGTGCAATGGTTGGTAGAGTGTTGACTGGTGAGATAATAGGAGGCGGGGTGGTGGAGGGCGGGGTATCGGGTCCGGGATGCCGGTAGCGGGGTGGTAAGGAGATGGGTAGCGGGGATGTGGGTGGCGGGGCGGCGGGTGGCGGGACGGAGGGTGGCGGGTGGCGAGTGGCGGGCGGCGGGCGGTGGGGCGGCGGGCAGTGGGGCGGCGGGCGGTGGGGCGGCGGGTGGCGGGGCGGCGGGTGGCGGGGCGTCGGGTGGCGGGGCGTCGGGGCGTCGGGTGGCGGGGCGGCGGGGCGTCGGGTGGCGGGGCGTCGGGTGGCGGGGCGTCGGGTGGCGGGGCGTCGGGTGGCGGGGCGTCGGGTGGCGGGGCGTCGGGTGGCGGGGCGTCGGGTGGCGGGGCGTCGGGTGGCGGGGCGTCGGGTGGCGGGGCGTCGGGTGACGGGGCGTCGGGAGTCGGGGTGTCGGGTGGCGGGGCGTCGGGTGGCGGGGCGTCGGGTGGCGGGGCGTCGGGTGGCGGGGCGTCGGGTGGCGGGGCGTCGGGTGGCGGGGCGTCGGGTGGCGGGGCGTCGGGTGGCGGGACGTCTGGTGGCGGGGCGGCGGGTGGCGGGGCGGCGGGTGGCGGGGCGGCGGGTGGCGGGACGGCGAGGCGGCGGGTGGCGGGTGGCGAGTGGCGGGGCGGCGGGTGGCGAGTGGCAGGCGGCGGAGAGGCGGGTGGCGAGTGGCGGGCGGCGGGCAGTGGGGCGGCGGGGAGGCGGGCGGCGTGGAGTTTGCGACCAACGAGGCGGTGGCTGGCGAGGCTCCCCGCTTTGGCGGGCTGTGGAGAGGGGGGCGGGGCGTTGGAGGTCACGGCGAGCGCCGCCCACGCTCCACGTCCCCTGCCCCGCCCTCGCCTGCGTTGTCGCCTTCGCCCACCCACGCACACACGCGGAACGTTGGAGCAAATAAGCCGCCTCGTCTCGTATGCGGTAGGTAGTACCCTACAAGCACACGATTTCTTGGCTTTTTATTACACGTCAAAAGAACAGTAAAAACCGTATGTGACGTTTGAAGCCGGGGAAAAGCTACATTTGCTGTCCAGACGCAAAGCAAGGGACCTTCTCAGCATAGCATTTGGATCCGAGGCAGCTACACTAAAAACCTGCGGGAGATAGGGCCACATATCGAGCGGGAATTTGTTACGAACCTATCTCGAACACACTTGAAATTCAATGAAATGTTTCTACATTTACAAATCTATTAGTGCCAAAAAATAACATGAATACTTAATTCGTTATTGATAACGTGGGACTGGAATTCAACGAAACTGTTTTGCTGCCATTTGAACTATCTACGGTATCCAAAGAGTGACATTTTAATACAACAGACATATACAATCGAAAATATGAGTCGGTGGGATTATCTCATGCCCATCTGGCCACAAAAACAAGACTTGCGAAACTTAAGTGTATAGGATTTGGGATAAATCATCTTTTGAAAATGTTAATACCATTCATAAATAACAGATAAGCTCTTTTAATGAAGTCCCACCCTTTGTTTTGCTACGTACTATTTTAGGAATATCAATTACTTCTTGTTCATAATACAAGTACTCAAAACTGACTAAGCATCGATGGTACTACATTTACGAGCAAAATAATGGCAGTTTTAATTTTTTCACATGCTCACATTATCGAGTCCATTATTGTACTCACTAACACATACCTTTTTCTGCATAAAGCACATGTTTATATTTTTAGTAAAAATACTTAATTAAAGATAAAATAATAATTTATATTACTTGAAAAACTTAACAGCTCAGAATAAATAATTTGAATACATTTTAATCGTAATAGTTAACCAATCACTTGATCTTACTTCTTTTTGGCAAGCATTCAAATATTTGACTGCACCATTATGCACTCGACTCCCATAAATTCTCGTCAAGTAGCCTCTTGAAGTTGTATCAGCGAGGCTGCGGAAGCAAAAACTATAAATAGCCTAACAGTCATCACACCAACCCTTACTAGTGTTGCAATTGAGCAGGTCAGTAGAATTTATGTTGGGTACCACAGGAAGTATTTCAGAACAAATTACTAACATTAGAAAGTCTCAATTGCCACATTTTGATGATTATTATTATTAAAGTGATTACTTAATAAGAACGCAAGAAGTAACCTCAGTGTCAAAGTTGGGAAACTTTTCTAACTGCACGGAATTCGGCGTAATGACGTTTTCTTGTGAATTGCAATTATTTGTTCTGCAAATTTTCAATCAAACGATAGCACTTGTGCGACAGGATGCTAGACGCAATTTCCGTCTCTTCCGGCAACGCTGGAGAATGGTTTTTGTTTCCGTAAACACATTTTTTAGTTTCTTTTAGAGGATTGCACTGATCCCAAATGACCAACATCACTTCAAATCTCGACATAAAGTAGCACAGCGAGTTCTTTGAATCAGCGCAGACCCTCAGTGAGAATGATTTCTCGGAAATTTATCGTGCTGTGTACACAATTGCGAAATGACCATTCTAAGAATAATATTCTATTTTTAGAAACGCTATAAACTCGCAGATCTCGCTTAGCTTAGTGTATAATCGCATGCACTCACTCGATAATAAAAATAGGTTATTATTATTATTATGCTTATTATTATTATTATTATTATTATTATTATTATCAGAACCAAATTTAATCTATATAAAAGAGAGAAAAACGTTGCCCGTGATCAATTAAATTACAGTTATATTAATATTACGAGATAATATTAATCTTAATTTATACAAATGTTTGAGACAGTATTAACCTGCAACGCACTTATTTGAAGGATTTTCTATGGTGACAACCTTCTTGCAGGACACGTGCAGAAATAATACGTATGAACTGAGGTACTACATAAAAAATAGGCTTACGAAATAAAAAAAAATGTTACGATGTTATTTGATAATTTACAGAAAGAAATTGTATGCGGTTCAGTTTTGATACAGATCTTAGTATTTATGTTTTATTTTCTTTGTCTCGAAAGTAACATAAAAGATCCCAAAAGAAACAGAATATTAAAATTATTATTAAAAATGAGAATAAAAAATGACAACATAAATATTACCAATCCGATGGCATCCATAGAAATTGTGAGAAGGCTCAATGCGAGGGAAATGCATAAAGCTTTGAGCAGATCTTCTCAATGAATGGCCTACAGTAGCCTACAATCCGTATCCCACACGAGTCTTTTTGTCGGTCTGTCAAGAAACATTTGAGCGTGGACAAACTTTAAAATAACCATAAAACAATGGGTAAAAAATCAAAATTATAATGAGGTACTGTACAAAATGCAATTTCTTCTTTGAACATTCATTTTTACTGAGGATGTAATAGGTAGTCCCAGTAAGTATAGGCGTAGGCTTGCAAATCGTAGTAGAAGATAGTTCTAATTAGGCTGGATCATGTTTTGCAATTTTAAACGTTCGTTCCCCGCAAAATTTCTTAAAATAGTGGTTTACGAAATAAGATATTCCGGGATAAAAAGTGTATTAAGTTTTATTAATGTAAAAAATTCACTTGTACTGTAATTTTCCTTTAAATCTGACACATCCGCGAATGGGGACATACTAATACTGATAATAGTTAATAGGAGGCAATTGATTATTAAAATATTACGATACTGATTAATTTCGTAAAATTTGATTTTAGATAACCAAAACGATTAACCGTAATATGAACACTTACGGCCCTTGGGAAAATGTAATTAAGAAGGGTTGTTATAATACGTGTACGGAAGGGAGGTCAGCTCACAATGAGGCGGGATAGGAGTCGGAAGCTTTGAAGTGTCGGTTGGCGTTGTAACTTGTCTCTGCCATCCACTACCGAGGCACACAGTGACAAGGCACACCACGAACCAATCCTTATCGATTGAGTGTCCGCACACAACGGACAGCGCGAGAGGCGACGCAAGAACTCGCCCACACGCGCGCCGAGCCAATGGGAAGCGAGAGTCCGGTACGGTTCAGAGTTTGTTCCGAAGCATTTAACTGAACCAGAAACCGCCTTATCGGCCGCAGCAGAGGGGGCACAGAGCCGGCGATCTTCACGCACTAATTCCGGAGCGCCTGCATCGTGCAGCCACTAACGCTGGCCACTGCCCTGCCGTTGGGCTGAGAGTCTTGCTTCTTCCCTTACCGACACCGCGTGTTTTGCCTCGCTCCGCCCCGCCCCGCCCCGCACTGTCCGTCTCCGGCACCACGTCGTCTCTCTCCACCCTGACCTGCCCCTCTCCGTCTCACCCTCCCCTGCTATGCCTCTTTCCACCCCGCCTGCTCCTCTCCGTCCCGCCATGTCCGTGTCCACTCCGCACAACCTTGTCCTGCCCTAATTCTCTCCTCTCCACCCTGGCCTGCCCGTCTCCGTCTCACCCTCTCCTGTCTTGCCTCTTTCCACCCCGCCTGTCCCTCTCCGTCCCGCCCAGCCCTGTCCTGTCCTAATTCTCTACTCCCCGCCCTGCCCTGTCCTGCCCTAATTCCCTCATCCCCGCCCTGCCCTGCCCCTCTCCGCCTCACCCTCCCCTGCCATGCCTCTTTCCACCCAGCTCTGTCCGTGTTCTCTCCGCCCATCCCTGTCCTGCCCTAATTCTCTCCTCCCTCCCCGCCCTGCCCTGCCCGTCTCCGCCTCACCCTCCCCTACCATGCCTCTTTCCACCCCACCTGCCCCTCTCCGTCCCGTCCAGCCCTGTCCTGCCCTAATTCCCTCCTCCCCGCCCTGCTCTGCCTCTCTCCGCCATGCCCAGCCTTGCCCCTCTCCGTCTCACCTCATCCCCTGCCTCACCATCTAGCCACATTCCTCCCCGACCTGCACTACTCCGCCGCGCCCTGTCACGCTCCACACCGCCTCCCCCTCCCGGTCCCACCCCGCCCCGTCCGCGCACACTCTGCCCTCGCGTGCTCCGCCTGCCCCCTACTCCGGCTCGCCGCTCGGTGCCGCCGTGCTGTTCCGCTGCGTGGCCTGCGTCCAGCCCCAGATGGCTGCTCTCCGCTCTCGTTCTCGCCACGCAGGGAAAGCCATACGCCCAACGTAACACCAAAGAGAGAGAAGGCATCGAAATTGTGCGAAGTGTAGCACATCATTTCTCTAAACGTCAATTGATTTCCAGTTAACTAATCATGTCTGCGATCTTTCGACATATTCCGTATGAAATAAAAGAAAAACACCGGTGACGCAAACTCGCCTTCCTTTTGCTTACAAGCCCATATGTTTCACCACTCGTTCTGATCTTCGCCGCTCCCTCCCGCATGATGCTGCGTATTTTCGCATTCCACCCGTCTCACCCGTCCTTCCCTTTCCCCCATCCCGTTCCGTGCATTGCCTTCCCGCCCAGTCAGTTCCTGCCACACCTTGCGTCTCTACAGTGCCGCATGGCCCCGCGACCAGCCTCTCCCGTCCATCGTCGCCCAGCCATTCCGCTTCGCGCTGCACCGCCCATCTGGCGCGGCGGCGGTGGCGTGGCGCGGCGGCGGTGGCGTGGCGCGGAGGCGGTGGCGGTTCGCATTTCGCGCCGGCGCGGCACGGCGAGGCGTGGCGCGGAGCGGAGCGGGCGCGGGGGCGGCGCTGGCGGCGGCGGCGGCGGCGACGGCGGCAGACGCGTGTGCATGCGTCCGTCTGGCGCCTCGCGGCCGCGCGGCGCGGCGGTGCTCAAGAGGTCGCGACGTTGCCGCGCCTTCGCATTCGCCTTCGTCTTCGCCGCCGCCGCCGCCGCCTCCGCCTCCGCCTCCGCCTCCGCCTCCGCCATTGCCATCGCTGCCGCCTCTGTCGTCGCCACCGCCACCGCCACCGCCACCGCCGCCACCGCCGCCGCCACCGCCACCGCCACCGCCGCCGCCACCGCCGCCGCCACCGCCACTCGCTACCACCGCCACTGTCTTGGTCGGGTTCGGGCGTGGCTGTGCGTGGTGAGGCGGCGGCGGTAATGTTGAAGGTGGCGGCGGCGGTGGCAATGGCGGTGGCGGTGGCGACGGCAGTGGCGGCAGCGATGGTGAAGGCGATGGCAATGGCGGAGGCGGAGGCGGAGGCGGAGGCCGAGGCGGAGGCGGAGGCGGTGGCGGTGGCGGCCACAGTGGTGGTGGCGACGGTGGTGGAGGCGACGGCGGCGGCCGCAGTGGTGGTGGTGGTGGTGGTGATGGCGGAGGCGCGGGTTCGGCGCGGGCCGAGGAAGCGGCCAGTTAGCGGCAGGGGCGGGGCTTCCTGATTAGGCCAAGGAGCCGCAGCCGCAACGCCGCACTCGCGGTCAGTGGGTTCGCGGAGGCAGCGAACTCGCCTCGCGGAGGAGGCGCAGGGGAAGGGGGAGAGGGGCTTGGCGCGACCGCAGCATCTGCCGCACCTCCAGACGGCGGCTGGCGCAGGCGGAGGCCCCCGACCAGCTGCGCGCTGCCACACCTTGGCGCCCAGAAATGCAGGACGCGGAGTTGGACGGTCGAACCGTCTAGCGTGCGCAGGTGTTATTTTGCTTTCCTTTATTTCCTCGAGTCAACTTCATTATTTTCTTAAAACTGTTACTTTCTCGCTGTTCGGATGAAACTCCTATACTCTTTTCCGGCAAACACATCAGAAAAAATGGGGAATTGCAACATTCCAACAAGTTCCCAGATGACATGCCTCGAACATTTCTGAGTCCTGTTAGGATAGCAGAAACAGCTCAAGAGCCCGTCCGGAAACGTGAGCTCATGATCTTCGTCAGTAAAGCATCATTTCAAAAGCTAAGCAGTTAATGTAAATTATGCACTAGAGTTAGAAAGAGAATGCAATGTGAAGTTCCTTACAAGGGTGGAGAGCAACACTCATGATCCTGGCATGGCCCCCACAGCTAACAAGGTGGCCGTTTGCGCACCCTTTTGTATCCTAACACAACTTAATAAAAAACAATAATAACATCGTACGCGCACGTTTTTTGAGCTGCAGCATCCGTACTCACACTTCACTAACATTAGTTGAAGTATGAATAAAAGAGAGCAACGGGCGATGTTAAAAACATCGTTCGCCACTCTTCGTCATCGCTGTCGTGTCACAGGCACTAGTTGAATCGCATAACGATCTACAGACTTGAAATACTCGTAATAGTCCTGCCGTGGAAATAATTCTCCACTCTTCTCGCGTCTAGTGAAACGAGAGTTCAAGGAAACGTGCATTGATCACAACATTTGGTTTCAGAGTGGGGAGGTTTTGAAAATATGCATTTTTAGGTCGTCTTCATCCGTATCTAGTTAATTAAACGTCATTAAAGTAGTAATTGTACAATGGGATACATTAGTCTCTTGGTTATCCTGACTGCATATACACAGCAGTAGGTTGTCAGCCGTTTGTTCGCTGCGCACTCGAAATCTCTTTCTTGAGTCTGCCACGTGAAGAACTAACTTCCTCTACTGGTTTCTGTCTTAAGTACACTTTACAATGTCTGTGAAGTTGGGTGTCTTGGTTATTTCGTTTTGCCGTCTAGTTCTTTCTCGTCTAGTGCTTCTGCCCGTCATTCCAAGTGTAATTTCATTAAAAGCTACTTCTACTGTTCAACATTTGATAAGTATTAACGATTTATTTAATTTCTAGACAATTGTATAATTTCTGAAAAGAATTGCGTGATATGAGCGTGAAAATTTCTTCTTTAAAAACAGTTGATTTCAATCTGAGAGTTAAACGCATTACAGTATGCAAAGATTTACAGCGCAAAAATTCGGCTCTTCGGGTTTTTATGGAAGCGTTTGGAAATTAACAAAATAAGATTTGAAGTCTGAATGTGCGAATGCACCACGAAAGTTTTTATATCAATCTATTCCGACAGCCAGACACTGTTTACTGCCCCATATAGATAAAAGTGAGCTACGAAAGTTGAATTTTACTATTTTGTCCTTCTCAGATAAAGTGCAAGAGAAGCAAGAGAAATTATAACTGTGTTGTGAATGATATACAAGATTGGAGTAAATATGACATAAATATTCAGAGAGACTGAACTCTGAATCCCTTTGCTCGTAACACGTCTAATAGGCTCACTCAGGAATGGAACATTGATAGATGAGAGCGAATGTGTGTGGCTTCATAGTTCAAGTATCATTACTTGGGTTAGGTCCATCGACAGCAAAAGCTGGAAAAAAATAAGGGTGATTAAACCATAATGTGAAACCGAAAAAGATCAGATCGATACTTCTAACAATATTCAATATTAAATCATCATGTTCAAAGAGTGTCGTTTTCCATTTTTACACATTCATTTCTCGTTACTGGCGCATTATTCTTCCCTGTAATTTATCGAATACTTCCTGTCACGTTACGAAACACGGAATACTGGAAAGATGTCTGCATGCACCTAGTTCCCGGAACACCAAGGCATTCTGTGTGCCAAGGCCAGTCGTCAGAATGTGCATTGCCGGGAGGGGGGATGGGCCGAGGATCTCCCTACCTAGTTGGATGACTCCTGTTGGAAAAGTAATTTGAATTACTTTGGAAAGTTAATTGCCTGGGACACAATTAATCCATATTTAGGAGCTACGTTTACGCCTTATACGTCAAGAAATTTTCAAATAAAGGAAAAGAAACACTCAAAATAGTCTTCTGAAGACACATACCATTAGTTACTATCTAATTTAAATTATAATATTTTTTTAATCCTTTTTCTATTTTGACAAAGAACACAATCCACACGTAGGTGCTTCCTTTATGATTTATACACCTAAACATTTTCAAGTAAAGGAAAAGAAAACCTCAAATAGTCTTGTGGAACCCCATACCATTAGTTACTGACTAATCTAAATTATAACATTATTTTGTGGCCGTTTGCTATTTTGAGACAATCAAAGTAAAATTTCAGCAAAATATTTAATTGGACACAGGTTATACAGATGTAAACAAATTATACAGAACTTTTTTGACAAAATCATGACGTGTAAAAACAATGACATAGACAAAAAAAAAAAAAAAAAAAAAAAAAAAAAAAAAAAAAAAAAAAAAAAAAAACGCAGCAAGGATTAATATGTGTTCATATATTTTTTTCGTTTCACTCGTCGATTCGCCACTTTTGGGAGTTTCGACATCCTTCCCCTCGGAGAAAATATCCGATTTGCACGCTGCCTGCCGCCGCTAGTCGCTGGAACACCTTCCCACTGGCGCCGCGAGTGGAGGGGGGAGGGCGAGGCGCGAGAGGTGCGGCGAGAGTGCGGGCTCGAGGTGACGCAGTGACGCAACACAACGGGCCTCGCGTGACTTCTCCCCCCCTTCCCCTCCCGCCGCCTCGTCCCGCCCGGCACTAAAAAAACGAGATAGCACAGATTGTGCACATGAGCACAAACGGCGATGGAGCGCGTACGCGGCGAGAGACGATACAGCCAGTTTAGGGTTACCAGATCGTTGCAATGAAAAGAGCGCGCTTCGTAATAAACAGACCGCGGATTACGAGGCGAACGACCATTTTATTCTTCTGGCGAAGATGCCACCGTCATGTGGCGTAAAAACGTTGCGAGTAAGACGAATTAAAACACGACCAATGCCATAAGCCTCAACACATAAGTGTAACACATTTCAAGTTCGTAACAAATGTCTGTTAACAAAGTTCTTTGACACGAACTCAAAAAAAATTTTTTGCGAAATTGAAATCACGTTTAGATGCGAAACTGGTGGAAAAAATGCAGTTCTTTGCCGCTCTGATTTTTTACTATCGTTGAAAAACTATTGATATTAGATTCAGGTTTGGAACAGTTGCAAATACAAAGGTGACATTTATACGTTTGTCGATATCAGTAGAGAAAAAGTATTTATGAATGAGTTTCACGAGTGTTAGTTCAAAATTACCTAGTTTTATAGGGCCTAACAGAATGCAGAATGTTTTCACAAATTGTGATTTTTCCATAAAAATATGACAATGATTTGGATCAAGACTTACGTTCAATCTCGGGGGGCATTAAAAAATCTCGAGAAACATTTTTGGAAACTGCAAAGTATAAGATATTGCACGATCTATCAGCGAAGTAGTAGATGATTTTGTTTGAACTGGAGGTTTTTGTTTCTGAGAAAAATAATGCAAACATATCGTGCTGAATGTGTATTCCTCGCGCAAAATAAGAGGGAGATGGAAAAACTTTCAACATTGCAGCAAGAACGACAATCCTAATATATATAGTATTCAAAACCAAATCTCATTTGAATCAGTTAACAGAAATGAAATTGTTTGTTCTTTCGTTCATTGACTGGCCTCGGGCAACTGCTCCGAAAGCATAACCTTCCATCGCCCAGCTGCGCCTGGCTCGCTCCCGCGAGGGGATATTATGTATGACTCGCGAAACATTCCACTGCCAAGTCGGGGTATTGCGCCGGTCTCGAAAAATCTCGAAACATCTCGAAACCGAGCACTGGAATTCGTACCGCTAAAATAGCTAACATACGTGTCATTACTGTGATCTGAGCACTTGCCACATTAAGCACTACTTCAGTTTGTTCCTAGAATATACTCGTAAGTACTTACTTCCCGAGAATGATTTCAATGCTTCAATTTTTTAATCGTCGCGTCGTCGTTTCAAACAAAGTAATACGTTTTTGCAAATACCTTCGGACTGTTAGGCACAAAATAGTCAATTTAACTTAGGCTGAAAATTAGACATCCTCATCCAAATGGCCTTCCACAGTTTTTTCCCCGCAAAGCGCAAGATAAGAGTTACAAATAGAGTTGAAGGAACAATGAATTACATACGAAAAACTTGCATCACATCTTCGCACCTATCTTATTTGTAAGGATGTTGAGACATTATTGCTTTCCAGGGGGGAAAAAAGTAGAAAAGAGTTCGCCGCTGAAGGAGAAAGTACACAGGTGAACACGAATAAAACGTGTTCTCTTAAAAGACTACGTGTGGCAACCTTTTGCATGATAATAACCTCTCGTAGCACGGTGACGAACGACAACAAATGTACGCAAAAAGTTGTTACCATGTATTAAAATGGTGAATGCTATTTATTCGATTCCCTTAGATTAGTTTAAATTTTAAGAATTTGTATTACTTTTGTTTGTATATATTATAAGTACATGTCTCAGCTAAATGTTAACTAGCACACAATAACCCATTTTAGGTGACCTATTTCTGTGAGAGTTGCTTCCAGATGCAATGGCATATGCAATGGCATATGCAATGGCATATGCAATGGCCAATCCATTAAGGCTCGAGGGTCTACTTCTTAGAGAAGCGTCCCGCTGCAAATCCTCCATGCTTGGCTACGTTGGCGCCACTGAGAGGCGCCGATAGCAAAATTCTGGGGAAGGCGAAAAGGCTCCTTGGCGAGTGTCCGCCACGTGCAGTTCACGCGAAGAGTCGTCGTTGAGGCGGTGCGGATGGAGTGCGGTTGGCGGAGGGATGGAGTGAAGGAGCGGGGCGAGGAGGGGAATAGGGCGGGGTGGAGGAGCGGATTGGATAGGAGGCGGGGAAGAGGGGTGGGCGGGGTGGAAGAGGGGAGTGGGGGAGAGAGGAGCGCGGGAAGTTGCAGAGGATGAGGGGGACGGGGAGGAGGAATGGGACGGAACGGAGTAGGATGAGGAGGGGAGCGGTAGGCGGGGAGGGTCCGCGAAAGGAGCAGGGAGGAGGAGGAGGAAAGAGATAGAGAGAAGGGCGGGGAGGAGGAGCGCAGTGGTAAGGACGAGGCAGGGAGGTTTAGGAGGCGGGATGAGGAGGCAGAGATGAGGATACGAGGATGAGGAGGCGGGGATGAGGTGGCAGGGATGGGGAGGCAGGGATGAAGAAGCGGGGATGCGGAGGCGGCGAGGTGATGACGGACGGGGTGGACGAGCAAGGAAGAAAAGAGCAGGGAGAAGAGGAGCGAGGCGGGGTGAAGTCGTGTGTGGCGTGATAAGGCGTGGCAGTGAGGATCTGGAAAGGAAGGAGGGGGGGAAAGGGGGGAGGGCGGTAACGCGGGAGGCTGGCGCCGGCCCGGGTTATAAATACGGCTGAATTCATTACTGCGGTTCTAAACATCGACTCGTTTACACATGCGAGCTGCATCTGCACATTTGACGTCACGCGACACTGCGCGAGCGGCCTTTTTCTGACCGGAAAAGCAGTGACACGCAGCGGGGCGGGGGCGGGGCGGGGCGATAAACCGCGGGAAGAGGCTCGCACAAAGCGGCCCGTGGTTCTGCCGTTGCGTGGAGGCGAGCGCGATTGCAAATAGCAAAGTGCACGGCGGGGATGGAGGGGAACAGCGCCGGCCTTCATGGGCGCCTCCGGTCGCGCGGCGCGGCGCGGAGGAATTTCCGGAGGGGCGCATTGGCCACTCGCGCGCGCCCTTCGCCTGCCAGCGAAGCCATCGGCGCCTCCGCGCGGACCGGCAGCCTGCTCAACCCCACTTACAATTCCTCCTCTCTTCTCCCGCTCGTTTACTCCCCTGCCCCCTCTCGATTCCTCCCGTTCCCTTCCTCCAGTTCCTCCCAACTCTCGCAATTTCGTCCCTTTTCGTCTCCCGGTTCCTCCCCTTCTCGTAGCAAGTTTGCCCTTTTATCCTCCCATTCATCTCCTACTCCTAATTTCAGTACTAATCCATTTCATTCACCTTCCTGGATTCCCCGTCCCGTAATTTATCTTCGACTTCTACTAACGTTAGTTCAAATTCTACTTTCAATTGTAATGACACGTCTTCTTATTCTCTTCCCATTGCTACCTTGTGCCGTTGCTACTGTTGGTTCGACAGGTTCGAGAGGTCAAGAAAAGAGGTCCGAAAACTGAAGTGGCCAGTACGAGAGATTCAGAAGCATTTTCAGAGATTTCATTTTGAATTTTTCCGGTTGGAGATACCAGGATGCTCTCTGAGCACTTCACATTCAATTATCTAAATTGCCATTATCTCGAGAAAAGGCACGATAACACCTATCTGACGCCATTTACATACCGGTGTCCGTCAAACACAAATTGTACCGCAGTGTAGCTTATGATTGTTATTGCCTTATCTCTTCAATTTTATGATAAATGAGGTTTATTATTATTATTATTATTATTATTATTATTATTATTATTATTATTATTATTATCTTTCGATAGTAGTTAGCTCTTGCCTTGTTCGCTACAATCTCAAGGTGAAATCATCAGAAGTGTTGAGGGAGATGACGATGAAAGTCCAGATGTTGAAAGTTTTGAAATACTCATTTGCATTAAACTTGGTCTCGAGAAAGTATTTTGAGAGATATAAGCAGTTTTGATTCAAGGTGGAAAACCGATGTGACTTGGCAAGCAAGGAGAACGAAAAAATATGATGGTATCAAAAGAAATAACATAAAAAAAACATTTTTTCTAAATTATAATATACAGCAGTAGGGGCGGATCCAGCCTATCATTTAGGGGGGGACATCATAGATTGTTGTTAAATAATAAAAATATTTGTTATCATATTTTAAATTATTTTTGTAGTGCATAGATGACATTGTACCATATTATTTTCTAAATAATTACATAACCAACATAAATATTTAAATCAATTTCGGAGGTACCAAATAAACGGAGGTAGCAAACGAAAACTTTAACTCCCTGGATCCGCCATTGATGACAAGTATATAATGTATTAACGTGACATACAATGGAGGCAATTCAACCGGAGAATCGCTATGAATCGCTATAAATGGAGGGATTTGCGGTTAAGCCCCAACGGGCACTTTCCGACTTCCTGCCCCTTTCCTCTCAAGCCCATGCGAAATTCGACCCCGCAGCGCTGAGAGGTCTGGAAGAGTTGCTGCCGAGAAGTCGTCGCCACTTAGTTCGGCTCAACTCGACTGGGGCCGTGGATTTACGGTGCAGTGGCGCGCCGTCCGTCCTCCCTCTGCCTCTCCAGTATCGCTCATTTGCTGCGCCGTCAGTGCAACTTTACAGCTTGGAAATGTTGAGTTATTCGAAAGACGAAATTAGGTTTCCGCAGTAAATTTTTTTCCTGACTCAACAACACTGACAATCTTCTAAAACGAACTGTGAAACAGCAGTTCAGTCAGTTTTGGGAGAGAGTACTTCATCCACAAAGCTCAAACGTCAAATACATTTTCTTATATTTAAATTCATTTAATACACTCATTCACTGCCTAAGTATATAAGTAAGAATATAAGTAAGTATATAAAATAGCAGGATCACATTAACTATCAAGACAACTTATTGATAAACAATTATAAAATTATTTATCAATAAGTTATCTTAATAGTTAATATGATCCTACCGACCTATTTCTAAATTTTCTATGAAAATGCTTCATTCTTAATATTCACTCACGTTGACAAAATATTTTGAAACTTTTTATTGCGGAATACTCGTCTACGATACTTGAGTTATTTCCGATAAAAGGTGTTTTTTCCTACATAGAGAAACTTACAGTGAACTCATAAAGCTGCGTATCTACCACTGCTATGTTTTAATTTTTCTTTTTCTTATACTCCGAAAAATAACTCCGCTGCTCCACAACCTTCAAAAATGATGTCACGCGAAAACGCGTCCGGGAATTCCGAGGGGGCTTGCAATGCGTGCACGACACCCCGCGGTAGAAAAGAAAGATCGCGAGAAAAGGCTTGTTCTGGGAACGACGGTCAGATGTAAACAAATAAAAGTCGTCGTTTGTATGCCGGGCCGTGGCTAGCCGCCAGCGGCGCGAGAAGGCATCCTCCGCCGCGCCGCAGCGCGCAATAATCTGAGGCGGGCGCATGCCGACACGGCGCGGCGCGACGCAGCGCAGGCCGCTGCTTGCAAAGGGGCCGCTGAGCCCCACGGGGCGGTCGCGTGGCAAGGCGATCAGCGGCCTCGCCGCCCGGCCCGATTCGCCTCCGCTGGAGGCGAATCTAATGTCGTTCAGTTCATCAATTTCGCCGTTTTCTACCATCTTGACCCGTCCATCTCGATCTCGACCCGTCCATCTCGATCTCGACCCGTCCATCTCGATCTCGACCCGTCCATTTCTACCTCGACCCGTCCATCTCTACCTCGACCCGTCCATCTCTACCTCGACCTGTCCATCTCTACCTCGACCCGTCCATCTCTATCTCTATCTCGACTCGTCCATCTCCATCTCTATCTCGACCCGTCCATCTCTACCTCGACCCGTCCATCTCTACCTCGACCCGTCCATCTCTACCTCGACCCGTCCATCTCTACCTCGACCCGTCCATCTCTACCTCGACCCGTCCATCTCTACCTCGACCCGTCCATCTCTACCTCGACCCGTCCATCTCTACCTCGACCCGTCCATCTCTACCTCGACCCGTCCATCTCTACCTCGACCCGTCCATCTCTACCTCGACCCGTCCATCTCTACCTCGACCCGTCCATCTCTACCTCGACCCGTCCATCTCTACCTCGACCCGTCCATCTCGATCTCGACCCGTCCATCTCGATCTCGACCCGTCCATCTCGATCTCGACCCGTCCATCTTGATCTCGACCCGTCCATCTCGATCTCGACCCGTCCATCTCGATCTCGACCCGTCCATCTCGATCTCGACCCGTCCATTTCTACCTCGACCCGTCCATCTCTACCTCGACCCGTCCATCTCTACCTCGACCCGTCCATCTCTACCTCGACCCGTCCATCTCTACCTCGACCCGTCCATCTCTACCTCGACCCGTCCATCTCTATCTCTATCTCGACTCGTCCATCTCCATCTCTATCTCGACCCGTCCATCTCCATCTCTATCTCGACCCGTCCATCTCCATCTCTATCTCGACCCGTCCATCTCTACCTCGACCCGTCCATCTCTACCTCGACCCGTCCATCTCTACCTCGACCCGTCCATCTCTACCTCGACCCGTCCATCTCTACCTCGACCCGTCCATCTCTACCTCGACCCGTCCATCTCTACCTCGACCCGTCCATCTCTATCTCGACCCGCCCATCTCTATCTCGACCCGTCCATCTCTATCTCGACCCGTCCATCTCTATCTCGACCCGTCCATCCCATCCTCCCATATCTCGACCAATTCTCTAACTCAACCCCATTTCCTCCCCTTCTTCATCCCCAGCCCCTATATCTCCCTCTCGTTCACCCCCTCGTTCATAGACAGTTCACAGACAATTCAGAGCAGCGACCCTCTAGAATTCTCATCCATATAGCGGCACGTAATTGTGACGCAATGAATGTACGTGCAAATTCTGGCGGGTCTCATGAAGAGTGATTTATTTGCACGAATAGCACAGCCGAGAGATGCTGAAAAATCCAACTTCGTTTTTAAAATGGTTTTAAAAGAAGCGCTTTGTTTGTGTATTGATTCTGAAATCTCTCCGACAATGGCAGCATTGACACTTTCTATCTTTGATCGATATTATTTTCACCGCAGATCAATTTTATTTTGATTCAAATAATATATAATATTCAACTACTGTTGACCATTACCTTGTAATACTAAAAATATCAAACGAAAATTAATGATCCAAGTACAATAACTATATCCCCTGAACTATCAGATATTGAAATGTAGGTATTGTTATCACCTAAAGTGAGAAATAAGCACAGACATTTGCAGTAATGAAGCATATTTCATCAATAGATAGCCTCTCTATTTCTTTACCAGTCATACGTTAGGTATGCATCAGTGAGGAAGAGTACAGCTCTTACCTAGAAGAGTGAGTACCTTCTCAGTAGACTATATATAAACATGTCAAAGTACGGCCACTGAGAAAATGAGATGTAAATAATAAAGCCATCAGGTAGTTAGAACATGCTACAAACAGTCTTGTTCGCATTGTAAATGAGGCCGGCTATTAGGAGCAACAGCTCAGGGACGGTCGTCTCCTCATTGAATAACTACTGCGTGCAGTGAATGCAAACGGATAAAATAAATCCTACCCAGTTCTGATGTGACGGTCGTCGGCTTGAATGATCAAGCTCCGTGGCATTTGCACAACGTTTTAACGTTTAAACTATGCACCAATTACACGGATTCAATGCACGACGTCTTTCAGTCATCGTGCAAATCGGTTCAGCCTTCCTTCTGAGCAAAACAGCTATTTCAAAGCCAATCGCAGGAAGATCAACATAATTAATGAAACGCTTCCGGTACAAAACGGTCAGATGTACGGTCGAGCATTTTGATCACAAAATCGTGCACCCGGGCTTCATTTCTGCGACTGGGTCCATCAACGTCCGGTAGCCAAAAGGCGGGCTCCAAAAGAAATAATTTCGCCGTAAGTGGTGCTATCGGCGCGTGAATATATCATTCAAATTACGCCATTTACCGATCGCAAATTCTAAGATGGCATGTTACATGTTAGGACGTAACAGACGAAAATAACGGGCGTGATAGCTCAACGCTAGGCAACACCGTTACTTTTGTATCATCGCTGGCTGGGAGGTAGTAGGGTTTAGAACCTGACGTAGGCAGATTTTCGGCACTAGCTACGTAACTGGGGTGAATTGAATTTTTAATCTGGCGAAGAATTCTTTGAGACCAGCTGTTCTAAGCACTACTTTTCCACAGATACTTTCATTAGTCCTAAGCGAATGGTGGCAGCGCTCACAAATGGGCCACGGACTGCCCCTGATACCTCCTCCACTCCGCTTACACATACACATTTACCTTTGATTGATTATTAAAAATTCCGGGCGCGTGAACTATTAAGATCATTTGTCCTAGAAGTGTAGTGTATGTTTTTGCTCGGGAGGTGACTGTAAACTAGCTCCGGAGCCGCCCTACCGTGAGTTAGCGGGATTTTCCCCATCCAGGTATCTCCCACCAGCTCCAGCCGAGACACGTTATAAGCTCCAATTGGTCTCCCGACATGTGCTGTAGATTAAGTGTAAGTGTATGTAAGGGGTGAGGATAAAACAAAGAAGAGGAAGGAAAGATCGCGCTCGGTTCGTGACCCCTGTGTTAGGGTATACGTATATTAAGGTATAGTAGCCGGTAGCTAAAATTCTCACCCAGACAGCAGCTGAAATTCACCCAGCTCTCCCGCTAGTGTCGAAACTCCTGCCGCCGTCGGGACTCGAACCCTAGGACCTCCCGGTCAGAGACACTGCAGTGACATCAGTTAATGCCCTGAGCCACCTTAGCCTGTCAATTGTTTGAAAATCACTGAATACGAGACTAGAATTTTCATGAATTTCACAAATATTAAGCATCGAAGGTCACTTAAATTAATGAACAATTTTGAATTCAAAAACCTAAATCTCCTTGCATCATCCCCTTGTTTTTTCTCTTAATTTTTGAATCTCCCCCTTCAACTGAGCGAGAGTCTAGGTTTGCTGCCGTAAGAGTTCAAGTGTTCATTGGGCACCGCCGACAACGTCTGAAGATGCACATTTAGGATGCGTAACCGCACATGCAGACTATTTTGAAGCATCTTCTCTGAAGAAAACGTCAAAACAGCCAGTCTGCGCAAACGCGTCAGTGACGCGTGGACATCCGGGAGCTAACACGGACGTCGGCCGCAGAAGCCTACGGCCACTGCTGAAGGACGATCAGGATATTTTAATACGCATGCGCAGTGAATTGACTGGGCGGTTGCTAGGGAACTGTCCCTTCTCGAGAGTTACATCCCGTCGGCTCGAAACGTATTAATTTTTCCCTGATGGGAACAAAATTAACGTACCTTCTTTACGATTTTTCACTCTTTGAATGATTCAAATCAATGAAACAGGAAAAGAAAACTTGAATTGGCAAATGTGGGAATGTTCCTTGCTTCATTATGTTTATCTTCTTCTTTGGTCCTATCTTCCATATACGGAAGTTAGGTGACCCATAACGGATTTTCTTGGGATAAAGTATTCAGGGTGGTTTCCCGTTGCCTTCCCTGATATGATGATGATGATGATGATAGGGGGTGAAAGGACGAACACAATACAACCATGCCCGAGGCGGGACTCGAACCCGCGATCTTTCGGTATGAGATCGCTACGGCACTACTGCCATAGCGATCTCGGCCACCGGATCGGCATTATGTTTATAGTAATTGGATATTGCGCCTATTTTTAAGGTTTTTGTCGTAGGTCACGTGAAGGCACCCTCAGACGTCACGTGTGTGTATAAAATTCGCTAAGTACTCGGGGTAGGGACTCGAACCGTAAGTCCTCCCGATCGAAGACACCGCTCTGGCAACATTTATCGCCCTGCGCCATCTCAGCCGATCGCATGTCGGATGCCGGGGGGGGGGGTCGAGGCGGTCGAAAGAAGACCGCCGAGGGCATCGACGCGACGGCCTCCGCGCTCCGCAAGTATTGACCAAGCGCGTCCCCACACATCGCTCCGCGTGTAAACGTAGACGCTCTACATTAGTAGGCGGCCGACGGCGGCGCAGGGGATTGCGTGTAAATGGCGCCCCCCCCGGAGTTGCGTTTCCACTCGGCGCCGTCAACACCGTTGTCACCACCACCGCCGCCGCTACTGCCCCGCCGCCCGCCCGCCGCCGCCACCGCCGCCGTCACCACCACCACCACCGCCGCCGCCGTCACCACCACCACCACCACCACCAACGCCGCCGCCCGCCGCCGCCGCCGCCGCCGTCACCACCACCACCACCATCACCGCAACGCCGCCGCCGTCACCACCACCACCACCGCCGCTGCCGTCGTCACACCGCCACCCTCACCGTCACCACCGCCGCGATTCCCAGCGGCCGCTCGCCAAGCGAGGATTCGATAGCAGAGCAAATGGAGCCGCTGACGTTTCCATCTCTTCGGTGCTACACAATCTTCACGAAATGGCGCATTCTTATTCATCTATTCGCTTTCGTTGTCGTTTTTTTTCAGCTTCCTCTCACTTTCCTCTCTAACGGAGATTCTTTCTGTTCGGCGACAAAAGCCCGTAGAGCTTGTGCTAATGTAGTTTTTGTCTCTGCATTTTTATGGAACTGATAGCCTCTGGAGTTTGTTTCCATTTTTGTTCCATGCATATTCCGGTTTTCTTTCTACGCTTACAATGAATTGAGATTCTTTGCTGTAGTGTCTTTGCGAAAAGAAGTTCTGTGTGTGTGATGCGTGCGTGCTCACATGTGTCTAGGGTAATTTGGGAAGGTAAAAATATCCAGTTAATAAAAAATACTCTGAAGGAGACACGAACGTTCCTGACATAACCTTCATGTCTCACTTCACGTTTACACAAAAAATGTTCAAAAATGGAAGACTTTTAATAATAATAATAATAATAATAATAATAATAATAATATCTACACAAGTTAATTAACCATTACATACCAATTCCAAATTCAAGAGAAGAACAATATTTACAGAACATTTTCAATAATTCCATGTGTAAAATAAATTAAAAATGAAAAATGATATCGAACTGCGCATATACGACATAGATGTTACAATCTCAGAAATTAAGTTTTCCTCAACATCTAGAGAACAAATGTAAAATTGCAGAAGACATAGGAGGTAAAGTGCGATATGATTAGTTTGTAAATCGTTTTTGATATTCACAAAATCCAAACTACTTCTTTCCAATTCCTAAAAACTACAACACACATTCAACATAACATGAGCAAACAACGCAACTTTGAAATACTTCACTGTTCCGACATTAATTTTTTCGAGGGTTGTTACTTTATTACGTGTGACAGACTCCACAAATATCCGAAGTGAACCAAAACTGTATTAATCAGGACTTCAAGTGGACACGATTTTCCCTAGGTCTTCTCCATGCAGGACAAGATAATTCATCAATCACATTACTGACATGGGGGGGGGGTCGAAAAACATTAAATTTTGCAAATAAATGAAAACATTAAATCGAATTAAACACGATTAAACATAAAACAAATCGTAGTCAACCATTAAAGACAAAACATTTAATGAACGAGAATCACGGTCCGCATATGAACCAATGAATTCTCACAGAAATCCATGTTTAATTCTTTGTCACTATTTACGTAAATCTTACAATTTGAGTATAACCGAAAACAGTTGGACTCTTGTAAAACCCTCTCTACGGCTCAACCTGTGTCTTGCTACACTTCCGGGGGATGCGCAATACTACACCGTGCCACTTGCTTCACGGCTCCACCCACGCCGCTGTGTCGACGACTTCGGCCAAACATGGGTTCGCCGAGATGCTGCTGGCGGCGACAAAAGCGCATCACAAAGACTAGAGGAGTTACAAATAGCCGAACGAATTTTCGCCGGGTTCACAGATCACACACGACATTACTCAAGACTAAAATTACCAACTGATATGCACTTTTCGAGAAAGAAACTCGGAATGATGGAATATGGTCCGCGTAAGAAAGAACGAATTCCCTTAAATATCAATTTTTTAAATTTTATCTTTTTGTATATTCAAATGTATACTTTAACGTTACAACGAATGAGTTGGTAAGTAAACCGTGGAATTCAATAATTCAAATTGTTTAAAGCACTTGTGACCCCGACCGGCAATCGAACTGGGGTCTCTTGGTTTATGCTCTGTTGCCCTCGCAACTAAGCTGTCAAGACAATCAAGGCTTCGAACGTCTTCGTAGGCCACCTGCACTGTTCGTTAATAGATTCACAGCGTCAATATGAGTAGACGGTCGATTTAGAAACGGCATTTGACATCTTGGAGGAAGTCGAAATTATTAATCTGTACGAAGAAGAGCGAATAGCCCTGAAAATATCCCAAGAGAAACGAAGAACGGAAAACAGATGGCAGACATACTTTGCTTTTTTATTTACAACTTGTGTCTCTTCTCGCGCGAAAGACACAAAACATTTCCCCGCGAAAGATGAAACGCCAGGTCCCAATACTACTTGCACCTGTTCGCTCAATTATCGCACGGCGACATCTCCCACATTTCCCTCTCGCTCACAGCCCACCCGCGCCATATGGTCCTCCAGAGCGTCGCTGGCCGCACTGCAGCGAGAGAGGCACCTTACACCACTCCCCCGTTGCATCACGGCTCTACCTACGCCGCAGCCGCCGCCGCCACAGCCGCCGCCCCAGCCGCCGGGTCGACGACTCCCGACAAACCCGGGGCGAACGAGTCGCGTGGGCGAGGCGGCGACAGGGGGACGCCGCCCGGCGCCGAGCTGAGCCTCCCAACGCCGTAACGCGAGGCGACGCCGGCGCTCACCGCTGCAGCTGGAGGCGGGCCGGGCCGGGCCGGGCCGGGCCGGGCCGGGCCGGGCCGCGCCTCGCGCGCCGCAGCCACCGCTCCGCCCTCCGCCTCGGGCGCGTTTATTTGCGCGCGCCGCCGCCCCCGCCGCCCAATCGCTCGCGCAAGCAAACATCCTCCGCGCACGCGGATCCGCGAGCGCGTGAGGCGAGCGGCAGAAATAAAACGGCGCGGCGCGGCGCGAGCGGCTGCCTCCGAATGTTTGTCGGCTTCCCGATTATTCTCTTTGAGAAGACGTCTTCAAAATCAAAACTGTGTAGGAAACGTTGAGCAGTGCACAACAAGCTCGTCAACGTCATCATATAGTCACCATCATATCGGCGACGTCATCGTATAGTCACCATCATATCGGCGACGTCATCGTATAGTCACCATCATATCGTCAACATCATCATATAGGCATCATCGTCGAAGTCATAATCCTCTCGCCGGCTTCATCAACATCGTCTCGCCGGCGTCATCACATCGTCTCGCCGGCGTCATCAACATCGTCTCGCCGGCGTCATCAACATCGTCTCGCCGGCGTCATCAACATTGTCTAGATGGCGTCATCAACATCGTCTCGACGGCGTCATCTACATCGTCTCGCCGTTCTCCTCATCATCTCGTCGGATCCATTTCTCTAGTTTGATATATTTCGTTTTTTGTTGTTCATTCCAAAGCTGATTCGGAAACTTTTGGTAGTAGGTACTGTACTCTTAACCAACTAATCAACACAGGCAGTCGCAACAGCACAACGCGTCTCGCCGCAATGGCGGACGCTACCGAAGGGTTCACGGAGCGCCCAACGCATTTACACTACTTCGACGACGCCTTGTTTCTCGATCTCCGAGACATCGAGAGCTTAAGTGGTCGAGGTGAAAGGGCGTCGCGGGCGCCCTCTCCTCCACCAGCCAATTTGCATCAACTGCGCGCGGCCGTCTCGCCTGCATTGTGCAGCGCGCCTCAAGCACCGCATCGAGGACTTGCGGCGTCATGGCATGACGAATTGGAACTACGTCCACATGGAAAGATGGCCTCACAGAGTATTCGCCGGATGTGCCTGCTGTTAATGTCTTATTCCGTAACTACATTTTATTCCACGAAAAAAATTCAAGTTGCGAGCTAATAATAATAATAATAATAATAATAATAATAATAATAATTATTATTATTATTATTATTATTATTATTATTATCATCATCATCAAGAAATACTTGTTCATATCGATTTGCTCTTAATTCGCAATACAAGAAACAGATACCGAGAAAATAAATATAAATGGAGAAGATATTAGGAGGTCGTAACTCAATGTTGGGATAGTTGTTTAATATTTATTTTATCTTAAGATTATTTTGTATGGTTGCAATACTCAATGAGTAACATTGCCTTCTGCGATAGCAGGTGAAATCTGCGGAATAACGAGATTTGAAGTTTATCCCATTTATTCATAAGACAATAAAAGGATTTAATGTTATCTAAAAACGTGAAATGGAACTAATTTTATATATAACCCCGCCATGCCGGCCTCTGCTCCGCCCCGCGCGCTTCATCCCCACCCCATCCCTCTTTCTCCCCCTAAACCTGGCCCTCCACGCCCCGCTCTTCTCCAACCTTCCACACCTCCCTCGCATCACTTCGCCCATCTCGCTCCACCCGCACCATGAAAAAGACAGTGCACAGATGCGACGCAATGCCTTAATACCTAAATGCAGCGCGGGTTGCATCAAACATAATTTTTATACTTTTTTTTTTATTTTTTTAAGAGAATATTCGAATAGCAATCATATTTCTCACCATTTTCATTGAGGATCGCTCAAATGTACTCGTGAAAAATCTAGGAGTAATCACTCCAATCGTTAAATACATACATACAACATCACATTCATGTAATAGTTTCCGGAAGTGGATTAAAATTGTAGGGGAACAATAGACTCAAATAGGCTGCGCCATGTTTCATTCGTTTAGTTATTATTATTATTACTATTATTATTATTATTATTATTATGAGCTCGAGCTCTCAGGGTAAACTAATTATGTGTAATTTTTATTTTAACGGTGGGAACAATTAATATACTTTTTTTACCAAACTTGAGTAGCCAATTTTTGTTATTCTTTTATTTACAATTATTTGTTTACCACAATTTGTCCCTCTGAGAATTTGGCTTGTTGGACTGAAGCGCTGGACCAATTTATAAGTCCGGCGGTGACATAAGAGATGACCGATTCTTGGCCATCTACCAAGAGCAGTCAGGGACACAGCCTAAGAGAAGATCAAATATAAAATCCTGTTTTGAAATTTTTGAGTCCTGAAATAACATTCCTATCTCCAGAAACAAATTCAAATATTTTTAAAATGTTTGGAATCATTTGAAAATTGAACAATTGAACACATTTATTCAGGAACACTTGTCAGAAAAATCTAATAACTACAAATAAGTCTATGTGATTAAAAAGTACATTAAAATACATGAAGGTGTAGATAATATAATCGAAGGACTAGGAAACAATATTAATTTTAAAAAAATAGATTCGAAGAAAAATCTAACTTTTCACTTTGTGCGATGGCGTGGCACAAGAGCAAATGAAAAGGAGACTTCGCAAAACAAAATAGCACTCCACTCGTTTACTCAACACTCGACAGAGACAAAATCTTTTGGAAGACGAAGTACAGGGATTTACACAGCTCTTATTTACCAAAAGACTGAATATTAATTTTACTACGACAATGTAGAGAACAATAAACCATTAAATGCACATCAACCATGTAAGTAGATTTCTTCAATGTTAATGTGTGAAGTTTAATTAATGGACTGAGCGAAGAGAGACCTTGTGACACGACCGCATGGATTGTTTTTTCTGTTATGTAAATTTGTTTGTCACGCAGTCATTACACATGTGGATCTATTTTTCACGAATTTGGTTTGATTTTTTATTTTTTAAATTGCGTATGAATATGATGACCGTTATAATGGTTGTTTTATGTAATGTTTAGTTTTTCAGAGATTTTCGAACACGAGGTGTCCTGTTAATTAATCATTTAGGTTTCCTTTATTTTCTACAATTTGCCTTAAAGGAATGTTCCGAAATTAGGCCCTACTTGTTTTCTTCTCTCTTTCACTCGCGAAAAAATGGTATAGTGACTAATATTATTGTGCTCGGGTTTGTACACTAGGTGAATAAGTATTATATTGTGGTTAGGATTATCGTTTTGTTTACTCACAATTGGTATAATATGATTAAGAATATGGGTAATTATTACATCTCTGTTACTATAAATGTTTTAGATTCATTCATTACTGAGCGGCATCTTTGAAGTAACTGATTGTACGAAGGCCTTCAGAACCTTTTACTTACAAATGTTCTTATCTTATTCCTTGGGTGAAAAGATTATCTTCTAGGAAATACCCGAAAGGAACCAACACCAGTGATTACTAACACCACCAGTAATATAAAGCTATAACTTATTTTGCAGGAGCGGCATCAGGTCACTGCTTCTTGGAGTGTCCTTCAGATCTACGTATGAAACAAAATTCCAATTTGCCTTGCTAACATTAATTATCACAGATATTAGTTTCACATGTTACAATTATTACTAAAGAAATTAGTTTTTTAAATATTTAATCAACATTCGTATACCGTATTTAAATAGAGTGCTGATTGAATACGCTTTTCCTTGAATTAGTCGCGGCTCAGAAATTTGCATGACACTCTCCGGCTTGGCAAGCGCTTTCCGTAAATTGCCTGTATATTCATGCAGTACGTCATGCCACTCAAACCAATATGCATTCAAATTAATAATAATAATAATAATAATAATAATAATAATAATAATAATAATAATAATAATAATGTCTTTATTAATGACGGGGATCAGGCCATAGGGGCTGCTCTTCGGCCTAACCACTGAATTATTACATATAGAGTAGTAACATTTTAAGAATTAATATTGTTTTTAAAAACGAACTACGATAAATTTTAGTCACTTTCTTATTTAGGACAAAATGAGTTGCTCTTACCACCACTGTAGGTCACAATAACAAGAAATAATTTGGAAAACATTTTACGGGAACTGCAAGCGAGTAATAACAATCTTTCACTCCATCTGATAAATCCTTAATTAATTTACCATTAAAAGCTGACTACACCCGAAATTTAAAAAAATAAATTATTGGACTCCTCCCAACTGAAATTAAACCTTCCGATCTGAGATCAATCGCAAGATACCTAAAACCCATTACTTGTCACGCACGCTAATTTAATGGGGATATTAAGGCTAGAATGAGAATCTTCAATGGGCCCAAAATGTTGCGGTAACGCTTAAATTACTAGACACGAATCCAATTGGAGAAACGAGGCAGACAGCAGTTTGACTAAACCAGTCGCACGAAAGGGCAAACGAGCAAGTGGACGAGCACGCCGGAGGCCAACAGTGACTCCGCCCACTCATCTCCTTTCACCTCCGCTGTCATATTCCGCGCACTGGGATTCAAACGCGATCATCGGGCCACTTAACACTTCGGGAGCGCTCCTTCTTCATGACGTCCCGGTAATCAAAACAAGGCCGGGGCATTTGCCGGCCGATCGGCCGCTTCCCTGCGCCAATTCCCCGGGCGCCGGGCGACCCCGGGTCACGGGGCGGAGGGCAGGCCGGACCCGGCGGCGGCGGCGGCGGCGGCGGCCGCCACGACGCCGTCGCTCCCCGACATGACTCATCGCCCGCTCGAGATGGGGGCGTGGCCCCGTCATTTTTAGGTCGGACCTCTGCCGCCCCTCCCCCACCCCCTCTCCCGCCGCACCATTTACGTCAGGGCGACCCGTAGATAAAACGGCGCTCCAACATTTAGTGCACACTGCTTACTGCGTGTTCGGCGCTGCTCGATGCATTCCGGGAGTCGTCTTTTGGAATTATGTCATCGGGTCGGGGCCAGAAGTAGTTATTATTGAAGACTGTTATTAGAGGGCCGGCAACGCCAATTACTTGTGGGCATAGAGGTGCGGAATTGGTGTGTTTAGAAGACACGCGATTTGGTCAACATTCGACTAATTATCTAATTGATAATAATTGTTGGAATATTTACATACAGTCAACAACACAACAAATATTTAACTTTCCTTGCGACAGTCCGAAAATAGGTCTAAAAACAAGTAGAAAGCGGCGAAATTTTAACAACTGGGAGAAAAATTCCAAACCTTGCGAAGGAAAAAGCTGTTGGTTCATAAGATATTCAAGGGGTGGGGTTGGGGGTGCGGAAATGAAGCATTGGAATATTCTAAATAAATAATACTTGCTTAGCGTGGCTACTCCTGCGAGTATTTTCATGTTTAAAAGTTCAATTAGAACTTTACAAATTCATACTAAACATGAATTTTAAACATATTACAGCAGCCCCGGCCGACAATTCCGGGCATATAAAGTTACATGAAAAAGTAAAGATTAAAATACATGTATAATTTTTCTTCCATTGCAAAATAAGATTTAATTATCCTCAGTCTGATCAATAAAGTCGTAACGATTCATGTAAAAGTCGGAAAGAGAGTGTAATAACTCACAGCGTCTCACCAATCTACTTGTAGGTGCATTAAAACCACCGAATACCCTTTTTTTGTAGATTCTTTCAGGAATATCCAAGAACAAACAGACTAAGAAATGGGTCAACCGATTTTCCTGTCGAGCGGAATCAAATGAGGTATTGATCCCCTTTGTAGTGCCGTAACTCATCAAAAAACTTTAAAAAAATAGAACAATTTTTAGCTTATTATTATATATTTACAAGCTTATTATTACTTCAAAGATAAAACCATTTTAGAGAAATTCCTTAGAATTTTCGGGAGGTTCCGCAAAGAAAAAAAAATATTAATTCCCTATTAAGAGACCGAGAGGCGTCGAATAACAGCCAATTTGTCTTGACTGGCGGAGACAGACGGACGTAGATTACTCGACAAATATAAAAATGTTACAATACCATGTTTATGTTATATTAAGCATTGAATTTCAGCTTAAAACGCTTCCGTGGATATTTTTCACTGGAAAAGAGAGATCCTAGAAGAGTACCACGGGTCTGACACTTCATTTTATCTTTAGAACACAAGATTTTTTAAGAATGAAAGACAAGAATAGTTTATTGTGTTTATGCGAATTGTTATTCTGCTTTATCGGACGGTTACATCGTTAATATTTTGAATACCATATGCCATCCCCCTTTACATTCCCAAATGCCTGCATTTGGGTGCCATGATAACAAAATTATTTACATATGTTCTTTAGAAAGACAGTTGAGTGGAGATGAAGATGGAATAAGATATACATATTTAAATTAAGAAGAAAACTGATTGACTTTTGACGCACGAAACCCAATACCCTAATACTGTTGTTTTTAAATAGACACACAGCTAATAATAACAATCGGGCAATACACGCACCAAAAATACACCAATAACACTCACATTTCTCTGTAAGTTGGTTCGAATTTTCCAATATTTGTTTTGTGAAACAAGCATTCAATATTTCATTCAAAGAAGTCACGAGGCAGTGTGATAAGTCATTTCAAAATTGACACTCACAAAAAGCAGACTTGTGGTGATTGGCGAGAATATAGCGAAGGCCGTAGAAAGAAAAGAAAAAAACAGGAAAAATAGTGCTGTGGTGGGAAACCGTCACAACAAACCTACATCTTTTCCTAGTGAATGGAATATGAATGGTCACTCATATATGTCTGGAAGTTAGTTAGACACGCTGAAAATATCCCAAACTATTTTCGAGACAGTCCAGTTTTTGAAACATCACAGGTTCCTGGCGGTGTGTGGAGAGAAATGCCTGTATCACAACAAACTGCGAACAAGCTGCAGAACGCGAGTTTATGTTTTTCAAGTATTTATATTAAATAACTGGCTGTTTTGTTTTATTGAATCACCAAATTCGAGGAAAGGCTATTTCTCACAATAGATTTCTGAATTACTAAAAAGCAAGGTTATTGGCGATTTTGTTTTTTTTTTTTTAAAAAGAGAAAAATATGAACACAAATTCATTCAGTAAATAAAGGTAGTAAACTAAGTAATACTTCAAAAAATATATAAAAGTCAGGAAGAAATATAATTACTTTAAGAATTTCAAATTAAACTGATGTATAATAAGTTTAAATTAACACTATTCACATTTTAAATTTAAAAAAATTATTGGCTGATGGATACGTTTGTTTATTTCGAGTGCTCTCCAGCAAATTTCCAAAGCCTTATGAAAACATTTAATAATTGAAAATTATATGAAATATGGGATGTAAGTTTTCGTAGTCGTTAAGGAGAATGTTTGGACCTCTAATTATACCATCAAATACTTTCTATGACAGGATTATTATATATTTATAACTAATGAACTGTTTAACTAATAAAGAATAGTTTCACATTGCCAGAGATGCTAGAGGCGAGGAAGAACATTGATTGTGGAGATCTTGATTCCATGAGGCTGGAATTTGGCTATGGTCTGCGGAAGGTATACTGTATTTTGTAGAATTAGTAACTTGAATAAATTATTACACGTTTGCGAATTAGGTAATCAAATGTCAATAGCATCCTTACCCACGTTCAAAATTGATGAGCACAAAAAAAATGGATAAACTCTATTTTAATATTGACGACGCACCAGCACAGAATACCAAGCACCGTTAAATATACTTTATTGCTTGAAAGAGTTGTGTCCATTGATTTATTAGAAATCCTCTTAGCTCAGGTAAGCTACATGATCAATTAAGTGTATTTGGTCGACGATAACGTTTATTTTGCGAAATCTATTCGATAGATCGGACTTGGATTAAAGTTCTAATCGATGTAATACATAATAATTATAATTAATATTATTATTAGGAGCAAACACTACTTGTGCACCGCTTCCGTTGTTCTCAACACGAAAAAAAGTGTGCAAAAGGAAAAAAAGAGACGCAGTGAGGGACAGAAAAGTGGCAGGAAAAGAGAGCGGAAAAAATGAAAAAGATAATAAGAAATAAAGGGTGCAGAGAGAGAAACAAACAATCCACAGATGAGAAGAGGCACAAGGGCGATGTACACTCGTACATCGCCCAGACGAGAGACAAAATAAGAAAACAGCCAAAAAGCATTCGTCCACAGCTCGTGCGCTAGCGCATGACGACGGCCGTAACCCCGGGTGTGAGCGCGTCGCCCGTCAGCGGTTCATTGGCGGCGCACGACTTTCGGGTGGCCTCCCGAGGCGACCGCTCTCCCGCCGCCGCCGCCGCCGCCGCCGCCTCCGCCTCCGCCCCTGCCGCCGCAGCCGCCGGCGTATGGACCGGCGCGAGCGGCGCGGAGCTGCTGCTGCGGCCTCAACTGAAGAGCGCACGTGGTCCGCAGCTGCGGTCCCCCGGGCCCCCGTCCCCCGCCCCCGCAGGCAAGTGGGTCAGCGGTGACGTCACCCCCTGACATCACCAGCGGTTGGGCGGACGTCACCCTCGCGACTTTCGGTAATTAAAAGCCTTTCCAATTACCCTCATAGTAATTATTATTATTATTATTATTATTATTATTATTATTATTATTATTATTATGTAGGTTGATTATCCATTATATCAGTATTATTTTGAAGCTGTACTTGAAAACCAAATCCATAAATTATTCTGCCACCACAATATTTTCTCCGACAGTGTCAGGACAAATCAGCACAACATACCCGATGATAAGACTCTGAAACGGATCTGTCAAAAAGTTTGCATTGATTTTATGCTAAAATCGACAAATACAGAGAGCTAACGTTTTTCTGTAAAAAAAAAAAAAAAATACCGGCATGTTTCAGAAGTGAAAAATATTTGCCAGCTTCTGGCGGCTGACCAAAAACACTCAGCAGATCGATGAAAGACCTCGACTTACAGACGTCATCAACAATAAGTGCTCACTAGTCAGGAGGTTCATGGTGGTACACGTTGGATTTTGATTGTTGAAATTGTATTATTACTTGTAACTGTGTTATTTTAAGTTAATATGTTCCAATACCTTAAATGTTTTGTAGATTTCAAATATGTCAATGTTACTCTTTTTGTATATTTGTATCTGTATAGTATCTGTGTGAAAGACAAAAACTTTGAGAATATATAATAATAATAATAATAATAATAATAATAATAATAATAATAATAATAATAATAATAATAATGAGAGAGACAAGAAAAACACCTACTCGTGGTCGGTGGAAGGATTCGTCACCAAAAGCTTCCAAAAAAAAAAATTAACAGAAGTTGAACTACCAAAAAATTCTCAACATGGGATAGCGAGACGTTCCGCTGCTAATGGCTCATATTGCAAGAAACTTTCAGACAGAAGTCCAGAAATAAAATAAACTTCTGCGAGCGAACCTATTCTCGAAACAACTCTGGGGAAGGTGAGCACCGTTTACCAGACAAAAAGGGTGTGAATTATTATTATCAATAATAATAATAATAATAATAATAGTAATAATAATAATAATAATAATAATAATAATAATAATAATAATAATAATAATAATAATGTGTATTCAGTGAGATCCATCACCACATTAAGAGTATGACAGTTCAGAGACACACAATATTTTCAACGTTTTACATCACTAAAACAAGGGAAAACATTTATAAAATAAAACATAATTAGGCGCGCTCTCACAAATTCACATGTCTCACTATTTGGTACTACGAATACAACAAAATAGGCAATATTGTTTACTGAAATAATGGAATGGTAGAGAGATCCATTGCAATTTACTTAACGAGACACTATCAAGACAATTTTAGTTGAACTGCAACAACACAGTAAATTAAACGTTAGGACTACAAGGTCTCTAAAATGCTATAGCGCCATCGGAAAGGACAAGTGCAACAGGAATTTTAATGTTGGGATGAAGGGAACCAAGTATCAATTGTGTCAGAAGGTAGTGAGAGGAGGATGTCAGCGAGAAACAAGGTGAAACAACTAGATGAAGGCGAGATAAAGAACAGTGGATGTAACCTCTAGCTTATTGTTTTTTATCGCAAACAAGCTGATGTTAATTTCGAAAATTACTTACTCTTTTCAAATGAATTGGTAATATATTTTAGTACCGGATACCAGATCTAGTTTTGAGTGCCAGTATTTCTTGGTTTACGGATCCAATAAAAACGCTTGATAACGAGCTAAGGTTCAACGCTTAATCTAGTCGCATTTTATCTTTACCAACACAAGAGAAAGTTGTTAAGAATGAAAAGGCAAAAAGAAGTCAATGCTAAACAGTTTCAAGTGTTGAAGACATCCTTTTCCTATGAGCTTTTTGATATTGCATATGTAAAGATGGAAGGAAGCACAGCAAATGAGTAGACATTATTAATATCAGGTTGGGGAGAAGTTGTACGTCAGTCAATGGCACCATGAAGAGGTGTAAAGGATGGATTCTACAAGTTGATTCATGTTACTCAGAGCAACGTTACAACAAGAATAAAAAAGGGAACCACATACAGTTCAGATTTTTCGCACTTGAAAACTGAAGCACGGTTTCGAAACTCCCAAAAAGTGGATTCAAATATCACTTTGTTAGTTTGCCTTCATACTAGACATTGCGAATTGAACGCTGAAACACAGGCTAAATGATGAATAATTTAACAATAAATAATATTTAGTGACGGAGCCCGATATTAATTTGGTGGGTGATGGCCACACATCACCCAGCAAAAACCGTCGACCTTTCAAGACTTGCGGCAACAATTAAGTAGTATATCACACCAATTAACGGGTCTGCAGCCCTCGCAGACTGCATTCCAGTCACCCCGATGAATCAACTCTCGCCAGGCTGTTCACTTCGCTGTGACGCAGGTACCAGTTTGTCGGGGCAAGATTCGGCCATGTTCTCTCCCTATGGGTGTGGGTTTCTGTCGCTTGCCTTTAATGCCCCTCGTTGCCATTAATCATCAGCAGCCGCTGGGCGTGGAGCCGAGTGGGGCTGAACATTGCGGCGACAGTCGCATTGCGTCTGCGGGCTCGCTGGGCAGAGACTGGCACAAGGCGGCAATTGTGTTTCCACAATTCGTAACCGCCAGGACGCGATAACTCCACCGACTTGCTTTATAGGCTGCTACTACTACGAGGCTGAATTCGGCAGAATAAATGCACGTAATATCTCAGAAACAGCCGCTCCTTTGTCAGGTTTTTAGTTTCACTAATCAAAAAGGCGAATACGAAGAATTACTCGAGAGGTTTCGAAATTTATTTCTGAACAACATACCATTATTTTATTGTAATTTGGGGCAAAAATTTCCTCACTTGTCACATCAGGACTGCAAGAGTCATTCTGCAACTTCTGAACCGAAAGCATGAACATTGCAGCATTCAGATTTCATCCTGCACCTGAACGATTAATCTATGCGTAAATTCAAAAAAATCCGTAAAATCAGAGAATTCTACTTACAGTTCAACAGTTAATTACCGTAATAATAATAATAATAATAATAATAATAATAATAATAATAATAATAATAGTGTTCACAAATAATCACTTCCAAGTTTGTAACTAACAAAGATGCTGTGGATAACTAGTACGGATGTTGTATAGCAATTCCATTTACAAACCAAAATAGTTAAATACACACCTTGCAGGTTACTTTCTCGATTATAATATGGATGAACGGTTTGAAGAATAAATTAAACTCTTTCATTTAATTACGTCCACAATAAATGAGAAGTGATACGAAATCTCTGACAAAATAATTACTTTAAACATATTATTTTTATTAATGAACTCCTAGTATAACCCCAAATCGCGACTTTAAAGAAAATTTCTATAGTAATTATTTTCCATGGAATCCTTTAAAAAATTCTACCAATGCTTTACAGGAAGGATTCTTACGTCGGTAATGAACGTCCGGCGTGAATAAATCATAACACACCATTTTTGAAGATGATCATGACTTCCAGCCGTCATAACTTCTGACAACAGCCCGACGACCTTTAGTAGCACGCACACAGAAGTATCACCAGATGTCTGGTTTCAGTTTTTTTCTGGGCCGTTTTTTAACGGCACGCAATTTTTTCACGGCGTGTCTTCAATGAATGGCATTTCAACGTCACGTTCCATGCAGTTAAACGCTCACTAAATAAATGAACAAACAAAAACTGACGTGAGAGCCGCGTTGCATAAATATTAAGAAAAATTATGCAACGTTTTTGAGACATATGGTCATGGCCACTGTGCATTCAATGTATGAACTTTTTTCTGTGGATACATGGGAACCATCACAATTACCACATTTTCAGTGCCATTTGAACTATTGAACTGTGATTCTTTTAAAACTGGCCTTTTTGAACTCATTATTCCTAGTGAATAAATGGGAGAAATTGATAGGAAGGTGTTGATAATGAAAGGATGAATGATGACTGATGAGCAACTAAACTTCCTGAGAACCCGCTTTGTCCATCACAAACGCCTAACTGATCGTCCGAGCCCTGGTCTAAGTGGTGCTAGATATGTGTCTGGGCGCTATACAACGCGTCGCATATCTACAATGCATTAATTTACTTCAATTGTCGGCTGTCTATCTTCATGCCATATTGAATTACAACAGGAATTACAGCGCACGAATACCACAAAACGGTTTGCTCGAAATGTATCAGTGTGCTTCCGAAAGAAATGGCCTTTGGAGTCGCTTTATAGAATTGAAAAGCTTTTTACAAAGTTATGTATCTCGAAGAAAAAACAATATTCAGGAAGGGAAAGTATTCACATCCAGTCTTCGAGTCCAAGGATTCAACGGTTTTCGGATGTCGCAAACCTAGGAGAAACGCCATTTTTGAACACACAATATGGCAGCAAAACGAAGATGCGTCTTAAGACTACATACTGATACGTAAAACTAAAACACCACAGAAATGGAGGAGATACGTCACATGGGAGAAAAAGCATTTCAACTGACACTTTCTAACGAGATCAGAGAAGCCAGCCCCTACAATTCGCCCGTCCGCCCTCCCCCCCCCCCCATTATTCAGCAAACGTTAACAATTAGTCACCATCCAGACTGGGTCGTAGTCTTCACCAACGGTCGTTGGCACACCACCAACAACGACCCTCACCATGTGCGACTTCCCTCCATTCACAAGCATTACGCACGCCTTCGGCCAACCATTCACCCGCCAGCGAAGCTCCGGGTGCCGGTGTATGCAGAGCATGTGCGCGAGCAAAACCTCCACCTTTTAATAAGCAATTAATACGCGCGGCGCCGTTTACACGAAAAAGGCGCTCTCGGGCCGAATTTGCCGCGTCATATCCCGGGGCGCGCCGCCGCCGCACAGGAGCGCGTTGTGCTCGCGGGCGCGCGGTGAATGGCGGCGGGGGCCTGCGCCGTGCCCAGCGGGCGCACCGCCAGAATCGCACGGTCGAAACTCCAGCAGCTCCGAGTGAGGATTTCCGGTTTACAGGTGCTTCAACGTCTTTGATTAGTTGTGAATGTGGGCATGTTGCGTGAATGTTAGAAAAGGGAAGTGACTGTGTTCCACACCTACTGGAACATGATTGATTGATTGACTGTTAATGATTTCAGGTGAGTCAACGGCTAAGGTCATTAGTCCCGTAAGTGTAGTTCACGTGTATTTCTCGGGAGGTGGATCTCCCGTCGTTGGATAGTGAGATCCGGCGCCGACCTACCATCGGCTAGCGGGGCTTCCCCAACCAGGAATCTCCCACCAGCGAGGCAACGACCCAGTCCGGGCAAGCCCTGAGTTCCCGACCGGTCTCCCGGTATGTGTGGTAGCATAGTGCATGTTAGTGTAAGGGGTGAGGGTAGGGCAAGGAAGAGGAAGGAAACATCACGCGCGGTTTGTGGTCCATTTGGTAGGGACACGGATTTCGCCTGGAATTGATTAAATACACAGTGAAACACTCCCAGAGTATCTGGCGGTTAAAATTCTTTGTACAGGCAGAGGCTGAATTCGTCCTAGTAGCTATGTATCGGGTCTCGAAAATTCACCACCGTTGGGCCTCGAAGTGTACGATCCCTCGACCACCGACGCTGCGGAAGCAACGGTGTTACAGCTTGCTGTGCTATCGCAATCGGCATTTTTCTGTGATGTAACATTTAATGGCATCTTAAATCCTGCAAAACATGTCGTAATGTGAATAATATAACCATACACCGAGAGCATCACTTCCGATTAATTTTCTTTAATTCAATACGAACCTTCGGATCGTCCAGTCAGGGACACTGCAATGGTAACATTACGTAGCATTGTCGTATTTTACCCGGTCTCTAAAGCAGTGTTGCCTAGTTGCGCCCGTGCGTACACTCCGTACTTTCATCATTGTTTTAAAATAGAAAACGGCTTGACACTGGATCTTAATTAGGAACGTTCCTGACAAATCGTGTTGCGAAATAGGGGTGCCATCCGAAAACATAACAAAACCTCCGGAAAACTCTTACTTTGTAGATTACAACGTAGAGAAATAACTCACAAGCCTTTGGACACGAAAACCTGGCTTGCGGGGACACTGCGCGCAAGGCATCAAGGTGTGACGAATAGCCGCCCTGGCTGTGTGATGATGGAGCATGAACGTCCACTAAACTGATTATCGTTTAATTGAAAAGCAAAAACACGACTGCTCTAAAAATGTTTATAAACCAATGACGGTGCGGTAGCCTAAATTTGAAAATCGCCCTGACGCTTTAATACATTTACTTCTTTTTTACAGAACAAACTTTCAAAAAGGATTCTAGAAATACACATATTGTAACAAAATAAAAACATTGCTTAAACAAAGGAGCTTCTTTCCTGACTTCTTTGTGTTAATGCCTGATGCTTCTAAAGTATTATTACATTATAACAAAAACACAATTACCTCTGTATGTGTTCACAATAAAAGAAAATCGACTACAATGGATCATTCCTTCCAACCATAGTATTATTTCGGTCTTTCTTTAGTCGCAGTTAGTTCCACCAATTACAAAGCAATTTCAGGGAAATGAAAGCAACGAATATATTGAAAACCTAATATCTTTGAAAGATTTACAAAATAAACATCAACAAGAAACCAACGCTATTGTGGCGTCTTTGCCGGGGCAATAAATAACTCACAGACGTGAACGGTTTGTAATTTATTGGGTATTTATTTGAATTATGCTCCAACACCTGAATACTATTTACAATAATTACAATAAACAATATTGACCCGTTACTAGAAGGAATGTTCCTGGTCACCACCACCGCTGGCCTGATAATTAGATATCTTATTCGGTGTGATACACCAGTAGCCTACGTGAGCATACAAGCGAGTATGCCGCACCTCCCGTCTCGACGTAGCACGCCGGCTTCAGTTCCCTGTCTCAGTAGCCTATGCATTGAAATGCAGCGCCGCGCACAACCTACACGACTTCCTACCGACGCGCCCAAGAATCAGAAGAAGGAGTTTAGGTCCGGGGTCCGTTTATATTACCTTCTGGGCCGGCTGACGGAACTGCGTCATATCACTGTTTCCGCCAACGCGATTACCACAGCCAGCCTGTCTACGGGGTTCACAAGTCTCTTCCCGCCAGCGCTGTCCATGAGCATGAAATGCACATGGCTAATATTTTGTCACGTTTGTTCAAGGCAAGTGATATGACGCCACACTATGAAATTTCATACAGTAAACGACACTCCCTCGCTGAAATTCAATTGTGTGTATCTTCGATAGACAAATCTTTCCACCTATTCCCCTGCACGTAGTCGATAAAACGAATCACATTTTGTCAAAGTTGAACAAAGATTGTATGTCGAAGATTGAGGAATTACTGGTAAGTAGAGCCCATTTCCATGTCGCATACATTCTCCGAGCGACCGTGCATGCAATATGTATGTTCCAACTAAGTTAACACATATGGCCGTCTAGCCAGGGATACTATAGGAGGGGGATCTCATATATTGTCTTTGTTTATATAAAGTCAAACATTACGAAACTAAGGACTGTGTCGTACAATTCATGTATTAATAATACAAGGCTTCCTATTAACTATACCAAAAGCTATCTGTCAACATTCGCAGGATGAATAGTCAAATTTAAATGAAAATTACAATTTTAGCAAAGTGGATTAAACGTTGTACTATCTCGTGTCGTAACATCTTATTACAATACTCGATTGGATCTAGCTCGGGCCAGCTTAGGTGACATCCATTGAGTGGTGAGTGATCCATCCATCCTACAGTGCCTCTGACTAGGAGGTCCTAGGGTTCGAGGCCCGGCGGTGGCAAGATTTTCGACACTAGATACATAGCTATGCCCAATTCAGCCGTTGCGCAGCCAACTGCTCTGATCGGTAATTTTCCGTAGTTTCTTCGTTCAACACCAGGCGAATGCCGGAGCAGTACCCTAACAAAATAGCCACGGACCGCGCACGATCTTTCCTTCCTCTTCCACGACCTATCCTCGCCCCTTACACACATAGTCACTCCTTATTTATACGCTTACACACACAAACACACACACACACATATTCTCTACACTACCAGACATGTCGGGAGACCGTTGAGGAGCTTGGAGATAGTCGCAATTGGGGCAGTTCCCCGCTGCAAAGATATCTGCTTGGAGACAAACCCACTCGCCGACGAGGAGGCCGGCGTCGGATCGCGTCTTCCAGCGGGGAAAGATCGTTGCTAACTCCCACAATAAACAAGAAACTACACTTACGGGATTAATGATCTTATCAGGTAACGCGCCCGCCGAAACTAATTAATCAATCAATTAAATTCTCGGCTATCCGGGAGACGCCGCGTCGTTGGCTGGGAGGCCGACGTTTCGCCTGACATGTCGCAGGCTTCCTCAGGGCAACGATTACGACCAGCTTCATTGTCCGACCTTCCCACTGCGCTTCGGCGTCGACCGGCGCTCCTGCCGCCCGCGAGCCACTTTCTCCTGTTTCTCCTGGCCGCAGCGCCGCCGCGTCGCGACGCCCCGCGCCGCCTCGTGCTGCAACACCCCGCCTCAGGCAAAGGAGGCGTGGGCGCGGGCGCGGCCGTGGGCGCAGGCGCGGAAGACGAGCCGAGTCCGGAGTGGGCCGCTTTATCCGCACTCGCATTACGACCGCACGTGAAAACGTGCAGATAAACGAGTACTGCAAATCGTAATTGGCCAGTGTAAACTGTACGAAAGAGTCGTTTCAGTTCTCTTTACTGTTAATTCATTGCATCACTGGTTCATAAGAAATGCACCGCAGGGAATGACCGTGAATTGTTGATGAGCGCACATCTTTTTCATCTTCATTTCAATACAAGCTTCAATGTTTCACAATACCACATCATTTTTAGTGATTTTAATAAAATGAAAATTTTAATGAAAATCCCGTTTTCCAGGAAGCCTTGCGAGAGAGAGAACGCCATGACCTCTATAATTGGCACGAAGACTGCTTCCTTTCTCCAGTAATGAACGTCAGATTTGTATTCATAAGGAAGTCACCTTTGACCGGATGCTGAGAGACAAAGTCGCAGGAGTCTAGAAAAATGCTACGAGAGAAAGCGTAGTCCAAACTCAACGGGACAAAGAACACGCGAGAATGGAAAAGGAGAAGACTGATGATGATAAGGACACAGCAACGCTGCTGACTTTGGGAACCGGCGTAGAGGGAGGGGAGAGGGAAAGTGAGAGTGACTCGAGAGGCACGGGCGTCTGCCACGACCCATCGATCAGATAGGCTCGCTGTCATCGGCGCACGGCGATGTTCGACCGGCGGGAGGGAGACGGGATCCTGTGTGGGGAAACGAGAAGGGAGGGGGGGACCAGGTGGGTCAGAGCAGGGCGGAGAAACGGAGGTAAATGCCTAGTGGGGGATGCACGGAAAACAAGCACGGGGAACGGACAGGGCGGGAATGGCGGAGCGGAAAAGGCAGAGGTATTGGGTGCCGAGCGGGGCAGGCAGAAAGGAAGAGGGAGGCACGAGGTGCGATGGTAGCGTACGTGATGATGAGTAGTGGGGCGAGGCGTAGTGAGGAATTGGGTGGTTCGGGATAGTTCGGGCCGGTTCTCGGAGGTTCGGTGCGGTGCGGTTCGGTGCGGTTCGGTTCGGTTCGGTTCGGTTCGGTGTGATTTGGGTCGGGTCGGGTTCATGCGGTTCGTGCGATTCGATTCGGGTAGGGTCGAGTAGGATACGTGCGGTTCGGTGAGGTTCGATTAGATTCGGTTCGGGTCGGGTTCAAAACGGTCGGGTCGGTGCGGTACGAGTCGGTTCAAAACGGTTCGAGGCGGTTCAAAACAGTCAAGGGCCGTTTATGGACATTTAAATTTTTTTTACAGCATTTAAATTTTTTTGGAACATTTCTTAGCCACTTTTAATACCAGTATTAATAGGGGTCGTAAATATCACAAATAAACGGCGTTATCGAGCTTTTTTGTATGATCTGTAATTAATTATATCGGAAGCGAAAGAAATCGGGCCAAGATAATAAAATACAAGGCGAGACATTCAGATTTCGGTAGCACTTCGCAAAATAATGCAGTTTTCTGGATTTGAATCACACTAAAGGTAAAACGTTAGTTCGTTGGGGGCTTCTATTTCATTTTTTAACGTATCCGATTGGATGAAAGTGCAGGAATGTCGTTACGTCAATAAATTACTTCGATTTACGATGATTTCCTTTCTCAGTATACATGCAAGAATTTATTAGACAGCTTCATTTACTTTATTGTTCGGTCTTATTTTTTTTCCATTCATTTTGATTTTTAATGTCATGGAAATCTTGAGTTGTATTTTTTGAGTCCGCAGAGCAGGAGGCGAGTTCAATACTTCAGACTGACCAGGTGTTATATAGTTTTTCTTTAAATCTCGTTAATTTATATTTCAATTTTTATGATTGATATTCTTACGAAAAACTGCCCAACCGAGAGAGTTTGTGTAGTTGCATTCAAGTGTCTTCTTGTTTCCCCATTTCATTGTATTGTCGCCATTATTTTCGATATTATTGTTATTTATAAATATTTAAGGATCTCCATTAAGTTAAAAACATTAATTAGAGATATGATTTCCTAACAGATCCCAACAGATTACAGGCGAGTAGAGATTGCAATATTATGTACCGCGATTATAAAGTTACCTTTTTCATAACAAACACACATTTTCATTTACATTTGTACTTGTATTTAGCAAGTATTCAATATTTTTGCGACGTACAAACACACTTACTCTGGTGTGTTTGGAGATGTTAGTGTTAAAACATATTTTAGTTGTAATGTTTACTAGCTGACAGTCTCATTTTTTATTCGGCAATTCTAACAAGATTATCATATTTGAAACATTATTTTTCAAAGCAAATTTCAAAATGAATTTGTCTCACCGTGTCCGCCAATTATGTCCCTTCGATGACGATAGTACTGAGTATCCACTTACCTGAAACAAAAGAAAGCAATAATTAATAATAAACTCAAACGCAGGCAATATAAACATATTATGAAATAAATTTATATTCTGAAGGGCGTGCAGAAATGCAAATTACAATATTCAGTTTCCCATGTTATTCAAGGAAATTCTTCCTTACTTTGCTTTTTATTGGCCCTGAGTTACGGTCAAAACTCCCATGTGTAAAATGCAATATTACCTCTCGATGATAATTCACAGATTGTCCGAAGATATCACTTTGTAAATGGTGTAGTCTCAAGAGGCAAACAATTTCCCCAGATTATATAAATTAAATTTCCAATATACGAAAATCCATTTCTACAGGAATGCATTAAATCAATAGTCTCCAATTTTACGTTTAAAAAGAGCTAATAACGAATTTTTTTTATACGATTTCGTTCAAGGATTTGATGAGTTTAATTTGTGCTTCAATAAACTCTACTGACATTGTTTTCAAACAAAATATAAAATTTGACAGTAGTTGCGAAACACTCAAAAAATATTAGACGCAGTGTACAGATGCCAAGGATAGAACCCGGCCGGTTTCAGGCGAAGCCAAACTGCAGTCCAAGATTCTTAGAATGCAATGGAAAGCTACTGAGGCACCTGAACCAACATGTTTTATGGCTGGCCAAGGAAAGCTGACGTATATAAGCTGAATAGCTGAATATATTACGTAAGATTTTCCTCGTGTAATAAAGTAAAACGCAAAAATAAATGTACAGCACGTACATTTTTGTATTCCGTGTTCCGGCAATAATACTACCTCATTTTAGATTATTTTTTCTGAGAATTTAAATGTTTTCTTTTAAAATATCGAGAAGTTATAATGAGTTAATTCAAAAGTGGTCATTCAAATTCATATGCCTTTGAGACATACGGCAGAGAAAGGTTTCCTCCATCTATTTTGACCGTTAAATCTCCTTCTCTATTATGCATGCCAGTAACTCTAACTTCAACATGGCGTAATATTCGGTATCTCCTCATATTCACCTTATTGATAGTGGCATCAGAAATATATATATATATATATATATATATATATATATATATATATATATATATATATATAGTGACGTACCTGGTGATGCCGGGTATTTCACTGCAATATAACACTAAAGGAGGGTATCTTTTCCGTGAATGGGTCCCTGGATAAGTTGGTATAATATTGGGAAAGTTAATCAGAAATAGAAATACAATCATGAACAAGATTTATTTGCAAATCAAATTTGTTAATTACATGATCTGACAACCCTCATACACTCTGCCTTGGTACCAAGATTAGGTGTAATATGCATTCATCATACCTTCGGGGCCCCGACCAAATACCTTCGATGCTCGTAGAACAGCTCGTATCGACAGGGTTGCCGACCTCTACAGCAGCTGTGGGCCGTCGGCGGCTGATGGCATGGCGGTTATCCCGGGCTGGTGACCTTGCGATTCCTTCCCGACTCGGATCTTGATACCACGGCGTTGCACCTCTCTCGAACCACCTTCTGTCGCTGGATATAATTACTCAACCCGCGCCTATCACGCGTGCTGGTCTCAGTTCCGTACCACACAGTTTCGATAAAGTTTCCACTACGCTAACTAATACGAGCGCGATCGACTGTTCTATCAACACGAATCTTTTATTCTAATGATACACTCATCATCTACTTTACGTATTTACTGCTTCACAATTACTATTATTTTACGAACGCATCGCATGTTCCCTTTTGTCCATGCGCTAACGGCGAGCTTTTCGCCACACGTCCGAACTCTTCGCCGCTCCGCTAACGTCTGTTCTCTTCGCAATACTCCTAACGACTGCCCGCACGTGCTCGCTGCCCGGTTTGTAACCGACATTCTCACGCTGGCCTCCCGGCGGTGGCACCGGTGGCGGTAGCGACCGTTGCTAGCTCCCGTCGTTGTTCGCAGCGCTTGGCGTACGTACCGCGCAGTCCAAAATATATATTGATTACTTACACTAATGTTTTAATTAGTGTAAGGGAACACATTCTGTGTTTCAATATATATGTGATATATAGGTCATTAGCGACCATTATGGCATTTAACGATATGGCGACTCTGAAGATGACATGATATGGTGATGATAAGGGGGTGAAAGCACGAAAGCACGAACACAAAGACAACCATGCCCGAGGCGGTAGTCGGACCGCCACAGCACTACTCCCTTTACGATCTCGGTCATCCGAACCGGCTGAATTTTATATTAAGAAGTGAATTCGATGACAATCGCTCATAACATTGTTGAAGTTTATTTTATCCAATTTTCTCACTTTGAGATCCGAGTTATCGAGTTCCTTGTGCATCTGCACGCGCGCTGAGGGTATAGGACTCCTGCGCCCATGCCTTCCCCGGCGAATTGAGCGGTTACATCATTTGCAGAGGCAAATGTCAAACCGTGGCGGCAGCAAGAGCCCGTAACGCCCGCTTGCTAATAAAAGAGATGCCCCTTTGTGGCCCTATTAAAACGAATATAACACATTAATGCCCATTGCCCCTTTCTGAGAAGATATTTACTTTTATGTTTAGCGGTTAAGTGGATGCGGTTAAGTAGAGCGAATGGCTCTTGCTTCCTCGTTTTTAGGATATGAATCATGTTTAGGAAGGCGTGATGTATTTATTTTCCGCGCTACTAACTTAATATTCGCAAACAGAGATACAAAAACATAATAAAAAGCTGAAAAGAAATATGGCATTCAGATGCACTCATTATATCGCACATATTGTAAGGTTTTATTTCGTACTGAACTCACTGATTTTGAAGTGAATCAAGAAATATATATTTATAGAAACCCTCCTGACACACGTCATTCAACGTTGTCACGAACCTTCACTCAGTCTACGCTTTCCAACAACGGCAAAAGAAGAATGATCCAATCGATATCATCAACAGTATCTATCCTGCTTTTACTGAACAGGTTGCATCACTTTCAGACTACTTGCACTTACATCACGCAATCGCCATACAGAGCAACAAGTTTCCTATATATGCCAGTGGGTGTCGCGTCATTTGCCTACTCATACCTGTCCGCGGAAACGCACCCTTTCCTACCCACACTCTCCGCCGCGCTGCACCTGCTACGTTGCCCCTTATGGCGTGAGCCAGTTTTGCTCAACACGCCTTCGTTTTTGGGCTCTTCCAGGCTCCTGCCAAAGTGTAAAGGAAAAACCTCTCATCAATCATACGGGAGACGCAAGACGACCATGTGCTTCGAAGTCCGTCAACTGTCGGACGCTGATATGCATAATATGTAGGGCAGTATCCCGATAAGCACGCCATTCACAGCAAGCTTCTCGCTATCCGTATTTATTTTGTCGAAGAGTAGCTTACTTTGTCCCTATATACGTCTCGTTCACATAAACGGGGATGGGCACATTAACGTGGATGGGCAGTAACAAGATGAGACACACTTCAACCAAAATAAATATTAACATTTAGGAAATGCGGGAGAATTGTTACGTCTAATATGACTTATTTTGTACCTGTCCCACACGCGGTATATGTAACACACCGAGCGAAGTGGCTCAGTGCGTAGCGCACTGACTTCGCAATCGGGAGGTCCGGGTTCGATTCCCGGGCCGGCCATCCTGACCGGGGTTTTCGTGGTTTCCCTCGGTCATAAAGGCGAATGCTGGGATGGTTCCAAAAGTCCACGATCATCTATCACCTCCTTTCACTCCTCTTTCATTCTTCCCTATTCCTCTTTCATAACCGCTACTTAAGGATAGGCACCCGTAGTCGATCGTCGCAGCTAGCTGTGCCACCGACCCTAGGATGTCTATCTGTAGCAGCAGGCGGGGTATGCAGCACAAGCCCCCCTGTTCTTCCTTCATGTGCAGTCACCAGTTACTGTTGCGGTATTTAGGTAGCAATAGTAAACTGAGGGATCCTCGGCCGCGAGGTTGACCCGACGACGACGATATGTAACACATTATATTCCGCCAATAATTTAGAAGAACATTTTACAGAACAGTGAAACTAACATAAATACCAGCTTTACTTGCAGTGATTGAACTTCGTGTGAACTCAGGAAGAGAAGCCCATCTGAAAATTATTGCTTGTCTCCAAAGAGAAGTGGGATCTCCACAGCGAGTGAGTTCACATCGAAAGAAGAAAAATGGTAGGCATGTTGACGTACAGCCTTTGCATACATACATAAACGTTCTAGGTACTTTGAAAGCGATGAGAAGTGCAAGCGCTTCATTGGATACATTTTTAAGTACAGAATTTGTGGATTCAAAACTCGAGACTGAAAACGAGTAGCAGGTATTTATGGTAGCTATTTAGATTACGGATTTAATATTCAAATTCCAGATAACTTTAAAATTTCCAAGTTTTATTTTTTTGGTAATCACAAACATCAGAATGAAATGAAATCTGCTAAACGGATGTGTTCATTCTTTAGAACCCGCCCAATGCCTGGAATTCGACTCACTTCATGTTGTGACGTGTCTTTCAGAGATGAAATTTCAATTTCAGGTCAAATTACGTAGAGATTTACATTTATTTAGTGAAAAAACAGTAAAAGGTTTCTGGCTAGCGCTTGGTCAGCGTGCTCGATTTCCACTACGCGGTCCGGGTTCGCTTCCTGGTCAGGCAAGATTGTAGTGTGCGTTTTCCTTGCAATGCCCGAGTATATGTTGCTGAGTGACGATGATACAATTCACTTTTCAGGTTGAGAAGACCGGAATACGGCGTGGGGATGTCTACGTGCTACCACACGTAACCCGTGAACCCATGGCCTTGAGGCAGGGACGTTGCCGGTAGGCCTAAGCCCGTTCACAGGCTGTTCTGCACACAGTTGTTCTGCTGTTCACAGGCTGTTCTGCACACTGTTCACATACAAAAATCAGCAAAAACTGTATGTGACGTAAGGGGAAAAGATCTGCGCACGTTTTTGTGAGTTCCATAATCTATTTTCATCATTCAACTAACATTTTCATTTCAGTTACAAATAGTTGAAAGATAAGTAAATTGTTGCTAAGAAACAAAATCAAATGAATGAAAATACAAATTAAAAAAGCGCGAGGTATTCAACATTTGAAAAACTAGACATTTTCGTTCTCGAGTAATAGAAAACTTATTGTAACAGTAAACGAACTGCAGATTTGATTTATCTGCATTGTTAACTACAAAAATAATCCTGGAGGAGAACCTGTATGTGTTTTATAACTCTACAAGCGCAATACCCAACAAGTATACGCTCACACTGAAGAAGATCCTGGTGTGCTACTTCTCGCGAAGTGCGACCTCAATGCACTAAGCGGAAAGAAACAATAAAAGAGCAATTTTTCATGGTACGTTTGCTTCATCGAGACCCACCGTCTCAAAGAGCTTTAATACGATTTGTCAGTTTAGAAACCGCTACATTAGACACACGCATCCACTGAAAAGGATGTCAAGAGGTTAATTTAGCTAATATTTACTGACGTAATTTATTTACACAAAAAAACGATGGTCTGCAGGGGGCGGGGCGATTTAACATGAAAGAAGATAAAAACTCTTCATTTTAAAATTCAATACTACGGAACTCCGAAAAGACTCGAAAACGTAAATGAGGGTTTACGTTAAATTTATTGTGAAAGATCGTGACATGATGAGCGAGAGGCCAGGCAAACAACTCAGCGGCACGCGACGAGGCGAGATGTCGAGGGGGAAAGATGACGCGGGGAGGAGATGAGAAGGGAAGACGCGGAGGAGAAGAGATTAGGACGGGTGGAGATGACGAGGGGGAGATTAAGGGGAGGAGATGTCGAGAGGGGAAGATGACGAGGAAAGGAGATGTCGAAGGAAGGTGATGATGAGGGATGGAGATGTCGGGGGGGGGGGATGAGTGGAGGTGCCTATGGATGGGGATGTCGAGGGAAGGAATAGATGGAATAGATCGTAAGGCCCTCGTCTAGATGGTGAGACGAGAAGCACAAAGCGAGGCAAAGAATGAACGGAGTAGATTGCAATTCGAGTAAATGGCGGGGTAAGGAATAGTGCAACCGTGCAGCAGTGCGAAAGGAAAAGAACAGCGAGGGGGAGAAGAAAAGATGGTGAGGAGTATGAACCACGGATGGCTCTGGAATATGGGATCAGGAAGAGGAGGGGGATGAGGGCGCGTGATGCAGAACAGGACACGAAGGTAAAGCAGTGCTAAGTGAGGGAGCAAGAAATCAGGGATCGGGAGATGGGTTTGACTGCCTGAACGCACCAAAGAGAAGCAATGTATGAACGCGAACGCGTGGGAGGTCTGGGAATACAGCGCGGGTGGGAGAGGCGATTCGGAGCAGGGTGAGGCGAGGAAAGGCTTGTCGGGAGTGGGCGTGGCGGAGGAGAACGCGGCGAGATGAGACGATGCGAAGTGATGCGGGACGGCGCGGCGCGGAGGGGCAAGAGCGGTGGGATGGGGGGCAAAGGAGCGAGACGACGCAGAGGAGTGGCTCAACCGACAGTGGGTGGAGCGGGGGTGGAGTGAGGCGGCGCGGGGACCAGTTGCGGGACGGATCTAGGCAGGAAGTCAAACTAGTAGATGAGCCTCGAAGCAGCAGAGAAGGCCGGGGCTGGGCGAGCGGGGCTGTGAGGACCCGATCGGTGTAGGGATGGGAAACCCTGAGGAAGGCAAGGCGGGGCAGGCCTGGGTGGAACGGGGTGGGGTGGGGATGGTCTAAACGACTCGAAGCGTGTAGGAAACGTTTTCAGAAGGGCTGGGTGGAGGCGGCTTGGGCTACGGGAGGTGACATCCTCAGTTAAGCGGGAAGGGAATGGTAAGGTGGGAGAAGGCCTGAGCCAGGAGTGGTGAGACTCTTAACGGGGCGGGGAGAGGAGGAACTACAAAGGCCGAAAAGTGGGGTGAGAGCGGCGCGAGGAGATGAGAGCCTAGGAAGGATCGAGCGTGAAAGGGTCTGTGCTAGGCTAGGCGGAGTGGTGAGCCTGGGCTAGTCGCGGCGCGGGGTAGGGGCGGGGCGGGGCGGGGCGGGGCGGAGCCGGGCAGGAGTAGCGAAGTCGGCGGGCGCGCCGTCTCGCCGGAGCGGGGCGGCGCTGGATGCGAAGAGCCCACGGCGACTGTCTCAAGGCGCCGCGACGCCGACGCCGACGCCGACGCCGTGCCCCGCTATCTGCCAACTAACAGCTGAGCGACGGCGCGCGTCGAGCCGCGCCCGGGTGACGTCACCGCCGCTCGCCGCTCGTCGCCGCTCGTCGCCGCCGACGCCGCCACTGCCGCAGCCGCCGCAGCCGCCGCCGCCGCCTCCGCTGGCCCGAAATAGAACGCGCGAGAATTCGTTTCCAGGAAGTCCAGCCCGATGTTTATTCGCCTCCGTGTAAACACGCAGAGCTCTGATCGTTTCGGACGGGGCGGATCTAACGCGAATACTGATTGCAGTGTAATTCAGTTAGAAGTGTGCGGAACGAAATTCTCCTACAACCCTTTTCGTAATCGATGTCACTCTTCAATCTCGTATGGTTTGAGTAAAATAAATAAGTGATTGACCTTTCACGATGCCGAGGCACGTATTTGAGACAATCTCAGTTTTCAAAGAGGGTTTTCACAGTTTCAGTTAGTATGAATGTAGTAGTATATCCTGTAATTGACCCTTGGTTTACGTGTACTGTAGATATCAAATGAGATGATATATTTCAGATTGGACACTATGTCTTACATACATAGATGTTCATATTATTGCTCTAACTAGGTGCCCACGACAAATCCAGTCGACTAACTTATCGTACTGCTAGCTAATTAATAATTAGCTAGCAAACCGTTCATGATGTTAAAGAAAATTTTAAAATACATATTTTTAACATGCTTTTGAATCGATAAGCTTTAATTTGGGGATTCAATCGCCATCTTTGAGAAACTTGAACGTCAGTTTTTGAGAAAAAGAATTAACCCCACCCGAGTGTTAACTACGAATGCAAAACGTGTTCCAGAACAAACCCGTCCATTATTCATTTCCTTTTGAGATAGAATTTTTATTTGAAGGAGTCGTATAACTACACAGCTGACAGTTAACTATTCTTAACATATCCTTCCAATTATTTCATTTGCAAAATAATATTCGTTGGCCCACAACGTTTATTGAGTACGATGCATTTCAAATTTCGTTTCGTACAATAATTGCCTGGAACATTTTAACGTCGAAAAGAGACGGCGTATAATAAATAAGCAGAATAAATAAGAGCAAACAAACAATAGCTGGAACGGGTCCAGACACAAAAAGCCGCAGACATAAAGCAACGCGCAGTGTCATTCGCCGCTGCAGCGGGCAGTGCGGGCCAGCCTATGCTAACGCTATTCGAGGCGACTTCACGCAATCGCGGCCTCGAGTGAAACCAATGCTGTAACGCAGCACTGCGGAATAACAGAGGCCAAGTACCTCGAGGAATGTTTGCGAACCTCATTGGCGTAACGAGAGTCTGGTTGGACGCTTGGTTCTCCGGGTGGTCCGGCCGGGACAGTAGCAGACCACCCACGTAGTGCATGAACCAAAATGTGCACCAAAGGCCGTTAAAAATGTTTATACAAATAATGCCAACAAACCTCTGATCAATGGATCCGAATGATATAAAACCCACTCATGAACTAGAAATTAATATGAATGTATACGTGAGTATTAAATGCACCGTAACCGAAGAAACTGATGTTAACTAAATATCAGCAATAAAAAAGAAGGATCATTAAATTTTGCATATTACTGACATATAACGAACTGAAGAGAAATAATTATACTTTAATTTTATAATTTCATTTTATTTCATTTATAAATATTCATAAAATTGCATTGAACATAAACGGTTATCCCAAGAGATGTAATCCTCCAGTCCCGTTCTACAAAATATTTTGACATTCTTCTCTTTGATGTACCCATATCTGAGTATGTTCCTTCAATCCGCAAGAGTAAAGCGAATGCTGACAGAAATCGAAATGAATAATGCAGCTTTCTCTGCAACCTCCCAAAATTTAGTTCGAATTTAAAAGAAAACTCACTATAGCGAGTGTCAAAATTATGACTCAATGACACAGTCTTTGGCAGTGGTATAAAAACATAGTTTAAGTGTTTAATTTAAATTTTTGTTTCCAGGCGTTTAACTTTCATTGATCAAAGTTAAATACATTTACTTTCTTTGTTTTACTTGGCATTTGCGGCACTTATTGGTACTGGTTCTCTCTCTCGAGCGTAGACATCAGTCTGCTATGCCGGATATTCGGTATCTGGGTCTCTCCTTATTCGTCTCTGACAACTTCCGGCAGCACACTCTTGGAATGTCATAGGAAACACATGGCCCGAAAGAAACTTCACCCTCTCTAGCCACAAGGATGTTGAAGATGTGATAGATCTAAAAATGTCCGAGGAAAAGATTCAAGATGTAACGACAAATATATTACATATAAAATACATGCATGCGGAAGTAATTTTGTGATGAATTTTTTTCAAATTGAAGGTATGTAAGCTGTAAAAAATTCAGCTCCCTAAAATTTTGACTTGCAACATAATCACGATCGTGATTGAATTACGCCAAGACTAATATTTTGTTCACATTCACTACATTAATGTTGAAATGAATTGCTTTAAGATCTTTGCAGAGTCTCACCTTTACATAGCACGTAGGTAAAGTATTGAAACAGAGACATGTTAATATGACATAAAATGTCTAAGCCGATTTTACAATATTTGCCGTTATTTGTTATGAAACCTTCTATTAGTGGAGAGATACATGCATTCGATAGGCAGAGGCATTGGAGCTTCCCCTAATTTCATGCAACAGTAAGAAGTTGGAGAAAATGAGTAGAATTTACGCTAAACGTTCTGAGAGGTGGTATAATAAGAGGCTCGGGGAACCGGGTTCACCTCGAGGCGACAAACAAAAACGTTTGTTATTTTCGTGCCAAAAATGTACAAGGAGGAATTTCACTTGTTCGGTATCTTCCGTAATCAGAAGAAGCAATTGAGATAGAGGTTTTTTTGTTATTGTTTATTCATTTGTTTATTGATTCGCACAACAATTCAATTATTCATACATTTAAACTTTCCAATCGCTTCAGCAATTGTGTTCCTTAACCTTTCGTATAGACAAATGGCTCAAGTTCGTGACTGATAAAATAGCGAAGAATCGAATGAATGAATGAATGAATGAATGAATGAATGAATGAATACGATAAGTGATGACTAGAACCTAGACGTTTGTGAAAATTTTTTTTTATTATCTTTGTTACGATTTTATGATTTTTAACTGTACGAATCACTTAGTTGAACCTATGGAATTGTTTTCGTTGATTCTCATTTTGTATTTTTTACCGATTTGATCTTTTGAGTATATTTTTGCTATTTTGCTTTTTTATTCTTTTTCGCCAATGTTATGCCTTTTATACCTCCTCGCTGCGATCTCGATCAAGATGGAAACACTTTCAAGCCAGAACTGGGCCTGGCTTCTTTTTGTCTTCCCGTCGAAGAGGATCTCCAGAGCCATGTAATGTTAAAACCTAAATGAAAAAGAAGATCATACCAGTCAAAATTTATTTTTTCACTGATGCCGACAGACTTTACTCGCTCACGAGGAATTCCGAACTACTATTGAGTATGTCCTCTGATCCCTTTGATGGACAGAGCTCTGTATATGATAAATACTTCTCAGTACCGGCGATTACTCAAGTGCGAAGAACGAAAAATATATTTCAGTTTACAACAATTCCGTTTATTCAAGATTCAAAACAGTCCACAATAGCATTTCGAAGAGACTGCATTGCGAGTAAGACAAATTCACAGTCAACATACCGGGTGGTCAAGTGAAATCAAGATTTCAAAAAAAAGAGCGTTTACTTGCACGTAAGTTCAAATATAAATTTTAGAGTTTGGATAAAAATGGGAATTATTTTAATGAATGATTTTTTTACAAGAATTCCTTTTTATACGTGAGTTTTCGTTGTTTAAAGCCTTTTCGCACGGTTACTTACGCCAGAATAAATACATTTTTGCATGCCTATTTTGGTAAAATTAAATGTCTTTCTGGCCGCCCATTTTAGATAAAAATAAATGCCTGAACTTTCGGGCCCAAGTAATGAGGAAAACAACGGAAGAATCAGGAGGGAAACAGAAATACGCGATACGCTGTCACAAACCCGCTAAATCCACGTATTGGTCGTGATTCAAGCGTGGTATTGGGTGATAAAACGCCCACAGCCTAAGGCCCGCCGCCCACACAAAGCACAGTTGCATGCAAACGCGCAGATACGGCGGCAAGTGAGCCAGTGGAACGTGAACCTTGCGCTCGCGCTACCCACCTGGGCCTTTCGCAACGCCCTCTGGCGCAACGCGGAGAAGCTTCTCCGGCGTACGAGGCGCGAGGCGCGGTGCTGCGTGGGCGGCACGCGACGGAAGAGGGCAGGGCCGGCCGGGACGGTAAGAGTCGGAGGGAGACGGGGCGGGGCGAGACTGAGGGGGCGGAGGCGGGGAGGAAGAGGAGGGGCGGTGGGGCGAAAAAATTCGGGGTGGAAGAGGCGGGGTGGGGTGAAATGTTGCAGGGTGATGTGGCGGGGCTGAGGTGTGGCGGGGCTGAGGTGTGGCTGGGCTGAGGTGTGGCGGGGCTGAAGTGAGGCGGGGCTGAGGTGTGGCAGAGGCAGCGGGGCTGAGGTGGCGAGGCCGGGGTGGCGGTGACGGGGTGGAGTGAAGGGGGGGCGGAGGTGGCGGAGCTGAGAGTGCGTGACGGAAGGGGCGGGGAGGAGCGGGGAGGGGCGGGGCGTAGGGGGAAGGAGGGGGTCGGCGTGGCGGGGCAGAGCGGAGCGGGGACGGGAGGGGCGGAGCAGGTTAAGGAGTCGAGCAGCGCAGGGATCAGTAAGTAGGGGAGGGGGGTAGTGCCCGCAGGCGAGGCGGCGGCGAGGGCAAACTCATGCCGCGGGCACCGCACAGCGGCGGAACGGCTCTTCCAGGGGCAGCCATGTCGACATGTCATGCAGGGGAACGAAGCGGGGCGGAGGAGGCTGCGTGGAGGGGGACGGGGCGGAAGTGATGCGGCGGGGGCCAAGCTGGAGCGCCGGGATGAAGGGGCAAGAGGGGGAGGGCTGGGAGGGGGGTCATGGCAGGGTAGAGCGGAACGGAGATGGACGGGGCGGGCGAGGGGCGTACTGGGTTAAGGAGTGGAGCGCTGCAGGGAGCGGTAAGTAGCGGGAGCGCCGCAGGCGAGGCAACGGCGAGGCCAAACATGCCGCGGGCGCCGCCCAGCGGCTCAACGGCACTTCCTGGGGCAGCCATGTTGACAGGCTGGCCAACGGATTAACTCTCTTCTATGTCCGCACGTTTCCCCTCACACCTACATGCCATTCGCACACGAAATATTGTTGTCGTTACTAGCAATTACACGGACTTCATAAGATACTTCGAATCGAAATTCGCTGCTGAACGTCCTGGTGCCATTGCTTTTAAAACGACAGAACTGGATGCTACGAATGTGGATAATAGAACGTAAATGAGAGAGGCATCTCTTTCCTTCTGGTCTTTCTTCCACGTAAGAAAACCTCATTCGCATTTAAAATAACGACGTATTTACACGGAAAATCTCCTGACATTTTCATGACCATTCCAGGCGATGCAATATTTCCCTGATTGTTGGCCATCCTGAGTGAACGAGCGACAAACTTTATACTCTTCCTATTACGCGTACTGTTTGCGCAAATACTCCCTAGGGTTTTTCCATTGGACAAACACCAATAGCAACAACCTCAAGAAAGTAGGTAGTGCTATTCAAAGGCAGCGGCGGAGTCCCTTCACTGAAGACGTGCCACGGCATGACAACGCCCCTCACATCGCCATGGAGACCACGAAACGCCAAGAGCGGTTAAGAGGGTCCTCGAGCAACTCCCACAACTCCCACTCCGACCTTGCAATGAACAGCTTTCATTCGTTCAGACATCATAAAAACATTTTCTGTGGGCTCCTTTTCGAAGAGAATACAGAGATACAAGTTTTTTTTCAAATCAACTTTTTATTAGTTTTATTTTCATATTGCAAATCTTTAACTAAACAAAACTAACAGTCCTTCTTTCTGTGGAAACAACAGTTGAGAGTCTAAACTTAACACTCTTTAGAAACTAAAGGGTTATAAACAAGATATTACATCCAACTATTGTACTGTATTGTAATAATTATAATTATTATTATGTGCCTCTCGGGCAGCTCAATAACAGAATTCTAACTCCCCGGTTGGATTACCAGTCGCGGTAAAAAATAGTGCTTTAGCTTTCCAATAAAATCGTTTCAGTTTCTATAGCCGTGAGACGGAGAAAAGCTCAGGCAGGCGGAGTTTGGCCTGAGAACACAGCACAGTTAGTCGGCAAAGAAGAACTAAAGCTGTCCGAACGCCAAAATTATTATTATTATTTATTATTATTATTATTATTATTATTATTATTATTGATATATTTAAAATATGACACCAAATGGTAATTTTATTTCACTAGAGAAAATATTGTTTTTCAAGACTTAATTGTATTATTAAAATTATGTTTCAGAGAGGTATTTGATCACTTACCATTAACCACTCTCATAACTCTCTAAGGTGCTAAATAAAGATTTGAATTTTTTATATAATTTAAGCATTTAGTTAACAAATTTTCAAGTTTGAAAATTAAAACATATATCGTATTTTTTTTTAACACGAAAATGTCAACTGCTTAGATTTCATGGCCTTTTTGTCAGAAAAACGCGTGTCTCTAAATGACGTAATAATGACTCAACGAGCTCCGTTGCCAAAGACGCAACGCAAAGTCGGTTCGAGGAAACCCGGGAGGCGCCTCCTCTCCCAAAAAGGAAAGCCACTCGCCAATCAACTTTTCACCTTCTTCTAAAACTGAGACATTCATTTTGACTTCAGCAATTCCATCTACATTCTAATTCCATTAACTGCAGGAATCCCACACCTGTCACCACATTTCTGATTCCAAAGAACTAGGTGTTGCCGTGATCTGAATAATGCACTGCATCCTATCGCATGTCTATCGTATTCATTTGTCAATTTATTTGTGACACGACACACCAATTGGCGAAAAATAACAGACATAACACTTAGCGAGACCCATACGGATTAGATGTAACGTTCTCATATTCGTGTGAATGTGATTTCTTTTTGAAAGAAAACGATTAAGACTCCCATACGGTTCTGAAGTACTCAGATCCATATGAATAAGATTCCTATTGATTTGTAGTAAGTAATTTCCTCGAGAACTGGTTTCCTTATTGAAATACAGACATACATGTAATCGAGGAAGCTAGTCGTGAAATATGACTAGTAACAAATAGAAACAAACAATGCATTATTGAGGAGGGGCAGGGAACGAATTAACCCTGACAAGCGGATGGCTAGTGACGTTTCGCTCGCTCAGGTTCACGTATCTTCTAATCTAAAAACTTTTTTCGTTCCATAAGCTCCACCTAGCAGAGAGAAATTCATATCTGGTGTTTCCAAGGAATGTAACTGTCCAGTCATGTTTCCATTGGGTTGTTCGAAATGTAAATCCGCTAACCTTCCTCCTGCGGTTGCAATATAAAAAAAAGACATTTAAAAAGCTCTCATCTGGGAGGAAGAACAGCAGCTATCACCACCAATCCGACTCCAAAAGTCGATCTTGTCCTCCCGTTCCTACACACGTATTCTTCCCACACGCGCGACGTCTCATTCTGCCCCATCCACAATGTTCTTCCCAAGTCTTTCCCTTCTGTTGTTGACACAGCAGAGCGCAAGTCTCATCCAGTTGTACTCTGCTACCAGTTGTCAGCGCATTCCTGACACCAAATGCCCATCTTCCTCTTCGTCGTCCCCCGCCCCCCCTGCACCGCGTCTCGTGTTGCATCATCTACAATGAGCGTCTTCGCCTTCTTTGCCCGACTCAGCACAGCCTGGCGGCCGTCCCGACACTAGGCTACGTGGTGGCCATGTCGAATTCAGCCGCAGTCTGGAGGAATTGAATTGAATTGAATTTTGCCTTATTTTACGTGGCGAGACTCGGGCCATCAGGCCCGCTCTTCCGTCTGACCACGCAAATTTCGCTACGCTCCTTTCACCAACTAGCGGAGAAAGGAGGTATTTCTTGGGCGAGAAACAGGCGATTTGAATTTAGCTCAGAGGCTTGTTCTAGGCAGGACGCCGCCGCCGTAGGAGACTTCTAGCGACTCTAGTCCTCTTTTCGGTGGTTTCCCCGATGATTTCCCGTGGCTTCTCCGAACCCTAACGAACGGGCCACGTACGACGCGCGATCTTTCCTTCATCTTCGTTGTCCTATTCTCTCGCCGTTCTCATACTTCCACTTGTATGCGATACACTACCACACATGCCGTGAGACCAGACCGGGCGCTTAATACATATCCCGCCTGCGGCAGTGCCACGCTCGTGGGAAATTCCTGTTTGGGGAAACGCTCACTACCAGCCGACGTGTAGGTCGGCGCCGGCGCAATTCAGCGGGGAAGATGCGCGATGCGCGCGGCGATGGTGTAACGGTTAGCGTACCGGACTGTTGTACCCAAGTTGGTGGCGTGGATTTTTAAGAGCGCAAAAATCCTTCTCCGCCTTCGTCGCCTTCCTTCGGAGGGGAAGTAAAGCCGGCTGTCCCATGTTAGTAAATTTACTTCCATGTAAAAGATCCTCAAGCCTTAATGACGCCTCTGAGCTAAATTGAAATCGCCTGTTTCTCGCCCAAGAAATAGTACCTAATTTCTCTGCTAGTTGGTAAAAGGAGCGTAACGAAATTTGCGAGGTCAGACAGAAGAGCAGGCCTCATGAGTCTCGCCAAGTAAAATAAGGCATAAATTCAATTCAATTCAATTCAAGATGACCGCCACTTGCCGCGATATAAACATGCCCTACACCTACAGGACTGGTGACCTTGGCAGTTGACGCGCCCAGATCATGGAGCCTCAATCAGTGGAGCGGTATTGTTGCGGGCGCGCATGCGAGCGGCAGCTGCTCGTGCAGCGAAAGTGCGGGCGCGCGCGCGCTGGGCGGAGCACGGCGGTGTGCGGCGCGGAGCAGGTGCAGAGGCGCAGGCGGCCGCCGCGAACGGGGAGGGCGGGCGGGCGTGCGGGGAGTGGAGGGGCGGCGCGGGGTCAAGCGCCGCCCGAGAGGCGCGGCCTTATACGGAGGCGGCGACGGCGGCGGCGGCGGAGGCGGCGGAGGCGGCGGCGGCCGGCGCAGCGCGGCGCGGCGCGAAGCGGAGCTCCCGGGCCCCAGACGGTGCTCGGCCCACGGGCCCACGGGCCTCCGCAGCCCAAACCGGCGAGGTGCGCGGCAGCGCAGCAGAGGAACCGCGGGCGGCGGCAGAGGCCATGGTGGCAACGGAGGCGCCGGCTAGGGCGATTTTTGATTGACTGGTTGACGATTTAACAGCCATTTGTCCTGTAAGTGTAGTGCACGTATCCATCGAAATACGGCGGCAATATTCCCATCGTTGGATCGTGCGATTGAAGCCGACCTAGCGTCGGCTAGTTGGGTGCCGCCGTCGCCCCAATCACGTATCTCCCACCAGCATGGTACAGTGGTAGTGTAGTGCATGTGTGTGTGTGTGTATGTGTGCAAGTAAATAAGTAAGGTATGAAATTTAGAGGACGAGGAAGGAAAGATCGCGCCCGATCCGTGGCCTGTTTGTTAGGGTCTTGCCACGGCATTCGCCTGGTGTTAACAGGAGAAACCACGGAAAGCTACCTATTAGAACAGAAAGCTAGAATTCTCCTCCAGACAGCGACTGAATTCGGCCTAGCTATCTAGTTAGTGTCGAAAATCCGGTCACCGCCGGGACTCGAACCTATGACCTCCCGGTCAGAGGCACTGCCCAGTTAATGGCCTGAGTCACCTGTCTCGGTGTAATGGCGGTGGGTCGGCAGGCGTGGCAGCGATGATGGTATAATAGTGATAATAGATTATAGTGGTAGTAGTAGTGGGGGTGGCGGTGGAGGAGGTGCCGGCGGTTGCAGGGCTGGCTGCGGTGGTTGGGGCGTTTGGAGAGGCGAGGGCGGCGGCGGTGGTGGCAGTGTCGGAGGCAGCGGCGGTGCGGTGATGGTGGCGGAGGTGAACGCTGCAGCGATGCCAATGGTGGGTGTGGCTGTGGCGGTGGCGGTAGCCGCTGCCTAAAGAGAGTTCTTGCAAAAATGACGTGATCCTGGGAGCCCCGGTTCCAACCTAAATAGATCGTGAGTCCCCCGGAGTGTCAATGAAGGGCAATGAGATTTACAAGACAGTGACGAATTCCATACTCAAACCCGAATCTCTCGATTCTCTCAAAAGTAAAACTGCCACTTAGAACAGCCTTCTCTGTGTCCCTCAACGTGGGGCAAATAGTTTGAAATCACCAATCTTTAAATCACCGCGCCTTGCTTCAACTCGCAATGTTCAGATTCATTTCGTCCTTCTCCCGCCCTCTCACTTTAGTCTCCGAATACTCTATCGTGATTATCTTGTGCACAATCGTGTCTTGATTCACGTCACCTCGCATTGTTTCGTGGTGGAGTTTAGCATATATTATCGTTCCGCATACTCTCACGTTATCTTACCTTGTCACGCCTAACGCTATTACGCTGCACGCCTCATACTCTCTCCCGTCATCTCTTCTCATAGCACCTCGTCCCACCTACCGCTTCATTTCGCCTAGTTTCGTCTCGTTTCGCGCCTCATGGTTGCGTCTCGTCTCGCTCAACCTCGTCTTATCTTGTCGCAACTCGTCACATCTCCCCTCTTTTCGTCACATCTCCCTCTTTTCGTCACATCTCCCCTCTTTTCGTCACATCTCCCCTCTTTTCGTCACATCTCCCCTTTTCGTCACATCTCACCTCTTTCCGTCACATCTCACCTCTTTTGGTCACATCTCACCTCATTCCGTCACATCTCGCGACATCTTGTTACGGCTCTGCCTCGCGACGCCGCTCTTCCATCTACCACCTTCCCCACCAGTCTCTGCCGCCTCGCCCCGCGCCGTGCCGCGCCGTGTCGCCTAATGCCTGGCGGGAATCGCCGCCGCTTTGCGCGTTGAAAGCCTTTCGGAACTAAGCGAAGCGGCAACTGCGCCGCATTACGTCAACTTTGGTTTCCTCACGAGAAAGGGCAGTAAAATTCAACTTCACGCCCTCGGATGAATAATTCATGGGGCAGGTGGGGGGGGAGGTTCTGAATATTAAACCATTTTTCACATCGTATAACGCGCGAAATTATCACGAAAAATGCCTAGCGGGCTCATTTACGTAATGCTGAGGGGGAAGCTGGAGTTAAGTGCTCGAAGAGGAATTAAATAAATGTACGACTAAGAGCTTACATGTTGGTTTCTCGCTGCGATTCGGTGATTGTATGTGTGGGAAGAGCAAACACCTGAATGCGTCATTACCTAGAAGGTTTCGATGTTTGGTGTGACACGCCCCTCACTGAATTCATATTCGTCGTCACACTCGCAAGCAGAACCAAGTATCTCTATTTGTCTTCAAAATAAAAGTGATATTTTTCGTTTAAATTACCAGATAGTTTTATACACTCTTCCTGTTTCCTCAACAGAAACATCGAAAGCACTGATTGAGATAAGCTCGTGGGAAGGAAGACTATTAAACGGGTGAAGCAAGTTCAAGATTCTAATAACAATGTAAATTAAAGTAATATAGACCTTTTTTCTCTATCAAAGAACAATTTGTTCAGTTTCAGCTGTAAAATGACCGACTCAATTAGTTTACGACGTTATTCAATTAGCGCCGCTCTATCAGTTCATCTCAAAAGTCTCTCAGTTTTTTTGCGACTCCACCATTAAGGGTTTCTCAAGGCACAGTTATACAAGCCACACTCAACTAAGAAATGGACTGAAGTATCGTCAGATTGTTCTCAAAAGTTAATAACAACAGAAATCGATTTTGTTAATTGTGGAAGATGTACCATCAAATTACAACTAATCTCATGAATTTGAATTCAGAGAGAAGGAATTTAGAAAAAGGACGATCGTATCACACAATACATATAAAAACTGAGAGAGATAAAGCAGATCTTTAGAGGTGAGGAGAGGTATTGGCAGAGAAGTTTTTTTTAAACATCTTTATTTTCTGTCTGTTCAATTCACCAATTTTACAGAGATTTGCATGTAATATTACCAGAACTGGGTTAGGACATTGCAAGCGGGGAGTTCAATTATTGGAAGCTCCCTATTACTTTGTTAGGTTTGTCTTAATTTAGTCTTTTTTTATTTTGAATTTGTAACATTCTATTGTTTAATGGTTGCTTTGAGTGTTTAACAATCCTTTATTTTCAAATTTTATTTTTATTGAAGGAGTTTTCTACGGTGGGCTTGGGGTACTTTGAAATAATATCAATGTCTTCTGCTGAACTACCTAGATTAAAGTTTTTAACCCAATCCGTCTTTGGTAATTCGTTAAACAAATTTTACAAATAGTCTTCCAACGTAAATATTAAGTTTTTCTATTTTCAGTTTGATTCTCATTTGCCTCTTTGATATGAACCATGGGACGGAGAAGTGAGTATTGGTAATAGTCACTCTTGACAGAATGAATCACAAAGAGGATGTTCTCGAATGCTCTGCAAACGTTGGGATGAGCAAAGAAGATCGAGCAGACAGAAGCGCTACTCTTTGAATTGGACACGACGTGGGAGAAGAATAAGAATAAAAAGAAGACTAGCTGGCCCAGTCACGTCTCATGAATAAATGATGCGTGTTTCAACGCTGTGACAAGATGATCGTGTTGCGACTTGGAAGCAAGGGGTACCTCCAATTTCGGAAAGTTTATAGGGCCTTGCAAAGGCGATCAAAGAGGATAAAAAACACACGACAGAGCTCTTGAATATTTCATTCGCGTGTATTGGTTTCGACCGACAAGCACAACCGCATGGTTTGCCATTATCAGGAATGCAGCAGAGTGCACGGTCAGGGACGAAGTCAGCGATTACTCAGCAGTGAAAATTTTCGCTTAGAGCCGCAACAAATTTGATTTTAGGAAAAATCCAACGAACTACTTTGGAACTAAGGATCAATGGAATTGGATTAAAAAGAAATCTTCGCAGAAAGCGTTGCAATTATCCACAAAAAAACGAGCATTTCTCTAAAGTAATTTGGCATTTGTCTAAAGTAACAAGGAAATAATGTTCGTGAAATCGTGAGAAATACTCTACAGCGTTCAATGTCGATACAAAATACTGGATGGAAACGTGAAAAGAAATTTTGTTAAAATCTTCAAATTTGGATTTCCTCAAAACGTTGCTTGCCAAGATATTTCTCGAGATCAGCTTGTGCAATTACTCTCTTACAGAAAATATTTCCTTCCAGGCAACTGCGACATTACGCCTATCAGGACAAGTACAACGGGATAAAGTGATCATTTTATTTATTTATTGGAATTTGGAAACCCCAAGGCCACTGAGAAACTGCTAAGGTCAGAAACTGCTAGGGTCAGGAAAACGGCTGTCATTGTAAGGAAACTTGAGGCCCTCAACTGTTCTGAGTAGATGATAGCAATAATGATGGGGAAATGGTGGGATGAGATAAAGAGGAATGGAAGAACAGAGATATTCAGCGGAGAGCTCGGTTTGTCCACCAAATGCAAGGTCAGATCGATCCTCACATCCAGAGGTGGTGTATGCGCCAGCCATTACAATACGTCTTTCCCCTCCCCCAGACGTAAGAACTTAGGTACTCGGTTACACCTGATTCGTGGCAAATGGTACTCGTTAATCTGTCCAGGATTCGGTTTTGATTGATTGTTTATTAAATGTTTCATGAGGCATCAAATGCCTCACGGACTCCTGGAGACTACTAGCCTACGCACTAATCAGTGTATGGCATTAAAAAAACAACAACAACAAGAAAGTAGTTAGTGTCGGAAATCCTGCCACCGCCGGATCTCGAACCCTCGAACCACCCGTACAGAGATGTTGTTGTGATACCTGGGAGTAATTGAATTGAATGATTGAATTGAATTAATGCCTTATTTTACGTGGCGAGACTCAGGCCATGAGGCCTGCTCTTCCGTCTGATCCCGCAAATTTCGCTACGCTCCTTTCACCAACTAGCAGAGAAAGGAGGTATTTCTTGGGCGAGAAACAGTCGATTTGAGCTCAGAGGCGTCATTTAGGCTTGATGATCTTTTACATGCAAGTAAATCTACTAACATGGGACAGCCGGCTTTACTTCCTCTTCGAAGGAAGGCCCAACTTGGGTATAACAGTCCGGAACGCCAACCGTTACACCATCGCCGCGCGCAGATTGCGTAATTGCGAATATGAGTAAACGTGTCGCTTCGGATTTCCGTTCGCTAAAGCGCAGACTGCTGTAAATTCGACCGAATTGTAGTCGATACTCCGCCACCGTCGAACACAATAGAACTACCCGGCCAGAGAGAACGAGAATGCAGCGTCCTCGCCGTCGTTGCCGGTCGGCCGGCGCGTGGGCTCCTGCGGGCGACGCGGTGCCAGACGCTGCTCGCGGCGAAGGCGGCGGCGAAGGCGGCGGCGAAGGCGGCGGCGGCGGCGGCGGCGTTCGCCGCGCGCGTCCCCAGAGGGCGCAGCTGTCGCGCCAGTGGGCGGGGCCGCGCGCACGCGGTCCAAATCCCAGGGCGCGGCGGCGGAGGCGCCGCCGAACGGAAGAGCAAAAGCGTGTACGCGCGTTTATCAGCTGACGCGCATTTCAAACTTCTTTTTTTTTCTTTTTTACGGAGATACTTCTCCGTGTGTCGTTTTCCTAACGGGATGTTGGCGAGCAGGTACATATCCCATACATTTCGCTTTTCTTTCCTTTTTTTATATACCGAAGACGGTTTTATATAAACATGGACGCATGCGGTGACGTGCCTGTATCGCTGCACAGATGGCAGTGCCTCAAGAATGAATTGAATTTTCTCACGCAATTAAAGAGCTTCATTTCAACCTTCTTTCAAGGTGTGTTTATAAGCGAGAACCTATGTACAACAAAATAGGGTGGATGGGTGTTGAAACAAGGGTTTGATTTCGGTTTTCTGAACTTTGCAGGGCAATTCAAAATTGTGATCGGATTTATGAATGTCGACTGCGGGTCGATAAGAGTCGTGTGAGATATTGTATTCTTGCAAACCGGGAACGTATTTCCACCAATAAAGGAATATGATTCACCCCTTGGTGGCCAGCATGGGTAACGCGTTTAGAAGTAAGCAAATGTTTCTTTGGCCTCTGAATTCTCCTTGTAATGCCGTTTCTGGATACTTTCAAAATGTTGGTACTGGCTGGGTTTAGCTCAGAGTTAGCATTGCCGCTGATCTGTAGCGTCTCCTAGTGGAGGTCCTAGACTTGGAGTACCGACGGTGGCGGATTTTAGATACTAGCTTATACGAATCAGTAGTCGAATTCATCCGGTGTCTGGAGGAGAATTCTAACGTCACGATGCTCTGATCAGTAGTTTTACGTGTTTTCTCCGATCAACACCACGCGAAGCTCGGTAGAGCATCTCAACAAAGAGACCATGGACCGCGCACGATCTTTCCTTCCTCTTCCTTGCTCTTTCCTCTCTCTTCTTTTACAAACAATTACATGCACTACATTACACCCCCGCTGTGGCGGTTCCGCGCAGGCAGAAATCCCTGGAGTGAAAATCTCCTGGACGCCGACGTGTAGGTCAACGACAGATCTCACCATTCAACGTGGAAGGATCACCACCGCCTCCCTAGTTAACTACACAAACGGGACTAATGACTCTTGCAGCTGACGCGCCGGGAGCAAAGCGTCTGTTATATCCAACTTAATTTTCTCAGAAATGGCGTAATCACAGAAAACAACACAAGTATACCGAAACGCAATTTCAAACGTAATCCCTAATTGAGTCATATCCGTCTTTTTTCTTTCCCTTATCCGCACTGTTTTTAAACATCTTTCAAACTGCGCCGTGAAAATGACCGTGCAATTTATTCTTTCCCACTCCAGAAATACAAATTAACATGAAAAATCATTCTCGATTGTTCTAATTTGGAATGTTAATAATTTTTAGAACAGTTTTCATTCGATACATTGCTGACTTTGTATATTATGGTTCTGTTTCGAATACTATCTCCTGCTTTATAACTGCGGCAGTAAAGCAGAAACGGCTGCACCCGTAATATCATCAGACAACAGGTACAATTTTACTGCCGGCGGAAGCCGCTTGTAAAAAACCAGGTTCAACACAAACAGAAACAACATTGGCCTTCCATGTACACTAATGACTTAGAATCAATGAATTGCACTAATTTATGGATGCCGTTATAAATATAGTCATCTGCACAACTCTGGAAACCACTGAATACAAGGAACAAGATACTAATTTTTTAAAGGCGTATACAATATTACAAAGAGGGTCATTTTGTAAATGAAAATCGTAAACATAAAAGCAACAACGTAAAATTACTTGCATAGGAATGTTGAAAATTCAAATCGCGGGATAACAATAATATTTACTCCTGTTTTGTACGATACCCATCATTTTAGGACTTAGTTCGTTTATAAAAATATAACTACACATCTTGTTAATTAAATACATACAGAGCATTTCAAGCAGAATAATGTGAATGAAACTATTATTGCGACGTTTTACGTATTTATAAAAGGTGTAACCGAAACATGAAGAGAAGGGACAATAGAAAAAACGCTAATTGATAAATGGGCTTATATACGCCCAGATTAGTCCATGTTCCGACAATGGTGTTGTTGAATACAATATGTAGTTTATTTGCATACGCTGTATGCTATTGGTTCATCGCCTCTTTCATGAGCAGTATCATATCTTTCGAAACATCTGCATTGTATATTACGAGACTCGACCGGATGTAGAAGGAACTCCGCATCGTAAAATAACCCATTTTCACTAGCAATGTAATTATTTAAATTATTCAAACCAATAGTCATCTCGACGGGGTACCGAATCCTTGTCTCCTGGTTTATGCCCAGCTTTTCATTCGGCTATTAATGTAGTCTCTATCCTTCACAGGGTTAACATTTTTCAACTACGAACATACAAACATTGCATACAACGTTGCAAGTAATTTGCTTTTAACATGTCCAGAGGACAACGCTAGATGATTCCGAGGCTGGGAGAGAACCATCTCACAGAGAAGTATTAACAAATGAGAAAACATCACACATTAAATGAAATGATTTTCCAGATTTGTTTTTAAGCCCTTTTTTTACAAGGAGCCTCCAATTAATTTGTGAGAATCCATTATACGTCGTCCTTCGTAAAGGAGGAGCTTTCGCAACCACTGGAAGGTGATCTCACCGACTCGTTTGTTCACGACGTGCACCACGTCCTCGGCTCTGCCGTAGAGACACCGCCCAGTCCCCTCCCCCCTCCCCCCCCCCCGCCCCTCGCTGCTCTGTCGCGCCACCCTTTCCCACCCTCATCTGGACGAACACGCGAGAAGAAACTCAAGTCGTGCAGCGCGCGGTTGTCTCACGACGACAAGTTGCACTTGCAAACAGGAAGCGGGCGGCGAACGAACTACCGGCCTTCCTGTGCAGACGGACGTGGCAACAGGATCGTCACGGCTGCCGCCGTACAGGTATACGGGCGTCATGCACTTAGCAGTGCCGGCAATGAACACAGGACCAACACATTACATGGGTAACACACACATGCGAAAGAGAGATAATAAGCTGTTCATATACACACGGACCACTGGCCTGGTAAAAGCGAAACCTTAGTCGTATACTTTCATCTGCGCAAGATATTTACAGCATTGTGTAAACATCGTGGAGAAATGAGTTCTAGTAAGTTTTATATTCCGAAATAATAAACATTTTGTAATATATGGCCGAGATCGCCAAGGCAGTGGGGCCGTAACGATCTCTGACCAGACAATCGCGGGTTCGAGTCCCGCCTCGGCCATGGGTGCATTTGCGTTTGTCTGTAGGTGTGTCATCCTCTCACCCCTCAATCATCATTATTATTATTATTTGAAGGGTTGTGGGTAATAACATGGAAACCCACATGTGGCTGGTTTTGCGTTAGCAGCAACGCTACGGTCAATAATAAACTTTGTTTAAAAACCACTTGACTTTATTCTCTCAAGAAACATATCCCAAGACGAAAATTTTCGATTAATGAGAGAGTTCTAAAGCACTATTCATAACTCTCCGTTTCAGTTGTAAATTGTGTGTTACCATATCAAAATCAGTTGTTTCCGGGCTTGAAGGCCGTGGTCCAATGGAAACTTGTCCATACGTTTCGCCTGCATGGACAAGTTTCCATTGGACCACGGCCTTCAAGCCCGGAAACAACTGATTTTGATGTGGAAACCGGCCGTGAAAGCCTACATTGTATGTGTGTTACCATGTTTTTTCCCACAACCCATTATTTCATGTTCCATACCCTGGGGGATCTAGTTAAATGCTGATCCCATGATAAAATCACATGCACCTGCCACCGAGATAATGTTACTGAGCCCCGGTAAATGCAGGGTGCAGGCACGCGTGGTGCAAGATGGTGTATTTGCAAGCAAGCAAACAATCGTCCAAGCACTCGGTCCTATGGCAACCAATGAAGTATAGTGAACTCAAATCGACCAATCTGGTTTAGCTAGTGACATTAATTGCATATGATTCTATATCTTCAATTGAAATGAACCAACTTTCAAAGTGTAAGGCAAACGTCGAACATCGTCAGCACCTTTTCAGCGAGGAAATAAGAAAATCAAGACGGAAAATTCTGAAGGCGGCAGATCCTGATCTCTCACCTCAGGTTTAATTGTTTATAATGAAATTCTGTGCTTGAATCGCAATGAAACTCTCAGAATGTGATGTCGAAGAGAAGAGTCTCACTATACGTAAAGCACATCACTTCAATTCCCGGAGAAGCCATGTCTTTCTCGCTCCCAGCATATTTTCAATACGCTGTGAAAAGTCGTAACTCATTGTGTTGGAATGTTTTAAACAACTACGTTTCTAATAATGCCTTATTACAGTTCAACCTATAATTTTCTCGTGCGTTCAAGGTCTTAACTACTACGGGATAACTACATTTGCAAATCACAACTTCCACAAATTCCTGTCTAGGAGCATCCATCTGCCCATTCAATTTTTGACACGCCACGCCCTGGAGTCTGGCCGTGAGTTTGTTCAACAGCATTGCTCCCTTCCGGTAACGCTTCGGTTATTTTCAGTGTCGTATGTGACTGGTGGCAAATACGGCAGGCTTTACACATTTACCAGTACAGGAACTGCTGACCTGTATAACTGGTGTTTGCGTCTTCTCCTGCCCTAGACTGTGTGGCTCGAGCGAAGAAGGAAGCTTTTAATAGCGGTGGACGCGACTCAGATAAAGACTAGCTCAAACGTCGTCTTCAGCATCACAATCACGTTCCCGCTAGGCATGCAAGTGCAAAAATGGCCGAGGTTGCCACTCCCCCCATCTGCATCGACTGTGCAAGCCAATAAGGCACGATGCGACGTGGACAGAATACGCCAGGAGTAATTAAAATAGTAATCGTTACAGAAGGCGTAGACATCTCCATGAGGAATACGAATCTCGTGATAACTGATTGCGTCAACAAGGAATTGAGATTAGGAAAGAAATAAGAAGTACCTGATCGGAATAAAATTAAAAAAAACTATTATTATTCATTCATTTGAATCTTGCTGAGATAACTGGTGATGCACACTAGAAAATTATTTCATTTTCATACGTCACTGAGAAGGGGGAAACAATATATCCAAGAAAGCAATTAGAGCTTTGGTGCTCCATAAGCACATTACAAAGAATAGGAAGAAAGCAGAGAAATTTAATGTAAATTAATAATAAAAAAATATTTTAATTTTGAAATATAAAGCCCGAAATTTGATATACTGACCACGTGCATTGAAGCTCCACTAGTTTACTCTCAGTCTCACGTTGAATACAATTCGATCATCTCAACGGGACATCTCTTCGTAACAACTAGGATTAACACACAACCTAGAGAAACAAAGGAACATTGTGGAGTAGTAGTCAACGTACGGCACCATGATATGAGATATCATGTTACTGGAGGCTTGAAGATGGCATACAGGGCAAAATGAGTCATTCTAATTTAAGGTCTAAGGCAACGAGCCATTATATAATTTATTGACAGAACGAAATAGTACTGACTGGAAATATTTACTAATGATATTCGACCGTATTCATATTAATGTTCCCGATAGAATTCTTTTTATAATTAGCATACATCAACTGCTACTCGTAATTAGAAGCTTTATGATTGTCTTCGTCACTAACCAAGAACATACTCAGCCATGGATGCTAATACATCTCCTTCAAATTTCGAACACGTTTCGATGTTTTCAGATAGGATTCAACACTTTGAAAATCGCTGTATAACACTGGGCGATTGTCATACGAACACAAAGACAGGTAAGATAAATTATTCTGAAGGAAATTGGGAGCCATTGATCTAAGTGCACCTGCCCGCGGCGACAGAGGTAATTTGCATGTCCATCGACTGAGCGACTCTTGTCAGGAGGGTCGCAGAGTCCAACTGTTCTGAATTTTGGTGCTTTCCATTATTTCACAATCGATTTTCGAATACCGGAGAGCATTGGATTAATTTGCACTAAATAAAAAAATAGCTAGTGTATGCCTGCTTATGCGGTCTCGTGGTCCTCTTGGTCAGCATGCTCGATTTCCACTACGTGGCCCGGGTTCGGTTCCCGGTCAAGCCAAGTGAATAGTGTGAGTTTTCTTTGAAATGTCCCAGTATATGTTGCTGAGTGACGATGAGATAATTCACTTCTCAGGTTGAGAAGACCGGAATACGGCGTGGGAATGTCTACGTGCTAACCACACGTACCCTCCTTAACCCACGTTAAGTACATACATATATGCATACACACACACATCCCTGCTTATACATATATTGCACGAAGAATGTTTTCGAGTTATGTCAAATATATTAAGAACGTGAAAAAGTTGCATTAACCAAATTAAACGAATGCTAAATTTTCTCGATTCCATTCCTTTAAGCTCTCAAATCTGGGATGTCTGAAACTGTTCATACAAACTAATATTAAAATTAATAAAATTAATGAAATCTGTGAAGATTGAATAACTATAACGCAATTATTAAATTTGGAACACACTTCCCTGAAATTAAATCGATAATTAGAGATTTCATTATCTTGATTATAAAAATATTAATTATGGCGAATTTAAGAAAACTTGAAAAGTTTAGATTCATAGACATGGAAGCATTTGCTTGGATTCGAAGAAGTATTGTACTCGTAAAGAAATTTAAAAAAAAGTCAATGCACATTCTTTGATATCCCTCTAAATTTTACGAGCCAGAGACGCCCATGACGCAATCTATATTCTATGAAGATACAGATCAAGACGAGATCACAAGTACACGCGTAGCTGTTCACGCAACACATTGATGTCCGAGGGCCATTACCGCAAACGAGCGCTTCCATTCATTTAGCAGTTAGCGGCGTGAATGCCTCGTGACGGTGCGCTTAAAATAGATTCTATTGAAGTCCGCTTGCTGCAAGGATCAGGCATTGCATGTTGTGTAATAGCCAAACACCCATCATCCTTCTCAGCTTCTTTTACTTTCGGTGACTCACAGACTACTCATTTTTACCAAGAGCAAATATCTCGTTTCACTCAACGTTTTATCAGTTACGTAAATTCTATTTCTATAAACAAAAATAATTAACAAGTAGAGAGTAAATAATTCTATAAATGTCATAACAACAAAATTGTTATTCCCCTCTCAGAGCCAAGCTTCAAGGAACCTGTACCCTTCGCCCTGTCTGGCATTCCATCCACTCCTTACCATCCATCCCCACTCACTACTTCTCCCCTTTCTCCAGTTCACCAGGCCGAGACCCTACCTATCGCTAACCAGCCCGCTGTGGTAGCTATGGCCCTTCTCAGCCAGGTCTTAGGTCATCGCCTAGGTGCCGCTGTGATGCGTGGATCCTTAGCGGAATGGTGGTTAATGACAGGAAAGGGTAGTGTACACGTAGGCTTCCGCGGCTCGAGTCCATTACTTCTAGGCTGTCCGGGTGACGCCGCGTCGTTGGCAGATAGGCCGACGTTTCGTCTGTCATGTCGCAGGCTTCTTCCTACTACCCTGAAGAAGCCTGCGACTCACTCACTACCCTGAAGAAGCCTGCGACATGACAGGCGAAACGTCGGCCTATCTGCCAACGACGCGGCGTCACCCGGACAGCCTAGAAGTAAAGGAGAGGGTAGTGACTGATTGATGGAACATACCGGCGGAATGCAAATCAGCAAGGGAAACGGGAGTACCCCGAGAAAACTTGCCGCGAAGGACAAATTCCACTTGTACCCGCCTGGGTGGCCTGAGCATAGTGAAACCGCCTTAGAACCACTACGACATGTGCCCTCACCTTACAAACGCCATTATAAAATATAGGCGTATATTACAAGAGATCGCGGTATTCTTCACATCACATTTGTAGACGAGGGTCCAGCGCTCACTTCGGGCTGAGTAGATGGCGTTTGCGCCCGAAGCGGGTCTTGTTTTGCCCGTAGCCCGTCACTTCAACACCAACGGTTTGCCCTCACGTACGAACCTTCTCTTTTCAGACGATCGCGAACCTCTTCCTAAACTTCTGTCACGACCGCTACTAAACCAAATGAAAGGCCTCTCTGCGCTGTGGTGAGACATAATGATACACACTTAACCCCAATCTCTACCTTCTTGCTTTTGCCCACCTCCACCCACACCCTCAAACGATGTTTTTCTGCATTTCTGACGTTAAATGTTTAAATAAAAAAAATATTAACGTAAGACACTTAAATCTGAAAGGGCGTGACTCAAAACTATCAAGCCTACACAAATTTGAGAGCCTCTGTAAATTGAAGCATTGTTTTCCTTGTGGAATCTTACAAAAACGAAATTATTAAAAAGTCATTGACCAGATATTTTAGATCCACTGAAACGAAACATTTGACATTCGTAAATAATTTCCATGGAATTCCATTCCGAAGCCTATTCATCGCTAGAGGTTGAAGGAAGTTAACAACCTAAAAATTAGATTCTTTTATGATATTAATCTTAAACTTATCAAGGCAATCTGAAATTGCTTGACGATTATCAGTAAATTGAAAAATAATTGCATAAACAAACAACTAAGCAGGTATTATTCGAATTTCTTTTCATTTTTTATTAATTTAAGAAATTAGCCGAGTCAAATCTCCAATAATTCAAACCAATTTGTCCTACCTTTTAGTTTCAATTTGGTTCCATTCGATACATAAAATTACAGGTTCCATTTTTCGTGCGGTAGAAAATGTAAAAATTTCTGAAGTACCTAATTAAGTAACTTTTGTTAAGTAAAATAAAAAATAGTTCATTACTTTTTATCTAGTAGCATATTCTTACTATTCTCCAAGAGTCGAATAAAAATTATATATATATATATATATATGTATATATATATATATATATATATATATATATATATATATATATATATATATATATATATATATATATAAAACTTTAGAGTAGAAAGTACGCTTTTTAGAGTAGAAATATGAGCAGCAGTCCCGCTGAGTTCTTCTGAACGAAGAAAGCATACAAACAAATAATAGGTAAATGAGAGAAAATACATCTTGTTAAAGGTTCGTGTATTAAAACAAGGCATCGGCAGCTCGCTCAGCAAACACGTGTGTCAATAAGGAAGTAGGACAACAAAGAGATGCATCATTCAACAAAGTATCATTGAACATTTCGAGGAAATTACATAAAAAACGGGCCAGTATTTTTAAATAAAATGAAGAAACTAACAATGCCTGAGGTGAATGAAAAACTAGCTCATTTCCAGTTGGTCCTACATTTTAGCAGGTTGATTATCCTCAAACTCTATACAACATATTTCCCTTTCTCTGCCACGACCATAACCTACACGTGTGACAACCTGTCTATTCCATTCCGTTTTATACACGAGAGCGGTTTTCCTCTTCCTCTTTGAAGGACTTGTCTGGAGTTCATTGACCTTTTGAGACAATAGCAGAAGGAGCAAGAAGAGGAAATAGGAATAGTAGGTTTCAGAAAGAGAATAAACGAAACAAATCGCATGAGATATTGTGATAAACTCTGCTGAAAGGAATAAATGAGAAGAGGTACCTCGTTAACGTTCAGCATAACAGGAAACAGGAAATTGACTAGGCAATTAATCAGATGCTTCCTTTTTTTTCTTTCGATTTTTAAGTTTTTAAGCTATTTTATGAACGACAAAAATATACGTACAAAACAGCGCGAACTAAAAAAAAAAAGTAGTGTAATCATCTTATTTATCAAATCGAAAGGAAATGAATTCAACGGCAGGCAATAGCATTAACCGGATGCGACGTGCGAGAAGAAAAAGAAGGAAACGCGAGGTGAGACGAGAAGAGGAGGGTGGTAGTCGCGGAGGAGGAAGCGGCGGCATGTGACCTGCGTGTGGGAGAAGTCGGAAGTGCGTAAGGCCGTGCGTACAGGCAGCTGGGAGGGGGGAGAGTGGGGGAGGGGGCGGAAGAGAGGGAAAAGGAGCGTCCGGGCACCGCCCCCGACGCCCGACCACCCACGCACTGTCCGCCTACGATGAAGCGCGCGGTCCGCGGCCAGTTTGTAAGGGTTGTGCGAAGGTCCGTTTGTTAGGGTTGTGCGAAGGCCTTTGGGAAGGCCCATTTGTAAGGGTAGTGCGAAGGCCTTTGCGAAGGCCCGTTTGTTAGGGTACTGCGCAGGAATTTACGAAGGTCCGTTTGTTAGGGTACTGCGAAGGCATTTGCGAAGGCCCGTTTGTTAGGGCACTGCGAAGGCATTTGAGAAGGCCCGTTTGTTAGGGTACTGCGAAGGCATTTGCGAAGGCCCGTTTGTGAGGGCACTGCGAAGGCATTTGTGAAGGCCCGTCTGTTAGGGTAGTGCGAAAGCCATTGCGAAGGCTCGTTTGTTAGGGCACTGCGAAGGCATTTGTGAAGGCCCGTTGTTATTGCACTGCGAAGGCATTTGCGAAGGCCCGTTTGTGAGGGCACTGCGAAGGCATTTGCGAAGGCCCGTTTGTGAGGGCACTGCGAAGGCATTTGCGAAGGCCCGTTTGTGAGGGTACTGCGAAGGCATTTGCAAAGGCCCGTTTGTTAGGGTACTGCGAAGGCATTTGCAAAGGCCCGTTTGTTAGGGTACTGCGAAGGCAATTGCCAAGGCTCGTTTGTCAGGGTACTGTGAAGGGATTTGCGAAGGCCCGTTTGTTAGGGTACAGCGAAGACACTTACGAAAGCCTGTTTGTTAGGGTATTGCGAGAAGGAAAGATCGCGCGCAGTCCGTGGACTGTTTGTTGGAGTACTGTTTCTTCATTTGCACGGTACTGGTCGGAGAACTACTCGTCAGGTGAAAAATGACTTCACACACCGGCTTAGCTGGCTGAGGTCATCAAATGATGCCACTACAGTGCCTTTTAAATTGAGCCAATGAAAAAAAGAAAGGGATTCAGAAATTGTTTCGGTATTCTGCTTCCCTTCATTCCCTTCTCTTCTACTGGTTGGTCTCCTCCATTCCCTCATGGACTGGTGAGGTGGTGATGGCGGTGAAAGTCGAGTGCTAAAAAGAGATGTACATCCGGGCGTGTCAACTACTTTTGTCATAAGTCACGTGACTCCATTGCACGTTAATAGCCGGAAGGTGACAGTGATCCTCTTCCCTGGGAGTGAGATCCAACCTCGTATACATCGGGTATTTTACTCAAGGTACTACCTCAGCGGGACACCGCCCCGGATGGGAAAGGCTCTAAACTACCCTCCCGACAAGCGTGGAAGATTAGTGCATGCAAGTGTAAGTCTGTAAGGAGGCGAAGTCAAAAATGAGGAAGGATTGATCATGAGTGGTCCGCGGCCCCTTTGTTAAAATTTTGCAACGGCATTCGCCTGATATAAGAGAATATATATAGTAGAGTAGGTAGTTAGAGTAGGTCGAAAAAAAAACACAAAATTTTAGTTGCACAAGGAACCAATCATTAAAACATTTTCCGGCTGAAATCAGCGACTCCCAATGCAGAGGTGAAGCCGCTGAGATCTGCCAGAACGATTCGAATCCAAGTCGCTCGACGTTTACTACTTGCTGGATGCAAAAAGTCTACATGGGAAAATCTTCCTCTTCCTCCTCATTGCCCCATATTGTGATGACTGACTCATAAGTAATTTATCAATTCCCTTATCAATCTAAATCTAGTTTTTTCTTCGACCATGTACGAAATATTTAACATGGCTGATATTTCCTTGAAAGTGGCTGTTTAGAAGTTTTCTCAGAAAAAGGATAAAATTTCGCAACTTAAAAAACAACAACTTGGGAGTGACCCATAAGAAAACATCTTCGCGATCTGGTTGTTTAAAATACACAGAAAGGAAGTTATTTTCTTCAGAGTGCGTACAAGATAACGGCCACATCAATTCAGGAATTAATGCTGGCGTCAGTGTGTATCCTGCATTCGAGATGTTGTCTCGCTGGGGCTCTTCACTGGGGCTCGCGTTCCCTCTTTCAACGCCTCCACTCCCATCAACAAACCAGAGTGATGGTGTTTATAAGCGCACCCTCTGGCGGATTGGAAACAACTGCGAAGGGCCCCACTCCTCGAATCCCCTTTCTAAATGAACACGTCTCCTTCGAAGGGCCACATCCCTAAGTATGGTTTCCTTTGATAAAAACACAGCGCAGATAATGCTAAACACTGATAATTAGCTTATCTTGATTCATTAAATAAATATTTTTATTTCAAAACTACGAGTTTTGTTAGTTCCTGACGCCATAATCACACTTGCCAGAGGATAAACTGGACCTGTAAAATTACCTATTAATTTTAGTAAAAAAAATTTGCAAGTATACTGTTAATCATCAGCATAACTTGTTAATCCTGCCCCAAGATATGATTTACATATAGAGTACGCCCTATGTGTGAGTGTTCCATAAGTTCTAATAGCGGCTATACACCAAAACTAAACAAGTTCGCTTTTCGACTTTATAAAAGCGGGACGAAAAAACTTGAAAATAACCAATATTGTTAGCGGGCTAGTATAATACACATGTTAATCCCAAAAAATTAAATTCGGAACATGGCTGAAAAACAATTAGTTAACCACTACAAATCCAATAATAAATAACTCATTTTAAAACTTATGCTGATCTTGAAATGCGAATGTACAGACATTTAATCGATTTAGTACATAAACGAACAGTTTAAAGCGCTTCTTCGACAGGTATTTCAACATTATGAAGATTGCATCCCTCCCAGTTGACTGAAAGTTTGATGTACTGCATACTCTAAGAAATGTCTCTAAATGGCGGCTTTTCGATACTCTTATCGGGCAAAATTATGTATTAAGACATTGTTTAATTGAAACATTCTTTTAAATTCTCCTAGAAGGTATATAATTCCAATTAATCGGGAAAAAGTCGCATTTACGAGTATAACACATCGCAACAAAATAAAATAAGTGCTTCTGCCAGCATGATCAAAATAGAGTAAAACCGTTTTGATGTTTGCGTTCATAAAACAAATTTAAGAAATTTTAATATTCATAATTATGGATCATAATATTTCAGGTAAGAGATTAATGCTTTTTCAAATTTTTACACAAGCGTTTTAAGCCTACCGCATACACTTGCGAAGGTGCACGTATCACAGTTTCGGAACACCTCTTCTTTTTGCAAGATGTCATTGTCATACTCATTGCTACCATCATTAAAGGTAACGCATTGATGGGACTTGGGGTCACCCGGTCAGAGGTGGTTCAAGACGCGAAGCAGGCCAAGGTGTCGCTCGTGGGGCGTTTCTTGGGTGGGTGGGTGGGCGGTGGGCGGGCGCGTGGTTTCGCCGCGTGTGGGGCTTCAGCAGCGCTTGACCCCCTCGGTCCTCAGGCGACTTACGCGGACCGACGACATTTTCGTTTCAGAACGGCTTTACCTCTATTACGAACAGCAGCTACGTAATATATTTTGCAGTTATGTATTTGGTTGTTTGTGTTTGTTTCGCTGTTATGCTTATGTATTTCACTGTTTTCTTGACGTCTTTTGGTGTCAATGTTTGTGTGAGTGTTGGTGTGAGTGTTGGTGTGAGTGTTGGTGTGAGTGTTGGTGTGAGTGTTGGTGTGGGTGTTGGTGTGGGTGTTGGTGTGGGTGTTGGTGTGGGTGTTGGTGTGGGTGTTGGTGTGGGTGTTGGTGTGGGTGTTGGTGTGGGTGTTGGTGTGGGTGTTGGTGTGGGTGTTGGTGTGGGTGTTGGTGTGGGTGTTGGTGTGGGTGTTGGTGTGGGTGTTGGTGTGGGTGTTGGTGTGGGTGTTGGTGTGGGTGTTGGTGTGGGTGTTGGTGTGGGTGTTGGTGTGGGTGTTGGTGTGGGTGTTGGTGTGGGTGTTGGTGTGGGTGTTGGTGTGGGTGTTGGTGTGGGTGTTGGTGTGGGTGTTGGTGTGGGTGTTGGTGTGGGTGTTGGTGTGGGTGTTGGTGTGGGTGTTGGTGTGGGTGTTGGTGTGGGTGTTGGTGTGGGTGTTGGTGTGGGTGTTGGTGTGGGTGTTGGTGTGGGTGTTGGTGTGGGTGTTGGTGTGGGTGTTGGTGTGGGTGTTGGTGTGGGTGCTGGTGTGGGTGCTGGTGTGGGTGCTGGTGTGGGTGCTGGTGTGGGTGCTGGTGTGGGTGCTGGTGTGGGTGTTGGTGTGGGTGTTGGTGTGGGTGTTGGTGTGGGTGTTGGTGTGGGTGTTGGTGTGGGTGTTGGTGTGGGTGTTGGTGTGGGTGTTGGTGTGGGTGTTGGTGTGGGTGTTGGTGTGGGTGTTGGTGTGGGTGTTGGTGTGGGTGTTGGTGTGGGTGTTGGTGTGGGTGTTGGTGTGGGTGTTGGTGTGGGTGTTGGTGTGGGTGTTGGTGTGGGTGTTGGTGTGGGTGTTGGTGTGGGTGTTGGTGTGGGTGTTGGTGTGGGTGTTGGTGTGGGTGTTGGTGTGGGTGTTGGTGTGGGTGTTGGTGTGGGTGTTGGTGTGGGTGTTGGTGTGGGTGTTGGTGTGGGTGTTGGTGTGGGAGTTTGTGTGCGCGCGTGTTTGTGTGTGTGAGTGTTTGTGTGTGTGTGTGCGAGTGTGTCCGTGTGCGCGTGTGCGCGCGTGTGTGTGCGCGTGTGTGCGCGTGTGCGCGCGCGCGTGCGAGTGTGTGTGTGTGTGTGTGCGAGTGTGCGTGTGTGTGTATTCAGCGTGTGCGCGCAATTTATTTTTTTTCCAAAGACCAGCAATGTTTTATTAACAAAGAATGTTTACATTGTGATTATACTCGTAATTCATTGAGTATTGAGTATATTATCTACTCATTGAGACTAGAATTAAATATTTTGAATCGAAAGATCATCTATTCGTAATTGCGTTTACTTAAAAGTGCAATAATTGCATTCCTTCTATGTTCAACTTAGGAACTAAGATTCTTGCCCGTCAAAAGAGCTGCCCAACCGCAATTAATTTAAGGGTTTTTATTCAGAGGAGATAAACTACACAGAGAGAGACAGAATTTATTTCATATTACTGCTGTTAACAGTAAATATCGGAAACCTTTTTAAACATAAAACAAAACAAAAACAGGCAAATAATACGGCATTCGAACATTTCTCTTCGATGGTAGTATATACAAGTGAATTTAAAACTAAAATGAACTTCAAATAATACAACAAGAAATACAGTACATAAACGTAAATCCTATCTTGGTTATTTGATAAAAATCATCTGGTAAACACATATTCGTATGAAGCAACTACCTGTCGTGATACGTTGAACTCTACATCTTCGCGTGAACACCCCTTTCTGGATTTGGAGGATAAATGTCCAGGGAAAAGTCAGGGGAAGTTGCCGGTTTCCCCAGGAGGACAAATAGCTCGTGCGGGCGCAGTTGGACACGCCTGATGGTTAAAGAGCCTTTGAAAATTGACTAGCCAAAGTTTGTAACAATAAAACAATAACAATACGTTTTAACTTAACCTTAAATTGTCCTTGAAATCTACAGACACTAAAGAAACTATTCGTATTTCAGGAAGGAGTGGATTTTTCAACTCGTATAGTTTGTATAGATCATTAAATTATAACTGAATATATACCGAAATATTTAAATTAATATTAACTATACACTACATAGCTGTAATTTTTTTATCAGACTTTTTTTCGGTTTTGCTCGTGACCCAGGCTATTCAAAAACCATATTTGGAAGACAGTTCTTGTTTCCAATCCAATTAGCAAGATTGGACATTAGAGACAATCACATATTTCAAGAAAAAGAGAAAGCGCTCTATCTTGAGGCTAGGTCGGCCGCCTTATTGTGTTCGCAAGATCTCGTGAAAAGGTGCTGCCATGTACGCTGTCACACGGAAAGGCACCTTTCGAAGAGTGATTGCTGACGACCGACCAATTGGGTCGTGGAGGTGGCGCAATTCCAAAGAGTCAAAAGAATTAGTTCACCCCTACTCCATTATAAAATGATACTCCGGTTTTTATGGAAGTGTCAATAGTAGACAACGAATGAGTATTATGATATTTAAAATTAATAATGAAACGAGTGAGAATTATGGAAACATTGTCAGTTTTCGTCTTAAACAGAGCCTACTGTCAAGTTTCCCTAATCGAAATAAAGAAAATTCAAATCTAACTTCCTTGCGATTAATCATTTATTATGAATACAGTACAACATAGTTCGTTTTATGGGGCATTATTTGTCTGTCCTGAAATCTGACGATTTTTGACAAGCGGTTTCCATTCGTAAGCATCAACACATTATTGGCCAATAAAATAAATGAAGACATTCAGAGAGAATAAGAAACAAAGTGCACGTGAAAAGCAAAAGTGTCTTGACAAAATGGTTTCAACTTCTACAATCAATTCCGAACGTCCTGATGTCAGGGAATAGGAAGGAGTAGATTTTGGCCCAACAGATATCAACTGCCAAGACAATTCTAATGCCAGAATACATAATATATAGTAGGTGTAGAGTTTTTAAAATAATAATGTTGAATATTTCCGAGTCCTAATAGTGAAGTGACAACAGTTTGGGCGAACGCACCCTTCCTCGCCTAAATTCGCGACCATGTGCCTCTTACCAACGCCATAACCATCAACTGATTCAGAAACACAACTAATTCTTAAAATGTCGAACGTCTCTTTGGATTGACATGTTTTCGGACACGTCAACTGCTGTAATCATTAGTCCAGACAGTGTAGTGAATGTTTATAGTGCCAGGAGTGGGGATGTTTCTCCCTCGTATGGCGCCGACCTAAACGTCGCTTCGTATCTCCGTTCAGATGTCTCCCCTAAGCGGGACCAGCCCCAGCCGGGACAACTTCTAAGCAAATTTGTGTAAGTAAGAGGTCGGATGGAACAAGGAAGAGGAAGGAAAGATCGCGCCCGGTCCGTCACCCGTTTATTAGGGAACTGCTCCGGCATTCGCCTTTTGTTGTCCGGAAAAAACACGGAAAACGACCGATCAGAGCAGCCGGCCGCAAAAATTCTCCTCTAGAAAGTAGTTGAATTCGTTCTAGCTGTGTAGCTACTGTCAAAAGTCCCGCCACCGTCGGAACTCAAACCTCAGGCCCTGTCGATTAGAATCGGTCCAGAGGCAGCGGCAATACTGAGCTAAACACAGGAGGTAAGGTCTCTTTGGACAAAAGTTTGGGTGAAATTAAATCATTCTTTTTGAATTCTAAAATTTATCTAAGAATTAATCATCTTTCAAATTAATTTTCCCACCAAGTGACATCAAGAGTGTTATATAGTCGATATATATTTTAAAAAAACGTACGATCCAGGTGTCCACTTACAAAGAACTATTAGCAAAGACCTGTCTCCTCCGCCCCTTGTGCCAAGGGGCCAAACCCCAAAGACCACCCGTTCCGTGAACCCACGCCGCGAGAAGTTAATTACACGGTTTAAAATCTGGCGCAAGCGCCACGCGGCAGCGATTACCAGCGATCTCGGAGGCGGTTTTCCGTTGCGCCGCGGTGCTGGTGGTGGCGTGGCGTCTCAAATTCCCGGCCGGTCGGCCGGCCGTTGCGGCGCGCGCCTCGAGGGGCCCCGCCCCCACCCGTGCCCCCGCCCGCGCAGATAAGAAGCTGGGGCGGGTGGCGCTGCTAAGGCTTCCCGGAGCAAGAGCCTCGCGCCGCCGCCGCCGCCGCCTTGGCCTTCTCCTCGGCCCAGCGACCGCCCCGGACGGATTTACTCGCCCCGCCACGTGCGGCGCCTCGCCGGGGACACGGGCTTCTGCATTTCATTCATTGCCGTAATAGAATACACGAAGCGAAATGTCAATTATGAGGTCAAATAGATTATAAATAATGTTTAATAAAAATAATGTAAATCATAAATAATGTAATAAGATAAAACAATAGCCACTCCGAAGGCTCATAGATAGGGAGATAGCGAGAACCCCAGAAAACGCCTACCACAATTCTCCTCCAGGTATCTATCTATCTATCTATCTATCTATCTATCTATCTATCTATCTATCTATCTATGTCTCTCTCTCTCTCTCTCTATATATATATATATATATATATATATATATATATATATATATATATATATATATACCTAGCTTTAAAATCGTATCAATCTATTTATCGATCAACAAACTCATATGGTCTAAAAAGTTGAAAACAAATCGTTCACGTGAACGATTTGCTACTAGTTTCTGTGCAAATATTATCCTTTTATATATTTTACAATAAATTGATTTGCACTATTGTGTAGGTATACACTATTTCAATCGGTCACTACAGAATTTTCTCATTAGATACTAATTACATGACTAATTGACTAACATTTAAAGTGCCATCAACATTTGAGATCATCAGCGGGCCATGTCAAATAATTTGCAATCCGCAATATAGATTTAATCAAAAGACCGTTTAAGATACAACCATGACGCTGCTAACTAGAAGAAATTTCAGTTTCCAGCCTTAACCCCAGTTTAGTCTTAATTCCCTGCCATGTCCCAAAATTCCATAATATATCCCAGATATTTCAAAACTTTTTTCTTTCAACAAATATAATAATTAATTGGGAACTTAATTAAGTTCAAGCCAACTCATTGAACGCCATATTCACTTTCTTAACTTCCCATGAAATGTTAATCTGCTGACTTCACGGATTTCCGGGTTTGTAGGGTTTATCGAGGCCCCGGAGCAGAAAAGCGAACGTCGAGTGTGGAGAGAGGAAGAGAGCTCGGGGCGGCCGCCACGACGCCGCCTCCATTAGCCTGTTGTTCCCCCTCCCCCAACCCCCACCCTGCAACCCGAGCTGCCCCCTCCCCGCGCTCCATTCCCGTCGCTCATTTGCGTGGGCAGCGTAGCTCAGAGTTTACACAGGCGTTAAGTGTTATATGGAAGTTAAATAAAGGAAACGCTCACTTTCCTCGCAAGTCACGTACGACGGTCGAAATGTGACACTAATAGAAGTGCATAAACTGTGTCAGTTGTCGCACTATGAATGGCGTTCCCTGAACACTGATACCCTCCGGATTAATCCGGATTTTTCCCCCTTGTACAACTCGATAATCTGTGATCTCTAGCGGTGCCATGAGGATGAGAAATAAATCTCTGAAAACATCTTATAGAACGAAAAGAAGGTGCTTCATATTTACGCCCGACTTGTATTGAACTTCTGGGACAATCGCGTAGTGAGTAGCAACGCACTGTTAGGAGGGTGCTGATATCACATCACATCACTGATATTCGAAGGGAAGTCGTATATCCCGCGTGCTTAACAGTAGCATGCTCGACCATCCTTTCAAGTTCGGCAAAATACGCATGGTAGAAATGGGACTTCATATTTTTTTACATGTTTGTACCGATTAAGTGCGACCTTAACGAAACGGTCGCTGTTGAAAATGGGTTATCAACTCTCGAAACCACGAAAGGAGGATGCCATGAAGTTGAAGAAAAAAAAGCGATAAATGCTCACAGTGCAGCTCACCTCTCATAATACATGGTGAGTAATATAGTGTGAAAAACCTAGTATGGCGTGTTTCGCATTATATTATCAATAAATAATTCCTTGTCATTTTGACTTCAAAAGCATATATTCCACTTTAAACATATAAAATATAAATAAAAATATATACATTTTTCGATTTCAACACAGTTGCATATCACTGCAACTTCGTGTACATTTCGGTGACCAGAAACACTGCTGTAGGCTCGAAAGGTCGTTAGCTTCATTTGCGAACAGTGAGAGCCCTCGTATTCTGACGGCCTGTTGGGGGCCAAGGTTTGGACGACTTCAAATCGGGCGCGATGGAACGACCGAGCATGAATGAGGGCTTTCTTCATTTTCACCCCAATTCGATACTCTTACAATTGCTTTGAACCTTTTTTTTTTAACCTAAGTACATTTTTTCTTCGGAAATGATTAGAACTATCCTCAGAGCTTAGATAACGAAAACTTTCTGGGCGTTATAAAAGAAGAATCGTCAAGAAACTGCTGTGCAGAAATGAAGCGTTTTTCAGCAAAATTACATTAAAAACATTTGAGCATCTAATTGAGAAGTCGGTGAATTTTTTCACATGAAAATACTCACCTTATTAAGCAACGCTCTATAAATTCGGAATTAAAGCATATAGCGAAAAAAAATCGAGTTTTTCTCGACAGTTTAAAAAAAAACTAACGTTGATATCAAAGGACTTGTCCGTTAGATTCCTTTTAAGGCCATCCTGAATATGGTGGAACATCGCAAATTCAACATCCATTACTTTGCCTCACTCGCATTTCAGCTCATCTCAGTATTTTCTTTTTCGTCATTAACAAGCTAGTACATCAGCGTCCTAATAATAGCTGAGCTAACAAGACTCAATCGCACCGATTGCGGCCGGGAAACTAATAATACCCAATCATTGGAAGGAATGGGTGTCTCGCCCATGTTCTTTCTTTGCCTTCAGAATGAAAAGCCGAGAGATAGTCAAGTGTCCGTGGTTTGCAACCCACTTAATCTTTCGTGCCCTGTTGTAATAACCAAGCAATGAACAATAATTATGGGGAATGAATGAAATTGTAATGAAGGATGATAGGTGATAGCGTGAGATGAAGTAGAAGAAGAGTGGGGGTGACTTGAGAGGCGAAGAAAACCAAGAAACCCCTCGAAAACCTGTCACGAACTAGTTGTGTACGCCACAAATTTCTTGAAGAGCAATCGAGGTATGAAGTTCGGATAAATATTTCATTATTAAATGGCTGATGCGTTGGCTGGATATATTGCTCCCAAAAACACTTTCTGGAAAGTCATAAAAATCTTCTGAAATCTCATGACCCATCTGGAATCAGCATAGACTTAGTCAGTGTGTGAAGGGTTTAATACGTTCACAAGACGTTTTGTTACTGCTTTCGTTGTACGATTACATTAGATGGAAGTAACACGTGATATGTAACGAAATAATAATTGTACTTTCCTTTCTTAATTAATCCTTGGGTTGTTCTGATTGTTGCGGATATACTGATACGAATCGAGTAGTAGGCTTGTGATACACGGGCCACACATTGAGAAACATCAAGAGTACACATGTGTAACCTCTAACGCCTAAACGTCGTTGGCCGGAGCTGTGCGATGCATTTCAATGCAATGTACTGCCAACCTCACAACAAGGAAAACAATAAGTAATTGAGGTCTGCATGACGTGAGAGGAATTGAGAGTGCCTGAAACAACCTATTCGTCCGTTAATAGACTTTCTTCTTAAATAGTACTTTTGGGGATATTCAAATGTGCTCCGTCACACGAATTTGAATTTTCAGCTGATAAATTGACTTTGAGAGAAAAATCCCATAGCTGTTTTCACATTTCCTTTTTTTACAATGTTCCATTTAATACTTTTCAATAAATTTAATGTTTTTAATAAGACATTTTGAAATAAAACAAATGTGTACGTACAATCACCATTCCAATTTATACTGCCTATTAAGGAATTTTTCATATTATTTTCGCCTTTCACGTTCAATTTAGACGGTTCAAATACGTTCCAATTTAAATCCCTGTAAAGTACATACATATCGCTTACGAATCTTTAAATTTAGGTCCACGCATTAAAGCTTAATCCAAGCAACTATCTAAAAAAGGAATATTTTTTTTTTTACCGGGCAAGAGTAATGATGTTTCAAATCATTCCCGTTTTTTGGAAAAGAAAAAGGATATAACGAAAAGGTAATAAAAAGGGTATAAAGAAAAAGGGTAAAACTTGTTTAAGAAAATATTTTTGACTTTGTTAAAACCTAATTCATAATTAGGTTAAAACCTAATTCATAAAAGCAATCATAATTAAACACAGATACTATACGCCACGGATACCAGACCAGTACCTTACAGAAGAAGAAAAGGAGGAAGAAGAAGAAGGAAGAAGAAAAGGAAGAAGAAGAAAAGGAAGAAGAAGAAAAGGAAGAAGAAGAAAAGGAAGAAGAAGAAAAGGAAGAAGAAGAAAAGGAAGAAGAGGAAGAAGAAAAGGAGGAGGAAGAAGAAAAGGAAAAAGAAGAAGAAAAGGAAGAAGAAGAAGAAAAGGAAGAAGAAAAGGAGGAAGAAGAAAAGGAAGAAGAAGAAGAAAAGGAAGAAGAAGAAGAAGAAGAAGAAGAAGAGGAAGACGAAAAGAAGACAAAGAAGAAGAAGAAGAAGAAGAAGAAGAAGAAGAAGAAGAAGAAGAAGAAGAAGAAGAAATCTAGTATTGGCGCCATGGCACCACTGGCAACGCGGAGGCGCCGCGCTAACCGGGCATCGAGTGCGCTTTCGCGAAGTGCGAGTGTCCTTTGGAGCGGGGCGGTGGGGCGGGGGGGGGGCGAGGGGGAGCTGAGCACGCAGGCGGCTTCCGGTGCGCGGCGTCGCGTTGCCTGCTGAGGCCCCGGCGCAGGCGCAGGCGCTGGGCTGCTCCGCGCCGCGCTCGCGTTGGCACGCCGCCGCGCAGAGACGTTGCAGGTAGGAAAAAAAACATCCATGATTTTAAAATGGATAGTTTCGAGCACACACGTCGATATTAGGGAGTTTGTGCCACCTCCAACGTAAAGCACTATTGATCTTCAGCGCATGCGCAGTCGAGGTTTCGCACCACTTCAGTGCCATCTGCGCATGCGCACAAGATCGATATTGCTTTACGTTCGAGGTGGCACAAACTCCCTCTAATAATATCGATGTTTTGGTTTCGATGTTTTCTTCTGATCGGTATATTTGTTCAGAAACATCGATGTATTCAATAAAAAATTTTCTTCCTCATGATATAAATAAAATTTCAAGTATCTATATTTTTTTCTTCTGGATTGCTCGTAATCAGCAGCCTTTCACAACTTTCACTGTTGTCGATTCCCAGATGGTATGAAAGCATTTGCTGGTCGCAACCTTTCTCTAGTGTTATAACATTTCTTGATTATTTTTTACGTGGTAATATCGTTAAACTATTTTGGACCCAGAGTACATAGAACATTGATTAGAAAAATATTATGACTGTCAAATTTAAGCTAGAATATACATGAAACTAATATTGTCGTGTTATGTATCGCATTAGAACCAGGATATTTTACGTGGATATGTTCCATCATATTCAAAACATCGGAATTTTAAACATCGATGTTTTGATCGACATCGAAAACATTTTGTTGATCGAAGTATGGACGATTTGCTAAAATTTGCCATCTCTATAGTTGCAGAGGCGAATTTACAACCTCCTCGCCCTCCGGAACATCGACGCACTTTTGTATGCAAGAGACGAAGAAAGGTAAGCATAGGCGTGTGCCTACAACAAGAAAGGGGGCAAACTTATTCGGCCCCTCTAGGCACCCTTTTCCATTTAACTTTTGTTTTAAATTTACGTATGACAGATTTTCTTGATAATTAAATAAAACCTACCACGAGGAATACAAAATTATATCCTTAATGATTCTATTAATAAAGACAATTCTTTTTGTGCTCAACCATAAACAGAGTCGCCAGAGTTTTGAGGAATTTATTTCCCAAATGTCACATCAATTCCCCAAAGCGTCAGCTTAAAAAAGGGGGAAATGAGGAATCGTTCATATTTACAGAAATAGCCTGTTTTATTCTATATGCCTACGGGGCGCCTTTCAAAATGTTCAGAGGGCTGTGCTCTCCGCCTTTACAGCTCACGATATTCAGGAGGATTTATGAGACGTCTATTTTGCATTATGAAAATATCGCCCCGTACCTAAAAAAATCGTCGGAGTGAAAGCCTTTTGGAATTACTAGCCAAAGTTGTAAGTAACTTTCATGCTATTCAAAATTACTATCGAATGTCATATATTACAAAAATAATATAACTCTTGAAGGAATGTCAACAGTAAACAAGTCCAAGGCATATGGCCTCCGAATTAAATTTGTTTCTACGAGTCTAAAGCCAAGGATTTCATAGTCTGCCTGAGGCTGTATAATTAAGAGAACTCGCCCAACCACTACACCATTTACTGCAAAAAAAATTCAGTGTCCTTGCACACCTTCACTACAGCCGAAATTGAGACAAATTTCGTTAGCAATCAATCATGTAGCGTTTTTGCGTTGGTCAGATCAACGGACATTTTTGATCCATTATGTTAGGAACGCATTGCTCTAAAACTTTCTAGGTTCCACTGGGTATACAAGCCACCTCCCATTTGGATGATTTACTTTCTAAATTCTTCATTTTACTTTCAAATGCTTGGGGAAATATTATTTTTGTTGCTGCGGACCCTATGACCTTTTGAAATGAGATATGGCTAGATTTCGGCCGGGCAATGAACCGGGTACTCCAAGGCCGTCTGGGTCACGAGTATTAGTTGCGCCGTTGGGCGCACTGTAAAAAAAAGGTTATTAGCGATCTTGTTTTGGGGAACCACGGTCCGAAAATAAAAAGAAGAAAAACAGCGGCCGCTAGAGCCGGCTGTACACGTGGAGGACCAAGTGATTGTCCTGAAGATTGGAGATTCGAAATTGGGAATCTTCGCGATTTTTTTCCCGCATTCCAATCCCTAATTTTAAAAATCTCTTTACGTCTCTGGTTCCACTCTTAAGCTTTAATGAGTGATTTAAATGTGTGCTAATTTAATGAACATAACGATATTTCATATTTTCAAACAATTTTCTTCGACATTTTATATACATACGATCATAAAGAATATTACAATTTTTATGGAAACCTATCAAGAAATTTGGTGTTTTTTCTTTGGGCAGGTTTTATTTCTGACGTGTGATCAAATTTTAGGGTTCGTTTGAATGAAATTTCATGACTGATGGAGTCGACATATTTGGGGGACACCTTGGATTGGGAACCCATTTGTACTTCGGATCACCAATGTATAAGCAAAAATTATATTATTTTTTCAATATTTAAACCATCCCAACGAAATGTTGCTGACGCTTTCATAATAGATTTCTTAAAGAATCAATCTGCTTGTTTTAACATCAGAAAAATGAAATAATTAACAGCCTTTTTAATTATTAATATCGAGTCCCAACCCTGAAGAATTTTAATTTCTCTCTTCCTGCAACATTTCCCCTTCTGATCCACATGTTTTAAACAGTTAGATAATAGGAATCATAGCGAAAGCCTACCGTAGGATCGCCGCGCTGTGCGTCACGGACGCAAGACTGTCTCAGAGGAAACGGAAATGCAGAAAGGAAAGACGATGCGAGTGACGTCTGGGAAAGGAAAGAGCCACTTCGGAGTCACCTGCACCGACGGGTTCTGTCGCCCCAAGAACCCGATCCGCGCGCTTCGACGGCGAACATCCCCAAGGAATGTTGGAATCCGGACTGCTTAGCGTCAACAAGCCCACATACTGCTCTTGAAATGAAATGTGAACAAAATGCATCTTTTACACACGTAACGTTGGTTTTGGTGCCGTATTTTTATACATGCAGTATTTCCTCTTTTCTCCTTTTAACTTCAAAATGTTCACATTGAAACCACGTCCTTCTAAGTAAATCGTTCTTCCTGAATAGTGCGATGCCATACACAACAGAACGAGTAGTCTGGTAAACGAATGCAATGCCTATGCATAAGTCGGATGCATATGCGGATGCATAAGTCGACATTTATTGCATTTACAGAATACGGATCAAAGTGCCAAATACACATATTTCTTCAAAATGAGTTATAATAATAATAATAATATTTTTATTTGGCTACAATTGGCTGATTGCCAGGTGGTAGCCATAACCCTACAGTTTTACAATATATGAGCATTTACAATTCAAAAACAATTTACCATATAAAAACAATTTACAATACACTCCTTTCGAGCATATACACTCAATATATAAACATACACAGACCTGTATACATATATACACCCATACACACACATATATACATATATATACTCATACATACATACACATACATGCACACATACATACATACACACACATACATACATACACATTCCTATACATGAATTCTCACTCTCACGTTCACACATAACACGAACACACACACACTTGCCCTACATATTATACATGCCTACTTTTAAATGAAGTACATATATTTAGTTACACCTAGTAAACATGCACATATATACATATACATAAAATTAACCAGTTACACAATTTGTTTTTTAAATATAAACACAATGTGAATTTTTAAAGTTAGCTCTTTAAGCATTTAGATTTGCTTCCCACCTACTGTCGCACTTCACTTCACTACATTACACTACACTACACTACACTACACTACACTTTCACTACATCTTTCTTTGGTTATGCCATATAACTAATTAAAGTGGCTTTCCACTGCACTGCACTGCACTGCACTACACTACACTTTATAATAATTTACAAATTGTGTATTCTGAACTGTGCGGTAAAATACATCCTCTACAAGTATTTATTTAGTCGTCTTCTAAAAACACCAACAGAGCCAGGAAAAGGCTCTACGACCGCTGCAGGGATTTCATTCCAATTTTTAACCGTACGGTTTACAAATGAATATTTCCCTATGTCGGATCTCTGACATCTACTTTTTATTTTACATTTGTGATCGTTTCTCCCAACTCTTAAAGGGGAGTCCAGTCTTTTCGTTATTTCTGCCCATGCAGGTGACTTACTGTACGCCTTGAAGAGGCAGCACAATCTGGCTTTTTTTCTTCGTACACTGAGGGCCTCTATAGGTTTTGGTGGATTTGAACTACTCGAAGATCCCTTATTTATGAATTTGATTGCTTTCTTTTGAATTTTTTCTAACTCTTCAATCTGACCTAATCTGTATGGGTCCCATCCAGCTGATGCGTATTCAAGAATCGGCCTAACTAAAGATGTGTATCCTATTTTTCGACTCTCCATGTTTCCCTTTCTAAGTGTTCTCATTACAAAGTGTAGTGACTTCCACGCTTTTCGGGCAATAGAAGTAACGTGTTCCCCCCATCCCAAGTCTTGGCGTAATATGACACCCAGATACTTACAACACGATACTTGTGGAATGAATACGCCTCCCATTTGGTATTCTAAAGAAACCTTCTTTGCTGATTTCGAAAAGCTTAGTGATTTACTTTTTACGGCATTTATCCTCATTTTATTAATGGTAGCCCAGGAATGAATGTTATTAAGATCGTTTTGAAGTGTGAGGATATCTTCATCCGAATCTATTCGCCGATAAATTATGCAGTCGTCCGCAAATAAGCGCATTACTGACTTAATACAAGATGGCAGATCGTTGATGAATGCCAAAAACAACAGCGGTCCTAAGACACTTCCCTGGGGGACGCCGGACGTAATTAGAGTTTCCTCTGAATATTCATGTCCAACTCGAACTTGTTGAACCCGATTTATCAGGAATTCCCGTATCCATGCTATTACGCGATGGTCAACTCCCGTAGATGCTATTTTCGTAAGTAGTATATCGTGCGAAACAAGATCGAATGCTTTTGAAAAATCTATAACAATTGCGTCTGTTCTCTTACCCGAATCTAAAGTTTCAGCAATATCTTGACACGTTGTAATAATTTGGCTTTCACACGAGAAGGATTTTCGAAATCCATGTTGCCCTTCGTATAACCACCCTAGTTTGTCCCATTCCCGACGCAAGAACTCAGCTACCAGATGTTCCATTTGTTTGCAAATCACTGACGTTAGGCTTACTGGTCTGTAATTGGAAATGCAAGAACGACTTCCGGTTTTAAATATTGGAACCACTATAGCCTTTTTCCAATCGTTAGGCACGCTACAATTATTTATGCTTATTTCAAATAATCGCGTCAAGTATGTAATCATCGGTTCCCCTCCAATTTGTAATAATTCTCCAGCGATACCGTCAAACCCTACGGATTTATTACTTCCTATATTGCGAATTCTTTGTCTAATGAGTCGTGGTTGTACTTGAAATTTTTCTCCTTCATTTGTTCCGAAAGTACTGGGAGTAACCGATCCTAACCCGAATACTGATTGGAAATATGTACTAAAATGGTCGGCTTTTTCTTTATTTGTTAGTACAACTTTCCCGTTTTCGTCTTTAAGTGGCGGAATAGATTCTTTGTTACCCCTTTTTTGTTTTATGTATCTATAAAAATTTCTCCAACTAGATCGCTCGTTTGATAGAATTTTACGGAGATAATTTTCTTGCGCTATACGTTTTTGCTGCATTAATTTGTTACGTAGATCTTTGAAGAGAGTCGCAGTGAAAAGACTTTTCTTGCGATTAGCGTACGCTTTTCTGACCTTTCTTTTTAGTTTTCTGATATTAGCCGTGTAATACGCTGGATCACTATTATCTTTAACTATCTTAGTTGGCACAAACAACTCTCTGCCTATAAACATTATTTGTTTAAATGAGTTCCATATTTCTTCTACGTTTCTACCATGTGATTCCCAAATGCCGTAGTTCCCTAATAAGTATTCCTGAAAACCTTTTGTGTCAGCACGACTGTACTGAAATAATAGTTTTCGTGTGTTTTTCGAGTACCTGGTTCCCTGCCACGCCACCTGCAAAAGCACGCCCTCGTGGTCACTTATACCTGGTGTTGTTTCTTGAGCAATCAACATCTGCTCTGGGCGAACTAAAAATACGTCAAGTACCGCGCTAGCTCTTGTAGGAACATCAACTACCTGAGTTAATCCGTTGTCCCAAACGAGTTCGTTAACGAGGGATTGTCCATAGCTTTTTGTATCTACCACACCTTGCCACGATATATCCGGTAAATTTAGATCTCCACCAATTATGAGATTTCCTGAAAGTAGCCCCGGATTTCTACTTATTTCTACTAATTTATGTACTGTTGACAAGTTCTCGTTAGGAGCACGATATACCGCAACTATATTTAAGATCGTATTGTTCCCCATTCCCCGTAACTGAACACCTAATATCTCATGTACATCATCTGTCATTATTTCAAAACTGTTCATGTTTTTTCTTACGCAAATGAAAATGCCCCCTCCTATTTTATTTTTACGATCCCGTCTGTATGTAATGAAACTCGAACTAAATATTTCTGCGTTGTTTATCTCCTCTGTGAGCCAAGACTCTGTACCTATTATTACATCAGGCCTATGTGTGTCAATTAACGTTTCAAATTCAACTATTTTCGAGCGGATACTCCTACAATTCACCTGCAGCAGTCGCAGAATACCCTCACCTGTACTGTCGACGTCCCGCACAGCCATTTCATCCCGCGCTGCCGTCTCGTCCCGCGCCGCAGTCTGGTCCCGCGCCCCCGTCTCGTCCCGCGCCGTCGTTTCGTCCCCCTCCGCCGTCTCGTCCCACGCCACCGTCTCGTCCAGCGTCGCAGTCTGGTCCCGCGCCGCCATCTCCTGAGTCACAGTTTCACCCCGCACAGCCGGCGACTCGTCACTCACTACCTCTTCATCCCGTACCGCCGTCTCGTCTTGTGTCGCCATCTCGTTCCTTGCCACCATGACACCTCCCGCCATGTTAGTCACCGCTTTTCTTTCTCAGACAGTACACGGCATGGAGTTGCAGACACGCGAATAAAGCTGTCCTAAACTGACTGCTCCTCTTCGATTTAAGTGGAGTCCGTCGCGACCAAAGTCGAAATCTTGCACCCAGGAGTTGGGGTCAACAAAATTGACCTTATGTGCTTCGGCAACCCAGCTCATTAAATCATTCACGTGGCCGATGCGCTTCCAGGACATGTCTCTGCGTCGTAGAACACCACTTACTACGATAGAAGCGCGTGGAAACTTTGTCTTGGTAACATTGACAAGATCGTAGATTTCTCCCATAATATATTCATTTGATTTTGCTTTTAAATCGTTAGTACCTACGTGAAGCACTATTTTATCGGGAGTTCCAAGGTCATGATTTTCCACAAATCGCTTCAATTGCTCCGTACGGATGCCCGGCAAACATTCCACGCGTAATTTGTTGTCTTGTTTTGCCACGTGTCGCACTATAGAGTCTCCTAATATAAGACAGGAGCCTCTAGCGCTCTCATCTACAGGTTGAGGCACGGATGGAGTATCAGTTTTATCTCTCAACTCCGTCAGTTGGTCATTAAGGGCTTTATTGGCCACCTTAAGATCTGCGATTTCTCTTCGCGCGGATCTCAGCTCTTCTTCCAGGCGTTGCACATAGTTAACCTTGCATTTGGGACAAACCCATCCCTCAACATTCCCTCTCTTAACGTTGCCACAACTTTTGTGGAACCAATCGCCACAGGATCCACATCGCCAGCCCGAAGAGAGGTTCTTGCCGCACCCACGACACACGATTCGGATTATTTTTTCACACGCACTAGCCGCACTGGCCACTGGACCGGGATTTTGCTCGATTCCCCCGATCACTAGCAAAATAGCAATCACCGTCGCACTCAACGAGACTGCTCCCAGCGCACCGTCACCGCGCCACGTGGCCGGTCCCTGGTACGCGCGCGCCGCACACGAGGAAAGGCGCCCGGCCCACGCGCCGATGCGCGCCCGGTACTCTTGCAGGTACGAACCCATCCTAATCCGCAGGAGCTCTCGAAAGGAACGTCTGCACCCAACGACCGCCACGACAAGAATGACGACCAAATAATGTTGTCCAAATAATATATTTCAGAGATGATAGAGTTTTTGTATAGTTTCAGCATAATACAAAAACAGGATGAATCAATGAGATTTTGTGTTTTTGAAGCTCCTCTTACTATAAACCAAAATGGGAGGCGAAATAAAACGAAATGTTCTGTGCAGTCTGAAAATATGCTGAAGCCGAAATGGGCGCTGTATTCAATCTCTCCCTACATTTGCATGTATCTTCAACCGTATTAACAATGAAGTACTGCACTTTAAAAGTATGTTCCAAGGGAATTAGCATTCCTACCAATTGTCAATGGTGTATGTATCTTGGTACCTTTCATAGTACAAATATATAGGATGAAGAAGGGAAGGTGAAGAAAAGAAACATATGGCATTCATGTACTCTACCTATTCAACGACTTGCAAATCAGCACTTCGACCATTAATTTTATTATATTTTATGTAATTAATCGGACGTACAGCACACATGCGCAATCCCCGGCAGTGAGGTGGCCACAAGGAAGGACTCACCTAGGTACAACACTCTTGACCGCAACGTGTAAAATTTCCACGAAACCCGAGCCGATTTTTACCCGCCACCACGATATGTTCGCATCAGCCAGCTGGGTCGTTTCGAAAAACCTTTAAGCACAGAACTTTAAGCGAATGCATAGTTACGAAGAGTCGAGGCCAGAAGACTAACGACTTGGCCGTTGGGGAAGACAAACGGCGACGACACGACGACGGCCCGGCCCGGCCCAGTGCTCTGGAGAGCGGCGGTAACTCATAGGCGATCACAAGGCGCCGCGCCCCGCCCCGCGCCCCGCCCCGCGCCCCGCCCCGCGCCGCGCAGCCCTTCGCACGGCCCCACTCCCACTCCGTCACTCGAGCACGCTCTGTTTAATCGCTGGCATTTGTTTCTGCAAACGCACACTACGTCGCCTGTTTTTCAACACGAGCGATCCGCATCTTGCTTTCTCACCATCACACAACAAAAATACATCACTGCCGCTAATACTCATATTAACAATGATAATAATTCTAACAACAACAACAACAACAATAATAATAATAATAATAATAATAATAATAATAATAATAATAATAATAAAGTATTGTGTCTCTATGTTTGTGAGTCCATTCCATCATTTCATCATCATCATCGTCATCACCATTTCCACCCCATCTCCCAAGGTTTACGTCCTTGGGGTGTAAAAATTGAATCAGCAAAATGCTGTTCACTCCAATAGAATAGTAACGAGCACCTACCCCGATAATCAAGTCTGAGCCCGGTGAGATGCACGTATCGCGTGGTTCCATCCATGATGGCCGATTCGCAATAATAATAATAATAATAATAATAATAATAATAATAATAATAATAATAAATAACAATAAATAATAATAATGATGATGATGATAAGAAGAAGAATAAAATGAAGAAGAGAGGAAAGAAAAGGATGAGGTGAAGGAGGAAGTAAAGACGAGGAGAAGGAAGAGGATGAGGGAAAAATGGAGGAGAAGTCGAAGAAGATGAAAGTGCCGGTGGAGGAGCAGAAGAAGAAAAAAGAATGAGAAGAAGCCTCATTAGATCCAATTATTAGCCGTAAGAAAGATTTGATATCTTGACAAAATTAGGTAGAGGAATATAGCCTTCTAGGGGCCTTTCAGAAGGAAGAATTAAAAAGAACAGCGCACAGGATCTTCAGGTTCCAGAGAAAGAGAAAACTCAAAGGATTAAGAACGTCCATAAAGATTTGGAAAAGGATGGGATCGCAGAAAAAGATTTAGGACCAGAAAAAAATCCGGAAGTGAAGAATCTGGTTGAAGAAATATGAAGAACACAATAACGAAAAGAGGCCAAGGGACGCGAGTGAGTCAAACCACGAAAGAGGTTGGGGAAAGAGAAAAGAATGACGGAAGTAGCCTATTGTTAGGAGAAACAAAATTAATAATAATTCCTAGTAAACCTAAAATATATGTACAGCACATTTTAAAACGGAATAAATGAGTATACAAATCTTGGCATCATTTTCAGTGCCATTCTTTACACGTAACTGACTTTTGTCTGAATCTGCAGTTATCGGTGTTCTCAAATTAAAACAATCTGGATTATTGAACGCAGGTCTGGTTTCGAACTCCGTTCACCGTAGTTATGTCACAAATTTCAACATTGTAAACTTAAACAGCGTACTATCAAAATTGTTTTATTCTAGATACGCAAATTACTACCTCCTTATGCTTACCATCTGCAAAAAGGTAAAGAGTTGACAAAATAATTTCGTTCTCGTTTGCAAGTAGGCATCTCATTATTAGACAAAACACTGGGCAGGATTTTACTGGAGAAAACAATTACCGAGTTTTGACTTCGTGATTATCATTAAATGAAGGTATTGTAAGAAGGGGATTGCTTCACCAAGTTCATAAGGTGTAATGGGTGACCAGACGTTCAACCGACGGATGCTTCTCAAGAGACTTTGAGTTTGGCTTTCTGAATTCTAATGAAGGCGGTAGCGAGACGCGTCTCCATTCAAAAGACACAATGAATGATAATTGCCATTGAAACATGAACCACGAAAGTCTCTGCGGTTCCTTATTTGGGTACTGTGCCGCACCCTGCATCCACACTTCACCAAAGACACATACTGTACGCGTATGATATGAAGTAGTTAACCGGAAGAGATGAAGATCCCGAGTGAATGGTTAAGTAAAGGCATAAATATTAGAAACTTGAAGGAATAATGTGGAACAGTAAGGAAACAACCTGAGGATAATGGAAATCCACAGAAATGTTAGTCAAGCACAGAGTTGCCTAAAGGATTTCAGGATTAATAGCAATTGTTTTTCTTCTAACTTTTTACCTCCCAGTCAGAGGAACTGTAGTGATATCAGTTCATGCTCTGAGCCACCTTAGCAGGTAAGACACAGTCAAATGTTAGGAGGGAAAAATAAACTTTGAAGTAGTTCCGCAACCTCGTTGCTGACTAAATCCAAGGTTTTGGGAACCTAGAAAACAAGGAAGACCCCGATATAAAATATTCTCCGTATTATTTTTCTGTAATTGCAGCGTCGTCAATCAAATATAAGAGCATGTCTAGAACTTAGACGGCGTATATGGATTATATGTACAAGATTCTATATAATAACATTATACAGCCATATACAGAAACTGATAATTAAACCAACGCATCTGGAAGCTTTTAGAAAAACATTACCTCCGTCTAAAAGCGCAATTCGAGCAGATTGAACTTCAAAACAGAAGTTTGTGAGAGAAAAGAGCCCAATCTTCAAAGGCCAATGTAACTGATGTGCACAAGAAAAAGTGGAAGAAAGTTCATCACGGAAAACGCCTACGGAGAAGAAAATAATCAAGGCATCAAAAGACGAAAAGAGTGAAAATAGAAAAAAAGAAAGGAATTTAAGCAGGATAGGAAAGGCAGAGTTGGAGAGGAATTCCTTATATTGTGATATGTAGACCGAGATTAATATAATAAAAACAAAATATAGTAAACAAAATGAGTCAAATAAGAAACCCGATTTCCCGGAAAGATGTTCTCGGAGATTGACCGCAGTCTTGCCATGTATGGATCTTCCTCAGGCGACGATAAGTGATACGTCTTGTGTGTGTGTGTGTGTGGGGGGGGGGGCGTGTTTCCTGTCATGTGCGGTCTACATGACGCTCGTGAACTTTATGCGATCGGTGATATGCTAACCACAACAACCGCAGCCACCGCCTGCAGGACCGACCAAATTCCTTCAAAAGGTTGCCAGCAGCTTCACATACAAGAGTTTATAACGCGGGGTAACATTTTAAGGGACATTGTTTTTGAATAGTTAACACTGAAGTTTCTTGAAAACCAATGTTCTGGTCACAAGGTAATGTGAAATAATTTATTTTTTTCTCTTCTTAATTTTGAACAACAGACACTTTTTGCAGGAACGATTTTAATCCTTTTTATGCAGGCTATTTGCAACAAAGATTTAATGACAGCAGAAAAGGGTGAATAACTGTGTCAGAGAACATCGTATGATACCTCGAGGATAAGAAGGATACTTCAAGCGAAATGAATGTGCTAAATGACAGTTGATTCTAAAAAAAGGTGCTTATACGAAGGAAAATGAACTCTCGGAATGAGTTGTACCGAGGGGGTTTAAGGTGCAAGGAAATTGAACAAAACGAGATGCCAGCTTCAACGATTTTCACAAGTTTAAGCCTACAGTTTCAAGTGTTCAAAATGCGTCAAGTGTAACTAAAAAATCGCAAAATTAAGTGAAAATAAGACGAAGTACCTCTTTTTACGTTTTTATTTCCCTTCATTATTTTTTTAGAGATGATTCCCATTTATCCTCAGTTTTACATTTAATATATTTTATTTTTCCCCTTGCTTATAATCAAAGTCAGGGGTTACGTTCCTCACAAAATAATAAGGAATCGAAATAAGCCAAGAGGTAGAAGGTGGCAATACAACCAAAACCAACAAATGACTATGGCTATAGTGCTAAATTCGCAAAACGGAGAAACAAACTCTCTTACATGTGTTTAGAATTAAAAAGCATACCTTGTAGTTAAAACTTTAATTACCATCTTTGGGAATAGTCCGTTTATCCAAAATTTATTAACCTAATAATTGTATTCTCATTTTTGTCTAATTATTTACATTCGGGCTTAAATCATTAGCTTTGATTTACTGATATTTAACGGGAGAAAGTCCTCGGAAATAACCTCAGACATTCTGGAGTTCTACCTACTTTAGGCTCTCTGGATAAATATAACGTACAATTCTTGAACCAAAACATTGGTATTTATTTTATCAATCTGAGTACAGAATTGGAAACATTCACACATCAATTCCACTCTCAAAAGATATTCGAGGTTTAAAGATATGATTTATACCATAAAAATAAATGCTGAACAAAGGAACACTATACGTTTAGGAAATTCTTCGTAACATTTGGAGTGCTAAGTATGAACGAGAAGACTGTCTTAAAAAAGTGGAGCAGCGATGTTTTCAAGCGTCAAAACGACTGTTTTCCTGTTAAAAATGTTTCGTTAAAACTCTGCCCATGAAATCCAGGAAGTCTTTTACTACATATTTTTACAGAACGTTTTCCTCTTTCGTGCAATCTTTCTGCTTATTCACGTTTTAATTGAAAAAGACATTAATAAGAAAACGTTCTAAGTAAATTATTTTGTCTGGCGTGAAATTCTGGGTTAGCTACTTTTTATAGGAATTATATAGTAAGGCTTTGTGTTCGCAACAGAACCTTTTTCCTTCTGACGAGAGTAATCCCCTCTGGGAAGAGTAATTAAGAATGTCACTGACAGCTGACCCCTGTTTTCAACACTTGCAAGAAGAATATTCCTATAGGAGTTGGTCACTATTATTATATTGTACTAACAAAATTACACCTCACTGCCGTCATCGCTGCTACAGCCAGGAACTCGTCCCAGAATCGACTCATCATTCTCGACTCCTAGCTCGGCATTAGTTTCGACCCGTTTACACCACAGCTCGCTCTGTCCTACTCTACCCCGCGTCGCGAATCCAAACAACGCCCAGTGACAATGATGCCCACGTGAATTGGGAATTGTATTTAACTGAAGCACCATTTTGTGCCGTACTCCCAAATAGAGGTGAGTTACAACGAAGTGTATAAAAACCTTCTCCCCGAAAAAACACTTAAGATATGATAAGTTTCATGGAGATCGATCAAACTGTCTCTTGTCTAAGTAAGAATGGGCGCACTGTCAATTTTCTTTTCAGGGATTATAGGATACTTAGAACCCCCTTGACCGTAAACAATAACTTCTTAGAAACATAGGTTCAGGAAATTTCGGGATGGGGGTGGTGATTCCTCCTCCCCCAACTGATATTTCCCTGGTACCAATCGGATAAACAACGGAAAGCTACCGATCAAAGCAACAGGCTGCTCGAATTCTGCTCCGGGTAACGGCTAAATTCGGTCAAGCCATATACCCTAGTGTAGGAAATTCCCGAGACCTCATCAAAACTTGAACCCTAGGTCCTCCCAATTAAAGTTGCTTTGGTAGAAACACTTGTCACTGGGCAATCTGTCAGTTCCTATTCAGTAATAACATTAATAGAGGCCTCTATCATTGTTTTGTCCGTGTGTTGGCGGATTAGTTACTTTCTCCTAAAGGAGAAACATAGTCGTAAAATTAGAAGCTCTTTACCCTACATTGCAAGTGTAAAGAACTCTCCAGTACAAAGTAAATTCGGAAGATGGAATGGTACTGGGAAACTTCGAGCGCCAGTTTCTTTCTTGTTCATATCCAAGAAAGATAAATTTGTATTCCTCTCCTTTAAGAAGAGACATCAGAAATGAAACTCATAGTTAATTTGTCTATCAACAATCACATTAATTCATCTGTCAATCAGGAATACAACTGTTTTTTCACCTCCACTTTCGCTGAAATAATTCTTTTAACACTCTTTTACCCAAAAGGACAAAATGTCCTTTTTGGCGGGTCATCACCCGTAAAAGTTTATAACAATTCTCTTCTTAATCAACACATGTGCGTCACGGGGAACATTTTATCTGTCTTCTCAGTCACGAAAGGGCGAAAGCAGGAGTTCGTGGCATGGCGTCCGGAGACCACAGTTCGCGCACCAGTCATTCCACGTCTGAGGGCCCAACCAATCCATGCGGAATTTAGATCGACAAAACGCGTTCTCGGCAGATTTTATTGTGTTCTTCCGCTTTCTCTGTCTCACATTCCTCCACGATCGTTATGACTGTCTAGTCATTACATCACTCCTGCACCTCAACAATAGTTAAAATTGCATCGCTAAATACACACACAAATCGGACACGAACGACGCGGGATCAGCTGAAAAAGCACTTCTCGACTTCGGTGGCCAAGCGCGGGAAAAGGGTCGGTCAGCCCCCTCGCCTGCGTGACGTACACTCGGAGCGAAGGACGAAGGGCGTAGGGCTTCCGCTGCGTAACACGCGCCACCCTCAGCCCTTTGCCCATCCCGCGTCCCCTGCCGCGTTCGCCCAAGGAAGAACCGGCTGCGATAACCCAAGGCATCAAACGAGTCACTGCAATGTATCTAATGATGAGGTCCTAGCCCCGGGCTGGCTGCTCTGTTTCCGAAACAGTACCCTAACAAACGGGCCACGGACCGCGCGCGATTTTTCCTTCGTCTTCCTCTATCTTCTAACCTTACTACTTACACACACACACGTAGACTTACATGCACCACACATTTCGGAGAACCAGTCAGGAGCTTAGAGCTTGTCCCAACTGCGGCGGTGTTCTGCTGGGGGGAGATACCTGGACGGGGAATACCCCGCAAGTCTAGGTGAAGGTCGGTACAGGGTCTCACCATCCACCGGGAGGAGAACACCATCACTTCCTGAGATTAAAAAATCACTACATTAACGGGAATAATGATCATAGCAGTTGACAAGCTCAGAAACACGAAATAATCATTCGAACTTTCCTGTGTCGTGGACACGCGGGAAACAGTCGATTAAACAATTCAGTTCATAGGCAGGCAAATTGACAGACAGATATTTACACACTGACGGAGACAAATTTAGATACTCACACATGTGAAAAACAGACTTCAACGAGAAGCAGTGAACGGGCATGAGCGCAGGGCAGACAGTCGTATAAGCACAACACAGGCAAGGCAGACATACGAATGCAGGTGGATGGATAGAGGGGTCACACATGACCCACAAACGGACGTACCGACTATCAAGGCAGACAATTCGGCGAAAGACAGCTGGCGCGGGAGAATAAGCAAACAAACACACAGACACCAACAGATGAACACTCGTTTAGACGGACACAGAACCTGAATCAGACAAAGCTACTCACCTGATCAAAGAGGCAGCCTGTCGTATACAAACACACACATGAGTAGGCAAATAAAAGTTCACTAACTTCACAATACATACGAATCACTTGTGTGTGTGTGTGTGTGTGTGTGTGGAGGGGGAGGTTAAAAAGAGAGAGGGAGGGAGAGAGTGAGAGAGGGGGAGAGGGTGGGAGGTAAGATGGAGGAAGAGAAATAATAAAAGGAGTATAGAAGATAAAAAATGTATGGTAAGAAATTCCACAATGAGACATGAAATAGAGAAAATCTACAAAGCTGCGATAATAATTCAGAATGCTTCTTAATCTCGCCTTAAGCGTTCTATTCTCTACTCGTGATCAGGTGTTTATGCAAATAAGTTCTCAGAAGGGATTAAGTACTTTTTTCTTGAAAGTCATGAATTATGTCTTGCCTATGAGTTGGAAAAAATCTTTACGAGATGATGTAAATGCGCCGTGGGTGATGAATAGTAAACAGCGTGATTGCATAAATCATTACAACTAATATTGCTGTCAACTATTCAATTTTAATTATATTGTTAGTAAACCACTGTTGTTAAAAAGTGTTCTTTGCCTACGAGAGCAGTTTGAAACAAGCACGACCCCCGCTGCATAACGAAATCCAGCACCGAGATACCGTCGGCTAACGGATTTTCCTCAACCAGGTATCTCCCATCAGTAGCGGGGCAAGCTCTCTCTACCGGACTTCTGGCATGAATGGTAATGTAGTGTATTTTAGTATGAACATAAAGTGTGAGGATAGGACAAGGACTTGGAAGGAAATATCGCGCACGGCTCGTGGTTCGTTTTTATGGCACAGCTCCGGTATTCGCCTGGAATTGATCGGAGAAACCATGGAAAACTAACGATCAGAGCAACGGGCCGGACTGTGCTAGCTAGCTAGTGACTCTAGCTAGTGTTAAAACTACTGCCATCGTGAATTGAATTGAATTTGCATTATTTTACGTGGCAAGACTCGGGACATCAGGCCCGCTCTTCCGTCTGACCACGCAAATTTCGCAACGCTCCTTTCACCAACTAGCAGAGAAAGAAGGTATTTCTTGGGCGAGGAACTGGCGATGTGAATTTAGCTCAGAGGCGTCATTTAGGGTTGAGGATCTTTTACATGCAAGTAAATCTACTAACATGGGACAGCCGGCTTTACTTCCCCTCCGAAGGAAGGCGTACGAAGGATTTTTTCGCCCTTAAAAATCCACGGCTTCGAACGGGTTTGAACCCGCGAACTTGGGTACAACAGTCCGGTACGCTAACCATTACACCATCGCCGCCGCCATTACACCATCGCCGCCGCCGTGTGGACTCTAACACCAGTACCTCCCGGCCAGAGGCACTGCAGTGACAGCAGTTGATGCCCTGAGCCGCGTCTCTCGATAGGTTGCTCTGGGCGGTGGATGTAAAGACACCGTTATGGGCAGGGCCTGTATTAGATAAATATTCGTTTCTCTCACAATAACGATTATAGAAATTAAAAAGATTTTGGCGACAACATAAGAAATACAACCTTCACTTGGAAAGTTTTTTGACGTGTAACCCCAAACTCTACCCAAAACAATTCTACAAAATCCTAGTTCTTCAAGTAAAAGTAGGCATTTCTCAGATACATGGACACAGTAAAACTGTGTGTTACAATACAGCCATCGAAACTTGAAATAGAGAGGCATTAGAAAGGGTCGTAAGGCATTTGAAGTGAAATATACGTTCCTGCACGCTCTGAAACCCGTTTCACCACCCGAAGAAAATATTTTCGCCTTATTTATGCATATTCAACACCTACCTTTTCCTTCTAAGGCACTGGTTCGCCATCGCGGTGTGTCGTGATATGTCAGAATATCATTACGTTTTGGCCAGGAACATAGCCAAACTTTGAACTTTAATTGGCAGTTTGTACCTATGAAAATCGATGCGGCATTTCTGATTTACGAATACGACTACTTCAATAAGTATACGAAATATTTTAGTAAAAGGCAAACTGCCAAGGTACCTGAACATATTCAAATCAAAACTTTGTGATAACAGCCGCTCCGTTTGCAAAATGGGGTGAAGACTGAACACGAGCGTTAGTGAGTTTTTCCGTCTCACGTCAGGAGAAACACGATTCTCTCAAAACATGGAGAGAGTTATTAATTACGTTAATGGAAAAATTCCATATAACACTTTATAAAGGTGAATGCCGAATTCTACATACGTAATTTAGAATAATACCGAATATTTGGTTTCAATACATCGGCTTAATGATGTCGAGAATTTATTACGAAATATTACTATTTTGTCAAAAAATCAGGATTTGAATCGCAAATCAGTTATTATTTTCAATAGAGTATGGATTTCTGCGGTTTTCAACTTGAATAATTTGGTGTCATATTGATATTTGATTATTATTTCTTATGCTGATATCTGAAAACTTACAATTTACCACCTCGTCACTTCATCTTCACTTTGTGGTTCATATTAAAAGAAACAAACCTATTCATCAAAACTCTTGTGCCACACGTGTGCACATTTGAAACGCAGTTTTACTGCTTCTTAAGCGTTATATCTTTTACACGTGCTATATTTTTACATGTTTTGCGTGAAAAGAAGTTATAACATGAATAGATGAAAAAGTTGCTAATGTTTAAGAGGTAAATTTCCATTGTGTATAAAACTTCATAGTTATTGACTTTTCTTTGCATGTGCCCGGGAAGATCGTAAGAAACGCATCAGATAGTCATCAACTATAATTACATCCAAATAAAGTACTTGAATATTTATTGGTGAAGATTCTTTATAATACTTATATAATTATTATTTATAACCGTAACTATCAGGTGCCCGATCCGGTGGAGTCGTTAGAAAGAAGAGCGGGCATGATAAAGGGTAGCATATTTTTAGGTGCACCACTTTTTCTCCTCGTCTCTTTTATAACGTAGGCAAATGCTTCCTTCCTCATTCATGCGTCACGTAATTTAGTGACGGCCCCTCAGTTGACGTCCGTTTTTGCACTGCGCGTTGGCGAGTGGGAGAGGCTGCAGAACCTCACGACCACCTCGACTGCACACGCTGTGGCCGTCGGAGCTCGCCGCTTCCCACTAACCGGCTGAGGTGGCTCAGGGAATCAAGTGTTGTCACTGCAGCGCCTCCGACCAGGACATCCTACGGTTCGATGGTGGCAGGAATTTCGACACTACCTACAAAGGGAGGTCGATTCCAGCCGCTGTCTGGAGGAGACTTCGAGCGGCCGGCTGCTCTGATCGGTAGTTTTCCGTGGTTTATTCGATCGATACCAGGCGAATGCCGGAGCAGCACCTAAACAAACGGGCCGGAGACGAAGCTCTTTCCTTGCTCTTCCTAGCCATATCCTAGCCCGTTACCCATACCCTCATTAACATGCACTTCACTACTACACGTGTCCAGAGACCACTCAGAGGCTTATATCTGTTTCTACTGGAGTGGAGATACCTGGTCGCGGAAAACCCGGCTAGTTGACCTATAGGTCAGTACCGGATTTCGCCAACCAGCGGTTGGAAGACCACCGCTACCTCCCACAATATAAATATTCTCTATACTTCCGGAACTAATGACCTTAGCAGTAGACGTGCCCAGAAGCATCGATCCATTTCCTACACCACCCCTCACACAGAAGTGCGCACTCGTTACCTTATTGTTTCTATACGTATTTCTCACGATGAACGCATGAAACAACCTCAAAAACCCTCAAGGATTTCTACTGGACTCTGCTAAAAATGAGAAAAGCCTGAATGTTAACTGGCAAGATGATCAACGTAGTTGCCACGCTTCTTCAAGTTGACACAATGTGACGGAAGGCATTACTATTGCCGCTACAGTAAGTAATGTTCCTTATTATGAATCCAGTTCATACACCTCTACTGGTATTAGGGATAGGCTAGAGTTTTAATAATAAAGTTTTAGTTGATATGAGTGATTGTACAATGAGAAAGCAATGGGAAAGTCACGAATCCACTTTTACCACTACAGTTTCCACCTGGATTGACGGGGACATGAACCCAGGTACCCAGAGCCAGTCGCTACAGTAATAGTACGAGTACTAGTACTAGTACTAGTATTAACAAAAGAAATAATATGTATATATCTGAAAACGGTTTTTAGTTTTTCCTCAATAGTTTACAGTCAAATTCAGACTAAGAATGAAAAAAAAGTATTCATCGTCATTGCAGAGAGAACAAGGTTTTTTGCGACATTTCACGTGCGATATTCGCATGACTCTTAACATCAACATAAATAAATCTTTAATGCATTGGAAGTAGCAATATTAGACCTCAAAACAACTGTTTTAGGCATCTGAAATACTTGTGACAGGAAACCTACCACCTGGAACCAGGTCACTCAGCGTGAAGTTACTGAGCGGTCTCTCTGTAGCAGAGGCTACTAACGAAATAATGCACCGGTCACTCTTTGGACAATCATGTACATCCACATCGCCGAATAGTTTAGTGAATGCGTGTGCCTTCCGCACGGCGAGGGCCCTGGTGGCGCGCATGCGCCACGCGAGTGCGCGCGCCGGGGCTGTCGCGTGGGGCGCTCGGAAGCGCGTGCTGCGGGAGATTACAACGCGAGAGAGCTCACGCTGCGCCTCACAAAAAGGCGCTCGGCTGGGCGCCGGGAGGGGGGAGCGGGGCGGGGGCGGGGCGGCAACCGCTCTGGGCGGTCGTCCCTCCGCCGGCGCTGCCTCGCTCCATCCAACTCCACTCCCCTCAGCCCGCTTCAGCCCTTCCGATGTCGCTTCTCCCAGAGTTCATACTTGCCACACCACCGCCCCCTCCTCGCCCCGCCACGTCATGCCTCGTCACGCCGTGCCCCGCTCCGCTCCCCTCACCGCACTCCGACCCGCCCCACCAAGCGCCCCGCCACGCCATCGCCCCCTCCTCGCCACGCCACGTCACGCCTCGTCACGCGAAGCACCGCTCCGCGCCCCGCACCGCACCGCGCCACACCCCGCCACGCCACACCACACCACGCCCAGCCCCGCGCAGTCACATAAGGCCATGCCCTGCCCTTCCTCTCCGCGCCCCGCTCCGCTCCGCCCTGCCACGCCACGCCTCGCCCCGACATACCGTCGCCCCACGACCCATCCCGCCACGCCTTACGTAGCGCTCCGTTCCGCTCATCACGGCACATCCTCACCTTGACTACACTCGTCCCGCCCGCCCCGCCCCGCGTACCAGCTTCTTTCTCTGCCCCGGCCTGCGGCGGCGCTCCTCTCTGCCTCGCTCCTCCGCGACCCGTTCCGCTCCGCCACGCGTCCCCTTGCCGCATCTCTCCGCTGCGCTCATCCCTGCGCGTCCCCGCCTTCGCCAGATACGCCTCGTCCCGTGCTTCCCGCTCCTGCCCACCCCGCTCCGCTCCACGCAGTCCTCCGCCCAGCCAAACTCCTCACCGCCCCGCTCCCGCTCCTCACGGTCCCGGCCCCGCACCTCACCGACCCTTCCAGTTCCACATTGCCCCCTCCCCGCTCGTCACCGCCCCGTCTCACCACTCCAATCCTCTCCTCTCCTCTCCTCACCGACCGGCCCCCGCTTGTCGCCTCTATGCCTCGCCTTCTCCTCATCAACCCGCCTCGCTCCGCTTCCACTCCTCGCCGGCCCGCCCCTCTACTCATCAACCCGCCCTGCTCCTCACTGCGGCGCTCCTCTCCTCACCTCCCCGCCCCTCACCCGCTTCCTCAACACCCAAGTCCCGCCCCTCAATGCTCGGCCCCCGTTTCTACCACCGTACCCACCACTCCCCTCACCGCCCCTCTCCCGCTTCCTCAACACCCAAGTCCCGCCCCTCAATGCTCGGCCCCCGTTTTCACCGCCGTACCCACCACTCCCCTCACCGCCCCTCTCTCGCTTCCTCAACACCCAAGTTCCGCCCCTCAACGCTCGGCCCCCGTTTCTACCACCGTACCCACCACTCCCCTCACCGCCCCTCTCCCGCTTCCTCAACACCCAAGTTCCGCCCCTCAACGCTCGGCCCCCGTTTCTACCACCGTACCCACCACTCCCCTCACCGCCCCTCTCCCGCTTCCTCAACACCCAAGTCCCGACCCTCAAAGCTCGGCCCCCGTTTTCACCGCCGTACCCACCACTCCCCTCACCGCCCCTCTCCCGCTTCCTCAACACCCAAGTCCCGCCCCTCAAAGCTCGGCCCCCGTTTTCACCGCCGTACCCACCACTCCCCTCACCGCCCCTCTCTCGCTTCCTCAACACCCAAGTTCCGCCCCTCAACGCTCGGCCCCCGTTTCTACCACCGTACCCACCACTCCCCTCACCGCCCCTCTCCCGCTTCCTCAACACCCAAGTCCCGCCCCTCAATGCTCGGCCCCCGTTTCTACCACCGTACCCACCACTCCCCTCACCGCCCCTCTCCCGCTTCCTCAACACCCAAGTCCCGCCCCTCAAAGCTCGGCCCCCGTTTTCACCGCCGTACCCACCACTCCCCTCACCGCCCCTCTCCCGCTTCCTCAACACCCAAGTCCCGACCCTCAATGCTCGGCCCCCGTTTCTACCACCGTACCCACCACTCCCCTCACCGCCCCTCTCCCGCTTCCTCAACACCCAAGTCCCGACCCTCAATGCTCGGCCCCCGTTTCTACCACCGTACCCACCACTCCCCTCACCGCCCCTCTCCCGCTTCCTCAACACCCAAGTCCCGACCCTCAAAGCTCGGCCCCCGTTTTCATCGCCGTACCCACCACTCCCCTCACCGCCCCTCTCCCGCTTCCGCAACACCCAAGTCCCGCCCCTCAATGCTCGGCCCCTGTTTCTACCACCGTACCCACCACTCCCCTCACCGCCCCTCTCCCGCTTCCTCAACACCCAAGTCCCGCCCCTCAATGCTCGGCCCCCGTTTCTATCACCGTACCCACCACTCCCCTCACCGCCCCTCTCCCGCTTCCTCAACACCCAAGTCCCGCCCCTCAAAGCTCGGCCCCCGTTTTCATCGCCGTACCCACCACTCCCCTCACCGCCCCTCTCCCGCTTCCTCAACATCCAAGTCCCGCCCCTCAATGCTCGGCCCCCGTTTCTACCACCGTACCCACCACTCCCCTCACCGCCCCGCCCCGGTTGTCTGCTGCCCTCACCCCGCCCCTCCCCGCCCCATCGCTCTTCGCCTCACGCGCCGCCCGCGTCCCAGCTGCTTTCCACTGCACGGCCACCAACACGCACTGTCCCACTGGACGCCCGCTGCGCGTGGAAGGTCGGGATGTCCCAGAGCCCAGTGGCTCCTTTGGAGGAAAAATTGCGGGCGTCTGATTTGAATATGAATCGGTTATGGCCAACGTCGTGCCAGCTAGCGTCTTAGGTAAGCCAACAAAACACTTCCTACCAGAGAAAGGATTATAACGTTTTCAAACTGTGCGACGTCCGAATGCCCTTGGGTCCAACTCTAAAGAAGAGAATGTGAAGTAGATTTACATCAAATTCTCGAGTTGCGTGTAATAAAATAGCCCGTATGAGATTAAATTGCTTACATCCACGATTTGGATTGTTATTTCCCTTTACAAAGCTGAACCTTTGTTATCCCTTACAATGTCACTGTTTTGCTGAATTTTGAGATTAAATAATGTATTGGAAGTGTCTTTCTATAATGTGTGGATTGAATAACATTAAATATCTACATTGCAAACAATTTTGAAAAAACGTAGCTTTCAGAGACACGAATCTAAATTGTGATAATAGATTTTTTATTGATTGGAAATAAAAGGCTCAAGATAATTACCGAAGATTTCTACTTGTAGCTTCCAAAGAATATTAAAATCGAATTTAAATTTTTTCTGTTATTTATATCTTCCCGTCCTTTCTGGATCAATGAGAAAAATTAATGTGCGCTACTGACAGTAACCAAACATAAAAATTACAATGTATTCCTGCATGAGTAACATGCTGATGTTCTTAAAAAAATATGTTCTATTTCTCGTCATCAAATAATATTGTATGAATGAAAATATTGTTTTACATGGAACATGATGATCCCAGTTTATGAACATTCTGATTATAAATACACACGTAACGAGCCTCATTTTGACAGCTGTGGCGGTTTAAGTCCGAAATGTGGCTAATGTTTGAAGTTGTCGGTTAATTCGCCCATTACTCAGTCGGTTTGGATAGAGCTGTAGACATAGGTGTAGTTCACAGACTTCCCGCAACTGGGATGACACCTATTCTGAGGTCGGGTCTCAATAAACATTAAACTACGTACAATTTGGGAAAGGTGCTAGCACGAATGATGGACATATTACATGCAATGTATGTTGGCAAAACTATTATTTCAGGAGTTCAGCAAGACGTCGTGGAGAAGCCATCACTTTGTTACATCATCGCCAACAGTCTCCTCTCTTTGCAGGCGCCTGGGACGTACAGCGAGCGAACGTTCCCGTTATCGAGCTCCATACATTCCTGACAGTATGAAGTCTCCCACACCCATAGCCTCACATAATACGAGTAGTATCTATGTTTTCAAAGTATCATTCAATACAAAATTAAATACTGATTAAGACATGTTTGAAGTAAATGTCTGTAATTCGAGTCTCCGTGCCGTTTACGCAAAACCAATGCTGCCAACTGGCGAACCAAATCCTCTACTCCGGTGTTCGCTCTAGTGAACTGATTTAGGACGTTCCTCTGCGGCACCGAGGTGAGTGTGGCAGTAGATGGGGAGAGTATTTGGTTTTCCCTATGATACAGGGACAATAGTAAGGACATTATTTGGGTTCTGTTTCTAAGAAGTATGCCAATATTGAAGCAAGAAATGTGTTTGCTTGTTTGAAAAAGCTTGTATAGTCAATCCAATTAAATTACGAAAAAATACTTGAAATATGCAATGCGCGTAAAGTTTGCCTTTAATCCTCCAATTTTAACTTTTCGTTAACGATGTGTGCTTATTTATTTATGAGTTTTGGGAAAATGTTTATAATATTTAAGGAATATGATCGCGATAGATAAATTGTAGGTTAATCGTCTATGATATTTCGATCTTATTGACTCCTACAGAACATTATTACTTTTTTTCCCTTCCTCGTCAGATACCTAACTATCAGCTTTCATTTACAGCCGTATTAACTAACAATGTAGGAATACGATAAGCAATTAAGTGGCCATTTAGTAGATCAATAAATTGTCACCCATTATCCTTTCAAAACCATTCTCTCGGGAACATTTTACTCCACTCATCTCCTGAGTCAGGTCACTGGAATCAACAATCTAATGGATTCTCGCCGAAATGAGTACGACATACAAGTTAATTTTTGACATGAGAATCGATTGATACATTGCGAAAAATATTTATTGGCACTCCTTGCGTACACTTGAACAGGCTGTCTCCCTGATTTTTTTTTTTTGTTTTTTGCCTGCTGCGCCTTTTCATAGCGCCAGATGCTCTGAATTAATATTGCATTAGCAGTAGAACGTCATGGATATAAAACACAAAAGAATAAATCATGAGAGTATCAGGTTATTGATCGTTAGACTATATGTTTCATACTGTTAAGAAACAACATAATTACATCAACATAAAATGGTAATTCCCCCCGGTTTATTCTGTTCCCTCAGTTCCGACTTACATAGGATGTAAGAAAACAATGCCCAGCAACAACCCAGTATTTTCGAAATGAATATGCAAGCGAGCTTTATGGAACATAACGTATCGACTAGGAGATGAAGACGTTTTCGTCACATTTGGCTTTTACTTGTTAAAATAATTCATCCGTAGACATTTCATATCCCTCCTTTCCTCTCTGCTCAGCTTTCTTGCTCCGATGCCCGCAACCTAACTTGCGAGCAGTTCCGAGTGCATTGCAAGACACGCCAGCGCGCTGTTCTGGTACTGATTGTTTAGGATTCTCTGCTGTCTGTTGTACTGCTTTTTGGGAGTTCGCCAAGATATAAAATTAAAACGTACCGGTAGAGACTAATTTGCGAATGGGGCGTGTGAATACATGCTTCACTAAATGATGAAACTAATTAATAAATACTAAAGTTATTGACGCCATTAATCTACTCTTGAATATTCACCGACAACGCGAAATGTCTACTAACAAGACCAAAAAAAAAAAGTCACGAATGAACCGACTAGCCATCGCGAATTATATTATTCATACTCTTTATTTTGCAACACAATACTTCTCAAAATACATTATTTCATACGCTATCAATGCTTGGAATCTAAACTGCAACCGCAACTATACAAAAAGGGCTCAGGGCAAACGTAATAAATTATTACGGAATAATTGACAGATCGCTAACGAAGTCAATGACATACCTGCTTCGTTTCATTGATATCCTTCCCACTCGCTTGGAACATATATTTCCCCCCTTCTTTCTCATCGTGAGACCGAGTAATCAACGCTGCAAAAAGCCATCACGTTCACCGAGCATACGGTGCAGAACTTCATAAATTAGTCACTGTCGACAGGTTGATGGTGAGTTAAATAACCAGCCCCGTTTTATATTTTTATCCTCTCCGTCCCGTAATGTTTTATCGCTCGGCGAACGCCCACACCCGCCGTCGGACGTCTGGAACCGACAATGCAACTTGTTCTGAACGAAATAGAGATGCTTCAGAGCTTGGCAAATAACTGCGAAATCGAATAGCAGGGGGTTGGCGGTAGAGTTTATTCACAATCCTGTTTCACGTTTGCGACCCCCTCCCAGGAACTTTTAATTTCTGCGCTGTTGCGCTTCGGTTCGCAATATTTAACTTCTATGCTCTTCTACTTCGGATCGAAACATTTTATTTTTTCCGCTCTTCCCCTTCTGATCGAAATATATAATATTTATGCTCTTCAACTTGAGATCGTAACATTATTTATTATTTTCTACTTCTGATCGGGCAGTCAACACTAACGGGAAATCACCCGTTTGATCGAGGACTCAATAAACACACCTGTTTAATATTAAAAAGGGTGATCGAGAAGTAGTTTTTAGCAACTATTTTGAATTTTTCGGGTTAGAAACTGCACCCTTCTCTATAATCATAGCACCTCGCTTTCAGTAATACAGGTTCCCGTTCCCTCATCGGATAAGAGATAATATTCCGTGACCCTCTACTGCAACAGTACATGTCCCCGCCGTATCTCAAAACGTTTTTGGGGTTTCTTGTGATTACGTCTCACCGCGCCCTTCATCCCTAAGCCCAGCCCTCGGGAATCCCCGGCCGGGTCGCCGCAAGTCCCAGCGAGGCAGCGACGCCGCCGTGCGAGGGCCGTCGGCGCCCGAGAGGCGCGCCCCGCGGAGGGAGCCGCGAGGAAAGGGCGTGCCCGGCGACGCGCCCAGACGAGCCGGGCCGAGCCGAGCCAAGCGCAGCGGAGCGGCAGGGCCGTCCGGGCCGGCGCGGGACGGGCCGGGTCGGGCCGAGCACGCAGCTGCCTTCTTCACTCACCAGCACGGCCGAGGGCTGCTGCTGCTGCTGCTCCGCCGCCCCTCCCGCTCCCGCGGCGCCCTCCAGCGTCGCCGCCGCCGACGCCGCCAGCGCCAACAGCACCAGCGCCGCCGCGGCCGAGGGCCTGCACCGCGCCATGGCCCGCGCGCGCTGCGGTGGGTGGTGGTGCGCGACGACTCCGGTCAACTCCGGGACGCGCCGATGCGTAAGCCGCGTGGCCGCGTGCAAGCTCCGTGGATGGCTGTCCCGCGCGCTCGGTGTGCGCGCCGCTCGGCCTCGGGCCTCGGAGTGAGCGCCACCGCCTTGGCCACCACCGCCGCCGCCGCCGCCGCAGCCTCCGCGACCGCAGCGCTGCCACGCGGTGGCGCGCCAACACTCGGCCGCACCGCGCCGCGCCGAGGCGAGCCCAGCCGACCCGCCTCCGCCGCGCCCCGGGAGGCTGCGATGGCGGCGGCGAACGGGGTCGGCGGCGGCGGCGGCGGCGGTGACGCTTACGGTGAGGGTGCCGATGGTGGCGGTGATGATCCACCCGGTGACGTTCCGTGTTGCGTAGTGAGGGACCGGGTGGTGAAGCTAACGGTGCGGGCGGCGACCGTACGGGTGGTACCGGTGTCGGTGACTGCCAGTCACTGTCACTGTCACAGTGGCAGTGATGGTGATGGTGAACGCGAGGGTCAACGCGCTGCGGCAGCGGAGGTAGAGTCAACAGGCGTGGTAGAACTGGAGGTGGAGCTGTTTTTGGAAGGGAGTGGAGGACAGGACTGCGACAATGAAAGTGGTTTGTGTGATCTGAATAAATCACAAAGGCGGCATCTATTCTTTCTTCCAAGGTGGCGGGAGGGTGACAGAGGTGGCGGGGTGGGCAGTAGTTAGGTCGGCGGCGGGACCAGGGTCGGCGGGACAGCTGGTGGTAACAGAGCCCGAAGGAGGTGGGACCGGTGCGGTGATAGCTCTGGTCGCACAGATGCTGCAGTGGAAGTGGCTACAGGGGCTGTGGGGGTGACAGAAACAGCTGGTGACCGGTGGCTGAGACGATGCCGGGTGTGGTCTCGGCGGCGAGATGTGGTAGATCGGGGACATGGGGACGGCGATGTCTGTTGAAGCTCTCGTCGCCTCCGCCACACGTCTCTGCCACACGCCTCCGCCTCACGCTTCCGCCACACGCCTCCGCCACACGTCTCTGCCACACGCCTCCGCCTCACGCTTCCGCCACACGCCTCCGCCACACGCCTCCGCCACACGCCTCCGCCACACGCCTCCGCCACACGCCTCCGCCACACGCCTCCGCCACACGCCTCCGCTACACGCCTCCGCCACACGCCTCCGCCACACGCCTCCGCCACACGCCTCCGCCACACGCCTCCGCCACACGCCTCCGCCACACGCCTCCGCCACACGCCTCCGCCACACGCCTCCGCCACACGCCTCCGCCACACGCCTCCGCCACACGCCTCCGCCACACGCCTCCGCCACACGCCTCCGCCACACGCCTCCGCCACACGCCTCCGCCACACGCCTCCGCCACACGCCTCCGCCACACGCCTCCGCCACACGCCTCCGCCACACGCCTCCGCCACACGCCTCCGCCACACGCCTCCGCCACACGCCTCCGCCACACGCCTCCGCCACACGCCTCCGCCACACGCCTCCGCCACACGCCTCCGCCACACGCCTCCGCCACACGCCTCCGCCACACGTCTCCGCCACAGGTCTCCGCCACACAGCACAGCCACACGTCCCATCCAAACGTCCCAGCCACACGTCCCAGCCACACGACTCCGGCATACGACTCTGGCACACGCCTACACCACACACCTCCGCCACATGTCACAGCCATCACCAAACGGTGCCTTCACACGCCACCGCCACACGCCTCCGCCACACAACCCCGTCTCCGCCACACGCCACCGCCCCGACACCTGCTCTTCCTCGACCATCGCCACTCGTTACGCCACTCGTTACTACTCCCGCCCCACCTCTCCGTCACACACCTTCGTCACCGTTCACTCTCACTGCCCTCGCCACCGTCACCATTGTCACTGCCGCCGCCGTCGGCCTCTCGCTCGCCCCCCCCCCCCCGCCATCGCCATCGCCAGCACGCGGAGAACGCTCCTTCCCAGCAGGCACAAGCGCGTGGCCGCCGGCTGGTGGCTCCGGGCGACGGAGCGGGTGGGCGCGTGGGTTGGTGGAGCGGGCGAAGGGGCGGCGCACTGCTTCCGTGAGACGCTCCGGGTCACACGTCCTCTCGCCCTCGTCTGCTCAACACGATTTATGCTCCGATTAAAATAAGAAGGTCCTCCGTGATTGGCACCGTACAAAACAACGAGCCACATCACACGGTTGCTGCTTCTCGCCTGTTTCAAGTGCTTTTCATGAAAATGCCACGGCGCCTTAGAAGCGTCAATCATTTTGTTATTTTATTCGCACTTCAGTGTTTACGTGATTAAACTCCCATTCATATGCGATCGAAGCCATGTCGTGCGATGGCCGTGAGATTTTGACAAACCTTACGTCGAGGGGAACCAAGGATCAGCAGCCAGCCGACGCAAATATCGTACGTTTTCGCAGTGATTAAACGTACCAATGTAAGCGCTTCAAATTTTTACTTATAGAATTCATGGGAGTAAAATTTTTCCTGAATTGTCATGTTTCCAACACGTGACATACAATTTCTATTTCTTGTCGATATTTCATCATAATGTAAATAAGAGCACATGAAGCAACTTTGCTGAACAAATTTCACCTTCAACTCTCTATTACGAAAAATCATAAACAAATGACCAAACACAGAAATACCTTTCAAAACAGTTGCACGAATGCTTTTTTAAGAATAATAAATTAAATAATTCAATGCAGAGCAGTGCATTTCACAAGAATGAATAGAATTTCTATCGAGTTCAATTCACTCAGCGCGCCATTGCCAGTCGTTCCGCGTGCCGCACTTGGCACGCGTGTCAGCCCGAGCGCCACCGCCTGGAGTAGACGGGTTGTCTCACCGTCGCTGCAGCACTGCCGAGATACCATGCGACGCGTATGTGCGTCGGTAGGTAATAGTCCAGTCAGTTCAATTGCTGCGGCAGTACGCAATTGACTTGCAAATTTTCAGCGCAGAGGTACTTTGCTAAGCTCCGTTGTGTCAGGTCCAGCGACGTAATTAGAATCGATAGTACGGTAGCTTTTTGCGACCTCGTTTTTTCTATTTCCTGAGGACAATTCAGCACGATATATATTATAACACATGTAGAGACTTTGCTTAATAACGATTAGTATGGTACTGTTGTGTCAGTTATGGTACAAACCTGGTATAGAATGAAAAAGAACAACACACGGAAAACTGTCAATCGGAGCAGCCAGACACTCGGCGATGGAAATGTTCTTCCTCCTCTCAAAGGCTGAATTTCAACGCAGCTACATTGCGGTCCCGAAAAATATACTGACTTGATTATATCGCTAGATATCCTTGTTTGTCTTCAATGAAACATAGTATATCACATGCTAACATATACTACGAAATCTACAACCTGCACCAAATGAAACTATATTATTTCATCAATACTTCCAGATACTACTTTTTTAAAATGTTCTGGATTTGTAAAAGGTCTATAATGAACTCAACTCGATGGAGTTTTTTGACACGTCCGGTTGTAATGCACCAACTTTGAAATAATTTGAAAACAACGCTTGTACCTGTGTCAGTATAATTTTATTTCCGTTTCAATCAGAATTTAAACCCTTCCCGCCTTTTAAACTGACAAGTACGAATTTTCTAAAAAAATATATATTTTACGAGTATTTTTATCAGCTGCCATTAGGAACTTCAATTATTTTATGCATAAGTAACAACATTTTAAAAATTATCATAAACAGAATAAGTAATGACTATCATTTCTCACAAAAAATTAAATAAATTTGTAAAACACAGAAAATTAGAGAATTGTTATATTACATATGGAGATAAGTTTCCTGAAAAAAGTTTAACAACAACATTTGTATTTGTTAGTGGTAATCACTAAAGTTATAATTTAATACTCTTTGGAGTGTATTTTTTATTTACTAGTAAAATGTACGTAAATATAAAAATGTTCAATGGAAATAGGGGCCCAGAAATGTAGTTACCCCCCTTATATCAGGGTGCGCACGTCAATTTTTACCACGAATGATATTTAACTTACGTATCTCAGATGGAGCGGAATGAGTCAGGGGATGTTTTTTTGGACCGTATATAGCTAGTGTCGAAAATCCATAGCCACCGGAATTCCTTAGCCTTCCTTCGGAGGGGGGATTAAAGCCGGCTGTCCCATGTTGCAGTTTTAGTACACGTAAGAGATCTGTACGTCTAAAACAAGCTTCTGAGTTAAATTCAAAATCGCCTATTTCGTCGCCCGAGAGATATCTTCTTTTTCCGCTAGATGGCGAAAGGAGCGTAGCGAAATTCGCGTGATCAGATGGAAGAGCGGGCCTCATGGCCCAAGTCTCACCACGTAAAATAAGTCATGAACTGAGCTGACCTAACTCGAATCGAAACCATAACGCCATCCTCACTCTCACACTCAGAATACTTACAGGAGCAATAGAATGGCAAGCTTTAGAATGGAACATTCCTGCAGAACGAGTTGCACGAGACCAAGCAGCACATGGAGAAGGACGGTCTACAAGGAAATGGAGAAGACTGGAATATCCTGGAGGAAAATTAAAGAAATAGCAAATCAAGTTAAATGGAAGACTCTCATCGAGGTCTTATGCTCCCCGGAGGAGCGGTAGCGAAGAATGATCTCACCGCGTCGCATCGCGGCGCATCGTGTCGCGTTGCGTCGCATCACGTCGCATCGCGTCGCGTCGCATCGCATCGCATCGCATCGCATCGCATCGCATCGCATCGCGTCGCAGCGCATCACATCGCGTCGCGTCGCGTCGCGTCGCATCGCGTCGCATCGCGTCGCGTCGCGTCACGTCACATCGCATCGCATCGCGTCGCGTCACATCGCGTTGCGTCGCATTGCGTCGCGTCGCATCGCATCGTATCGCATCGCGTCGGGTCGCAAGTTGGCGACCGCCCACGCCTCCTCCGCGACGGCGACCTGGCGACGCGACCTGCGAGTGGCGGCTCGTGCACCACCTCCAATCGATTGGGCCATCAGCCACCGGCAGCCGCCACGCCCCCGACCGAGGCCGCGAGACCCTCTTCCAGAGGCTCCGCGGAGCCGCTGACGGGCGAAGGGAACGGGGGCGCGGCCTCACGCTCCCCCCCCAAAAAAAAGAAGAACCGCACGGGGGAGAAAAAAAAGCCACTGCGCCGAAAAAATAAAAGAAGGTCGCTCGGAGCCCAAACAAAGTGGGAGGAGACCCGCGTCATGAACTGAACGAAGATTACGTTATCAACCCTCAGGGAAGCCGGCACACCAGCCGCTTAATTGGTACAAATTTTGTTTTAAACGCGCTCATTTATTTGATGGACGTTCATGATAAATAACTCAACAGCCGTTGCCGAGCTCCTGTTTATCTGAATGATGGCTGCAACACTGAAACATACCTGAGAGACGAGAGGTCGGTGAGCGACCAGGCCGGCACATTTTCAGGGTCTGCAAAAAGAGAAAAAAAAGGTCTTAAAAACAGTTGCTAATTGTAGATGACTACCTTACTAACTCTCATTTCACATAATTTTAAGATAGTGACTCCTTCAGTTTCGTTGCTACCGATACATCTCTCTTCGTTGTCAGCTTTCAATACAGCCACTGCTACAACCATCCCTATAGCCATCGCCATGACATTCGTCGCTAACATCGTCAAAACGTTCCCACCGCCCCCGCTCCCACCATCAGAGCCCCAGCCATCCCTTCCACCACCCCGCCCAGCGGCTTCGTCATAGTCCCTTCCGCCGCCTCCAGCTCTTTTCAGACAGCGTAAGCAACCTGCCCAAGCCCGGATTTAGTGCACGACACCCAAGGCCCAGAGAACATCGCGCCCCTCTCTTTGTCAATGTCAACTGTCAGGAACACGAGACAGACGAGGATCAACACCCCTCACTACTCCTGGTAAAAGGCCCTAGGAGCCTACGACGCGACGTAGTAGACCGTTCACAAGCGTACTTATTTTAAGACGGATGCAAGAAAAGCCTTAAATCACGCATATGAGTCTCCGTATATAAGCTAAGAATAGATATATAAATAAATACCGATGGTGCTTTTTGACAATTTACAAGAAACCAATTTCACAAAAACCAGTAAGTGTGCTACTGCTGGATTGGAAATTACTCTTCAGTCCTGCATCAAAAAGATTGAAAACAAAACTAATGCTGCTACAACAGCGCATGCTTTCTGACATTTTTTAACAGCTTCGCTATATTATACTACTACATAAACCTGTAGATTGTTTTCAACCAGAAAAAATGTTACTGCATCGAGACTCGAACTCAGGTTCCGAGTTAGCTCGCCGTGGACCTTACCCTGACCGGTAACACTACGAAAAAGCTGTGACTTACCAACTCGTACCGACGCTTAAGAAAGTAATTGTCTCAACTCAACATTCCCAACACGCATTTCCGAAAATTCAGAGAGATCAACGAAAATGAGACCCAAGCTATTATTTTAACCGTCGCTTGTTTAATTCGTGAAAGAAAAAGAAAGAAAAAAAGCAATTTTGGAGAAAATGTAATTTTTATAAATAGAATTTTAACCAGTAATTACGTGAAAAATACTAGTTTCTTTAAAAAAGTATTTGGCATTTTTTTAAACTGATTTTTCAGAACAGATTTTGTTTAAGTTATGAAGATCTATTTTCAAGTTCTGTAAGTTCTTTGTTTAGATTAAAACGGTCGTCTTATGTAGTTTTTTAACGTGAACTTAATGTTAACTAGCGCTATATTTTACCGTCCTTTATTACATACGACGATAAAATTTAATGAAAACATTTGGTGCGGTTTTTGAGAAAATACTTTTTCTTAGAAAATGCATACATGTCAGCCACAAATTACACATAGTCTACTCGGTTTAAAAAAATTGAACATAGTCATTTATAAAGAGCTTATTTTTAACACGGACTTTGTGTAACGCAACAATTGCAATCTTCAGTTGTGTAGTTTTGAAATGTTAACTTTTTGCAATTTTCGAAAATACGAATATTTTGTTGCAAATGGAACTAGCACCGTATTTTTTTCAGTCACTTAATCTGTCTTTGTCTTTCTCCCTCTCCGACTCTCTCAGACCCTGCCTCTGTGTGTCTCTCTCTGTCCCTCCCATCGTCATTTAGTTTCAGATTCTGCACGTCTCTGAGCAGGAGGGGTAAAATCGAGAAGTGTCGGACCAGCAAAAATGTACTAGAATCTTCAAGAGCAGCTTATCCTGTAGATTATGGCGTGAAAACGTTTCTTTGCTGACTTTGGTCTCAAAATTTTAGTTTCAATGTCCTAGATCGCTTCCTTTAGGAGTTATTTAACGATATAGATTAAAAAATGCCGCCGAGTGTTGCGGGTTGCATTTGAGATGAATATTTAGTTTTCTTCCACAGTTCCATCTAGTGGAGTTACAACAAAATCAACATCACATAAACCTTCTGGGAGAGAGAAAAGTAGATGTGCCAACTTTCTGGAAATCAGCCACACGGTGTCGGAGTTAACCACTCTTATATATACCAACATATTATATATTATTGCCCCGAATATTGCAGTTGTATCTGCTTATGTCGAGGCAACCAATATTAAAGACGAGGATTTGACTAAATTGTTCGTGAGTCAAATGAAAACAGGAAAAATTCTGCAGAAAATCGAAACCGTTCCATTTGCAACCAGACCCGGTTTCGCATGAGCATGGATTCTTCCTCAACAATTGGGGTTGGTCTCGCATCCACACGTGACTCAGCTGCACCGTATGGAAGTTTTCAACATGGCGGCTCGAAATGCTTTAGACTCGTATAAAATCTGTACGAAATTTCAGACTCTCTAAAATTAATTTGAATCATTTTTCTACATGATTTAAGGCTTAAGAGCTATAGAGAAAACGAAACAAGTCAGAAAAATACCGGTTTTCTGAACCTCCCGGAGTCATCACATGGTTTGGGATGGCGAAAACTTGGGGTTTTAACTATTGCTACAACATATTCAAAGAGAAAAAAAGATGACCTTCCTTCCTAAGAACCCCCCTTTTGTCAGTAGCTGCTGACTGGGCTATAATGGACTCGCGCAGTATTAAACGTCGACTGTAAAACTATGTCTAATTACTTTAATTTTGATCCCCAGTTAATCTATTTACAAGCTTACTTGACCCAATGTAAAATTTCCACGCATTCGTTGCGGCATGTAGCCTCCTTTCACTACCATAAGGTCAGAGGACGTTTGAAAGAGTGTGAAAAATTTGACTGTTCTGACAAGCATCTAAGATAAATGTTTTTTTAGGGGTACAACATAGACATGCCCCTCGCAACGCTTCAGCAATTTGTCTGCTTCGAACAGTTTTGAGAAAAACAAATATAGTTGGTAATTTTTATTTTTTTATGTCCGTGTCTCTTAGATATATTACGCATATTTAAATTTGTTGGAAGAGTGCGGCAAAAACTTATCTTAGTGAACCAAACCTTCTAGTAATGTCTAGTAAGCTTACCAACAACCAAATTATTCCTCAAGTGCATTGAATCTCGATTTCACTATACCTCGAACCTTTCTGTTTCCGAGTAGTCGAAGTTACATTGTATCGCAAAGTAAGAAAAGAAAACCCGTAAGGAATTGCTACGATAGATGAAACGGACGTTAGAACGGCGAATACTAGTGGTAACGCTACGTACTTGTTAATTGCACAATTCTCCCTAAATTGACAACCCTGTGATGCTAATTATGCTTTATTCAAGACTGATATCTAAATATTCAAGGCTATTTTTAATATTGTCAAGTTTTCATGTTTCAAACTTTCAAATTTAAAAATTGTTTTGCAATTCTTGTCTATTGCCACCCCACCCCACATTGCCACCCCAATCAGTCTGCTTGCAAATGTGTAATAATGTTCAGCTCAAAAACTTTTTTAAATTTATTTATTTAAGCTCACTTTATAACATCACAGCGACCCTATCATTATATAATTGTATAGACAATCAAATAGTAGTTACAATTTTACCAAGAATAAATATGTTAAATATAATTACATTTTCAAAACATGTTATGTTTAATCTAACTAAAGTACTAATATAATATTCATAGCTATATTAGGCTGTAATTGTAATTTCTAAGAATATTACTACTTTGGCATTCCCGTCTGTGGACCTGAGCAGTGATTTTAGGATTCCTTCCATTTTCAGAAGTTTTCTTATATTATTTACAGCAGGGCATTTAAGAATAAGGTGGGAGGTGCAGACTGCTGCAACATACCTTGGACAGGGTGCTGTATCAGATCTCTTGAATAGATGGCAGCAATTTTGAATGAAATGACCTCTCCTTAGTCTTGTAATTGCAACCCGTTCTGAAAGACCTTTTTTTCTTTGCCTCATCGAAAGATATTTTGATCAATACGGTCACTTGGTTTCCGCTTGGACCCCACAATCGATGGATGCTCCGTCTGTTCGACGCCCTCCCGCTCAATGTCACGACACCAAAACTAGACTTACACACACACTCTCTCACACACACACTCTCTCACTCTCACACACACACTCTCTCACTCTCACACTCTCACTCTCTCACACACACTCTCTCACTCTCACACTCTCACTCTCTCACACACACTCTCTCACACACACTCTCTCACACACACTCTCTCACACACACTCTCTCACACACACTCTCTCACACACACTCTCTCACACACACTCTCTCACACACACTCTCTCACACACACACTCTCACACACACACTCTCACACACACTCTCACACACACACTCTCACACACACTCTCTCACACACACTCTCTCACACACACTCTCTCACACACACTCTCTCACACACACTCTCTCACACACACTCTCTCACTCTCACTCTCTCACACACACTCTCTCACACACACTCTCACACACACACTCTCACACACACACTCTCTCACACACACTCTCACACACACTCTCTCACACACACTCTCTCACACACACTCTCACACACACACTCTCACACACACACTCTCACACACACACTCTCACACACACACTCTCTCACACACACTCTCTCACACACACTCTCTCACACACACTCTCTCACACACACTCTCACACACACACTCTCTCACACACACTCTCTCACACACACTCTCTCACACACACTCTCTCACACACACTCTCTCACACACTCTCACACACACTCTCACACACACTCTCTCACTCTCACACACACTCTCTCACTCTCTCACACACACTCTCTCACTCTCACACACACTCTCTCACTCTCATACACACACTCTCTCACTCTCACACACACTCTCTCTCACTCTCACACACACTCTCTCACACTCTCACACACACTCTCTCACTCTCACACACACACTCTCTCACTCTCACACACACTCTCTCACTCTCACACACACTCTCTCACTCTCATACACACACTCTCTCACTCTCACACACACACACTCTCACTCTCACACACACTCTCTCACTCTCACACACACACTCTCTCACTCTCACACACACTCTCTCTCACTCTCACACACACTCTCTCTCACTCTCACACACACACTCACACACACTCTCACACACACACTCTCTCACACACAATCTCACACACACTCTCACACACACACTCTCACACACACACTCTCACACACACACTCACGCACACACACTCACGCACACACACTCTCACACACACTCTCACTCTCACACACACTCTCACTCTCACTCTCACTCACACTCACTCAGCATTCAACGAAACATGCTCATCCAAGCGCAAGAAATGGACAATGACATCAAGAAAATGAGAAAAACGCGATTTTAAGGAATTGCTGCAGTTTAGAAACATATTTTTATAACAAGTTGTAAAGGCCGTAAGAAACTTTATTCAAAACTACCTTGTAGAAGGAATCCATGTTTCATTAACTATTTTGCATGTTTTCTCGAGTTAAGTAGAAGGTTGCTTAATACGGGTTGCCGAAAGAGAAGACACTAGCGAAAGTTCCTACGCCGCTAGTGTCGTCATTTCTCCGAGTGAATAGTAGCTATTACGCGCAAGTAGAAGTTATTCTTTCTCTACAAACATTAAATACTAAAGACAAATTTTTATGTTTTTTTTCTGAAACTCTTGAATGACATTAATACATTTATCACATTCATAAAAAATAAGCAAATGTAATAAGATTTTCCAAATAAAGTTTCTAGTATTTATTCTACTCTGAAACTAATGGAGCTACTACAGCACACTTTTTCTCGCATTATATCTTTTTTTTCTTTTCGAAAACTCAGAGCGTTAAACGAATATTAGACCCATTCCATTCTCTAAAGCTCCCTTTGCTCTAATTGAGGGAAAAAACGAGGAAAAATGTTGGAGCTGCTTTTGAGGAAATGTTATTTTATAATTTCCATTAATTTCAAGCAGAAATTGTGTGAAAACTACTCGTTTAAAAAAAATGTACATGGTTTTGTTTAAATATTCGATTTTTAGAACAAATTTTGTTTTAGACAAAAATTAGTATCTTTAATTTTGTAATTTTGCAATGTTAATTTTTTCCAATTTTCGATATTACATACTGATCGCAGGTAATGGGATTAACAGCGATTTTTTACTGTCATTTGATTCATAGGAGGGCAAACTTTAAAGAAAAAATTTGGAGATGTTTTTAGACAAATAATTGTATAACAATAATCTATAAGTCACTAAGGAAATTACCTATAATTTTACCGAGGATCATTGTTGATCATAAACCTTAAATAAACTTCAGATTTCAAGAGTAAGAAAATATAAGCAACCACAATTGATGATCATGAAAAGTTTAAAAATATGTTTATTGCCTTTCAGGCCAGCGACCAACATTTTTAGCAGATTCTAAGATAGTTGAGTATCGCCGTTACCGCTCGTTTTGCGACATATACTAGAATTCTTTCGCCAGCCGGATAATGATGTCTCGGACGTGTCAGTTCATGAAATGCCGTTGGATTGATTGATTACACAGGCACACAAAAAAAAGGTGTCAGAACCAAAGACTTGGCATATGTTTCTCTCTATACAGTAGAACCCCGGTAACCCTAACTAATTGGGGGCGTGGTCTGTTCGGATTCGGAAATGTTCGGATTAGCCGAAACAAATGTACCGTACATTCACAAATACATTTATAGAATTGGCAGACCATATCCCGCAAGTAGGCCTAAGCTTACTAGCGGTCTATGAACAGACAATGCAACGTAGCGTGCGATATGACAAAATAGCAACGTTGCTTAGCGATCACATCATCACATCGCACCATCAAGCAGATTTAGTCCCTTACGACAAAAGAAGAGTACCAATTTTGCAAGTGTCTCTAAGTGAAAATTTCTGGTACATAAACATGTTATGTAAACCGCAGTTAGAGTAGTACAGTATATACACCGTATTTTCAACAAACGTTTCATTTCAACAACTTCAATAATTAGATGTTCGGTTGCACAATAATTTTAAAATTCTTTCTTTACACTACAAATAAGCATTTTATTTATTGTGTTTATTTTTAATTCATCCAAAAGTTTGTTCGGATTATCCGAAATTTCGGATTTGCAAGGTTCGGATCAGCGAGGTTCTACTGTATGTCGACACGCTGAATCCGAATCCGAAGACAGAATTGTGCCACCATCCTCCAGTTTTTTAACTCGAAATTGATTTTTTATTTTATTTTCAGAGTTAGTTGTCAGAATCAAAGACTTGCCACATAATCCTCTATGTATGTCGACGCGCTCAATTCAAATGTAAAATTGTAGATTATAAATGTCAATGTTACTTGCGACTTAAAAAAAGAGGTTTGTGACGCAATTCTGGCCTCAGATTTGGATTCAGCGCGTTGAAATACGAAGAGAAACATGGGTAACGTATAACATGTGTCTGTGTGTGTGTGTGTTGTTGTTGTGCCAACTGCGATAAAGTTAGTGAGATGTAAGATATATCTCGGAAGGTGTTGGTGTTTTCTCTTACCAAATCGCGAGATCCGGGACCGATCTACATGCTTTGTGGGATTTCACACTCCTTGTACTTCTGTTGCCTAGCCCACTGGTCAGCGTGCTCGCTTTCCATGATGCGACAAAATGTTCGCTTGCTGATCGGGGCAGGTTATAGTTGCTCGCTTTCCTTGTCCCAGCACCTGTTGCCGTTTGACGACGAGAATGCTCACTTCTCAGGTCGCGAAAACCATAATACAGCGTAGGGATGGCTATGTGCTAATCACAAACACCCCTCAACCCATGGCGGCAAGGTCGGGACGCCGCTGGTAGATGTTGGTCTCATCAGAGGCCGTGGTGCCAGTACAGGCAGACGTGTTCGTCTGCTAACGAGGCAGACCCCTCTAAGCATCCAACTCGTCTCCGAAAACATGTGTGATAGTGTAATTTACGTAAGTGAAAATGTGTGTGAGGGTAAGGGGAGAGGAGAGATCAAGGATGAGGTACGAAAGACTGCGCGCTGTTTGCGGGTCGTTTGAGATATTGCTCAGTCATTCATCTGGTATTGATCAAACTCCCACGGAAAACTCCCGATAGAGCAGCTGGCTGCTAGAATTCCGACAAGTTGCAGCTGAATTCGACCTCGCAATATAGCTAGTGTCGTCCCCACCGTCTGGATTCCTAGACTTCCTGGACAGAAACGCTGCACCGGTAACAGATAATACCCTGTGCCGTCTCAGACAGTGAGTGCAGTTGGAGGTTAGAGATAACTTTCAGGAGTAATTCAGTTTGTTTCGATACCCGGTATTAAGATAAAAAAATGTCAATCCTAGGATTAATTTAAGTTAAAGATTTTTAATTCTTGGAATTCTTTATTTTTCTATTGATTCATATTACGACGGAGAAAGGAGTATCAGGAAAAACTAGCAGAGAAACTCTATCAACATAATACTCATTCAGCTGGTTACGTAATTAATGTTGTTTTTATGATTGAAATATTTATAGATGGCAGTCAGATTTGTTTTGCAGTTGCGACGTATTTGGTACATACATACACGAGTTTCTTAGAAAACATTATGTTAAACGCATTCAGAGTCTTGAATATCATTCAGCACGAACAGGGAAAACTCCAGGAATTAAAAATGCGCATTTCAACCGTTTATGGAAGATGAAAAAAATCACAGTTAATTGCAGTAAAACGTCATCAATCGTCGTCGTGATCAATTGTGATCGTCGAGACTGATCGACAAGACTCAACTAGGTATGGCACGCTTTGCGAAACGTTAGTAAAATTAAGTCTGCATTTTTTTAACATTAAGAAAGTTTTAATTTCAAGGGTGTTCGGAGAAAGTCACAAAGACAAGAGGTATTTTACAATAACCGATTTTAATGTTTAATCTTGAAATTGCGTAATAATATACACGTATGTTGTTGTATTACTGTTTAGGGAGTACCCGGTACAAACTTCTCGCCAGACAACAGCACATACATTCGCGCATTGTTTTTAACTTTTGCAATTTTTGAAAATAATGAGTTCGCCAAAAATGGGGCCTCCACCATTTTTAAGCGTTTCTTGTTCTATTCGAGGAAGAAATAATTTGGAGTTGTTTTTGAGAAAATAATTATTTAAACATTACCTATATTTTAAGAAAAATACTCGAAAATTGCTCATATTTCCGAAAATTGTTAATCGACTACTTTCAAGTTATATTTTTGAAAAAAAAAGTCATTAAGGAAGAAATGTTTACCTTCATTATTGTAGTTGAGGGAAGACAACGACTTTTTTTTCATTTTGCAGTTTTCGAAAATACAGAGCAAACGAAACGGTATTATTTTTAAACGTCCGTTGCTCTATCTGAGGTCAGATTGTAATAAAACATTTTGGACCCATTTTGAAAATGTGGGCCTTTAGCGAAAATTTTAGGTATGTGCATTACATGATTTTAAAATTATTTTATTCATTGTGGACTATAGCATCGCAAACAAATAGACGTAACAAGTAAAATTGAACAATAATAAAGACGGCAAAACGTTGACACAAGTGCTGATGGTCACACGATATGAGATTCCCATCTTTCATTACTACAAGAAATAGTTCTCTCTTCGTACATGACATAATTGGACTTCTTGTTAGTATTTTACTCTTCTACTTCTTATCTTTTAAATCAAACAACTTGCTATTCTTTTTTTTTTTTTCAATTTCTTTTTCATGTACTGAACCTTGACATTTGTAGGCCGTTCTTCGTTTCTATTCACATATTCTTTACGTGGCATTTATTCGAATCCATGACGCACGCAGTGGCTAGACATTTCAAACTCTCGGGCGAGAGAGCTTGAAAAAGCGTCGTGGGTGACGCCAGCAGTTGCACAATCGGAACATCGCTGCGGTCGCGAGTCGACTGGGCTGGGTGACGAGATGGGAGGCACGCGTTTGATGAATGAGATGTGTCCGACGCAGACTGTCTTAGGGTTTCGTTTTTAAGTTCTCTGATATCCCGTTTCGTCCGATGCCAAGGATTAATGGAATGCTGATCCAGCTGTCCAATCGTTCTAAAAACGCTCGCATCTGTTTGATCGCTATTCACTTCGTGCGGAATGCGACGGGAACTTGTGAAGAAACAAATGCAGAAAGAAGAAAAATGTGATGTATACTGAGAGATTATGTGAATTCGTATTGTGAGATAGTATCGCGACTTTGAAGATGGAATACACTGAAATATCTCGAAAATTGATTGCTTTGAAGCAGTTGCGAATCTCAAGAGAGGGGCATAGGAGACGGTGCACCTTCAAAGCCAAAATGTTTTGTAATCTTCTATATTCGAAATATAAATATATACTCATACTTATTATAATACTATATATAATATAATACTTAATATATTTCAAGTTAAGAGTTATTTTATTTTCTCAAAAATGTGTATGGAAGAGGGTGAAACTAAAATAATCCTCATCCCTGATAAACTCTGAATTTGCTCCAGCTTGGTATGAAGAGTGAGGGAGAGCCTACAGGGAACAGCTAGGTTCGAAACCGTAAGCAGTATTTACTTTCTCGTGTACGTACGTATATATGGAGTAGTAAGCACTGTATAGAGAAAGTTGCTGAGGAAAATCGTTTTCGAGTTTTCAACGGAACTACAAGTTATGGAGTCCCGGTACCAAATAAGTGTTGTTTCTTCCCTGTCTTTTGAAAACGTCCGTCCGTTCAGGAACAACATTAGCACCTAAATTATTTGTAGGATATTTGCAAAAATGAATATTCCCCGCTCGAATTCTGCGATTTTCAAAAGAATTCTTGGGATTTTGGGGATACTTTATACACGGCCTCAGGGAATTTGTCGAAATTTTCTCCAAAATGCCTCCAAATAGTTTCTTTAAACGTCTTGTAAGAAACTACACGTACACAGATGGCAGAGGACTGATTTTCACTGTTAACTCTGAATTGTCGAACATTCTTAGAACTCCTCGTACAACTATATTATGGTAGACAGAATTTTTTCTTCAAATAAAAATTGTTTTCCATAACTCGTTTATGTACATTTTTTGAAAATATAACAATTTTTTACGTAATTTTGATTAAAATGAGATAAAGTTTACAATCAATATTTCCTTGTAAATGACTCCCAATTTTTTCTTAAAAGGTTTTGTACAAATAGTGGCAAATACACTAAATAACATGAGAAACGCGAACTTTTCATATATTCTGTGTTTTCTTTTAAAATTACTCAAAAGTAATTTGTTTGAAAAATCTCTTAAGTCGTTAATATTTGCATTACTGGCGTATTTATACTTAATTGCACTTGTGATCACAAGTGCCTCAAATTATTTCTGATGAAGTTACACGAAATCTCAAAATGTCTCTGAAAATAAGATCAAAATTGCGTATTTTCAGAATCACTCACAACGATATTTTCTGAAAAACGACTTCCAACGTTTCAATAACAATTTACATATAGAACATGGATTACTTTTCTAAGTATAATATTCCTAAAGTTGCATTTCAATTTTACCATTAAGGAATCGAAAAATTGAGAAAATATAGAAAAAAGTTCGTATTTTTTGATAAAAAACTATTTTTAATATTCTTATAAATGTACATGTAATGTATGTGCAATAAATACGCAATATGCATGTAAATATTACATGCCACTAAACCATTGTGCCATAAACTGATGTGTGCTGGAAATATGTTTTTCATTTTCTGGGGAGATGGTTAATTTTCAGAAAATTCGTGGTTGCTAAGTGTGCTGTTGCTTGATTTGTTGCTATGAAAATAATTGTTTTTCACATTTGATTTCAAACATTTTCAGATAGTGATTTAATAGGAGTTTTAATATCGAATTACAAAGTACATTAAAGTACATGCATCGAGATAATCTCTTTTTCCTCCTTAATAATATGTCTACTTCATTTCATATCTATCTCTTTCTAATTACTTCTTTATTTAGTTTCTATTTTAGCAAGCTCAGGTTTTTATTATTTGGTGCAACTGTACTTATTTCTCAAGGTCTGAATACCTTGTATTCTTGGGCCTGAAAATAACCGCTATAATTATGGGAAAATTGGATTTACGGTTTTTTGTAATGCACATATTGAGAAATAAGAATAATTGATCTTTATTCTCAAATTCCATTACTTTATGAATTACGGCTCCATCCATTACTACAATAAATCTCTCCCTTTTAGATTCGTGACAATTAACATTTAATATTACTGACGTTATACTTTTGATGGAAAAAATAACCTAATTATCTTTACTGAATTTTCTAACTATGAAGGCCATTACTTCTGATGATTTTTAACTTAAATTAAATTATTTTAATTAAATATTCTTAGCCTTGAACGTTTATACTTTTAATGTCACTTACAATTCTTATTGGTAAAACCCTTCCGTCGAAAAGCAGCAGACTTGGCGATGCGTCGAAAACTCCGTCCTGGGTGCCGTCAAGTTCCCATCGTGCAAATTTCATTCTGGTTTCATTCAGTTCCAGTTCCAGTTCCAAGATCTCGTCGTTCGAAAATTATTTGTCGTTTCTATTGTCCGACATCTATACCGCCGTGAATTTGTATTTTCGCGCTTTTTCTCAATTAATTTTAATTTATGAAAACTTTCGTTATACTCGCGACCTATTTCCGTCGCTACCGAAACACAAATCGTTCTAACTTTAATCTTTAACAAAAATTAATTATGTTTACAGCCTACCTCCGCTGCCTGTCAAGTTATGACACGTTTTACTTTAAACTTATAGCAAAAATGTCCATTTTGTTTACAGTCTTATATTCACGGCCTACAGACGTCACGTCACGTTCTGAAAAAATTTTTACTTTTCGAAGCTCATCTTCCACTCTCTTGTGTTTTGTTTGCATTGTTCTTCGCCACTTCGATGCTATATTGTCCTTTTGCTACTGAACCATCTAAGTTCTTTTGTCTGTATCAATAATGCCTTGTCCTAAAATATTTAACACGTTTTTTCATTATTTTAAATACACAAGTTAATTCTATTGAACTCTTTATGACATATACATCCCCAATGTCATGTTCCTGCTCATATTTATTCGGTGTTCTTTGATTTTCTTTATGAAATTCGGCCACATATTTTAATTTATTTTTAACTAAATATCTTTAGGTATTTGAGTCCGTCTCAATATGAAAAGTCATAGAATTGGTTTTAACAAATTATGATATTACAAAATTGTAACACGTTTACAATTGGTGCAGTCTAGTTACTCGGCAGTGTTAGACACGGACTTGGAGCGGGAGTGCCATCGTACTAGATCAGCAAGGCTATGGTTCGGAAACCTACGTAGAATGTTTTCAGTTTTTTAAGGTCATTCCAAATACCTCTATTATTATATCTATGCCATAATCTTTTGACCTGCTAGGCATGTGAAACAACAGTATGAAATCAAAAATGATTTCGAGTTATCAAATATCTCGTTTCATAAATATTTGAATTACTCAATATGATGGTGGTAAAGAAAATTTCAGACACAGATCAATTTGAGAGATCCTGCTACTGGAGTTATAAAATTTCGAGTTAACAAGATTGTGCTGTACCACACTTCTGTGCCCCAAAATTTGTTTGAAAATGGAAAGGAAGAATATCGAATTTGGCAAATAGATTGACGAACTTTGTCATAATCGTAGGCTCGACACAACTTAACAAGTCCTCAAAGACAACGGCGCCAGTTCAAAGTACTAACATTGAAATGCCCGGAAAGGGCAGCCCAGCAGTTATTAATGATACAAGTCTGATATGAACTTTATTTAGATACTGAGTCTCATTATGATGTTATATCAAGCGTGAGTTATTCAAACCTTTATCTACGATGACCTCAGGACAAGTTTCCGATTATATTTTATGTTTATTCCAGTGATTAAAACAACTGGGCTTTGAAAACATTATAAGGGACAATACCGTTTTGTCATCGTCTTTGTGATCGTATTCTCCGCGTATAATTTCTATTGTTATCATTTGTCTTCATCCGCGTTGTGGTGTTTGCATTCGAATTCGTTGTTATCGCTTCCTTCTCCCCTTCTTCCTCGAGAGAATTATCACTTTTCTTTTTAACTTAATGTTAAATGTTCTATGAAGGAAATAATACATACATTATAAACATTTTTGAAAAAAAATTGAACGGAATTTAATTCAATAGTTGGTGTGTAATAAATTTAACGAATTCATAATGGTATGTTTTAATATGAATTTTAGAAAATGAATGTGATACTTAATTTATTTCATTACTAAGTAGATGACATTTATAATAATATTTTTCTAATATTTTCCTTTAGTTTTTTAAACAATGGTTGTCATTTGTAAACGGAAGTAAAATTTTCAAAGTTTGAATAGAGTTGGAGAACACATATCTCTCCCTATTTCACTAATCCTGACGTAATGAGTTCTGAAGAATTACGAACTTAACACTACAATCAGAACTATCCAAATCAATGGTTCATTAATATATTAATTATATTTCTTTTGGAATTGATTGGATATGGATGTGAAGATGACAAATTTAAATGGAATGTGACATTATTTAGATGACTATTTCAAGGCGATAAATTGCAATAGTGTGTTTGAGGGAGAATTGCGTCGTTGTGGCGTGAAAATGAAACAATATCTCTACAAGTCTCAAACACTATCAACTCTAGGCATTGGTCTTTAGGACTTTTATCTACATTATTTATGAAAGTAGAAAATATTCCTTGCATAATTTTTCAGATATAGTAGTAAATACGGGTCTATCACAAAACATATGTGACAAAGGTGTATTATAGAATGCGAACAAAATGTGAATAAACACACGCAACTAAAAGTTTTATTTGTATTAATGCTAGTGTCTTTACTGTGTGTGAACAGGTAGCGAAAAACCTACGACAAGTAATACGAGAACAGCTAAGAATGCTAGATTGGAAAGGTTAATCTTAAACAATAATCTGAAGGAGTATGGATCCAAAATTTGAGCTTACAGTACATGGTTATAGTATTTAGAGACAAATACAAATACACGTAATATCAATAATAATAATAATAATAATAATAATAATAATAATAATAATAATAATAATAATAATAATAGAAAACTTCATCCTGGAACAACTTAGCGAATTCAAGTACTTGCGCTGTTACATCTCTTTCAATATACAAAACAGTGTGGTAAAATAAAAGTTTGAAAATAAAATTCCGAAAAGTTTTTGAAACAATGGACAAATATTTTAGAGACTTACGATACCCCAGAAGAGACACCTTTTTAAGAATTACACCACAATTGCAGATGACAGTATAAGAATGACAAGAATTCCCTTGCTGGAAAAAGGAGTTCTTTCTGTAGGGAAAATGCATATAATAATTTGAATTGATAATACCTCAACATATTAATTTTAGAGTCCGAAGGCTCCAATATTAAAAATCTGAGATGTCTGCCGAATATTTTTAGTTTCCATGCACGTCATCGACGATTACCAAACCTCACCGCGGTTGTGATTCTCAGAGAAATACTGACAGATTGGGGCCATTCCAGTAAAAAGATTCCATCTTCCTCGCCCAAAAGAATGTCTCTGCTGCCAGATGTTGAGAGTCTGCGCTTGAGAGAACAGGCGAGCATAGTTGTCTCTCTGTGATGATGAAAATATTAAATGTTCCGTAGCGAGGTTCCCAGATGAAGCTGACTAATGTCCAATACGAGTCTGAGTATCTGAATTTCACATCGTGTCACGTCACGTCCCGTCACATCTTGGCATAATACCTCCTGTGCCCATCACGGCATCTGCATTGCGTTGCATTAATGTTTTAGACGTCGTATCACCTCACATATTATATCAGGAACATTCGATACGAACTATCTATTTTGATGTTCTCAACTGAAATATCCTTTTAATTTCTTGATCAAAGAACGACTAGCTCACATTGCAGACGACAAATTGATCATGTACTTTCTCGTACCTGTAGAAACTTCAGAGGATCTCAACTTTTTTGACAACCTTTTTAACAAAGCAATAAAAGAAAAATATGTCGCTCAGAGTATCCTCAAAAAATTGTGAAGTAAGTTGAGATTCTAAACTGGAAATTAAAGTGGAAATAATTTTCTCAGTGCAATGATATAAAGGATTAGAAGTATGATACTCGAAAAATGCAACGTGTGAGGAATATTTACTACCAATATTATTTATGAACGGTATATTTGAAGACATTTCGTAGATACTCCTACGCAGTATGGAATTAATATTTTCAAATATAGCGCGAATTATCTTGTTCTTGGAATGGCTCATTATGTTATTAATTACAATTTAAAATTAGAATGACCTTTTTTATTTCAGGCACTTCTTTTCAAGTCAGCTCTTCGCAGTAGAGAATTCAGAGGATTTCCAAAGAGAGAACGTATTATCTTATTCATGGAATGACAAATTATAAAATTTGACAATTGACATTTTAAAATTAAAGTGATCCCTGTATTTCAGTTTGTTTCTTTGAAGACTTAGTCCCAGGCAGTAACGGATTCGTAAGATTTCCAAAGAGAGAGCGGATTCCCTTTTTCTTGGAGTGACCCATTATTTTATTCAATTTAAAAAAAAGGTAAATAAATTGTCACACGTTTCCCATTCCTAATATAAACAATATACAGATGTCATAGTAGAATTGCGGGGCTACATTCTAAGACTATCGAGGAAACTAGTTTTCTTTGGAGATAAAGACATGCATGTCACGTATTCGTATGATACAATCAGATATAATGTATTACACGTTTTACTATTTTGTAAAGCTTATAAAAGAAAAAATGGACTCAGAGATACACAGACGTTCAATAAACGCTTTTAGGTCCTGTTAGAGGTTTTCAGTTCCAATTGGTCCCTACTTTTAACGAATGTTTTCGATTGAACTAGTTGCAAAAACTCATTTTTCTGAAGATTCATTGTTTCTTATTGACGATAATGTTTACACACTACATTTGATTTCCCGTCGTACGATGTATACGAGAGAAATAAGATCATTTCATGAGCTTATTTATAAGATGTAACAAAAATTGTAAATATATGTTATGTATTTGGAAGAAATATTGATTATTTATATCTAGAAGCCATCGATTCAAAATAATCAGTTTTAACTACCAGAACTTCCAGACTTCTCAATTTTGTGTAATCGTACGCACACATACGATAGGTAAGACGAGAGCATGTTGTATATCGAAACCTATAAGCGAATGAAAGTAGAATCGAGCTGACAAACATTTCAGTATATGGCAATTTATAAGCATAGCAGTCCAAATAAATGATATATTTATAGATCAATATTATGTGAGTTTCTATAGCGTGCCCAACCAGGAAGGGTCAACAAAAGAAGAGAGATTCATTTTTTGATAGTTCACAAATCAGTAAGAAATATCATTAATAGTATTTATATAATATTTTTATATGGGTGTTTCACTACACACGTAAAAGGACAACTTTTATACTAAGCAGCTGGACATTTAACGACACACCAAATTTGAGTTTCTCATGTTTATTAAGGTATTTGAAATGACAGTATTGATTTCATGTTCCAAAACATTTCAGCATGCACGAGCTCACAACGTTCCAAAATCGTTTCATTCCCGTTCTAAAGTCTAGATTAGGCAGGTGCTCGATTACCACACGTACCACATCGGTCACACTCACAGGTCGTCACGTGCATTGCTGATCATTAGTTGCTACACGCTCCTCGCAAAAACACTCTTATCCGTCTCGCGACTGTCCGGTACGGAATGGCGTTATTCCCAAGAGCTTGCATCATTTCCCCGTGACATTCTCGGTCATTTCTCCCATGAAGGCGCGGCAGTCGGACAAGTAATTTCTCTCAGTGCTGATAGAGACACAGAGCCATTTTTTAATGTGAACACACCCTTCTGCAGCATTATCTTCACGCTACACATGAAATTGTGGGGTCCGATAATATTTCTTTTAGAAAAAAAAAGTTACGATGACTTCTGCCCAACTATTCGTATATTTTGTAGAAATATTATTTATTTATTAATGTATGTATTAATTTATTGATGTATTTATTAATTTATGTATTAATTTATTGATGTATTTCTTTATTTATTGGTTTATTTATTGGTTTATTTTTTATATATTTGTTATTTTATTTATTTTTTTTATTTACGACAAAAACAGTTAAAGACTGTGTGTGACGTGCTATGGGAAGAAGTTATTTTGACGTTATATTTACATTACCATTACCTCATTACCGTTCATCAGAAACGACATGTTAATTTGTACATAAACATTAAATTACTATGAATTAAGAAACAGCCACCACTGAATTCATTCTATTCTATTGTTTCATTCAAGAAGATGAAATAAAATACACGAATAATAAGGGATCGCAATAAAATAAAATAAAAATAAAGAGACCAGAAATAAAGGACCGAAAAGGTTTTTTCATACTTATAATAATATTTTAAAGTAAACAAAAAAAACTCTTGAACAATGTTCCATTTCATTTCTTATTTGGTTGAGAAAAAAACGCGCTCAGCGACGAGTCAAGAGCGTAGTCCGTTCCGTTGGCCATTTTTGGCGAGGAGGCGGACGGAGGAGCCGAGCGCCGCTCCGGAATCTCGTCCTTCCCGACTTCATTGTCTGACGGAGCGCGCCCAATCCAGCGGACGAGCCGCGGGCAACTCAATGGCACTCGATCTCCAGTGCGAAGTGGGCAGTCACAGGCAAGACCAAACCCTCATACAACAGCGATCGCCTCGCCGACAAAATTTTACGTAGCGTTTGTGGCAGTAAAATTATCGCAATTTATTTTAAGCTTCGCGTATTTTTCCACATGGTGTCTACAGATGATGATAAATATTCTTTTGACGTGCTTAATTTATTTTCATTCTTTAAACATTCTTACTGTATTTAAATTTTAAGTCAGTTTTTCATAATAATAATAATAATAATAATAATAATAATAATAATAATAATAATAATAATAATAATAATAGTAGTATAAGTATTTATTTTGTTTTATCATCGTATAGTAGTATGTTGAATCGAACGTAATCAATCGTGCTGCTAGGTACTTTACCGAAGTATTGACACCTCTCAGATGGCCGGAGGCTGCTTTGCGTTTCGTCAATTTACACGAATATTCGAAATTAGTAATATAGATTTTTGTATGACTCAAGATATTACAACAGTCGTAGTTAACTCATTACGAAACATACCTAAATAGGACGAATTTGCCTTATATTTTTGTCTTTGGACGCTCTCGTTTATCAACTACGGGTAGTAGTATGTGGCCGGTCGAGCGCACTGTGCCAGATAGAACCCAAGCGACAGCCCAAGTGGTTTAGCTCCGTTAGAGCAGAGTGCGTTACAACAGGAGGATGTGTGTGTTGAGGGATCTGGGGGAATCACTCCGGCACACGCCCTCATTGTCGCTCCCTCCCCCCTCTCTCCCCCTCTGGCATTAATTATTGAAGGCGTTAGCGATGAAGTAATTTGTCATTACCGCGTCTTCCCAACAACAACAAAAAAAAAAGAAGCAAGTGAAGGATGCGGAGTCTGGCTGCGTTCAGGCGTCGGGCAAAGAACACTCAACTAGGAAATTACAGTAATGAAGGACGACCGGTTTACTAGTTGTAAACGGTTTTGCAGACGTAGGCTGCGCAAAAGATGATAGCCCATTACCCTCGGAGCTGCTGTTTATTACACTTTCTGTTTTAGTTCAATTACGGGCGTAGTCTCCACTGCGTTCAAATTAAGAAGAAAAAATTACTCAGGGATTCATGCTTGCTTCCCTTTAAATTAATCTGCGTAATTAATAACAAAATAATGGAATATATTGATTTAAAGCGTTATTAACAATGCAAAAAATGTAATTGATTTCAGATATTGTGGGAAGAGAAGCCCCAGGTGTTCGGTCAAAAATTGGCTTCAGCAATAGGAGGCACAACAAGACTCTAGGCCTAAAGATTGTAGATTAAGAAGAGGGAGATGTAACCAATGCCATGTGGTGTTACCTCCAAATTTATGAAAAGAAATAACTTGTATGTGAGAGAATATTGCTATAACATCTTATTTATACTATCTTTGTACGTAATGTAAACTTCATACAATAGACACTTAGTATTTTCAAAACTTGTTAGTAAGTTTCAAATAATTTTTAAATGCTCAAATATGTTCTGAATCCCTCACTTGATGGAGTGAAACAATAGGCAGCACCAGTTATTACACTCCAACAACAATAACAACCACCATAATAATAATAAAATTAATAATAATACTCCATACATATAAAACTTTAAGAAAAAATAAGTCATTCCTTTTTTGGGCACAAAACTTGGTGAGTGTAATGCGGCAGGATAGCGAATCACCCCCAAGGACCACTGAAAATGAAAAAGAAAAAAAATCGCAGATTATAGATATTACAGTTCAACTTCCAAGCGCAAATGCATAATTTTCTTACTCTGCAATGTGCCTCCAATATTTCAATGAAGTTCCGGTTGTGATTCAGGTGCTGGCATGAAGTTGGGTTTCAGTATGAAAATAATTTCACTTTTGAAACAATAATTTACAAAATACGGAATGGAATGACGGGTCATGCTAATATAATATAGCATATATAATTACAGCTGATATAGAAATAATTGTATACATATTTAATAAACTTTTATTTGTCTTACATTGAATTAGCACTCTTCGGATTGCATCACATTACACTACTTTCACGCTCAGACAAATGTGATTGAAAGATCTTTTGTATAATATATTAAAAGTAAATGTGAGAGAAAATTTATTAGAAATTCAAAATTTATAAGACAAAAATTTGAGAGAATACTAAATATGATGCGTCCTGAAATTAATTGACACAGCCTTTGCCGGACTATCAAAACACGTAAGAGATTGATGCGTCATGTGACCGCAACCACATGGCTTGATAGCATAGTTTCTGTTGACTATTTGTGGTAGTTTGCCCAATTTTTGCATTTTCTGCCTTTTTTGTCGTTATTTTGAGTTTATTCTCCCGGCACCGATCTCGATCAAGCTGGAAACATACCTGCAAGCCTAAAAACACGAAAGCACTGTCGTGTTTTGTCTCTCAATGAAAGCGGAAGCTCAAGGACAGAGCAATGTTAGAAATCTGAATGAAAAATAACATGATTCCAGTCAAGATATTTGATTTGATCATCGATTTCGACAGTCTTTCTTCGCTCACGAAGAATCCCAACCGACCTTTTGAGTACGGCCTCCGATCCCTCTCGAGTACAGAGCTCTCTCTATATGATATACCGTTTTCAGTGCTGACGATTACTCAAATACTAGGAACAAAAAATATAATTCCGTTTTCATTTATGTCATTTCAAGATTCAAAATGGAGAGCATTAGCATTTCGAAGAGCGTTGCGAGTCAACCAAATTCGTAGTCATCTTGTCGGGTGGTCACGTGAAATATAGAAAACAAAGAAAAGATCGTGTCCTGATACGCAAGTACTAATGTAAATTTTAGTTAAAATAAAAATATGAATTATTTGAATAATTTTTTTACAGCAATTCGTTTTCAATGTGATTTTTATTGTATTTTTTTGCTCATTCACATTTTTAATTTAAATCTGATTTTTGTGACTTTTTCTCTGCTTCTTTACGTAGATTAAATGTCATTTTACATTTTCCTTTACACGCATGGATTTCGTGGGCCAATAGCCGCCTTAAAAATTAGGTGGTTCTCGACCTCGAGAGACACGAGTCTGATTTTTTATTCACTTTTTTGTACTTTTAGCAACTATTGGAGTACTTTTTTATATGTTGTACACGCAACAAATTATGAAAAGGAATGGTTGTAATTCACTTACTATCTAATAACTCTTATGGAGCCCAAAGAAAGAAATATCAAATTCTAATTTGTTTTAATTGTGATAACAATTGGTAAATGATTTAAAACCACGAAAACTTTCATTATAATAAGCATAAAGTTTAGATGTCACTACCTCTCGATAATGAACTTACAATTTTCTAATTTCAATGTTAAGTGGGCTGCCAAATGCAGAAATACATAAAAATTTTGCAGTTGAAGAGTAAACTACCCAAGCGTCTGTTATAGGCTACCAATTTATTGTAAATTAAATGTAATTATGAGGAGACCTGGAGCATTTTGACCTAACCAACACTTACTCATAATTCAGTACACAGCACGAACATTCTCATCACCCGCCACACTTCCCACCACTCACCACACTCCCATCATTCGTCCCACATCACATCATTCGTCACACATCACTGTCACGTATCTCATCCCACATCCCACATCTCATCCCTCTCCCACATCTCATCCCTCTCCCACAGCTGATCCCTCTCCCACATCTCATCCCTCTCCCACATCTCATCCCTCTCCCACAGCTGATCCCTCTCCCACATCTCATCCCTCTCCCACATCTCATCCCTCTCCCACATCTCATCACAATCCCACATCTCATCACAATCCCACATCTCATCACTCGTCAGAAATCTCTCGTCACCCACCACTCGACTCAGACATCACTCATCTTATCGTCCATCACTCGTCTCATCATCCATCCTGTCTCATCATCCATCACTCATCCCATCGTCCAACACTCACCTCATCACCCATCGTCATCGTTCATCACTCATCGACATCACCCATCTCATTACCAATCGCTCATCACCCAGGCCTCGTTCCACCTGCAGAGCGCTTCGCGCCAGGCGCCTGGCGAGACGGCGCGGCGCAGGGGCGGAGCCGCTGGCAGCGGGGTTGACGCGGGTCGAAATGCGACAAGTGCGGACGGGCGGCGGGGGGGGGGGGGCGGAAGCGGACGCGTCGGGGAAGAAAAGGCCCTCTGTCCCGGTCGCGGCCGCTCCACGCAAAAAGCCGCTCTGCCCCGCCCCGCTCCGCCCAGTCCTAGATCCCGCCCCCTCCGCAAGCGGGGGCGGGGGCGCTCGATAAAAAGCGTGCGGAGGCAAAGGGCAACCGTCGTGGCCGTGGCCACCGCCTCCGCCGCCGCCGCCACCGTCGCGCGCCATGTCCCGTGATGAGTGCCCCATCCCCCGTCTTTCTCTTTCCACAGAATCGGAGCTGTTTCATGATGCTAAGTCTGCAGTATTCTAATATGGCGGTGGGGATGTTCGCCAGGTTCACATACAAGAATCACACGTGCCTTCGGTCCACGAGTAAAATGGCCGAACGTAATTCACACAACGAATAACATTGCGGTGAGAGGAACACTTTAGTTGAGCAATATTTGGGTCTGTGTCAGAAACAATTCCCACAGAAATCCATATTCAAAGTGATGCTTCAAAACTTGTACTTCAATGTCACAAAAATAGTGCAATCGAATTCTATTTTTGAAACTTCTTTCCACTCCGTTCTACACTCATCATGTAGTCCGCAAGATCTTATTGCTCGCGCTGCTGGGAGTTACGTCATGGCGTCTGGTCGTTACGCTTCTTGAGTCACAGTCTTATGGAGCGGTAGTGATTTCTAGTTCGTGTCAGCCGAAAAAATATCTTGCATATCGAAACATGATATAAAATAAAGCCTTTAAAAATAAAACCATTTTTTTACTGATCAATGTTTGTGAAGGGCGGATCCACAGGGAGGGAAACAAGGGAAATTCGCGCCCCCCTAAAATTTTTCAGTCTAACTATTAATTTTAACTTGTCGCGAAACCTTCAAGCAAAAATATTTTAGGATTATTATTAAAACGAATAAAATCGTATCGCAGAATAAGCTGGGTGTAGTCTGTGACATTTTACTAAATCTGTAATATAACACATTCGACTAAAACATTTTGAATTTCCTCTAGCAAAATTTGTCTCTAGATTCGCCCCTGTAAATAAATAATATTTTGAAGAAAATTCTTACGAGCTTATTACTCTTATTATTTAAAGCCTTGTAAGTTTTATAGTGTTCTTAGACTGTTTAAACGCCTACCACGATTTTTGGGAAGTGCAAATTGATGAAAAAACTAAACTAACTATTTTTTTTTTGTATTCCAGCATTATAAAAGAACATTTTCTGTTGCAAGAAATCTTTCATAATCGGGCATTTTACGGCACAAATGATGACGAATCATTGCGTCATCACACATTCAGCCAATCGTAGCGAGAGAATCGGGGGAAGGTAGAACTAAACGGACACGACCACCGTTTACTCGCACGATGTCAAATACCCGAGTCGTCACAGGGAAGTTGTTTCGCAAAATTAAGTTGGATTCTCTTATAAATGTATAATGCTACTATACAAAAAAAATATAGTACGCAACTCGTTTATAATGTTGGTTTATTACATTCGCACAAATTGGAAAATTCGCTCCTAAAGTCGCTCGTTTTCAAAACATGTACTCATGCAATAAAGCTTAACATTATAAACGAATTGCATTAACTACTATTTTGGGACCTCTCCGTACTCTTCTTCTTTCCAAACTTCTGACCACTTCCTCGCGGAGTGTCATCGAACTGTGTGGAGTCCTGAGTGAGTAGTAACTGCTTCCGATCGCGTCAACTACGTGTATCATTAGTCCGGCAGGGTAGTGCATGTTACAATCCAAGGGGGGCTGAAACATGAGGAACTAGCGCCGACATTACAACGTCTGCGGGGATCTCGGGAAGAGACCCCAGCCGGGGTAACCTCCAAGCTTCTGACTGGTCTCCTGTTGCCTGTGGTGTATAGTGCATGTATGTGTAACCATGTTTTTGTAAAGGGAGAGGAGAGGACAGTCATGGATAAGAAAGGAAAAAATGGTCACTCCGTGACCCGTTTGTCACGGTACTGCTCTGGCATTCACCTGGTACTGAGCGGAAGAACCACAGAAAAGGCCATTAATGTAGACTCGATTAATCCGTCTCCCGGTCAACGACATTTTGAAGATTTATAACCTCCGCGGGAAATAGAAATGAATAGTGTTCACCTTTCTGCACGGACCTAACGACACAGCTAAGAGCCAAAATTCCAAATGCAAATTGCTCAAAGCGTAATAATATTTATTGCTATCATATAAGGTGATTGTAATCTTATTAATCAGAGGTCTTCCGCGTGGAAATTTTATTAGTACCTATTTTCAAGACGCCTTTATACAGGACGAGAAGAAAACAATGTCGAAATGAGCTGTGGCCGAAGCGCCAAGCTCTCCGAATCCGAGCGTGACCTCTGGGTCAGATTTCTTCGGCCGACGTCCTCTCACGCGAGTCCGGAGACGCTGCAGGCTAGATGAAAACGTCGTCGTGATGACCCTCAGCTCCACAGCGCGGCCCCAATGCATTTTTATTGGAAGACGAATTCTGCTTTATTCTCAACAATTTGTAGTGATGACATGGTGGGAGGGAGTATGTAACGGGAGGAAGATGAATTCCGGGTTGATTATTAAAAGAAATTTATTGTGAGATGGCGAAGGCGGGGGCTGGGCGAAGGCGGGGACGGGACGAAGGCGGGGACGGGACGAAGGCGGGGACGGGGCGAAGGCAAGTGCGGGGCGAAGGCGGGGTGGGGAAAAGGGAGAGAAAGTGGTGAAATGGAGGAGGCGGGTCGAAGGCTGGGTGGGTCGACGGCGGGGCGAGACGAAGGGGCGGGCGGGGTGAAGGTGGAGAGTTGGAGGTGGCGGGGAGGGGTGAGACGAAGGAGCGGGGCGGGGTGACAGTGGAGAGTTGGAGAAGGAGGGGAGGGGCAAGGCGAAGACAGGGGAGGGGCGAAGGCAGGGAAGAGTGGGTGGAGAACTCAAGGAGACACGGAAGGCGGGGGCCTGAAGCGAAATGGAGGCTGGATCTGTGGCGGCGACATGAGAGGGGGGTAATCCCAGGATCACCCACTTCAAACAAGGACAGTCGTTGTGTAAGGCAGCTTTTTGAATCACAATTTATTTTTGTAGTGAATTCACGATTTACAAGTATTTTGAAGGAAGAAATTAATTGGTTGACACAATAAAGATTTAAAATTGTTTGTAGAAATGTTGAATATCTGAACGACGGGTACGTAAGGTCTGCGAAAGCTCTTTGATGGCGTACCAAACACATCTGCCAGTTTTGGAGATCCGGATATTTGGGTTTCGTGTACTTCAGGAGGTTTCTGGGTAGTTTTCTCATTGCACTGTTGTCATATTAATGCGCAATAATACCCGGCCATGCGTTCTCTAAGCAAATATTAACTTCTATTGAAATATTTACATTCTTTCCATCAAGACTGGTCTACTTTTGATTGCAAAATCTGTCTCATAAAATGTCATATCCTGCTAGTTCATATTTGTCTCGTGCTGGAAAATTAATGAGTTTGTTCATTTATTTATACTAACTGCTAACACAACAAAACACATTTGATCTCCATTACTTGTCATATATAAGTCGTTGTGTACATAATACGTATGTAGTAATACATAAGATGTTGTGATAAGATTTTTAACTTTAAAACCTAAGTTTTACGTCACAAACAATTTTTAAAAAATACAAAAAGTTTGCACAAAGTCGAGAAAAAGTGGGTAATGGAAGGGTTTTATGTTCAGATATCGTCGAAATATATTAGGTAGGTTCCACTTCAGATAGCCGAGGAGGAGAAATCACACAAAATAGTTACGTGTCTGTGTGTGTGTGTGTGTGTGTGTGTGTGTCCTCTGAGATATACAAATTGAGTTCTCATAAGCAGCAGTTCTACCCGGCAAGGAAAAGCGGTTTAAAAGATATGTCAAGGACGTCAGTTGTTCATAAAGACCTCAAAACCTCTTTTGGATAGTACGAGGTTTTTAAGTACTTGGTCGTTGTAGTTATGAGGCCACCATGCATTGGATTGCTAAAAACGAGATGACATTCGTTTTATATCTGATGAAGATATGTCAGAAGATGTGATGATTCTGTCAGTGGCTACCAAGTCCAAAGAGTTGCTTTCTACAACTGCTTTTTTGAATGACATCCTCTGCTACAGACATCTGCTTTTTGTTACTACTGCAATATTTTGGTCACTGAAAACTTTTAAACACTTAAATTATTATATTTATTGAAATGGTCAGTCCAGACACTCTTATGAATGTCTTGGCAGATTTCAAGACATTCAGAGATTTAGGCAGTATGCCCTTTCATTGCTTTTGATACAAAATCAAGATAAGATATCTGTGTTTTGAGGTTCCATATAAAAAAACAGGCGAGGCGTGGGGCAGATTATGAGGCAGGGCAGGACAGAACAGGCAGTGCAGGGCAAGGCGAGGCAGGACAGGAGAGGACAGGGCAGGGCAGAACAAGTTGGGGAGTGTAGGACAAGGTGCGCTGGACATGGTGGGGAGTAATAAGTCGAGGAGGGATGGGATGCGGCTGGAGGGGACAAGGCGTATCGAGGCGCGGCGTGGATCGTACATTTTAGATTCCACTTCCTGTCTGCCATGCCGCGCCGCGATCTCCCAAGACATTCATAAGTGTGTCTAGAGTGACCATTTCAATAAATATAATAATTTAAGTGTTTAAAAGTTAGCAAAGCATAGACGTGTTAAATACTCGAGCAGCGCGGGGTACCTCAGCTAGCCACCGATATTTCCGACTTCGAATCGGAAGCGATTGTTTTGCGCCTGCAACAACATTGAAAAGCAACCGCTTCGTCTGCCACGCGCACAGCAGCGTTTCCCGCATCGCAGCGGCACGCCCTCGGCAGCTCTCAGCGGCGCCTCTGGCGACGCTTCTTCCCGCGCGGGCGGCTGCCGCTTAGCTCGGCTGCGAGCGGCGGCTGATCCGGCGCGGCGAGTGGCCGCTGCTGGCGGGAGAGCCATTTGCGGGCGAGTGTCTTTCGCCGCCCAGGGGGCCGCGAGGAGGGGAGGGAAGGGGAAGGGGGAGGGGAGGGCGGCGGCGCCGCGGGGAGCCGCAATCGCGGCGGCCACTGCGCTGATGCGAGCGAGATTGCGAGCATTTTCGCCGCCGCCGCCGCCGCGAGCGGGGCCCCCGCTGCGAGTCGCGCTGCGATTGCCGCGGGGCGGGGAAGGGGGCCGGGGCATTGTGAGCGATGAGGGGCAAAGGGAGATGATGGCGAGGGTGGACGAATATGAGGGAAGGACGGGGGAGAGGCGACGATCGGGGTAGGGCGCGATGGGGAGGGGTTTAAACGAGGTGGGGGAGGGGAGGATGAGGACGGAAGGTGGGGGAGGGGAAGACGCGGAGGAGTGGACGCGGAGACAGAGATGTGATACGAGGAGAAGAGGAGGGGAAGACGAGGAGAGGAGGCCAGATAGTAGAAGTCGCAGAGGATGGAGAGGGGAGAATGGGGAAGGGAGGATAGTGGCGGCTGGATGAGGAAGAGAGTATCGAAAAGACGGTAAGGGGGACGGGTAGGGGACGACGGGGAGGGGACGACGGGGAGGGGACGACGGGGAGGGGCAACGGGGAGGGGACGACGGGGAGGGGACGACGGGGAGGGGACGACGGGGAGGGGACGACGGGGAGGGGACGACGGGGAGGGGACGACGGGGAGGGGACGACGGGGAGGGGACGACGGGGAGGGGACGACGGGGAGGGGACGACGGGGAGGGGACGACGGGGAGGGGACGACGGGGAGGGGACGACGGGGAGGGGAGAACGGGGAGGGGAGAACGGGGAGGGACGGATGGGGAGGAGAGGATAAGGAACGGAGGATGGGGAGGAGAGCTTGGGGAAGAAAGTACGGGAGAGGAGGCCCTAGAGGGGATACCTGGGAAGGGAGAGTGGAGAAAGCCAGACGGAGAATGCTAGGCCGCGAGGCAGGACTCGGTCGGGGTGGCGAGAGACGAGGAAGGGTTAGACGAGGAAGGGTTGGGCGAGGGGCGGGGCTCGACGGGCCATCGGGGCGGGGGCGGTAGTGCGGGGGAGGGCGGGCGACGCGGTTGGGTCGGGAGCTGATGGACTGGCGGAGCGGGAGGAAGCGGGTCAGGCTGCTAGGGGCATGGACCGGGCGGCCAGCAGAAACATTGTTCTCTTCCAGTGGTTTGGATTTCACGCAGAAGCAGTGAGCGCCTGCAGAGGAGCGCCGTCGTCCTACCGTGCTATTACCTTGTTTTAAACTCGCAACTCTTCTTCAGAAACACGTGACTGTGCGTATTAGGCTGAGGTTTTATTGCTTTGATGAAGAGTTTTTTGTGAGCACAGATAATGCACCATGCTAGAATCAGAAAATAAATCGTTTTAAATTACTGTTTGCAACTCCGTCCAACTGCTTTTATGTAATTTTGGTTTGTTTTATGCCTCAGCGACTTGATGAAAGAGGAATTGAATCCGCTTACCTATGCTGTATCGTGCGATTTTCTTTGCTCAATCGTTTATTTATTTTGTGATTTCCTAAGTAATTTGAAATAAGTTTGGAAATAATATGTGCCAAAATTAGGAATATTGGCAAAAATAATGGCATTCATATATGTAAAAAGTAGGTTCAAAGTTTTAAAAGAAGCTTATTGTATTAGAAGTTAGGTTAAATTCTGCATAATAAACACAGTTAAAAAGGTAGTTGTCTTTTGATATCATAATAAATTTAATTATCTTGGATTAAATGTAGAAAGGAAAAAAAAGCTATTTGTTCTGCTATTTTTTTGAAATATGTAAAAAATGTGTTATCGATGTTGTTCAGAAGTATCGAGAATAGAGAGCACTTGGGGACGATACGTTCACATCTCTATGACGTATGCCATTTAAAAATATTGTAATGTATTGTAATGTACTAAGAAGATGTCCTACTTTTTTGGAGCTACGTTACATGATTCTGATGAAATATATTCAGAGAAAAAAGCTCACACCGTTTTGAGGAGACAAATTCTTCAGCAGTTTTGAGGAATATTATTCATTTACTGCCCGTCTACATGGCCCAACGTCTGAGTCATTCGGTCGTAAACGTTAAGCAGGCCTACTGCGACAGGCCACTTCATTCGTAGACTAAACAACTCCATGTTAACAGATACAAGCCACTAATAATTTAGTCGCAAATCATTTTTTGTGAATTCTTTTTTAAAACGTGAAACGGAAGTAATAAAATATTGATAATGAGGGCTCCTTAGCTTAACAACTTAAAAAAAACCCTGGTTACATATGTTCAGACTACTTAAATGTTCCGAAAAAACACAGTGTTCACATACATTGTTCTTTTAGCAGTTAAGACACGTCCGTCGTACTAGAATTGTGTGGAGTAAGGTAGATGTGTTTGTAATGACGTTCATTAACAAATAGGAGGACCGATAATTTGCAGGAATTTAATATTCCAGACCAAACTATTTCAACAGACTCTTTAATACTTTTAATTATTACGCAGTCCTTAGGTATTCATCATTTCAAATATAGCTCAATTTTTTAATAATCACAATTTCGTTTCGACGAATATATTTCCATTCATGTAATTTTAGTGGTAAAGCGATTGTAGGATTTCCATTTCAAAAAATGTCAATAGAAGTGGAATGTGAAGCAAAAGAGACAGGAGAACCCCGAAGAAATCTGCCGCGAAAAAAATACTGATGCGAATGATTGTGTTGCTATACCCCCTCCACCAATAGTTCTTTCTGCCCTTTAACCTTGACTTCAAGAACTAAATAAATTGGTCATTTACTCATTTTTGTTTCATTGTGACGTTTGCCAACCAACGAGGCGGAATGGGCTGATGAAAAAAACAAAGAGTCAAAATTCTCGAGAGACAGACACGAATCAGATGGAAGCTTCTGAAACGCAAGCGAAGTAGATTGCTATCAAATTGTAATGACTTACATGAGAAGTGGGTTTTGAAATACTTGCATAAAAAGAAAAGTATACTATATGATCAAAAGTAACCGGACACGTCCAAAATGGTGTTTTGGTGTGGTCCTGTTTTTCATGGGGAGGACTTGCACTCGTTTTGTGTGGCACAATCTCGACACGGTCTACGTTGATGTTTTAAACCCCTTTTGCTTTCCACTGTTGAAGAACAATTCGGGGATGGAGAATGCATCATTCAAAACGATCGAGTACCTGTTCATACTGCACAGCCTGTGGTGGAGTGGTTACACGTCCTAACATCCCAGTAATGGACTGGCCTGCACAAAGTCCAGACATGAATCCTATCAAACACCTTTGGGATGTTTTGGAACGCCGACTTCGTGCCAGGCCTCATCGACCTACATCGATCCTCTTATTGCAGCACTCCGTGAAGAATGGGATATCATTCCCTAACAAACCTTTCAGAACCTGATTGGAAGTATGTCTACGAGAGTGGAAGCTGTCATCAAGACTAAGGGTGGGCCAACACCCTATTGAATTCGAGCAATACCGATGGAGGGCGCCACGAACTAGTACGTCATTTTGAGCCACGTGTTCCGATGCTTTTGAGCACATAGTTTTCAGTCATAAAATGTGACTAGTAACGAATGTAATAAGTAATCTTTTATCTCCACCAAGAATCCCAATTGAGCCTTCTTTTCAACATTCATCTATCATCATCTTCCACCATCACATCAACACAATTCCCATCACATATCCAACGGAAGGTAACGGCGCACTGCAAGTGTGAGTACCTGTCAGGACCCCCAGAAAGCGTAATAATCCTGCTTCGCTTAGTCTCAATGGTTATGGTACATTATCATCATCATCAAATGTGCAATCAACGAGAGGAAAATATAGAAAACCTTGATGAAACAAGACATAAATCCTTTTCTTAAATAAGATAGTAAAAATATATATACGGATGGATGAATTAGCGCTCTACTTCTTGCACTAACCTACCCTTTTGCTGTCGAAAATAAGGAAACTTCTTTGATTGATTAGCGACTCCGGAAGGGTCAACGGCTAAGTTCATTAGTCTCGTAAGTAAAGTGCATACTTTTTCCTCTGGAGGTGGCGCTGATCTTCCCAGCTAGATAATGAGATCCGACGCCAATACCGAAGTTTTCCCCAAATAGATATCTCGCACCAGCGGTGCGCCGCACCGCCCTAGCCGGGACAAATTCTCAGCTGCCGACCGGTCACCCGGCATGTGAGGTAGTGTGTGTGTGTACGTACATGTTAGTGTGTGTGTGTGTGTGTGTGTGTAAGCAATAGTTAGGATAGTACAAAGAAGAACAGAAAATACCGCGTGCGATCCTGTTTCCGTTTGTTATGATACTGCTCGCCTCGTATTGAACGTAAAAACCACGAAAATCTACCGAGCAGAGCGGCCGGACACTAGAATTATCCTCCAGACAACAACTGAATAGTACATTTTTGGTTATCCGGGATGAGCCGCGTCTCGGTCAGTTGTGCTGACATTTCGGCCATTTTGCTGTGGCCTTTTTCAGAGTGTCAGAATGTATTGACTTCGGCCGCGGAAACCTACGAACGCAACAACCGAACTCGACTTAGCTATGCAGCCGTCGGGACTCGAACGTAGGACTTCCCGGCCAGAGACATCGCAGTGACATCAGTTGCTCTGAGCTACCTCTCCCGGTATGAAACTACTTCGTCGTTTTCACAGAGGCATTGAATCGTTACTTCAAGTCCTCATAAACTACTGTTAGACCTAATTAAAATCTTATTCCTAACCAATAAACACAAACGGGATATTAACAGCACTTCAAGTGAGCGTGTATTTCGTGTTTCCGGGCGCGTGAACTCCTAATCTTATTGGTCCCGTGGGTGTAATGCACTTTATACCTGGGACACACAGTGGGCGAGAGATCTGACGCCAACCTAGCCGTTGGCTTACGGGGCTTCCTTCTCCAGGTGTCTCCTCCAGCGGGGAACCGCTCCAGTCGGGACAAGCTCTAAGCATCCGTCTCTCCCCTGCTCACATGCGTGTTAATAGTGTAATGCACGTTACATTTAGAGCATGAGGAGAGGACATTAAAAATTAGGAAGGAAAGGAATGACTGCGTGCGGTCCGTGACCCATTTGTTAGGGAATTCTTCTGGCATTTGCCTGGTATATTCGAAGAAACTACCGATTGGAGAATCTCGCCGCTAAAATTATCCTCCAGTCAGAGGTTGAATTCGACACAGGTCTGTACCTACCAACATTCGTTGCGCTGAGCCATCGGTGCCCGTCCCAGCAGCGTAGATACTCATTACATTAGACACGTTGGGGCCATGGTAACATTCCATAACGATTCAATCACTGTTTTGCAAGATAATACACATGCCAAGGCAGTGCCCTAACAAACGGAAACAGGCCGCGCGCGATCTTTCCTTCCTTATTCTTGACCACAACTCTCCCTTTACAAACAAACACACTTCCATGTACTATAGTCCAATACGTATGGGGAGCTTAGAGCTTCCCTCGGGTATGGCACCATCCCGATGGAGGGAGATACCTGGACAGGAAACTCCGTGAGCTGACCTGCAGTTAGGTGTCACTCCTCGCAGAGAGGAACTCCGCCACATCCTGTGCCAAAACATGAACTGCACTTACGGGACTAATGGCAGTAGCATTCAATTCGTGCGTCCTGACACACCAATTAACCAAGCGATCAAACAAATCAATTGAGGACCTTGTAAACATTCCGCACCTTTTAAATAATGTTTTTTTAAGAAATGAAACCAGTTTCATACACACCAAAGCTAGCATCGAAACCCGGATCGTTTCAAATCAGCGATGGGCTAGTTCCGCCACCTGCCGCGAGGCGCCAGGAGCGCGCGGGGTCGCTCAGGGGGCGTCGCACGGCGCGGCGCGGCGAGAAGAGACGCGACGCGTCGCGACGCCGCGGGGGGCGGGGGCGGCCCACTTGGCGAAGGCCGGCGCCTGGCGTCGCTCCCAGGACCCTCCGCTGCTATCGACCGATGGCGCCCGCCCGCCGACCTGGCGCCGCCCGCCGCCGCCGCCCCCGGGGGCGGCCCGCGACGCGACGGCTGCCCCGCGCTTTCGCCACCTCATCGAAATGCCCGCTCTTCGTTGGCACAGACACACGCGCCTTGAGACTCTGATTTCACATGTGTCGATAACACTCAGTACGCTTTAATACTATTCTAATGTAACGCAACTGTAATAATAATAATAATAATAATAATAATAATAATAATAATAATAATAATAATAATAATAATAATAACGATATATCAATACCCAATACCCACAACATATCGGGAAAATATCAAGAGAAGATTCAGAAGTATACCGATCTCGCCCATGAAGTCGCATCTCAGTGGAACTTCAGTAATGTGACAACTGTGCCTATAATAATATCAGCTACAGGAGTGATCCCAAAAATGACACTTCAGGCACTGGAGTGTCTTCACTTGGATGCCAGGAATGTATATAATATGCAAAAGTGTGTAATTTTGAATACTTGCCGTATTGTCAGAAGCCATCTGAACCTTCAGTAAGGCAACCACACACCTGGTCATCATTCCTGTGTGTGGTTGACATACCGACCAGTAGATACTGTGAATAATGTATAATAATAATTATAATAATAATAATAATAATAATAATAATAATAATAATAATAAGAAGAAGAAGAAGAAGAAGAAGAAGAAGAAGAAGAACGTGAATTGCAATGCTTGGAGCATTCTCCTGTGACTAATTCTGCTGTGATCGCAAGTTTTCCGTGGGTTTCTTCTACCAAATCCAGGAGAATCCCGGAGCAGTACCCTACCAAATGTGCCACTGACTGGCACGTGATCTTTCCTTCATGATATTTGTCGCTATTTTGCCCTTACAAGTACACATACACACACACACACTCACACATACAGTATTACGCACTACGATTCTAGATATGTAAGGAGACCAGTCGCGTACTTGAAGCTTGACCTCTCTGGGGCAGTGTCCCGATGGGGGAGATACTTGGAGGAAAAACCCAGGGCGATGTGCAGGTCGACGCCGGACCTCACAAAATTCATAGGAGAAAAACAATTACCTGCCGTTATGTAACATCCACCACACTTACGGAATTATTGGTGTAAGTAGTTGATGTGACCCTCACTCACTCGACTAATTAAACTACACCATCGGATTCGTTTAAATGAATTCCTCTCATTCTGCAGGAAGGATACAACAGACTACGAAAATAATCATTTTACTTTTGCCGAAAATATGAAGGATCTGATGTTGAAAGTGTGATAAAGAGAACTAAGTTGTTTAAAAAACTCTCACTCAGTCACTTGGAAACACGTCCTTATGAACCCAGTCGATACAAGAACCTCGCCGCCACATTTACCTCGAGAAAAAATAAAGATGTACGTCGTTTTTTTAAAATAATAAAACTAATAAAAACTCGTTGCAAAATTACCTTCAACCTATATGAATGTTTGCGCAAGCAATCTAACACAAATGAAACAACAACAGACCGAAAGCTTTATGATAAATCAAGGAAATTACTTACAATCATGCGATTTTAGTGACGGTTAACTATTTGCGAGTTTCATGAGCAAAAGCCACGACAGGAACATTTAATAACGGCAAAATAATGTACCTACGGTAGTTACATTCATTCTGTAAACATTGGTTTTAATACACAACTGGCCTTTTCTCTGTTAGGAAGTAACGTTGGCTTAGGAGTAACTTAATAACGGAAACGGATTCGCTCACTCAATTAGGTTTCATTTGAAATGGCATCAATGGAGGTAGGTATGACGCATACAAGCAAAATCATTCCGCATCCTCAGCTTCACAACTCGATATGGACTTTTTTCAGAACTCTAAGCAACCAGAAATACTATTATTTCGCCAGGGTACATTTCACATTTTTTTTATTTTCTACTTCTGGAATCGTCTACAACAGTTGTTATACATAGTGGTGGGCAAAGGTAGATATCAGTATAGGATTCCTATATTCTTCTGATTCTCCTTCTGACAAGTTCCCTCTCTCCGCCACTCTCTTCACTCTGACATTTCCTCGCCGAAAACCGACCGCGCGTGTGATTCTGGCTGCGACACTTCGAGCATCGTCCCGTTTCCTCGCCATTCAAGAAGAACGTAAATAAACTACTACTTTTACTACTCTATAAAAGACATGTAGTTGCATCACCACTGATATCCTTTGATCCGCCAGTGCGACCTAGATATGCAAGCACAGTTCGTTCTTGGAATTACTACAAGTCGCGATTGAGCTTTTTGACGACTGCTTCCATCCATTCGTGTAATTCAATGACGCGTGACTGGGCTTCAGAGTCAGCCCTGCACTTAACAAGTGCCTTTGCGGTTTGCACTGTCGAGTTATCTACAAGCGGCTATATTCATCAGCAACATGCATAATCTTCTAGGGTCCTCTCCAAGCATCAAACGCTGAGTATACATAGGTTTTAGCAATTTAAAAGAAACCGAAACAAAACCCGATAATACTACTGCTGGTTGTAGAATTACACCCTAGGCCTGCATCTAACAGATTAAGACGAAAAAATAGAAATTTGTAGATTATGACATACAACAGTAGTTTATGCAATTTGTTTATAATGTTAAGCTCTATTACACGAGTACATATTTTGAAAACGAGCAGCGTTAGGCGCGAGTTTTTAAATTTGTACGAATGCAATAAATCAACATTATATACGAAATGCATACGCTATTTTTTTGTATGAGAGTATTATAAATTATAAATACGTAAACCAAACTTAATGTTGTGAAACAACTTTATCGTGAGGTTGCGGGTATTTGACATCTGTGAAAGAACACGGTGGTCGGCTGTTCCGTCCACCGCTACCTCCCCACGACTCTCTCGCTGCGATTGACTGAACGTGTGATGACTCAATCATTCGTGCCGTAAAATGCAAATACGTCATCATTTGGGCCGTAAAATGTCGGTTATGAACGATTTTTTTGCAACATAAAAGGTCGCTTATATTACCGGTATTAAAAAAACAACATTTTATTGCAATACACATGTTTAACGCGTATAAATAGGAAACGAAGAGTTCTAGGCCACTAAAACTAGGTTTTCTTATCTCTAGAGACACGAGTTTTAAGAAGTCGCATGGAAGATGTGTGAGAAGTTTTCGCTCGGGTCCAGTTCTATGTTAATCCTTCAGTTGAGTTTTACTTGCACATTGAAACAAGTATCAAGTTCCACGTCTGTAGTAGGTTTAGATTGGAATAACTTTTTCTACATTTTTTAAATAAACCAATCCTTTGCAATTTAATAATTATTTATGCACCAAGAGCGTTATAAGGGTTGTGATGATCTCGATCAACAAAAAGCCATCGGGCATTTTGTCGTCGCTCGATTATTAGAACCAGTTGAAGCCCGTGGTACATACACAATTTTATTTTTTACCTAATTTTATTAATTCAGATTTACTAATTAACTAGATGTTCACTTGACACGGTTTGTCTTTTCATATTTTCCTGTCATAAATCCCATTCGTAAGTTTCTTTTATAATTACCTCCATACGAGTAATGTAGCACCTTTCACCTGTTTTCACCTTTCCCTCATAATCCCGAACCTTTCGATCTATTGCCGTGTATATCGAGCTCCGTATTGAAGGTAATAACTATCAATAACGTTTCAGTAAAAAAAAGTATTATTTTCCGAAAAAATGTTTTATCTTCAAAACTTATGGCACGTGGGGGCCCACTCACGAGAGAGTGGGTCGTGATTTGTAGCGTTGCTTCTTGATCAAATTCTGGAATTTTCAAACCGTCTCGAAAAATTGTCGAAAGACATGGCTCAGGGCATCAACTGATGTCACTGCAGTCCCTTTGACCGGGACATTCTAGGTTCGAGACCCGACCGAGGCAGTATGTTCGACATAAGCTTCTCAGCTAGGTCGAATTCAGTCGCTGTCCGGAGAAGAATTCTAGAGGCCGGCTGCTCTTATCGGTAGTTTTCAGTGGTTTCTGCGATCAACATTAGGCAAATGTGAAGCAGTACCTAAACAAACGGGCCACGGACGGCGCGCAATCTCACCTTCCTCTTCCTTGTCCTATCCTTGTTCCTACCCCTTACACACACACACACACACACACTTACATGCACTACTCCATTCGGTGCCGCGCTGATAGGAGATACCTGGTTGGGGAAAATCCCACTAGTGTACGGTAGGTCGGCGCGGTATCTCGCCATACAGCGGGACAAAAGACCGCCGCCACCGCCAGACTACCACCACCACCACCACAACAACAACAAAAACCAAAAACATGCACTACGCCTACGGGAATAATAACCCTGGGGGGGGGTGTTTTTTGACGTGCCCGCAAATACTAAACACTCAATCAATCGAAAAATTATGTTCGTTAGCGTCGGCTAGCGGAGTTTTCACCAACCAGGTATCTCCCTCCGACGGGGCACCGCCGCAGCCCGGACAAGCTCTAAGTTCCGGACCAGTCTTCCGTATTTGCTGTACGATTATGTCCGTATGTTTGCATGTAAGCGGGTGTAGTTAATATTTGACCCGTTCGTTAGGTTACTGCTCCGGCATTCGCCTGGTGTTGATCGGAGAAACCATGGAAAACTACTGATCAGAGCAACCGGCCGCTAGCATTCTTCTCCAGACAGTAGCTGAATTCGACTTAGTTATCTAGGAAGTGTCGAAACTCCTGCCGTCGGGACTCAAATTTAGAACCTCCCTGTCAGAGACACTGCAGAGACATCAGTCAATGCCCTGAGCCACCTCTCCCGCTAAATGGCGTAAGGAAGTTCTTATTTTTTTATGGCTAATGTTACATGAGTCACCACCCAAACGAGCGGGAAACTCCTTTCTTTCAGGGCTCGAAACATCTCACATTTCTAGAAGTTCGGAGACGCCATCGGTCCCGGTGTCAATCGAAGCGACTTACACCCGTCAAAAGCGTAGCCGCCTTCTACCCGAGTCACACCACGGCACTTGACGTGACAGGCGCCGTCCGGAGAGCAGCTCAGTGAATGGAAACCAGCCCGCGCCGCTTCCCGGCGCCCTGACAACCGCGCGCCGGAGGAAGGTCCCGCGCCGGCATCTCATTTCCCTCAGAGGAGGGGGGGCGGCGGCTTGCCGCGGAGGGGAAGGAGGAGGGGGAGGGGAGGGGGAGGAGGAAGGGGAGGGGAAGGAGGAGGGGGAGGGGGAAGGAGGAGGGGGGGAAGGAGGAGGGGGAGGGAAGGAGGAGGGGGGGAGGAGGAGGGGGAGGGGGAAGGAGGAGGGGGAAGGACGAAGGGGAGGGGGAGGGGAAGGAAGAGGGGGAGGGGAAGGAGGAAGGGGAGGGGGAGGAGGAGGGGAGGGGAAGGATGAGGGGGAGGGGGAGGGGAGGAAAGGAGGAGGGGAGGGGGAGGGAAGGGGGAGGGGGAGGGAAGGAGGAGGGAGAGGGGGAGGGGGAAGGAGGGTGTGACAGCGCTCGCAAAGGAAGAAAGGCAGCCCTTCGCCACCCCTCGCACCCGGTCAACGCCCCCCGAGTGCTCGGCCCAGGGCAGGTGCGGGCCACGTAGCCTGGCCGCGGCCGAACTCTCAATGGACCGCGAAATCGGCCGGCACGGAGGCACCTGCGCGGACAGGTTGACACGTTTCTGGTGGGAAAAAGCACACAGTCGTCATGTGAATTACATGAATAAATGTCTCCTATGTAATTTGATCAGTAATGCTTATTCACTGCACAGCAGTTGTTTGACGAGTTTTCTATTACGTTCGGGAGGTTGTGATATATTCGACACAAATTGATGAGGATATTTCTAAGTACTTCCAAAGACAAAATATACTTTTTTCGGATACAAACGACGAAAACGAAAACCAGAGAAAAGACACAACTGAGTAGAAATTACAGCTCGGTACTGCGCGCAGCCATGCGATCACACCCCATTTTAAGCCACAAAACACTTCTCAGCCAGCCAGTCGGTAATCAGAATTGCAGTGTACTCGCTGTTCACACATTATGCTGATGACCGGCCCACTTGACACTCGGCATGGACCGCTTGCTCTTACTACATCACGTGTTCCTAGAACAAAGGGCCTTCTGATCGTGATTCCTTCGCTACCCGACCAATCCGCTGCTCGTCCTGGTTCAGGAAAGGGTCACGTTATGGGCGGCTCCACACATTTTGTATTCGGCTAGTAACGAGCGAATGTTTGCCGAATCCCGAGTAGTGTGGATGGGTTGCTTACTATTTTCAGAGCGACGAACATTCGGTATTCGCCATACCCACCGCGTGTCGGTCTGTTGCACATATCAAAGAAAGCAAGCCGAACACACCAGCAGCTCGGAGATGGGCGAGCAGTAGCTTGGTTCTCGGCGAATGCTGAAGACAGATGCTCACAAAACGTTCAGAACAAAGTGATGTTACAGAATAAAATCCACCTTATATTTATCAAAGAGAGAAACAAAGAAAAAGAACATATTTATTATTTAACATCAAATTAAATTGAAATCACAAAATATCATAATGAACTTGTCAATAAATCCAAAAAAATAATTTTAATATTGTAAAAACAAAACAGTAACTCTCGTTTCATCACAACAATTTTGGAAGACATGACAAAAACTACCTGAATTTCCAAAAAAAATAGTAGTGTACTTTAAAATTAATATTTTGTAGGTCTTCCCTTTCTTGTAATCACTTTACTTGACATTTTGGGTAACGACAAGCTTTTTTGTGAAGCCTGTGTGTGGAGCTGCCTTTCGAGAGGGGTTCCACAACAGCAAAAAATAAGGACCTAGCTACCAGCCTCCGAAGATGGTTACGCTCAGACTTTCACGATATGGTCAGCCACGAAATCCTACGAAATCGGCAGGTTAGTTAGGACTCGCCATTGACACTAGTATTTGTTCGGACAGGTACGTATAGGCCCTGTGTCGAACGTGTGAAGAATTCCTATCAAAGGAACATTCAGGATACAGATTTCATTAAACGTGTATTAAAAATCCCTTTTAGTACATTTTTGTAATGAACTCTTCAAAACTAGAGAAGAAGAGATTTATCATATTAATGTATAAATAGTTGCTCAGCTGCCCAAACATGCATTTCTTGTTGCACAATGACACGTCACGAGTAATTGTGAATGATTAATTACAAAGTAAACCTAATGATTTAGTAATGCGTAAATCAGTATAATTCACTCCTAATGGAGCTATTACTCATTGTAACACTGCATCACACCGTTCAGGCATCAAATCAAAAGTTCACAGTGAACATCTGGGGCTTGAAAAAGATTTTCGCTCTCCTTCTTATTGTGTCACGAACAAAACCAAAACTGTGGGTCAGCGCCGAGACAGATGCTGAAAGCCCTCAGAGCGATTGTTCCACAGTCCGCAACAGCAATTACAAACAGCGCACGAAGGATTTGTTACCCCTATCTTGGATCTTTCGAATCCATATAGCGATACCCCCCCCCTGGATCTTTCGAATCCATATAGCGATAATCTTTCGAGAAGTCTAATGACTAGGAGTCCAATTTTAATATTGTTGCTGCTTTGATACATTTTTTACTACTGCTGATCTCGGGAAAATGCGGTGCTGAGCTCTAACTACATGTAAATGCCCTAATATATACTGCAGTAGGTAAAACCGATGCAGTACTCTGCCAATACGGTAAAGAGAAGTGCAATCATCGGAATCAGCTTCCCGTCTATTGTCCTCAGTAACTTTTAATCCATCGACTACAGGTGCCTCGATCATAATGTACAGGACTTTTTTTAAAGATCTAACCTCCATACTCAAAGAGTAATACCTTCATCGTGACAAAAATTAGCATCTTCAATAATGTAGTTGCATAAGGGGGGAAACATTTTTAAACTTGAGTAATTTTCAAAAATTCCGACTTTTCAATGAAAACGAGTTCTCCGCCATTTTGAAGCGTTCTTCATCCTGTCAGAAGACAAAGTTTAAACAAAAAATGTTTGAGAAAATTTTGAAAATGTTGAGGCTTTGTGTAAAGTACCCCCCAAAATATTCATATCAAACCTCGAGTTCATTCCAATCGATCGGAGAAAACATTTTGGAGAAAATCGTCTGAACATTTCAGGCGCTAGCGTTGACCTCAGGAAGGATCGATGGATGGATGGATGGATGGATGGATGGATGGATGGATGGATGGATGGATGGATGGATGGATGGATGGATGGATGGATGGATGGATGGATGGATGGATGGATGGATGGATGGATGGATGGATGGATGGATGGATGGATGGATGGATGGATGGATGGATGGATGGATGGATGGATGGATGGATGGATGGATGGATGGATGGATGGGTGGATGGATGGATGGATGGATGGATGGATGGATGGATGGATGGATGGATGGATGGATGGATGGATGGACGGGCAGTCGGACGATTTTGGACGGATAGATAGTATTGGGTGGCCGGACTGTCGTTTTGCGATGTTAACAGATTTTTTGGTATCAAGGACCAACAAAAAGTGTACTCAGACTACACAACGTGTTATAAGAAGTAATTTACTACATCTAGGAACAAGATTTATCCACTTTTTTATACCAAAGCTCCATAAGAGTTTTTGTGCCGAAAAATCACCGATTTCGGCCGCAAAATTACAATACTTTACATTTAATACGAAAATGTTGGAAGGCGAGATAGTAAAATTGGAGAAGTAATACGAGTAGAATATTTTGAGACATAAACTGTTTAGGAAATTTAATACTTTCTCTATAAGCCAGAATCATTTCTTCTCCCTAGAATTAAAAATTCATTCTTTCACTTTTTTAATTCATCAAATATCCAGAAATATATTTTTGTAATAAATTATTGAATTAAATAATAAATCACCAAACGGCATTTACATACAAGTTTCCTCTGATTTCGTGAATGTCAGAAATCAGAAATACTGTTCCTAAAATGTTGATAATGAGACAACGCTGAATCCACGCCTGCAGATTATTTATCATTACTACAACGCGAAATATTGTCGTGGTTCTTTGCACACTTCAATGTGTCAAAAGTTGAATTCTCTGAACCAAAGGGTTGGCCTCATGTGTGTAGATATGCGTAAGTAGGTCATCGGGAAACCTTGGTTATCATTTGCCAATACCCCATGCGGTGTAAACATGTCAAGATAGGTGCAAATATTTGGTATTTGATCTCCCGTAGCCCATAATATTATATCAATATTTCCCAATCATAGGCCCAAGATCTTCCTGATGAAGGCAGAAAAAAGAAGCTGGGAAAGCTTCTGACCACAATATCCATGCGAATGAATGAATGAATGAATGAATGTTCTAAAAAGTCATATTTCTTTTCAAAGTAAACTAATATTAGGTTATTGTGAATTACGAAATACGTAAGGGCTTTGTGGAAGAGGTATAAGGAAAAATGTTGATTTTATGTGTAATTCTTTCCATCTGCAAATTAAGTTAAGTTCTATTTTCTTTTTTTTATATGTACTATATTATGTGTTATTTCAATAACAGATGAGTATGTACTTTCAGGCAGCTAAAATTTACTTGACACGGGAACTCTATTACGATGTATTTATTAATTAGCTCTGTATTTAACACTAAGGGTTTTCGTTTAGTATGCAAATAGAGCTGAGAAACCAAATTTCATTAGTTTTGGTTTAAATGAAAGTTAGTGGTTCCCTGAAGTCTTATAGCATGGTATCTGTAAAACTCTTTGTATAATATAAACAACAACTGTTAATGCCGGTCCGGATGTCCGAGATCGCCAAGTGCCATAGTGATCTCGGACCGAAGAATCGCGGGATCGAGTCCCGCTCTCGGGCATAGATGTATTGTGTTCGTCCTTTCACACCCCTATCATCATCATAACGTGTCATCCTCATAGTTACCTTACCGTTACACGCAATAGTGGTCGCTAATGACCTAAAAGTTGAAGCGACCTTAAATTACAAAAAAAAAAAAAACTTAATAAAATTGAAAAAATGTAGAATGAATGCTTATCTGCTGTCATTTATTCATTGTTTTGTACTGCGAGTTCCGTCACACGGCGCAGGAAGGTCTGTATGTGTGAGGCTGTAGTTCTGTTTCCAAATGCGAAGGAGGGAGGAGCAGGAAGGAGCTGGGGGAAGGAGCGGGAGGAACAGGGAGAAGCGAGATGCCAGGATGGCGCGGAGAGAAGCAGAGTGGAGAAATGTAGCAGAAAAGAGGGGGTTGTAGCAATCGTGAGGATAAGAGCGTGAAGTAGCGGGGTGGGGAGATGAGACAGGGAGGAGCGAGGGGGAAGGATGGGGCGAGGAGGAGCAAGATCGTGGGGTAGAGTGGGGTGGAAAGATTCAGAGAGAAGGGACGTAATGGAGGGGTAGAGCAGAGAGAAGCAAGAAGAGGGAATGTTGCGGGGATAAGTGGGATGGAGGAATGGGAAGGGAAAGAGCAAGTAGGAATGGGGTGGAGGGGAGGAGCGGGATGGAAAAGATTGTAAAGAGAAGGAATGTAGTTGAGGGATGGAGCAGAGGTAAGCGGGGAGAGGAAATGCTACTGGGAGGAGCGGGGTGGAGGAAGGGAGCGGGGAAGAAAGCAGAGGAGACTGGTGCACGGTATTAAAGTGAAAGAGGACGGCGGAGTGTGTCCAGGGGGTGGATCGGAGAGCACCAAGGTGGAGGGAGGAAGGAGCGCCATGGAGGAATGGAGCAGAGAAAAGATTGGGGAAGAACGTGGAAGAGCAGGTTGGGGAGACGGAGCGTGAAGGAGCATGGAGCAGTAGGGTGGGGTGTGTGGAACGGATTGGAACAGGACAGAGAGGGAAGGAGGGAAGAGAGGGGATCGAGCACAGAGAAGTGGGGAGAGGGAACGAAGCAGGGAGAGCGCGAGCGTGAATGAGCGAGGAGGAGCGCGGTGGAGGGATGGGGCGAGGAGAGGCAAGGTCGTGGGGTAGAGTGAGGTGGAAGGTTGCACATAGAAGGGGCGTAATGGAGGGGTAGAGCAGAGAGAAGCGAAGATAGGGAATGTTGCGGGGAAGAGTGGGATGGAGGAATGGAGAGGGAAAGAGCAAGTAGGAACGGGGTGGAGGAGAGGAGCGGGATGTAAAAGAGTGTAAAGGGAAGGAGTGTAGTTGAGGGATGGAGCCGAGGTAAGCGGAGAGAGGAAATAATGTTGGGAGGAGCGGGGTGGAGGAATGGAGCGGGGAAGAAAGCAGAGGAGAGTGGTGCAGGGATGGAAAGTGAAAGAGGACGGCGAGGTGGGTTGAGGGGGTGGAGCGAGGAGCAGCAAGGTGGCGGGAGGAAGGAGCGCAATGGAGGAATGGAGCAGAGAAAAGACTGGGGAAGAACGTGAAAGAGCAGGTTGGGGAGGCGGAGCGTGACGGAGCATGGAGGAGTAGGGTGGGGTGTGTGGAACGGATTGGAACAGGACAGAGAGGGAAGGAGGGAAGAGAAGGGATGGAGCACAGAGAAGCGGGGAGAGGGAACGAAGCAGGGAGAGCGCGAGCGTGAAGGAGCGTGAAGGAGCGTGGAGGAGCGTGGCGGAGGATCGGGGGGCGGGGGCGGGGCGGGGCGTGCGGCCGGCGGGCCCCGCCCACCCAGCGGGGGCGAGCGCCGATTGCCGCGAGAGGCCGCGTGGCGAGGGGCTCAAGTGTGATGAGGGCGCGTGCGCCGGGCCCGGCCGCTGGGGCTCTCGCTCTCGCCCCCCTGCTGCACTGGGGGGCGTGGGAGCCCTGGGCCGCCGCTGCCGCCGCCGCCGCTCCGCCCCCGCGTGCTCGCACGAAGAAAGCGACGCGTGCGCTCGCTAGAATCGCTCCTAACGAACCGTGGCGAATGACGAGCACGACGGACGAGCAAATGCAGAGGGGGAGGGAGAATGGGACAGCCGGAGTCGTATGCATTGCATACGCGAGCTTGGAGGCCGCACTTGACGAGCGTGGACGCTGTCATGTGGCTGAGCTGCATTCCCAGAACTGCGCCACTGTTATTCGTCATAGCGTCATCGCTAGTTCCTAATACTCGTAGACTAACTTAAATTGCATAGGCTTTAAATATTTTCTAATACTGTACTGTTCGTATATCGAATTTACGCAACCATACAAAGGAACGAGAGGTGTCATCCGTTAGGATTTAAGAGTCCCTTAAGAACAATGTTGAAACAAGTGCGTTGTAAGCAGACATTGGGGATAAATATACTTATTTCTAGAAACGCTATTTCTTGTTATATATTTTTCTTGCAAGAAGATGGTTCGTTCGCATTGTTACATCAGGCCGGGCGTCCGTCCCTTCATCCATCCATCCGTCCGTCCGTCCCCCCATCCGTCCGTCCGTCCGTCCCTCCATCCGTCCGTCCGTCCCTCCGTCCGCCCGCCCCTCCATCCGTCCGTCCGTCCCTCCATCCGTCCGTCCGTCCATCCCTCCATCCGTCCGTCCCTCCATCCGCCCGTCCGTCCCTCCATCCGCCCGTCCGTCCCTCCATCCGCCCGTCCGTCCGACCCTCCATCCGCCCGTCCGTCCGTCCCTCCATCCGCCCGTCCGTCCGTCCCTCCATCCGCCCGTCCGTCCCTCCATCCGCCCGTCCGTCCGTCCCTCCATCCGCCCGTCCGTCCGTCCCTCGATCCGTCCGTCCGTCCCTCCATCCGTCCTTCCGTACGTTCGTCCATTCGCCCGTCTGTGAACAACATAGCGCCTAAACTATTCGTAGCATCTTTTCCAAAAAGAATTTTCCCCGATCGATCTCGTCATACATGAAACCCTTGTGGTCTTCAAAATATTTGTTTAAATTTTGGGAATACTATACATGAAGCTCCTGGAACATTTTCAGTTTTTTCTCAAATATAGTGGAATTCTTATAAAGACTGATGAAGATCGATTTTCACTTTTAATTCTGAATTTTCGAAACGTGGACTAGTTGGAAATTTATTGAATTCCCTCATACAACCACATAATTAAAGAGAGATTTTTTAAATTCATTTTGTTCTACACAATTACCTCTTTATTAAGTACTACACGTTTTGAAAAATATTTGATTTTTTGCACACTTTTTAATAAAATATGAGCAATATTAAAAATAAGATTTTCTCAAAAACAGCCCGAGACTTGTTCTAGACATTTTTTATACAAATAGTGCTAAATGCACTAAATAACGCCTTTTTGATACATTTTTTTATTTTTCAAAAATTACACAACTGCAATTGTTTTGAAATATTTTCCACGTCGACTGATAAAGTTTACCAGCGTTTTTATATATTACTACATATGTAGGTAGTAATGCTTCAAATTATTTCCAATTAATATTCCCGAAAACTCAAAAGTTGTGTGTGAAAATTCGTTCAAAATTGCGCATTCGGAAACTCTCAAAAGACATTTTCTTAAAAAGCGGCTGAATTTTTAAAAATTAAAAATTGCATACGGTACCAGGCTTTACTATTTTGTAGAATTCCTAAAGTCATATTTCATTTCTATTATTAGCAGACGGAAAAGTTGAGATAATGTGAAAAAAAGTCCTCTATCTGCGAAGAGGGTGGGGCAACGCCGAAAAGCTAGCCCAGACTGAAGAAATGAGGAAACCAGCTAGTATGAGAATCTCAGAGGCTTTCCGGAGCACCACTAGTTTTCACACTCTTGTGTTAGTTGGGTGACGAACGTTTCAATTCGTCAGGCACACGGTGGACAGCGCGCGCTCTGTAGGGGCGACCTGCGGCCAAGCTCCAGCGACGGGGAGCTGGAGAAGAGAGTCTGCGGAGCAGAGGCAGCGCTTGGCACATGACGGCGAGCAGGCGCTACGTACGTGGTTTTACGTGGACTGTTCGTGGGAAATTAAGTGCCTGGTTGAAGATACGTACGTACTTACGCCCGATCGCTTTATGTCTCTGGACAGTGCTTGTGGAAATCGCGTTGACCGTGTTTCGTTCTGGGACTACTTCTGCTGTGAGTACTTAGGAATTTGACTTGGCATTTTCTCCTGGCGATCTAATGAGCCTTGACCAAAGCAAGCAATAAACTTTTAAGTACACATGATTTAATTCAATTTTCTCTCCCTCTTCTGACCTCTCTCTCTCTCTCTTTCTCTCTCTCTCTTTCTCTCTCTCTCTCTCTCTCTCTTTCTTTCTCTCTTTATCTCTCTCACTCTCTCTCACACACACATACATACATACACATACACACACACTCACACACACACACTCACTCACACACACACACTCACACACACACACTCACACACACACACTCACTCACTCACACACACACACTCACACATACACTCACACACACTCGCACACACACTCGGACACACACTCGCACACACACTCGCACACACACTCGCACACACTCTCGCACACACACTCGCACACACACTCGCACACACACTCGCACACACACTCGCACACACACTCGCACACACACTCGCGCACACACTCGCACACACACTCGCACACACACACACTCGCGCACACACACTCGCACACACACACACACTCGCGCGCACACACTCGCACACACACACACTCGCACACACACACACTCGCACACACACACACTCGCACACACACTCGCACACACACTCGCGCACACACACACTCGCACACACACACTCGCACATACATACACTCGCACACACACACACTCGCACACACATACACTCGCACACACATACACTCGCACACACATACACTCGCACACATACACACTCGCACACATACACACTCGCACACATACACACTCGCACACATACACACTCGCACACATACACACTCGCACACATACACACTCGCACACATACACACTCGCACACATACACACTCACACACATACACACTCACACACATACACACTCACACACATACACACTCACACACATACACACTCACACACATACACACTCACACACATACACACTCACCCACATACACATACACACTCACACACATACACACACATACACACTCACACACATACACACTCTCACACACATACTTACACACACTCACACACACACACACACACACACTTTGAGGTAGCCATTTCTTGCATCTGCGTACATGAGAGTTTTCAGCTTGCTCACACGAGGGATCAAGAGGTCCGAAAGAAGAGTCTGCGCTGACGGCTGCGCCACGGGTGGCCCACGAGCCCTGAGACACCATTAACTGTTTCCATCAAGAGCGACCTTTCGACCTTTCCAAATTGCCAAAGAACCCGGCATTTTAAGCGTGGAGAAAGCATAAAAAGGTCTTCAACCTAGCCGAAATATCGACTACGCTACTATTTTCATCGACAGCCTGCAATCAACATGAGATGAAAATGGCTTTCCATCACTAAAAGGGAGTGCACGTTTCGATTAGCGTACGCCAGATAATTTGAGCTTCAAACCAGGGTAGAATCACATTAGGCTGTCAGCATTGTAAAGAGTGGTGATTTGAAGAGGAAGAATGTGGGCAAAAGATATTAAGTTATATTGCTTGATGACTTACGTAAATTGTGCTATATTATAACAGAAAAGTAAACTAACTTGAATAGAACACTATCAGTGATATTGATTTTAAAACATATCTCATTCACATGTATGTGTACGTGATTATCTTACTTTTGATTCCTATCACAGAATTTACTAGTAGCATATTCGATACATAGGTAAGAAAATTAATTCTCTCCTTTCAATTAGCAAGTAAATAAATAAGCAAATATCACTCAAAGAGACTGTTCTACACATGATTAAAAACATTTCTAAAAAGGAATATTTTACAATATTACTTCCAACATTATCAAGAAATCTTAATCACATTAAGTTATTATATTAGTCCAAAATAGTGCAAAGTCAATACACAAATATGGAAAGGAAACAAAATATAGGTAGTTACTGTTGCTTTTGTCACGCTCGTTGTAACTCAAAAAATATTTTTCTTAAAAGCACCTTTAATTCAACCTGGTAAATGTTTCTCAAATCACTATTTGAGGGGGGAAAAATACGGTATCGTTAATTTTCGTTTATGACCAAACACTCCTCATTCTATCATATTAATAAAATTACAACAGACCCAATAAAGAGGCTTTCAAAGCAAATCATCACGCTTAATCTTTAGCTACACATCGGGCCAATTTATAAGTTACTATACTCGATATTAGTCAATAATTCTATTGCACAAGTCCTAAAGGGATTACACGATATTAAGAGTGAATGTAATTACGAATATTTAATGCTATATAAACTCATCAATGTAGGAGTACGTCACACGAAGCTCCTTCCACTCATCCTGTATCTACTGTATACACGAGATAAACGTCTCGACGAAGAGATGACAGAAACTCCATCTGCGGATGGTACATCTGGCAATTGGGAAGAAGATACGATAACGCTACAAATAGTTGTAGGTAAACCATTTTGAGCCAAATAAGACGCACTGAAATTAGCAAATACATTCGCAGTACCATACAAGTAGAATACAAGAGTTTTATCGATTCGGTACAAAATCGGAAGTTAAATAACATGGCACTACCGGTGACATTTCTGATCGACGAATTTATTTAGAAGCGTACTTATAAAGGTCATACAATTCCAAAATTTGAGAAGTGAAAACCTTTCAGGTATGGACTTAAAGAAATTTAGGAATCATCTTACTTCTACGCAACTCTAAACGTTGATAATAATCCAGGAAAAACTTGGAAGGATGTCTTGCGGAATCTTTTCCATTTCCCATCCTTCCCGGTTAACAGACCAGAAGGCACGACAGAGAAGCTGAACTTCAAGAATCAAGATGGGCTGTTACTTTTCATCTTGTTTGTTGTGATTTGATTCCTCTTGCTTAAACAATTTACTTTGTCCTGTAAAATCCCTACTACAATTTACTATGTCCTGTAAAATAATCACTGCGAGGAAAACTCACGGAAACAGGACTGATATAGGAATTATTGATAAAAGTTATTTTATTTCCTATGTTGAAGATTTTACCGCACGTTCGTTGTCTCCATATGATGATGATGAGCAGAGATAGCCTGAGAAGCAGTCCATGTCCTTGGAATGACTTGGCGGAGCCGCCTCCGGCACCTGGCACCGGGAGAAGGGGAGGGGGAGAGAGAGAGAGACAGAGGAGAAAGACGGGGAGGGAGAGGGAAAGAGGCGTGGGTGCTTCCGCCTCGCGGAGTGATAAGATAACCTCCTCCCTTCCCTCTCCCCCCGTGCCGCGTCGAACAGCATCTGCGCAGGTGGAAGTGTTGTAGATGAAGGGAATGGCAGGACCGGTTGAAAAGGTGGCGGTGGAGGCAGGGATAGAGGCAGAGGCAGAAGTAGTGGTGGAGGCAGATGTGGAGGCGATGGTGTACATGCTGAAAGAATAAGTTTTGAGTAAATCATTCCCTACACCGAAAAAAAAGAACCGTTGGAGTATACCAGATACATGATAGTGTAACAAGTGTTTCCTTGTCACAGTATCATGAATCTCGTATACTCCAACGGTTCTTTTTTTTTTCGGTTTCCTTGTCATAGTATCATGGATCTGGTATACTCCAACGGTTCTTTTTTTCTGTGTATTACACATCTAAAATTTCGCGGAACTTCTTGGCATGTTTGGTAAGGAAATACATTTCCTACCACTGCTGGAAATCAAAGTTCTGGTCGGAAAATATTTGGGTGTCAGTCACATTTTTGATAAAATGCTTCGATGTTATTTCCGCAAGAATCGACTCGAAGTATCTTAAATAGTCCAGGATTGCTTACTATTAAACACATTTATGTTATTCGAATTATATAAGACAATTTCAAAAAATCTGCAGGGGGGATCTAAAGAATCTTGAGGATTCGTACACCCTCTTGAAAATTTTCGGTAAATATAATGAAATTAATTATCCAACTTTTACTTAAAATCATATTAACTATTTTACATTCGGAAAATACACTCCCTTTATAAAAATTGGAAACTTTCAATAAGTCAGCATTTAGAGTTCTGCTCAAGCCCCACCCCCCTCCTGAGCAATTTATGAAGGCAAAGGTGGAGAGGCGGTGGTGGAGGTGAAAGCTGCGGTGAAGGCGGCGATGGTGGCTGAGGTGTAGGTGGAGGCGGAGGTGGAAATGGAGGCTGAAGTGGCGGTGGAGGTGGAGGCGGAGTACGTAAGGCAACGATGGATGAATACTATTTTATTATCCATCACTTAACATAGAAAAAAGTTCTGATCAAATTATGAAGCTCTTGGAATCCAATATTTGTCAAACAAACTGGGGCAGAAACTGTACAATAATTGTCATTGCAGATTTTGCAACACTCTGAATCAACCTGAATTTCGTTTTAGAATAATAGAAATGAAAGCTATCGACGAAATTCTTCCGTGAAGTCTTCTGTCACAGCTTAGTTAAATACTTCTATATTATTCAAACGTTTAGGGAGCTTGTATTTCTATTTATAACAACGATTTAAGTTGAATCTGAAGTAAGTAAAATAGTTAATGTTTTCAGTAAATTTGCAGTGTTGCTGACAAAGACCTGTACGTAATTAAACGACCATTAAATCTCTCTTACGAGTAATTTTAACACATTCATAAAATTATGTTATTTAATACATTGGTCTCTTTAGAATATATGTATCCCAAAAGTCTTTGAAAATGAAATAATGAGGTAACAACAGAAATTTAAGAAATCTAAGAGACATTTACAATAGTTGGTTGACTACTCCTAATGCAGAAATCCAAAAAATCAATGATAAGTTGCAATAAAAAAATAACATTAAAAATTATCTAAAAAAATGTAAGGCTTGAGAAGCTTGTCCTAGCGTTCAACGTTCCTAATATTCAACCTTGAAAGAACTGCGTATGCATTATCCAGGATATAGTCGCGCTATGCGAAAGATCGCTTGAAACCGCCATGAAATATTGGTGATAAGAATATAAACATGATACGTGATTACAATAAACTGCATATATTGTTTACACATTTTATTTACAATGCAAAGTATACATTGTAAATAAAAAGGAAAGACCTAATGAATGGGTAAGAAATAAATTTTCAATAATGACCACTCTTTATTGCAGCCTGAGTCAGACAAAAACATATACATTAGAATACACGGTGTTTCGTCTGGAAACTCCAGATACTAATTAATTTCCAATTTACTCCATTCCTCAGCTACAACGTTTGCGCCTTTCGATGATGATGCGATCTGTTGGAGAACTAGAGACTTAAAAACCAACCCTGAGGTTCTGTCGCCCCACAGCAGATCTCGCCTGCGCTCTGTAGCCTTTCGATTTCCGGGTGTCAGTGCCGGCAAATTGAAAAGGAAGCTCAACAGGAAATTGTGTACGTTTGTACGAATTCGTGTGAGTGTGAATGAGTAGCGGAGAGAAATAGAGAGATGGAGATACGAAGAGGACACTGAGGGAGAGGCAGGGTGGGATTCCGAAAAAGATAGAGAAGGGAACAAGGGTCAGTGATAGGAGAGAGAAAAAAAGATCGCGAGAGAAAATGGATGCGAGAAAAGAGAAGCAGCTAAAGACGTTTCGGGAGAGAAGGAAAAATGTGAATATAAACAAAAAGACAATATATAAAGAACCTGGTTGAAGAAAAGAAAAACATATATTTGAGATGGCTTTCCACAAAGGATTTAAAAGACAGAAGTGAATATAACAGAATTAAATATTTGGTCAAGAAAGAAGTGAAGAAAGCAAAAAATGTATTCTGGGAACAAAAATGTGACAGATTAGACAAGTGCATTGGTAACACTAAATCCAGAGAGGTATGGAAAATGTAACATTCCATGAAATTGAATTCAACCTAAGAATGTCATTTAGTCAATTGATATTGAAAAATGGCAAAAATACTATGAAAATCTTTTCATAGACTAAATTTCAGGGAATAAATTATGAATCACTGCACGTAATTTTTTCATCACACCAGATGTGACTTTGGAGGTAACAAAAACGTTATGAAACATGAAAAATAATAAAGCACCTGGACCTGGAGAATAGAGCAGGTTAAAAATTATCATATTGTAGGTTTGGAATTAATTATGAAATATTCAACGGCATTTTAAAAGGAGGTAAAATTACTGAAATATGGAAATTAGCCTATATAAATTCAATTTACAAAAAGGTTGTAAATAGATTGTAATAATTATAGATGGATAAGTGTGACTTCATCTTTGGTTAGACTGTATGGACGTGTGCTAAAGAATAGAATTGAAATGTAAACATCAGACTCGGTAGAGCAAAGTGGTTTTAGACCAGGAAGATCCTGTATTGGCAGTATTTTATGTCTCAAACAACTGATGGAAAAAACAATTGAGCAAGGAAGAGAATTTCACATAATTTTCATTGACTTCAAGGAGGCTTATGATAATGTACCAGTAAAAGAGGTATGGGGCAATGGAAGAAAAAGGAATATCAACAACATACCTAAATGCAGTCAAACAATTTCAAAAAAATAACAAAATTCAAGTAAAAGTGGAAAATGTCTATCAGACAACTTCCCAGTAAATAAAGGATTATTGCAAGGCTGCTGTATATATCTCAAACCCTGTTTAAGGTATACATTGATAAAGCCCTAAAAGAATGAAAAAGAAAGTGCAGAAGAATGAGTGTGAAAATAGGTGATGAAACATTATTTAGTCTACTATTTGCAGACGACCAGGTGATAATGGTGTAATGCTTTTGGTACGTTGTAAGTTGTACGTTGCTGCTTGCTTGCTAGGCCCCGCTTGCACCCACAATGATATAGGCAGGCAGGGCGTCGCCGTTAAAGCAGCAAAGCAAAAGCGTATTACAAATTATTTAGATTTTATGGGTCCTTGGGAGCTAAGTCCCTTCAGAAGACTGCAGGATGGTGGATCAGCACAAGTGAAAATGAAAGACAGAATATGTTTTAGCAAATGTCGAAACAAGAGTCCTTTACTTACAATGAAATGAATTTATACAGGAATCAAAGTTACATCTAAGTTACATGGAGACCTCCATCCAAGTGAACGGTAGCTCGGAGAGTCTCCCCGGGCGGGGCCCGTCGGCGTATTTTATAGCACTCAGGGCTTTGTTCATGATATGCTTCCACTTGGGTGGCACGTGGCCTCCCCTCCCCAAACATGACGTGGCCACAGGGCGTCGAACCGCCTCGTGCCTCTACTTCGGACATGTCGTCCGTCACCTTAAGGGTTTACTCTCGAAGCTGCGGCTACTGGCGGGTGACCTCATGCCTCAAGAACCCACGTGCCTAAGTGTTCACTTCCCAGTTGAATGCGTCATGAACAAAGCGCCTATAGAGTATGATTACAATTACAATTATTCATTACAGTTACAATCATGAACAAAGCTCCTATAGAGTATGATTACAATTACAATTATTCATTACAGTTACAATCATTCATTACAATGGCTGAAGATGAAGATGATGTAACTTATATATTCAGAAAATTAGTAGAAGAGTATGGAAAATGGGGAATGGAAATAAATGTACAAAAGACTGAATATATGGTGGTGGGAGGTATGCCTCATGCTTTAGAGACTAGTATAGGAATAATTAACGGGAATACACAATATAAGTATTCGGTCGTCAAACTAACAGCAGATGGTAGAGACGAACAGGATGTGAAAAATAAAAATATAAGAGGAAAAATAGCCACTAGACAGTTGAATCCAGTGCTATGGAACGCAATTATTTCAATGAAGACAAAGAAACGCATATATAGCTCCTTCATTGAGAGTACCACACTGTACGGGGCAGACGTTTGGACACTAACAAAAAAATTGAAAGACAAACTTCAATCAACAGAAATGATGTTCTGGCGAAGATGTTGTAAACATTCTGTTAGACAAAATAAGAAATGATGAAATAAGAAAGAAAATTAAAGCTCAAACAACCATGAACGATACGATCAAAATGAAACAATAGAACATATGAAAGGTTGAAATCGGATAGACTTCCACAAAATGTTTGGGAGTGGATACGAAATCGAAGAAGATACAGGGGGAGACCGAGAAGACCATGGAACATGGCAATAACTGAAGTCACGGAAAAAAGAGAAATGGAGGAAAACGATCTCTGGGATAAAGAGGTGTGGACACTGGGATGCGGCCAAGGCTGTAAAAAAAAACGCTAAATAGATAGAATTGTAACATTGTATTACATGTTCTGTCGTAACATGCAAAATTACCCTTCGTCACGTTTACATTAATTCCACTTTACAAAAATTCAAATTAAAGAGCACTATAAACAGTTTCTCCTTGAAAAGTACGAAAAATTCCTTAAGAGGTGTTTGCAATGGAGGACTTCAATTATTCTTCCCAATTTCGTTATAAGAGAATGAGGGATTACAATGAAGATTAAGCAATGCCAGAAAACGAGAACAGGGACAGTCCTATCATCGCCACTAAGTGTCCGTACTGTAGATTTCAACAACGGGACGCACAGGTGGAAAACTCTGGCACTGGCAGCCATGCTACACTCCGCCCGTGGAGACTCCAAAGCAGTTGAAATTCCTGTGTTCCTCCTCTCCCACACACACACACTCACACATGTGCCTGCCCGTGCGTTGTTTATGAGTAGGCTTGTTGTGAGGGGGCGCGGCTTGGTGGGGCGGAGCGGGGCGAGGCGGGGAAGAGGAGGAGGGCACCGGTCGGGAAGGACGCCCGCTCCGCACCACGCCCCCTCCCCCTTCCCCTCCTCGCTCCCAGTGGTGCGGGGCTGAGCGGGGGACTCGGTCGGGGAAGGGGGCGTGTCCCCTGCATGGCAACAGGAGGCGCCGACGCCACACACACACACCTCCACGCGCTCGCACCTCGCCACCTTCCTTCACACGCTCCTCACGCTCGCCACGCTCTGCACGCTCCGCACACTCGGTAAGCCACGGCGCTGCTCGTCGCCGCTCCACGCTCCGCCCGCGCCTAACCCCCGTTTGCATTTTCTGTTTGGGTTCTCCGAAACCAGCCAGGTTCAATGCGCAATACTAATCTACCTCAGTGTATACTATTCAGAGCGGTAGAGCTCTCAGTTATTGTTTGTGAAGTTCTCCATGTTGGGTAGAAATAATATAAATCCGGCATAATTGGCGACGTCAAATCAGGGAAGTATACGAATTACCTTTAATTTTGATACGTTGCACCTGCCGTCGTTGAAGTACTCTTATCTATGCCGCTCTAATACTAATTTTGTTTTGAAAAAATGTTTTCTTTTCGCAGTTCGAATTAACGCTCAAGTGAATTGAAAATGGTTCGGTGAACGGTACGATAAGTGTGTCCCTGCCTTCCACACCGCAGTCACGTACAAGTCTTTCGAGTAATCAGAGCCCCAATTTCTGTGCAGTGTGCGTCACAGAGTATCAGATTAATTACGAGACATTTTCCGCTTTGTGAAGTTTAAGGAAATTTGGTCAAAGTAACGCAAACTCTACATCATTCACTGTGCAGTTTGTGTCGGAAATCGTTTGGGTAGGCAAAATTCTGAGACATTCGAGATTAATAAGCCAAATAAACTAATTAAAAATACCTCGTAGGAGTATCTTTTCGATGGCAAGGTATGTACTCATAGTGTATGTTCTACGATCTTCAGTCGACATTCTGACTAGTTTGTTCTTTTACGTTTCCTTGGTTGTTTAAGATTGCTGCCGGGATAGTCGCTGGCTTGGTGCCCAGTATCTTGTTCATCTGTCCTTATGTATAGCGTCATCGCACTTGACATCAATTAGTAATTTTAAACCAAGACTGAAAATAAGATTTCATGACCCATGATTATACACGAAAATAAAATAAGTTTTATTATTTACTAATACACAAATAAATCATTTTAGTTATTGTTACTATTAATAATATTATTAGATACACAAAAACAATATTTTCTTCCTTTCTAAATTTTCTTATATTCTAGTTCGGAAGTTTCACAACACGGAAGAGGGTACATGCGAATCCTGATCCTAAGCACGGGAAGGGGGGGGGGGGGTGGAACACGGAGAAGGATCGCATGGTGTCTGGTCCGCGGTTTAAGACACTAGTCAAAGAATTGATCGGCGGAAACGACAGAAACGAACGATCAGCACTGCCAGATTCTCGAACTCCTCTCCATACAGTGGACGATTTCAACTCACTGGATTTCCCTGGTCGAATATCCGCACCCCGCAGGGGCTCGATCCTGGACTATGACGCTTAAGAAATGTTCTCAAGTAAATGTACTATTGTAGAGGGCTGTTTTTCTACTTATGTTTCATTAAAAACCTTTCATCCATTTTGGGCATTTAAAGTCAAACTTCACGTGACTCTGAATAGTCTCGTAATAAGAATTATGAGATCATAAGAATGAATTCGTGGTCTCCTATTCACTACAATTAGTGGCTAATAATCTTTCGAGATTTCATTAATATTTTAAAAATATTTACTAATTTTTAATTTTTGGTACGGATTAAACAATATATATGAGTATATTTATAATGGGATTTCTGCTTTTAAATTATTTTGCGTAAATTCAGTCAAATATAACCTATTATAACATCGAGAGAGAGTCATTGTGTGAAATATTGTGAAATTACAATTGCTGGCTTGGTACAATTTTCTGAATGTTGCGTCGAGGACTTTTCATGCAGTTTAATAGTGGCTGGAGAATAAAATATACTTGTATAAATGTAGAAACTTTTACATTTATTTATAATTTGTAAAATATTGTGTTAACTTGTGTATAAAACAAAAGCGGTCGCTAAAACCTCAGCTGCTTCTAACGGAGACTAAAATTGTAATAGTTCCTAATTCTCAGGTAAACAAAGTGGAAAATTATGGATTCAAAATGTTTTACAGAAATATTTTTTTTCATCGCATACCGCTATGAAACCCCTTGAACATGTTTAGGAGAGGGGGCATGACTTGATGGTTACGTGTGGACGTAACGTTTAAAACTCTTTGATTTTCTAAGGATTAGTTGCATTATTATACACTTGGTTTCTTTCCGGCAGTGAAGACGTGCCGTCCCTAGAATCGAGTCCCAGCGGGCCCCCGTAGCAGCCAGCATGCCGCAGCGCGAGGACGAGAAGGAGCCCCGGGAAGTGGCGGAGGAAGGGGTGGAGGAAGGGGCGGAGGAGGAGGAAGAGGGGGAGGACGCCGACGACGGATGCGACGACGTGCAGGAGCTGCTGGCGCGCGACGACGCCGTCATCGAGTGCGTGCCCAACATCTCCGAGGGCCGCGACGCGCAGGTCGGTCTTACCTCACCTCGCCTCACCGCGCATTGCCTCACCTCACCTCGCCTCACCGCGCATTGCCTCACCTCACCTCGCCTCACCGCGCATTGCCTCACCTCACCTCGCCTCACCGCGCATTGCCTCACCCCACCTCGCCTCACCGCGCATTGCCTCACCTCACCTCGCCTCACCGCGCATTGCCTCACCTCACCTCACCTCAGCTCACCTCGCCTCACCTCGCCTCACCTCGCACCGCCTCGCCTCACCTCGCACCGCCTCGCCTCACCTCAGCTCACCTCAGCTCACCTCAGATCACCACAGATCACCACAGATCACCTCGCTTCGCATCATCACATCAGCTCATTTCACAACACTTTACTTCACAAGTAACATAGACTTTTCTCACCTCCAATCATTTCGACTTTTCTCAACTCATATCTGCTCAGGAAACAACACACTAACGTAGTGTGACATCTTCGGAAGGTATTTTCATTTTCAAAAATGTTGTACGCAATTTCATAACAAAAATAAATTTTAAACCTATTGCCTGATTTTTTCCATCTTCGCGCGAATAAATTACATAAAAAGTATCGTTTCACTACAAAATTGGATTTAATTACATCGTCCATTTGAGGAATTAGGACGTAACGATTCACATTATATCGAAAAAAGAGAGTAAAAAATTGTTTTATGCTAAAAATAACTTTCATAAGAAAAAATATTAATTTTTTGACTTTGAACTGAACACGACACATTGCGATTTGGAAAAAAAATGTTAATTGAAATTTATTAGAGACTATTCTAAAATCGAACTTTTGGAAGTAGTATACGACAGACCTGTACCACAAACATGCTGACGTACACGTAATTGAAGCCACTTTTCAAATATTTTAGAGAACTGTTGCTCGGAAAGCATATCAGTAGGTGAGGTATGCATTACGCTCATCTAAATATTCAGACTTGTTAGTAACTTTCTGATATTCTCCGTCCCCACGAGGGTTGGAAAATAAATCATGGCAACTAGTTTTTTTTAATACGATCACGGGTTGAAATTTTCTAATATACGCATACATAAACATACACAAACACATACACAAACACATACACATACACATACACATACGTATACACATACATATACACATACACATACATATACACATACACATACATATACACATACATATACACATACACATACGTATACACATACATATACACATACATATACACATACATAAACATATACATATACATATACACATACATAAACATATACATATACATATACACATATACATACATATATACACAAAGCACAAAATATAAACGAAGTGCACCACACACTAAAAGTGTGTTTTCATATTTATTAAGATATACATTATTATTATCATTATTGTTGTTGTTATTATTATTATTATTATTATTATTATTATTATTATTATTATTATTATTAAGGTATAGTTATTTAGATATTAAGTTATGGTATCATGTCGCAAAGCATTTTAGCACATACTAGTTCACAACATACCATTCTAAAGGCCAGATTGGGCGGATGCTCGATTATCACACGTGCCATATCGGTCCACCCACTCACAGGTTGTCACGAGCGTTGCCCATCAGTGGCTGATACACATCCCCGCAGAAATTACCCTACCCACGTCGCGCCTGTCAGGTATGGAAGAGCATTATTCCCATAGAGATTCCACCAATTCCCTGCGACACGCTGGGGCCCTTCTAACGAGTACAACTGTCTTGGAGCATGCTAGCTCAAAACATGTTACAGTCATCTCACACAGCGGTTGTCGGACAACTAATATCACGTTCATCTCTGTGCTAATAGACACAATCACATAACCATCTGTTGATGTGAACACAACCTACTACAGCATTTCTTTCACGCTCCACATGAAACTAAGCGATCCGCTAACAAAATAGTTGCCGTTACTTCTGCCCCAATCCTCGTAGATTCTCTACATGCTCGAGACCTCAATAGTATTTCGTCCAAACTTTTTCTTCCGTAAATGAAAATCGTCCTGTAATTTTAATATCCAATATTCCCTCAAGATGCTATTTTAGAAGAATTAAACGTCTACAAAGTTTAAATACGATTAAAATTATTTGGAAATATAACTCAAAGGCTCTAACACCACTGGTATACCTCACTTCAACAAATGAAGTTGGGGCAAAACGGCGTAACCAACCTCACTTAGGAAACAAAGACGACCTACCCACTACCCAGCAACACAAATTCCAATAAAGCGTTCGTTTTTTTTCAAACGCCATAGAGGTTGGGCGCAACGCACTACTTATCGAAAATACCTTTTGCTCTTCCAGGTGAATTAGTTTATAAATGTCTACTATTTATCTATACTTATATCTATATAATTCTTAAGGAGATCTAATTTGGTTAATTATTGGAAGCACTGATATTTCGTGCCTTTTTCCCGAGGTTTGAGTGATCCACGCGCGAATTGGCCTTTCTATAGAGCATTCAAACGTGCTGTGAAACTCACCAAGCCCCAGTCATGTTTTTTTCCTGGGGGTATGCACGTGAAACATTATTAGTGAGGGATCAGCATTATTGCCGAGTCCATTCTTACGCCCTAGAGTTGTTTGCCCTGGGGTTATGGAAGATGAAATGATGATGATTATGAGGGGTCAGAGAAAGCGACACACACAAACAAACATTAATACACACTTGCCTACGGCGGAACTCGAACCCGCGATCTTCTGATCGGAGACCACTACGGCACCACCGCGTTAATGATCTTGGCCATCTGACCGGCAGGTCCACAATTTGTTACATATGAATTGGGTGAAAACCAGAACGTAATAAGTATCATTTTATAAATTCTAAGAAAAAACGTGATTATGTTAGGCTACATTTCAGAGACAATGCATTTTCATGGTTTAATGAACAATTGAAATGCCGTGGTTTTAAGGATGAAACAAAGCACCAAAACTTTCCAGTGATATTGACTTGAATAAACATATTTCCCAGAATTCATAAAATGTCACTCACACCATTCTGGTTTTCATCCATTTATATTATCGTACACAATTTTTGCCTCCTTTTGTTTCTTAAGATTATTTCATTTACTTTATGTGCCTTCTAAAAAACTCTAAAACTACATCGCTCATTTTTGCGCGCTGATGTGTCAGGTAAGAATTATCCTTATTTCCTGCAACAATCAACCAGTGATATTGGTTCACATATCAGACGTCTAGCGTAGACAATGTAACTTACATATATCTTTGTTTTATCCGCGCGTTGCCAACATGCGGGGAATGAACACTTGTTCAACTTCTTGCACTATAACGATTCCCATTTCCTCCAAAATGTCGATAAGCAGCTTCCTATAATCTTTTTTTTTTTTTTGTCGGGCTCAGTTATCACTAAAACTTCAGATTTCTCTAACTAAAAAATATGTCATTTCCCAATCGTTTGCTTCGGAGTTGACTCTCCTCGACGATAAGTCCCGACGTCTGTTCATTAGATCAGACAGTATATCGTGTAAGTTCATTCTGTTCTATTTTCAATTCCTTTGCAATTTCGTAGCATACAAAATAAATATTTTTGAATATTTTTTTTTCTTTCTAGATGTTATATTATCCTGACATTTACAAAAAATGTGATCAGTTTTTTCTTCACTGATGTTTTTTCTTCATTCCTTAAACGTCATTCAGCAGATAACTAGATTGTATCCATATTATTATTTTGCAAGGTTGCATGCATCAAACAAATTCCATTGCCATTGGATATAGTTGTCGGAGTATGATCGAGAAAATTCATTTTTGTTCACATTGGATGGTTGGTTTACAAATAAATTGGTAAGAATGTTAAAGAAATACGAGGATAAAATTGCTCACACAATCACGCATGAATTCAATGCATGTTTGAACTACACATTCGCTCAATGAATTGGTTTGTGAAGCTTAAGTAGACAATTTGTTTCGTTCATTAACAGTGTAAATGCGGTACTTCTAAACCTTACATGAGTTGTTAAGTCTCTCTTCATTCTCACGAAGACATTAAATATCTGGGCTGGTGAGTAGTCTATGAAGTAAATCCTTCCTCGTTGCGTTATTGGGAGGGTCCTTTTTAAACAGGCGCCTTTTTAAACAAAAATTGGGATGACCTGCGCCCTTGTTAGGCTATGATTGTCAGTCCCTTCTGCATACACATACAAAAATTCCAGACGGTTGATTTTTCCAACTTCCTGTATTTTACAGTAACGACAGTCGTTTCATTTGTATCCAAGACGATTATAACGTTACACAATTAGATGATTCATCAGGTTCTAACCACCAATATGATACCAGGCTTGATATTGAATTTTTCAAACTTTTCATCGACCTACCTCCCCGTCTAGCTCTTCCTCCCCGACTTCTTCTTCTTCTTCTTCTCGTCCTTCTTCTCCTTCTTCTTCTCCTCGTCCTTCTTCTTCTTCTCCTCGTCCTTCTTCTTCTTCTTCTCCTCGTCCTTCTTCTCCTCCTCCTCGTCCTTCTTCTTCTCCTCGTCCTTCTTCTTCTTCTCCTCCTCCTCGTCCTTCTTCTTCTTCTTCTTCTTCTTCTCTTCGTCCTTCTTCTTCTTCTCCTTCTTCTTCTCCTCGTCCTTCCTCTTCTTCTTCTTCTTCTTCTCCTCCTCCTCGTCCTTCTTATTCTCCTCGTCCTTTTTCTTCTTCTTCTTCTTCTTCTTCTTCTTCTTCTTCTTCTCCTCGTCATTCTTCTTCTCCTCGCACAAGCATTATGGACTGTTGGACCCCTCTATCCTTCCGGCGCTTTCTGCCGGAGAGCGACATGTGTTCCTTTGGAAGCGCAAGGGGGCCGAGCGCGTGCGTGTGCGGTGTGCGCGCAGGTGGTGGAGGCGGTGGCGGCGGCGGCGCGCGGCGTGGCGGGCTGCACGCTGCTGGACGTGTCGTCGGGCGCCGACACGCACCGCACGGTGCTGACGCTGGCCGGCGCGCCGGCGGCGGTGCTGGCGGCGGCGCAGGCGCTGGCGGCGGCGGCGGCCGCGCGCATCGACATGCGGCGGCACGCGGGCGCGCACCCGCGCCTCGGCGCCCTCGACGTCTGCCCGCTGGTGCCCGTGCGCGGCCTCTCGCTGCGCCAGTGCGCCCTCCTCGGTGAGCGCCGCTTCCGCAGTCACATAGGTTACTCTTCGCCTGAATTGCCCCGACATCATCTCCCATTTTCCAGACATCTCCAATTTTCCAGACATCATCTTCAATTGCTCCGACATCATCTCCAATTGCTCCTACATCTTCTCCAATTGCCCCGACATCATCTCCAATTGCCCCGACATCATCTCCAATTGTCCCGGCATCATCTCCAATTGTCCCGACATCATCTCCAATTGTCCCGACATCATCTCCAATTGTCCCGACATCATCTCCAATTGTCCCGACATCATCTCCAATTGTCCCGACATCATCTCCAATTGTCCCGACATCATCTCCAATTGTCCCGACATCATCTCCAATTGTCCCGACATCATCTCCAATTGTCCCGACATCATCTCCAATTGTCCCGACATCATCTCCAATTGTCCCGACATCATCTCCAATTGTCCCGACATCATCTCCAATTGTCCCGACACCATCTCCAATTGTCTCGACATCATCTCCAATTATCCCGACATCATCTCCAATTGTCCCGACACCATCTCCAATTGTCTCGACATCATCTCCAATTGTCCCGACATCATCTCCAATTGTCCCGACATCCTCTCCAATTGTCTCGACATCATCTCCAATTGTCCCGACATCATCTCCAATTGTCCCGGCACCATCTCCAATTGTCTCGACATCATCTCCAATTGTCCCGACATCATCTCCAATTGTCCCGACATCATCTCCAATTGTCCCGACATCATCTCCAATTGTCTCGACATCATCTCCAATTGTCCCGACATCATCTCCAATTGTCCCTACATCATCTCCAATTGTCCCGACATCATCTCCAATTGTCCCGACATCATCTCCAATTGTCCCGACATCATCTCCAATTGTCCCGACATCATCTCCAATTGTCCCGACATCTCCAATTTTCCAGACATCTCCAATTTTCCAGACATCTCCAATTTTCCAAGCATTTCCAATTTTCTAGACATCTCCAATTTTTTGTGTAGTGAAGTAGAAGTGAAAATATAATACTACACAAAATTAATTACATAAAAAAACAGTCTACTTTGTCCATAAAACTGTTATTGTAGACTAGCTGAAGTTATCTGCGTTTTCTGAGCATTTAAAAATCATAATCATTAATTAGAAACGAAAATTAATGAATTTAGTGGGTGGTATATTCCCACTCTGACTCACCATACCTACCTATACCTCACCTACCCTATCCCATCCCTCCTCCGTCCCACCAATTTCAACCTGTCCCGTCCCACCCAGCCAGCTCCACCCTCTCCTTCCTACTCCTGTCCCATCCTATATTTCTGCCTCTCCGCCCGACCATGTTTGCTACGATCATTGTTACTACCGTCCTTCCTATGAGCAGTAACGTTGTAAACAGATGCATTGGCCAACGTTCAGTTACAATTTTGACCTTCAATTACTCTGAGCTTCATTATGCTACCAAAATGAATAAAATGCGTTTTATAGAAAATATTATTGGCGTTAAGAAAGTAAGAATTCACTCTAGTCTATTCATTTCATGTTTTCGAAATCGCGAAAAGTGAAAGAGTGCACACTTAAAATTTGCCTCGACGGATTGGAAAGGGGAATAGGAAAAATATTTACGAAATGTTAGACTGGGAATAACTTTTTCTTGTTTTGTAAAATAACGAAGATTGATGCAGGTTGGGCTCAGTTCGGATTTACCTTCAAGCAAATAAGTTCCTAAGGAGCCCCTATCGATAGAAATCGGAAAATCCAAGGTCCCCGAAAAATTTCATAAAATATTTGTCCGTAGAATAATTGTTAATAAATGAATGTACAGTAGTAACAAATTTGCATTTAAAAGGTAAACGTTATTTTATTTGATATACGTCACATAAGAATCTAGTATTTGTAGAGAATAAATTAAAAATGGGGAAATAAGAATATAATATGTTAAACGCTAAAAGAAATTTATAAACTGTATTTGTACGACAATTTATTCTACTAAAATCCTTTTGGTAAATCTGAAGGTTTTTTTCCGGAGGTGGCCCACAAACCCGATTTTGCTCCGGAGTATAGAGACATTGCTATAATAAGAAGCGATCGCTTTGGCAGCTAATGCTTGGCCAGTGCTGGCGACATAATTGCAGGTTATATCCATAAACTCATTATGTAATAGTGTATTTGTTTACAGGTAGCTCATTTGTAAATGGATCCATCATTATCTCTTGCAATGTCATTGCCCTGCATGATGTTCATTTGTTTCCCAACTAGGGATGCGACATCAACAACAAAACATCGATGTTCCTTAACATTCATTTAAATCTAAATTCAAACATCAAGGTTTCTAAACAGCGATGATCAAAAATCAATCATCAATGTCATTAGCATCGATTTTTTTAATAAATTGGACAAGTAACCATTAAAATTCACGTGAGGGGGATTTAATTTGAAAGTGGTATTTATTGAATTTTGGATTTGGATTTTGGATTTATTGGACAAAATATCAAACACATCATTAGAATAATTAACAAAACGTTGATTATGTGATTCGATAATTCAAAAATAATATAGATTTTCTTTACTAACAAAAATTCGGTTATATTTATTTTTCCCATTCATTCTTCGAACCAATGCCAAACCTAGGTCATGTCCAACAGTCATTATAGATTTTTTATGAAGGTATTTATTTCATTTTCAATTATAAACCACATAAAACATGGAAAACACAACATCGATGTTAAAAAAGAAACAGCTTCAAAATATCGATGTGAAATCTATCAATGATTTTTACAACATCGAGGTCGCATCCCTATTCCCAACGTGTCAAAGTGGTCACTCTAAGAGGAACTCCTCTATACTCAAACCCGGCGCTTGGTGGGCCTGCGTGTGTTGCAGCGCGGGAGCTGGCGCGGCGCATCGCGGAGGCCCTGGACGTGCCGGTCTACCTGTACGGCGCCGCGGTGGCCCCAGGGCCCGAGCGCGACCACCGGCGCACCGCCCCGCAGATCCGCGCGGGCGAGTACGAGGGTCTTGCCAAGAAGGTGAGCGCGCGGTCTCTAGCGGCGGCTGCGCCAACCACCACGCCGCTTTTTCGTGCTCCTCCACAGATGGCGCGCAGCGCCGAAATGGGAAAACTGCTGTAGCGCTGGCGTGGTCTTAGGCGGGCGGATAAATTGACTATTAACGTCATTCGGACGATATAGAGGGAATACTCCGAGTCAGTTATTTGTGTTATCGACTGTGTGCCGTTCCGTAATACCACCTTCTCCTAAGAAAAAAAAATTCTCTGAGTTAGAGTACTTGTTCATCATTGTTAACCGCAGCTCATTTGTGTGATGGCGAACTGTAAAATTCCTTCAAGCTTTTTGTTGGCTTTTCGTTGCTCTCTCCCTGATTGCGTTAAGACGATACAACATACGTCGATACGACGATACATACTTCCATCGCGACATGATCAATGTACTATTAGTTAAATGTGACGTTAACTGATTTATAAGTACTTTCATGTGTTGAAAAGAAAATTTATTTCATGCCAAGCTTTGCTCAAATATGTTCTTATAGTATCCCGCATTGGATTTACCAATGAATTGTAGTAGCTGATGATGTTTTACTCCCGTTCAAAAAAATTTTAGCACCCAAAGGCCTTTTGTGTTACCTCCATACAGGATATGAAGTATATTTTTTTAAAAGATTTTAAAACTCTACAAACTCAATCTCATTTTTGTGTTTTGAAGGCGATTATATAAATGAATAAAAGGTTACTATTTTGTATGTTTATGGGACCAAGGTGAATAAATTGTCGCATTAAATTGAAAATAGATCTTTACACACTTAAATATATTTTGTAGTTTCACTTACAGTTCTGATTTTCTTCGTGTTCACTTGATATCCTTCAAATTTAATGTTCCCAGGTAATTTGCAAATTTATTGTAAAAAATACGCACGAAGTATTTCACTCTTACGAATTCACTAAAAATTCTGCCGCGCGATATTAATTTATTATTGCTCGTTTGATAACAGTGTTGCCATGTTCTTGAAAGAAAATTATGGTGTCGTAGACCACGGGCGGGAAATTTGTTTTCGGATCCGGCTAGAAGATTAAAATAAATTTCCATAAACGTGTTGTTTTTTTCTTGTGTGTTTTGGCGCTGCAATCGTAGTGATAATGCCTGGAATTAAACCAAAGCCTACTAAATCGATCTATGGAGGTTGCGTTGACCACTACCCAAACATATTATTAGCAAAATACGCAATAATTTATTTCACGACATTGACGTTGACGTCTTTAAGTGAACAACTGAATGGCCAAGTAAATCGCGCTGCAGATTAATTTCAATTTAGATTCGAATTAACGTATTTTTAAAAATAAATTTGCGAAAACCTACGAACCATATTGCTTCGGAACTTATTAAACTTGAAAAATTTCAAGCGACAGAATTTTCTAAACTAATTTGGAATGATCTTCATTTCTACATTTAGTTCTTGTGCTAGTGCAAATGTGCTATGTGCATTTTTGGGCATATTAGCAAAAAACCTTAAAAATGTAGCTGTACTAAAATTAAACTATTTGCATCACAACCTGCAAGTTACGGCGATAATAATTTTGAAATTGCAATAAGACCAGCTCATATCCCGTATGGAGGTAATAGACAATGCCATTAGGTATTGGAAACTTTTGAACGGGAGTATAACATCAGCTACTACGATTCATTGGTAAGTCCAATGCTTGAAACTGAAAGAACATAGTAGAACAAATCCGGGCATGAAAGAACTTTTCAACACATGAAACTATTTTTAAAACAGTTTGCAGCGTCAGTTTACTAGTTCTCAATATTAGGTCTAAAGGAAAGTGAACTTGGAAGCTGAAACGGCAGTATGAAGGAAACTTCAAGGTCCCTACTGAAAAGTTTCTTTACTTCCACACATTACTTCAAAAAAAGGAAAACATGCGCCCGAAAACAGCAATTTTTCGACACCAAAACTCTTATTGCTCAGACCCGGTAACGAAAATGTGGATGAGTCTTACTTCGATTGTAGTAAATCAATTCATCAAACATTTATTCCATTCCTCTAACATTAGTTCCGCTTTGGAGTCCGATAGCGCCAAGGGTCTGGGGGTTCGATGTCTTCCAGGGCCTCGGTGGTGTAGGCGATGCTAGTAAACCTACACCAGTAAGTACCGAGAAGCCCTCCTGTAATGTGATCGCAAGAGATTACAAGGGACATGGAGGGCTAAGACTATTGCGGCTCGCTCAACACGTTCCTCGGGTAGCGGTCAACCTAAAGTTACGATTATAAAAATCTGCAGATTCTATTTGCAGATGGCTGGGCTTCTGTCCGGTTCCTACCAATGTATATTACAGACCGCCAAAACACAGACTCAACTGGCGCTATACTAAACAATGATTTAACGACGTTTAATAAGAAATGTGCCGATGAAGTAACCTCCTGCGAGAAGCTGGGATCCAAAGGGAGGGCGGTTAAGGCGCTCCGATTCTATTGGAAACGCATTATTGAATGATTATAGATAGATTTATTAGAACTGCAAATGGGTATGACCCGGTGGCAGTTAAGTAACAATAACTGCAGAAATTACAAGACTTACATTAATAATAAAATAATAACAATAATAATATAATAATAATAATAATAATAATAATATAATAATAATAAAATAATAATAATAATAATAATAATAATAATAATAATAATAATAATAATAATACCGTACAATACAGTACAAGACGAAAAGCAGCATTGAAAAGAGCATTGATCGCGTTCACCGCACTTCACTTCACTACACTTCACTACACTACACTTTTTTGTTTTGAATTACACTGACCATCACTTCACAGCACTACACCGCACTACACAACACTTACTCATTTAATATCAGTTACTGCTATCTTGTTCTAACTTATTTCTAAAACTTCGGACACTGAGAGGAAAAGCTTTGAAAACTGCCGCAGGTAAACTGTTCCAATCTCTAATTGTTCTATTACAAAAGGAAAACTTCCCAAGATCTGAATTTTGTTTCCTTGCCCGAATTTTGTGGGTGTGATCGCTTCGGCCGAAATAATTTGGTTTTTCTAGTCTAATCTGAATTTCCTTCCAAGCTGGTTGACCTACGTACGATTTATAAAGAGCGCAAAGCCTCGCCTTTGTTCTTCTCGTTTCTAGAGGTTCCCATGACTTTTTTGTTACGTTACGTCTATAGGTAAACTTATTCGCTTTTCTCTGTATTCTATCTAGATTTTTCCGGTGCGCCTTTCTGTATGGATCCCAACACGCAACTCCGTATTCCATGAGAGGGCGAACCAGCGTAAGATATGCTAATTCTTTGGCGTTTGCAGAAATTTTCTTTAGTATTCGCATTACAAAATGTAAAGACTTCCACGCTTTTCTTACTGTCTGATTTATATGCACCTCCCACCCTAATTTACTATCTAGATGAATGCCTAAATACTTGCATGATGAGACTCTTGGGATGATTACCTCACCTAAACGATAGTCTGGTTCCTCATAATTTCGTCCCCGTCCGAACGTTATTGTTTTGCTTTTAGATCCATTAATTCCCATGTCATTTTTTTCAGCCCAATCACGTAAATGCTCTAAATCCTGCTGTAAAATTTGTTCGTCAGTGCTATCTTTGATTTTTCGGTATATAACACAATCGTCTGCAAATAAACGCACCTTTGATTGTATGTTCACATGGAGATCGTTCACGTACGCTAAGAAGAGTAATGGCCCTAACACACTTCCCTGTGGAACCCCTGAAGTAACATTTCCCGTAGTCGAAAACTGATTGCCAATTCGAACTTTTTGTTTCCTGTCCCTAAGAAATTCGCTTATCCACCTCACAACTCTAGCGTCAACTCCTGAGGTTAATACTTTCCTAATAAGTAAATTATGCGGTACCACGTCGAATGCTTTCGCGAAGTCGATTACTACTGCCTTCTAAAATCTGTTTTTTTATCACTGCACTCCAATTGATAGCAAATACCTCAACCAATAAATTTACTCTTAGTAGAGGAAGGCCCAGAGAGGATGTATTCTGCAGAAAGTGCGATACAGCTGTAGAAATCATGAATCACATCCTGGGTCAGTATATTTTTACTAAGTCAGCAAGAATAAAGCGTCATGACGAGATCAAGTACGCGTTAGAGGGGAAAATGATTCTTAAGTTCTTAAAAAAATATCATGTACAATTTTTCGAAATTATGGGTAGTTTTTGCGTAATTTTGCGTGAAAGTCAGGAAATTTTTAAACAAATGTTTTCTCAAAAGCTGGAAATGGTTTCTTTAAATGTTCTGCTTGTATGTATCAATGTACGGAAAAACTTGTGCTGGTTCGATTTTCGGTGCGTAGTAGTCATGTAATTTATGCTTGAGGTTAATGAAAATTATTAAAAAAAGATTTTCTCAAAATCCACTCTAATTGTTTTTCTTTATTTTATTCCACGTACAGAACAAGAGACGCTTAAAATAATCCTGCAGGGTGTTCGTCCAACTATGAATTTTCGAAAATTGCAAAAGTTAGAAATATAGCGAGAAAATATGTGGTGTTGTAGCACTGTTAGTTTTACTTAGGGGCCAGAATACTCAAGGCTAAAAAGGCAAAAATATTAAGTATAAAACAAAATGTGCAGTGAAAGAAGTATTGTTCCGAAATCGTAGGGAGAAAGAAACTGATTCTCTGGTTTAATCGTCCATTGTGTGTTTCTGCATTAGATATTAAAATATTTCCGTCTTGATAGAAAGTGGTAGTTTATTATTGTATTTCGTATATCAATTTTTTTGTTTGTTCACACGCCAATAATAATTCAATTTAGATTCAAAAAAGCAAATGCGTACAATTTCGTTATCTTTATTACCTTCACAGTCGTAACTTTAGAAAATAAATGCAAATGCGTGATGATTTATTACCAAAATTCTATTTTTAAACTCCTCTATCAAATTTCAATATAGACTGCGCATCTGATTAGCTTTCCAAACTTTTTCAAGATCTCTTGCCTATTCAGCTGGCGAAATTAAAAATCTTCCGCGGCGAAATTCCTTGTCCACCTCCAGACCTCCCTCAACAGTTCCCGGAATTCCCTTCTCTTGCTGTAATTATTTCCTGTTGTCGGCAATTGTGAAAAGTTCCCTGGGTTGCAGTCTGTTGACCTTCTCCGGATCGCCGCCGATGCACGCATTAATATCTTACGTCTTTCAAGTCAAGCGCCAAGTAAACATTCCAAATTTTAATTTAGCCGATCGATGACTGAGAGGGAGATTCTGACATGTTCCTATTTCATCTGGAATAGGATAAATAATTCTCATTCTTAGAACGGATTTGCATCTTCGAAACGTCTTAAAATTTTCTCTATACAAATAATGTTTGGTTACTAAGTACACAAATTTTTAGTTTTACTTTCTACTTTTTACTACGTTTTACGCTATTGCTTACGCAATAGAGAGAAAGTAATATAATGCTGCGCAAAAAACGGCGAATTTGCAGCAGAAAAACTCTTATTACGGGGCCCTGGTAACGAAAAAGTGTATAAATCCAGTGGCTAAATTTAGAAAAAAAAGTCCTCCAATATGTGGTGTACCCAGAATCCATGTATTTGTCTGTCCTTGATGCCGAAAAATCGAATGACGACAAAACGTCTGTCTAACGCTGGCGGCTAGACCGTTCAGATGATTTTCTCAAAAATCGATATTTCACAATTGATCTGGCTTGTCACGGCTACTTGATTTGATTTTTAATTTTGGGGGGTACTTTACATGAAGCCCTTGGGGCATTTTCGAAATTAAAAAAAAATGGGTCCATCATTATTGATTACATTTTGTTGTTGGATAGTGAGATGACGTTTAAGAGAATGGTGCAAGTCTCATTTTCGTTAAAACTCTGATTTTTGAAAATTCCAAAAAAATTAAAATTTGTTTGGCGTCTTCCTACAACTACAATTATGAAAAAAGAGGTTTTTTCCTTTCATGAAAACTTTACTCAATGATAGATTCTGAAATAAGGTCAGGTACAATTTTTCGAAAATTTGAGTACTTCCCGAGTAATTTGCATTAAAGTAGGGCGAGAAATTACGTGCTAATTTTGCACCACTAGTTTAAATAAGGAATTTCTGAGTACCAAATACGAGTATGTAATTCACTTGGAGGCAGGAGTACTCAAAAAGATAACAAATGTACTTACAATGAGTGTGGAGTTGAGCTTATGTTATTAGCATTATACATAATTTCAACATTTGCTAAAAATAAAAAAATAAAAAATCCGTCACTATAAATAAAATAAAAAAATAAGCCACTATATTCGTACGCAATTCGACTTAGGCACTCCAATTTAAGATTTCAAACAACATTAAAATGTCGAAACGAAATAAAGGGAGAAATCGGTTTACATTCTAGGCGGATTCAGATAGAAACTCTTTACCTTTCTAGGCAGTGAAGAATAAAGAATTGTTACATTCCAGGTGTCACATTTCTCTTAAAAATTCTCGACGAATATCGGCGCCATTTTTATTGAATCCAATAATCTCGTAGGTGAATCTGCAGTTCCCAAGAAGTTTCTTTCCCTAGTCACCCAAGACTGGTGAAGTTTTAAAAGCCGGCGGAAAACCGCTCAATGGTATGCACATGTTATAAATCTTGCTTCTTACTGGATGCAAGAAATTTAACCGAGAATTTTCCTTACAGTAGCAGAATGGTAACGTATAAGATCTGAACTTTTGTTAGTAGAAAAAGTCATACGATGAAAGAAGATCGTATCTACGCAGATTATTAAATTTATGTTTTTACTATTCGAATACTAGCATAAATCTCTAAAATATTAAACGAGAAACTAGGTTCTTTTAATATTATAATTTAAAGTTTAAATAAACTATTTATATGCTATTTTTAACATTTTAAAGATGAGGTGATGAATAAGAGCTCCCATGCAATTTAATTAGAAATTTGCGGAGTCATTCATAATCTTGCCAGTCGAAATACTCAGAAACAGGGACATGTTGCTAAATAATCTAATATAATTACAATAAAATAAATAACAGCGCCATGAACGCCACAATTTACAACAATAAATCAAAAGAGTATGTGACGCAAGGTGAAGCAAAGGACAACTACCAAAGAGTAGAATCATCTTATGTGTCTACAGGCCAGCTTTTCCCGTCATCAATAATCTAGGGCCGAAACTTTTAAAAATTGAAAGTAAATTCAATATGAGTTTGTATCAATGTTTAACTAATTAATAGCCCTAACGTATTTTTCCGTTTTAATTTACGACATTTTGTTTACATGAAAACCATTACATACTCTCAAAAAAGAGATGCAGGAGAGGATTAAAAATAATACAAGAGAGGAAGTGTGTGAACACTTCTTTTTATATCATAATTCGTTCAAATTCAAGCACTGCCAGTTTGCAGACTCACAACACGAGTGAAACTAGGGGATGTGGTACAGAAACTAGGCTTTGAATTATCTGTTAAACAAGGGTTTCATTTGTTCGGCCAAATTTTCCAAGAATTATAATATTGTACGTAAACGTTTCTACAGACGTTCGGGTGTGCTCTCAACACGCACACGCACGCACGCATGCACACACACGCACACATACACGCACGCACACATACACGCACGCGCACACACCAGCGCACGCACACACACCAGCGCACGCACACACACCAGCGCACGCACACACACGCACACACATCCTCACACACACCCGCAAACACACAAGCACACACAGAGTCAAACACAGCCACACACACTCGAGGTCACTTTTGTCGCAAGAACCGCGTCAAATGTGTTCTATTTGTTGTACTATACTATGCATGTATTGTACACATCTGGGTTGACGCGCCATGGCACGTTCCTGCATGTTTGTTCTGTTCTGTTGTGAGTTCTCGAGTGTGCTCGACCGTCTGATGTGGCTTAGGGCATCAAATGTCACTGCAGTGCCTCTGACTGGGAGATCCTAGGGTTTGGAGTCCCGACAATGGCAGGATTATCGATACTATCAAAATAGCTTGGTTGAATTTAGCCTCTTCCTGGAGGAGAAATCTAGTAGCCGGCTCCTTCAATCGGTAGATTTCCATTGTTTCTCCAATAAACACTAGCTGAATGCCGGAGCAGTACCCTGATAAATAGACCGCGTATCCCGCGCGATTTTTCCTTCCTCTTCCTTGACGTATCCTTACTCCTTAATTACAAACATTACACTTACATGCACCTTTACATGTTGGAACCGACTCTGGCGGTGGAAGATACCTGGAGGGGATCAATCCCGCATGCCGACATGGAGGTCAGCGCCGAATCGCACCATTCAGCGGGGGAAGAACACCGCCACCTCCCGAGATAAAAACATGCACCACAGTACCAGGTCTAATGACCATTGCAGTTGACGTGCCCGGAAATAAAAAAATAATCAATTAGTTTGGGTGTGCTCGCAGCACTTTGCATCTGAACTATATGTTCTGCAGTACGCTCCGTTCCTTTGATCCTTCTCAGCTGAGAAAAATGAAACTGTCGGAAATCATCAGAATGTGGAAGGGCATAGTCCAGGCCGAAGTGGAGATCTATTGATCTCCTCTGCTTAGGGTGTCAGAACCGCCGTGGTCTTGGGACCGCCCATAGGTGGTAACGGGTTGGCTGGGTCGGCATATCAATGATGGGGGAACAAAGGGCTTGCCCAGGTTCACTGGTGTTGTTAACACCCCTCTATCCCTTTATTATTATTATTATTATTATTATTATTATTATTATTATTATTATTATTATTATTATTATTATTATTAAGCTCCGCTCCTAACAGTTGCTTGTCTTCCCCGTCTCTCGCCTTACACACATACACTAACACTCACATGGCTGGATTTCACGTACAACACTGCACACATGACGGGGTGACATAGAGCTTGTTCTATAGTGGGCGGTGTTGCGTTGGCGGAAGTATAAGAAAGGTGTAGGTCGGCGGCGGATCTCAGGATCTAGCAGGGAAGGGAAAACCGCCTCCCGCAACGTACTATGTTGTACACTAACGGGACCAATGTCCTTAGCAGTTGACGTGTTATCTACGCTATCCGGGACGAGCCGCGTCACTGACACGGTGGCTAACGTTTCGGCCAGCGTATTGTGGCCTTCTTCAGAGCGTACTGCTGTGCGGCCGCGGTAACGCCTACAACACAAAGTCCGGCCACGGAAGCCTACGCAACCATACTCTTAGCACTCGACGTGCCCTGTGTTACCGCATTGCCTTCTTATTTTATTTAAATTTGGCGTCTAATCTGTAATAAAAAAAATATAAGCTCTCCCTGACAAAAAATCTCGCTAGGCTCCTACATTTTCAAGTATTGCGCCTGGGAGATTTATTTTCTCGGAAATCGTGAACCTAATTGCAGAGAGTGAAAAACTCGCCAAATAATATTCACATTTAAAATTCAGTACTCCGCAACATACACGCTAGATAAACCAGATTATTTACATAGATTTCACCATAAATATAAAATTAGTTCAAGAATAGAAAGAACAGACGTAGGCAAATTCTCCTTTGTAAATACAACAATAGTAGATGGGAACGAATTGCTTGCAGCAGTTTTTGAGCCCTTTCCTTGCCCGCGAGGTTTTAGGGAAACATATAGGAAATTAGTCACTAGGGTGAAAACAAGTAGTGAAACGAAATGAAGTGAATTGAAGTTAAAGGTGTAGGTAGACTACAATTAAAACGTATTGAGCAGTTAATATTTAGGTAAAGTGATGTGGTGATGATTTGTGGTGCGGTGTAGTGAAGTTATGTGGAATCAATTCTTTCTGTTAGTTTTGCTAATCTAAAATGCAATTGTTTTATGTTCATTGATGTACGTTAATGAGGGTTTCACGTGTTGAAAATGTAATAATTATTATAAGTATTGTATTGTGCTGTTATATAGGCAAAATGTTTATCCATATTTGTCTGAACATTCTTATGATTGAAAAGGTGCAGGCTTGTGTATATGAGTACGTTTGTACGAGCGTGTGTATATGTATTTATGAATGTATGTATATATGTGTGTGTGTCTATATATGTGTGTGTATGAATGCATGTACATTGATGTAGTATGTAACTTTATTTATCTAAAAGTTAGTGTATATGTATTTGGATTTCTAGCATATGTATGTAAATGCCATCTGCGTGTGCTCGGTAGTGATAAAGATAATTTGTTATATATGTAAAGAAAACATCGACACTCGCATCGGTGTCACCGTTTTCTTCGATTCAAATGTGCCGCGCTATCGACAGCTGACACCGTCCCGAGAGCCGCCTGATGACTGACTAGCAAGGCAGAAGATAAGAAGATCGCGTTGAGATCACACGTGTTTAAAAACGTGATTAAAAGTTAAAACATTACCTGAAGTAAAAACTTTAAATGTTGTTTTCTGTTTTTTTTACAGGTAATCTTCTTTTTTCATTTAACCATTGTAAATATTGTAAATAGTGAAACAAAATTATATCAAACTGTTTTTTTTACAGAAACGCAACTGAGTTTTTATTTCCAATTTTGGAGAACTATTTCCGTCCCATTATAAAACAACATTTTTGTTTTGGAAACTTCAAATGAAGATGGATAAACTACGATTCGACTTTATGATGAAAGGAGCAGGAGATGGAAAATCAACGGTATTATGCCTAACCTCAATTGGCACACCGGATGGCAGAACTTTTGCCTTACCAGATGAAATGCAAAACACACTTTTGCACAAAGATCTGACTGAAACACAAATGTTTGGTAAGATAAAAAATACACTCAAGAAAAGACATCAATTTCGAAAAGTCTGGATCACTTTGACAGAGAATTTAAAACAAGTATATTTGGACGACGAGGAAAATTTGCAATTTGAAAATTATTATTTAGAAGAGATTACAGAGAAAGAAGTGGAAAAACCTGCACAGGGTATTTCAAATGAAACAATTGAAAAGTTATTGAAAAAAATTTTAGATGATAAAAAGCAAAAATCTGAAGTAAAAAACTTTGGGAAAATTGCTAATGATTTTATGATTGATAAATTTAATGCCAAAAACTCAAATGCATGTCAATGGATAAATGAGTTTGAGAAAGAATGTGAACGCTTTATGGTGGTAGAAGATCAGGAAAAAATTGAAGCTTTAAAATTTCTCCTAGAAAATGCAAGCGCAGACTGGTATACATGTATGATTTTGAAATATACAATAGAATCAGAATGGAGCGATTGGAAAAAGAACTTTATTGAAACTTTTGGAAATAAAGGCTGGTCTCCGATAAAGTATGCTTTTTCATTTAAGTATCAATCTGGGTCTTTGCTCGATTATGCTTTAAAAAAAGAAAAACTGCTGTTACAAATAAGAAAATCTATGGATACAGAAACTCTAATCGATCTTATAGCTATTGGTTTACCAGATTATGTGTTAAACAATATCGACAGAGAAATTTTACAAGAAACTCAAGATCTCTATAATGAAATAAGTAAGCTGGAACACCTGGTAAAAAAAAATACAACTGATTACAAAGGAAAAGTTTACCCCGACAATAAGTTAAAAAAACTTGAAGAAAAAAAACCATGCCGAATCTGTGAGAATGCAAAAAAAGGTAAACGTTTCCATCCTGAATCTAATTGTTGGTTTAAAGGGAAAAATGACAATAAGACTGAACCAATAAAATCTATAAAGAACTCGGAACTGGAAGTGGATTTGAATCAAAACAATCCAAAAAACTAGAAATTCCACCATTAATAAAAATCGAGTTACTGTTGAATGACACTCTCAACATTTCGGGCATTTATGATTCAGGCTCGAATGTGTCATTAATAAACGCAAAATTATTAAAGTTAAAACAGAAAAACATGAATGATTTCCAAACAGTAAACTTGAAAACCATTAATGGTGCGAAAAAAACAAAAGGTATGATAACACTGAAAATAAAAATCTACAATATAGAGAAAGAAATGAACGTCTTTATTATAGACAACGAAAATTTCAATTACGAATTTTTAATAGGTCTGGATTGTATAAAAGAATTTAAACTGATCCAAAATGAGGATTTAAAAATAACTCAATATTATAATCCAAAAGAGAAAGAAGAAAAAAATAAAAATGAAAACATTCCTGATGTGCCAGGTGACTTGAGAGAAAAATTTCAAAATAACGGACAGGAAAGAAAAACAAATAATACCAATTCTAAGTATTTAGATGATGCAGAAAAAGAATATAAAGTCAATTTCAACGAGCATGTAAACACTGATGAATTCGAAATTATTGTAAATCATCTAGATGTAGATAAACAATTTGAGATTGACAAATTGATTGAAAAATATAAATCAGTATTTGCAAAAGATAAGTATGATATCGGCACTGTAAAAAATTATGAAGCACATATTGATTTGATAGTGGACAAGTATTGCTATAAACGTCCGTACAGATGTACGATTGAAGACAAAAGAGAAATTGAGAGCCAAATCGAAAAGCTACTAAAAAAAAACTTAATAGAAGAATCATATAGTCCGTTTGCCGCACCAGTAACTCTAGCATATAAAAAAGAAGATAATAAAAAATCAAGGTTATGCATTGACTTTAGAGAATTAAATAAAATCATTGTACCTCAATCACAACCCTTTCCACTGATTGAGGATCTTATGGTAAAAACAGTCAACTGCAAATACTTTACAACCTTAGATATTAATTCAGCTTTCTGGTCAATTCCATTGAAAATAGAAGATAGACAAAAAACCGCATTTGTAACGCAAGAAGGACATTTTCAATGGACCAGCCTCCCTTTTGGCTTAAAAACGGCACCAGCTATTTTTCAAAGGATTTTGAACAATATTTTGAGAAAATATGGTCTAACAAAGTTTGCAGTAAACTACATAGACGATATACTGGTCTTTTCAAGATCTTTTGATGAACACATAACACACATATCGATGATGTTAGAAGCAATAGAAAAAGAAGGCTTCAGAATAAAATTTTCAAAATGTTCTTTCGCAAAAGACTCAGCAAAATACTTAGGCCATATAATACAAGACAATTCTATAAGACCACTACAGGATTATCTAATTGCAATAAAACAATTCCCAACACCAAAAAACCAAAAAAATATACGCCAATTTCTTGGGAAAATTAATTATCATCATAAATTTGTCCCACACATTGCAATTATTTTAGATCCACTACATAATCTTTTGCGAAAAAATGTGAAATTTATATGGTCCAAGGAATGTCAAGAATCATTTGAAAAAATAAAAGCATTACTATGCTCAGAACCAATTTTGAAAATATTTGATCCAGAGTTACCAATCCATATTTACACTGATGCAAGTATCAAGGGAATCGGAGCAGTATTAAAACAAAAAGACAACAATGGAGATAGTAAGCCAGTGGCATATTTTTCAAAAAAATTGAGTGAAGCTCAGAAAAATAAAAAAGCAATTTACCTTGAGTGCTTGGCAATAAAAGAAGCCGTGAAATATTGGCAACATTGGCTTCTTGGAAGAGAGTTTTTAGTATATTCTGATCATAAACCCTTAGAAAATCTTAATATAAAAGCGAGAACAGATGAAGAACTTGGTGATTTGACATATTATTTGTCTCAATACAATTTCAAAGTCAAATACAATCCTGGAAAATTAAATCAAGAGGCAGACTGTTTGAGCCGGAATCCAGTTTTAGAACCTGATGAAAATTCAGATGACATATTAAAAATAGTAAACCTAGTAAACCTAGAGGAAATAAAGAATGATCAAAGAAAACACACAGAAGTTGAAAATAATAAGAATAAGCTGATATTAAAAAATGAAATTTATTATAAAAAATCTAAAAGAAGAGACAAAATTTTATTATCAGAAGAATTCAGTGAAGCATTAATAAGAAACGTACACAATACTTATTGTCACTTGGGAAGAACCCAGATGATAAATAAAATAACACCATTCTATACAGCGAAAAATTTGATTATAAACATTAAGAAGATTTGTGAAACTTGTGACATCTGCATAAAGAATAAATCACGAAAAAAATCGAAATTTGGATTAATGTCACACTTAGGACCAGCAACGTACCCATTTGAGATCATGTCTATAGACACCATAGGAGGATTCGGAGGATCCCGATCAACAAAAAAATACCTACACTTATTGGTCGACCATTTCACACGGTACGCTTATGTTTTAACATCAAAAAACCAAAACTCTGATGATTTCATAAAACTAATGGAGAATGTGACAGAAAACCATGATGTCCAAATGGTACTAACGGATCAATATCCAGGAATAAATTCCAAAAAATTCAAACAATTCTTGGAAAAGAAAAAAATAAGAATGATCTTCACTGCCGTAGATTCACCTTTCTCAAATGGTCTCAATGAAAGATTAAACCAGACCTTAGTGAATAAAATACGATGCACTATAAACGAAAATGACAAAAAGATTGCATGGACAACTATTGCGAAAAAAGCTGTGGAAAAATACAACGAAACAGAGCATACAGTGACAAAATTTGCACCAAAATATTTGTTAGAAGGTAGAAACATAAACATCCTACCACATGAATTAAAGGAAAAAACCACAACCGAAAATTTAGAAAGAGACAGAAAAATAGCACTTGAGAATACAAAAAAATCTCATAATGAAAACAAGAAACGATTTGACCTACACAGAAAACAAATTGAATTAAATGAGGGAGACCTCGTATATGTAGAAAATGGAAATAGTCTGAATAGAAAGAAATTAGATGAATTGCGAATTGGACCATATTCGATAACAAGAAAAATCTCTAACTCAATCTATGAAGTTGACACCGGACACAAGAAAAAAGAATCCAATCTCTATCACATAACGAAACTAACTCCACTTGTAGAGGATTATAAAAATTGAACAATTGCATGGGAATTGTTCACATCTAAAGAGGGGAGATGTAAAGAAAACATCGACACTCGCATCGGTGTCACCGTTTTCTTCGATTCAAATGTGCCGCGCTATCGACAGCTGACACCGTCCCGAGAGCCGCCTGATGACTGACTAGCAAGGCAGAAGATAAGAAGATCGCGTTGAGATCACACGTGTTTAAAAACGTGATTAAAAGTTAAAACATTACCTGAAGTAAAAACTTTAAATGTTGTTTTCTGTTTTTTTTACAGGTAATCTTCTTTTTTCATTTAACCATTGTAAATATTGTAAATAGTGAAACAAAATTATATCAAACTGTTTTTTTTACAGAAACGCAACTGAGTTTTTATTTCCAATTTTGGAGAACTATTTCCGTCCCATTATATATATATATATATATATATATATATATATAATATTGTTCTTTGTAATTGGAATCGTTCTTTTATGTTTCTACATTCTTCCACCGGGCAACACATGCCCTACTGTACAATAAAGCTTCTATCTATCTATCTGAAATAACCCCCGAATGACGTTCCCGCAGCTGGAGGACCCTCGCTGGGCGCCGGACTTCGGGCCGGCGGGCGCGCGGCCGCGCTTCGGCGCGTGCCTGGTGGGCGCGCGGCCCTTCCTGCTGGCCTTCAACGTGAACGTGCTGGGCACCAAGGAGCAGGCGCACCGCATCGCCCTCAACGTGCGCTCCGCCGGCCGCGGCCCGGACCAGCCCGGCCGCCTGCGCGCCGTGCAGGGCATGGGCTGGTGGCTCGCCGAGCACAACATGGCGCAGGTACGCACTCTTCGTGGCCGGCCAACAATTACATATTTTGAGTAGCCCCCTCTCACCTCTACAACGCACCTGGAACGCGTGATTGAACCCCTCCCATAGTAATTACGTAACGCAAATTTGGAGTACTTTGAGTACCCCTCCTCTCCTCTCTATATCGCATTTGGAACGCGTGATTGAACACCTCCCATAATAATTACGTAACGCAAATTTGGAGTATTTTGAGTACCCCCCCTCTCCCCTCCACAACGCACCTGGAACGCGTGATTGAACCCCTCCCATAATAATTACGTAACGCAAATTTGGAGTATTTTGAGTACCCCCTCCCCTCTACAACGCACCTGGAACGCGTGATTGAACCTCTCCCATAATAATTACGTAACGCAAATTTGGAGTATATTGAGTACCCTTCCTCTCCCCTCTACAACGCACCTGGAACGCGTGATTGAACCCCTCCCATAATAATTACGTAACGCAAATTTGGAGTATTTTGAGTACCCCCTCCCCTCTACAACGCACCTGGAACGCGTGATTGAACCTCTCCCATAATAATTACGTAACGCAAATTTGGAGTATTTTGAGTACCCCCCCTCTCCCCTCCACAACGCACCTGGAACGCGTGATTGAACCCCTCCCCATAATAATTACGTATCGCAAATTTGGAGTATTTTGAGTACCCCCCCTCCCCTCTACAACGCACCTGGAACGCGTGATTGAACCTCTCCCATAATAATTACGTAACGCAAATTTGGAGTATATTGAGTACCCCCCCTCTCCCCTCTACAACGCACCTGGAACGCGTGATTGAACCCCTCCCATAATAATTACGTAACGCAAATTTGGAGTATTTTGAGTACCCCTCCTCTCCCCTCTATAACGCACGTGTAACGGGCGATTTAACCGCCTCCCATAATAATTACGTAACGCTTGCGACATCCTACCTACGAGAATGCAAAAAGAGGAAATAAAGTATAGTTCAGTAATAAAATAATTCATTTCATTCATTCAGTAACAACTTCTAATAACTTGTTGTGTAATTGTTTGTAAACAAATTAATGTTTTAATTAATTTAATATTTTCATGTTTTAGTACGTCAAAAAAGAAAGTATTTCAATAAATGTTACATAATATAAAAAAAATCAATGTTACATAACACTAATGGAATACCCCCTATCCCTATGTAACGCAGCGAAATGCTGTCTCGATCCCCTCCCCCTCTTTCGCGTTACGTAATTTATGGGCGGCACCTTCACTCGTGTGAGCGTTTTTTTCCTGACAGTATTGGAGGAGTGATCGGTTAGAATGACTAAGGAATGATTAGCGTTCATTTCACAGACGTTGGCTAACTTGTGCTGGGAATGTGCCACTCCCTATTAATCTTGTCATTCTGCCAAACTGGAGAATGTTCGCATCAAATCAATGTATTTACGTGGTTGTAAAATAAGAAAAGTTATTCAAAACTTTCTTTTGGTATGAAATATTATTATGAAATAGTATTTATAAGCATTGTTTGTTGAATAAAATTTAATACGTAGCGCGTTTAATTAAAGCTTTGATGCAACAACTCGAGCTCTTTCATATTCGATATTTATGGCCTGTCTTTTATTAACTTTTGATCACTTAATTCGGAACATACACATTGTTATCTGCTTTCGACAAGATGTGCAATTCCATTCAATTTTATTTTTAATGTCGACAATGGAACAATGCAAATCGCTCATGAAAACTATGTCCTGGAAACACCTAACCTCTATCTGCCTGCACGTTCATGACTTCTTTTTGATCACTACGACCTGAAACACCTGACTTGTATGACCTCTAACTCTGGCTCTTGATGCTTTTCCATCGAAAAAGGGGATAAATCTTGTCCCAATATGTAGTAAATTACTTTCTCTAATACGCTGTGTAGTCAGAAACCTTGTTTTGTGGATACTTGATAATAAATACTCGATTGACGGCAGAACTTGCTTGTGCGTACACCTTTAGATAATTTTCTCCAAAATTGATATTCCTCGATCGATCTAAACCAACTCAAGCCCCTGCGAGTTTCAAACGGATGTTTTGTTTTTTGGGCCTCAACAACATTCTCAAAAATTTTCTCAAACACTAGCTTCATATCTGAATAATCTTTTTTCTTCGATAGCGTTAGAACAGTTAAAATATTGGCCCAGATCTTTAAATCACGTTATGAACTTAAAAAATGTAATTGTTCAATAATAAAACGTTGAGTTTAATTAAAAGCTTGATGAAAGTAAAATAATAGTTTAATTAGAAGTGTGATGTGGGTTCTTTAAAATTCCTTATTTATGGCCTGTCCGTATATATAAGTTTGATGACTTTAATTCACACACATATGTGTTATCATCTGCTTATTTGTATCGATTCTTACAACAATAGTTTTGATAACGATATTGGAATAACGTAAACCAATCGTGAAAACTAACCTTAACCGCTCAACTGCACGCTATCAGCTGATTAACAGCCGACACTGGCACGGGTAGAGAAAAAGATTGTCGAGCAATGCGGTCTCTGGCGTCGCTCAGGGGGTTTAAAACCTGTCAAAAATCGTCTACTGGTCTCAACGGACAGCATTATTATGAAACTTTTTGTGATATATTTGTATATTTGGACGATTCTGTCGTCCTTTGTGCGAAGATGAGTGCAGTGAGGAGACGGGTTGAGTGAGTGAGTGCAATGAGGAGATCTCTGAGCCTCCTGGGCCCTTGGTCTGGGTGGCCCCCGTCTCGACCTTTAGTTCGGGTGCCATAGTTGCGGGCATTGGAAAGGGACATGTTCCGGCACATTATGAGTAGTGCTCATTGGACTCCGGTACCAACCTGAAAAGCTCGTATCTCTCATCTGGCAGAACAGCCCCAGGCATAAATGAGTGGGCATTCCGGAGGAGAGTAGCGTTTCAGCGTATGCGAATACTAACTCAACGGTGAGGCACCCTGGGAGAATGAAACCCCTTGGTAAAGTACAAGATGTGCGGAATAGGATGCAGCCCGAGCAGTGGTGAATATTCAGAGCAACCTCAGCATCCTGTGTGTTCCTTCAGATATTCTAAATATTGTTTTTTTTTCTGTTGCGTCGGTATCAACTCAAATAAACATTTACAACCAAAATTCCTGAGCTTTGAGTGCTTTCTGATTAATGGAATGTGCAGGTACGTTGATTTAATGCATGCAATACTCTCCGCAGAATGCCTTGGAGATGTCCTACGGGCGCAGAACCGTTTAGTGGTTGAGAGGGGGTGGGGGTATACAGTCAAATTTGGCTGAAGATAACCTCTGGTGCTGCACGCCGTGGTGTGAGGCAGGAGGGCTTGGCAGTAGATTTTGAGTAGCTATAGTTCATAAGATGAGATGATGAGGGAGAGATGATCTCCGATTCTCGGGTCATGTGACTTTTCTCCGCATGTCATGGGCTTGTCCATGTGTCAATGTTGCGACCTGGGCGGCAGGCAGTTCCTTGTCAGCTGACGGTTCCTGGAGAGTTCTAATTTGGTTTGAGTGGATTATAAAACTCCGTACAGAGTATCTAGTATTGTTGTGTAAAACGACATTACCATAGTACGAATCCATGCGTTTTACAGAAAAAATAGACACTAGAAAAAGCTGTTACTTTTAGGGCACACAAATTTCAATTTTCAGCACTTGTGTTTAAAGTAAGACGATACTCAAATATTCAGATAAAGCTGTGAATGCAACCAGGAAAACATCGTATCTGTCAAGAAAACAAAATTCTTCTGATCACACCAGCTACTAACTTTAATGTATCATGATGATATGCTTGAATTGAAATAAAATGAAAGTCAGTAAGGCTGTCTAAAAATATAGTGTATGCCACACGTGGTAAAAGTGATTTTCATTTGCTCGTAGGATTGCGCTACTCGGTCTATCGGTCTCATGACACATTTAATGTCACTTTTACCACTCATATTATAAATAACTATTTCGTTGAGACTTGAAGATAACAAAGGCTAGACCAAATTGTAATATCATTGCATGCCTTCCTCTTGACCATGCTTCGTCACTGCGCCGGAAGCAAACAAATATCTGTGTGTTCGAAATTGTTTCATTATAATGACACGTGTTTATTCTTGGTTTATTATCAATACCTCTTCATTTGATTATTAAATCCTTCACAAGAAGCTTTCGTCAATACTAATTAATAATGTAACTACTCATTAATGAAACTGTTCAGTTACCTATACATTAGTAACTCAATAACATAGAAATACATACTTCGAAAAGACCAAAAAATCTATAAAAATGAAGCGACATATAGTTTTACATTAACGGTTTTCAATTTAGAGTAAATTTAGATAAAATCACTCCTTAAGTCACAGTACGTAATAAGAAGAAAACACTAATAGGCGAATTTTCGTAGCAAAATACAGTTCTAAACAATGGAAGAAAAGCATTTGTGTAAATCCACACAACTTCCACTTTTGCCACATTCAATACAATGCACTATACGGAGCCAGAATATTGTAGAGACGGTCGTACTCAGATACATATTAAGAAATCCTAATCAATTTATTTTCTTCTGCCAATAGGGGATCTGTGAGGTGTGCTGCTTGATACGAGTTATTTTAGTCTTAGTTTATTAATAAAAAATATTTCCTTTATGTAAGTTGGTATTTTAGAGTCGGATTAATACGACTTTTGCCAGCAAGTGATGTTCATGGAAAAGGGCCCTGTTTTCATTTATTAACCAGAGCTCAAGGGTAAAAGAGACTTGTGAAGAGCATGACGTATTACCATCACTGTACGTAGCTTATTTGGCCTATCTGAGATGTTTCTTTCGTCACACAAGGTAAAGAAAATGTGACAATTTATATTCGAAAAATACAGGCTCATTTTTGCCCCGGCCGGGTAGTAATAGTACCCAGGACCACCTCGCAGAAAGCTAGCATGCTGTCCACGGGCCTATTTCGGAGGGTTATATTTCCTGGGTCGGAGGGCTATATTTCCTGTCGCATATTGTTTCTATTTCTTCAACATACTCATAGCTTAATAGAATAGGACGCACGAGGAATGACACTAGACGAAATGACCTACGATTTGAATACTACGAAATATTCTACAATATTTTTCTGTCACTAATTGTAAGAATATTTTAAAGACTTAGTTAAAAACTATGTTATTCAAATAATTAGGCTGCTTTTGGCTTATAAGCTATAAAACAGACGTGTCGTATAATTTCTATCCCTCATATTTCAGAAGTAATTATCAAACTCCATCTATTAAATATAAAAAGCCCTTTTAGTACAGCAAAAGCTTTTCTGTACTTAATTTTATACAATGATACATTCCATATAATACTTCAGTGATACCCGTTACACAATAATTTGCGCATTTAAATGTATATCGTGATAAAAACGCTTAGCTGAATTTCTATGAAATCAATTTTATAAGCATTTCCTGGAAATAATATAACTGATTTGGAAACGCGACACCTGTAATTACATTATTTACGCACCCAAATAAACGTTGACTATGTTTTGAAACGCATTCAAATTTACAAAATGAAATTATTGTTAATGAGCTACCTTCTCGTCCGCAGAATATTCACATACTCGGTTCGAAATTGACACAACACATTGATGGTATTCCTGATTTTTACAATATCTCAATTAATACTCAAAAGTTTGATGTGAAATTCGTCGAGTAAAAATATCATTTTCAGATCCCAACAAAGAAGGACAACTTGGGAGAAAAATTATTTCAGTTTCAAAAACATTCCATTAGGTTACCGAAATTTTATTCAAAGGCATTCGGACAAAAAATAAATATTCTCAGAGAGACTGTAGAGATTCCCAGGAAACTGAGGCTGATCGACACGCATCTTTTCTCTTCAGCCACCGGTTCTACTACTTAATCTTCCAGTGATCATTTATGTCACCCGATTCCACATCAATAAATGTCACTCGCTTTATCACATCGATTAGAACCGCCATATTAAAAAGCGAGGAAAACAACGACAATGACGACCACGGAAGGAGGCGGGGGGCCACCAAAGCATCTGTTTGAAGATTCGTCGACGGTCTGGGAAGACTTCATGAGGCCAACTTTGCATTCTCTCGCAGTATCCATGGCAACTACCAATTTCGCGGAAGAGACTGAAGGGTCCAATTAGTCAACCTGAGCGGCACAAAGGAGAAATCCCTCAGCCCTCACGCCCGTTCCCGTCCCCGTCCCTGCCCCACTCCACTTCGCTCTGTTCTTTTCCGCCCCGTCCCCACTCCACTCCACTCCGCTCCGCTCTGCTCCACCCCGTCCCTCATCTCTTCGCCTCTCTGTCCCACTCCCCCGCGCTCCATTCCTCCCCGCTTCGTCTCGCTCCGTCATGACACGTCCTGACCCTAAAATCCCCGCCGCGATCCTTCACGCACCGTCCCGTCTCGTCTCGTCTCGTCTCGTCCAACCCTCTCTGCCTCGCCCCGCCCATACACACTAAGTTCCACCCCGCCCTGCCCTTCCCGTGCCCGCTCCATCACGTTCTCTGCACTCCTCCCCGCCCCGCATCACATCCCCGTCTCCGCCACGATCCACCCACCTCCACGCCACCCCGCCTCTCCCAGCTCCTTGTCACTCTGCCTCGCTTTACCCCGCCCCGCTTCACAACACCCGTCTCCGCCACGCTTCACCCCGTTCCACCCCGTCCCGTCCCACCCCGCCTCGCTCCGCCCCGCCCCACCGCGCTTCGCCCCGCCCCGCCGCGCCCCGCCTTGCCCCACACCGCCCCGCCCCGCCCCAGCGCGCTTCACCCGCCTCGCCCCGCCCCGCCCCGCCACACCCCGCCCCGCCCCGCCGCGCCTCGCCTCGCCCCGCCCCGCTCCGGCCCGGCCCGCCCCGCCCCGGCCCGCCCCGCCCCGCCGCGCTCCACCCCGTCCCACTACAATCCTCGTCACCAAGCTCTACCCCTTCCTTCCCCCACCTCGTTCTCTCCCCCTCTGCGCCCCATCGTGCGGCGAAATGGGACTCAAATGGCGCGAAATCCGCCAAGGGCCATCGCGCGCTCGGCGCGGGCCCGGCGCTGCCGCAGAAGTGTTTAATTCTTCCGCCCCTTTGAGTTAGACGGGGCCCACGGAAATTATCACAGAGTAACTCGATATTACGAAGAAGAAAAAATTGCAATAAAAATAGAACGAGGAAAAATGCTTTGCCGCCGGCGCGGGTCGCCGAGACGGTAAAGGTGCCAGCTCATTCAACGCCTCAGCGAGATAAATCACGAATTCGTATTCCGTCCCGGATGAGCGTTCCACCGTAGCCCTTTGTACAGGTTGCCTCGCAGGTCCCTCTGGAAGAATTCCACTGAAGGAATTCAAGATTTCCATTAATACTATTCTACGTACCCATAACTATATCCCAGCCGTATCGCTCAACATATTAAAATCCAGTTAACCGAGTATTTAATCTGCTGCTGGGGTAAATGAAAGTAATTTTCACTTTCAGGAACAGGTATTGGATCAACAATGCGTCTGGAACAGTTCACAAATATATCAACACCAGCCAAGGGCCTCCTGGTTTTGACATGCCTCGTCCAATATGGAAAACAACCAATCGCTTACGCACGGGACATGGAAGATATGCGACTTCCCTCTTCGATTTGGGTGTGGTGCCCCTCAACTCTATGCCTCGAGGTAGAGAGTTAGTAACAGAGTGAGAGAGTGAATGATTATATATATATATATATATATATATATATATATATATATATATATATATATGTAATTATAAGTGAATGCGAGAATGAATCAAAAAGATGACCCAAGAACAATATTAAGAATTGATGAAGACCTTTAGGCTCGATATTAAAAGGTAATAAAAGTGATTACGAAAGTGTTTACGCCCACATCTACTGCGGCTACGAGCCTATGAAAGCGCCAATGGAAGATCAGAGATTTAGATACTGTTGGGAGAAGACAATTGTCATCCTCCTTTGACGAGTTGGATTGTGTGAGATATTCCGCCAGGATCTTTTGGTCGAAGTAGAGGGTAATCGAATATTGACAGTGAAAAATGAAATTGATCCAAAAGGTAACCAAATGCTTGAAATCATTCAACAACATGCACAAACACTCTTCAATTCCCGGCCTCCGTACCAGCTCTCGGAGAAGCCGCTTCTTCCGTCCTTTGAGTTAAACGAGGGTAAAACAATTATTAATGACACAATATTATAAAAAATATAACACAAAATTTGAATAAGGAAAAATATGTACGCTTCCAGTTAGCCAAGATGTTTGTAGATTCTTGTAACGAAACACCTTCTATGTGCGACGTAAAACCGTTTAACCAATGTGGATTGTTACCACATTCCTACCGCAAATATTATGGAACGGAAGGACTCTTGTTTTGCCTCTCCCGATTCAGAGAATCCCATGTGTTGTGTGTACTTCAAGAAACATTCTTGGGAAGTTAAGAGTAACCGACTTTATCTCATAAAATTCATAAGAAATTCATTGAAATGGATCTCAAATGTCGCCAAATCTACCAAGAGCCTTCCCATTAGCAATATGTATTCCAAGAGCTAGAGAAGTCATAATGCCTAGTTAAATATAGGACTTAAACATATACAATATCCCTTCAATTAAGTTTCAATTTAATCACGGGTCGGATGTTGATCATTCTTAATAGTAGTTCCCCGGGGACAGGAAAGACACTACAGAACAGGCATGCGACTCTTAATAACTTTTACGCCAATATCTGTTCTATCGTTGCCGTGGATTCATAGTAGCAATCGCAGGTGGGTGTCGAAACGGCACAGACCCACTAACAGCAAGCGATTAACCCTTCCCCCCATCCCATCTCTATTAGAAATCATTAAGTTCAGGTTGGGCTTAACCTATTCCCATAAGTCTATTTCCTCTATATTTCGAAGGTCTACAGCCGTACTGCGAGACTATTAATGTCTAGACTGAGCCCGTTTTGGGCTGAAATAAAATCGGGAAGCGAGGAAGGAAAAGAAACGGGGAAGAGAGAAAGAGAAGGAAGGGAGAACGACTGGTAAGGAAAAGAGAGATAGGAAAGGAGAGCGAGAAGGGGAAAGGAGAAAGAGTCATAGGAAAGGAGAGAAACTGATAGAGAGAATGAGTGAGGGAAGGAAAATAAAATATCAAGTTGAAATCATTATTACTTTTCGGCGAAGCTAGTAATGATTAAAAACTGCGGACACATTAGGAAAATTGATTGATTGATTACTCGTGATTCAAGGTGCGTTAACTGCTAAGGTCATTAATCCCATAAATGTAGTTCATGCTTTTTGCTCGGACGGTGGCGGTGATCTTGTTGCGGTGGATGGTGAGATCCGGCGCTGACCTACCGTCGGTTTTCCTCAACCAGGTATCTCCCACCAGCGGGGCACCGACGCAGCTGGGACAAGTACTAAGCTCCTCACCGGTCTCCCGGCACGTGTGGTAGCGTCATGCATATAAGTGTAAGCAGAAACACGTCCAATCAAATATCGAATTGGAATTTGAAGATTTTTTACCTGAGCACGCTTTTCCCATTAGTACATGGACTTGAGACAATCTAACCTGCAAGTAAGACAGTTCGTTCTCACATGCGGCCGAAGCTGAACCAGAATGCATTTCAGTAGTTCGCACGAGATGCCTGTGCAATCTACGCCTGTTGAAGTGCACTCCAAGACGCAATTAAACGATCCCCGAGAGCACAGACGCATCGTCTGAACTATACTGTGATACGCCGACAATAAGCGTTCGCATCGTCGTGTGACGGCAAGTGTTGCTGAATCTGAATGCAGCTCCTTCATTCGAGATCCTCGTTGCGTCGACATTAACAGAGGGCCTCGTCGTCTGTTGGTAGGGGGAAACCGGAACGCGCTTTGGTGTCACACTACTCCGACAGTAAACGAGTGCGTACGCGCGCTGCAGTGTTGCCAATCCTAACTGCAATCTGTTCATTTCAGAGCGTCACGTTGCCGATACTCAGCGACGGCGCACTACTGTCACATGCATGTGAATGAACTTGCGACACCACGCGTGTAACAGGTGTGCGCACAGGTGCTCAAAAACCGAGTCCAAATGCGTTTTTTAATGATAATTTTTGGTAATTTGGTAATTTAATGAAAGCGAGCGAGTTCGCGTAACACGCCAGGGTCGCTGATATGACTTTTCCGTTGCATCTTCATATTTACGACCTTTGAGGGCTATTTCACAGTCTGAAGGTAACGAAGCGTGTAGGAGTGCGTTCTTTTCAGAGGGATGCATGAACCTACATGACTTCGGCAGCGAGGGCGATCGCCTGTAAGCCCATGTGTAGCTGAAGCTACGTGCTCTACGTCAATTTCCCGTGCGTGTGTTGTGAGGTGTCACATGAGCCGTACGTTAGGGCAAGGGCAGCCACTTAGCAGTTGCTAGTGCAAGGTACTGGGTGCATCGCAGGTGTCTCTGAATGCTTGGACAGCATCCCGTCGAGTAGATCGTGCAAGTTGGGCGTGGTGGGTTGCAGATGTCACTGAACCTGAGCGCACTTTGGCGGAATGAACGCACTTTGGTGTAAAGAGCGCACTTTGGTGTAAAGAACGCAAGAGGCATGACATGTGTCTTTGAATGTTTCGACAGCATCCCTTGCATCCCGTCGAGTAGATCGTGCAAGAGTGGCGTGGCGGGATGCAGGTGTCGCTGAACCTGAGCTGAGTAGATCGTGCAAGTGTGGCGTGGCGGCTTGCAGGTGTCGCTGAACCTGAGCTGAGTAGATCGTGCAAGTGTGGCGTGGTGGGTTGCAGGTGTCGCTGAACCCGAGCTGAGTAGATCGTGCAAGTGTGGCGTGGCGGGTTGCAGGTGTCGCTGAACCTGAGCTGAGTAGATCGTGCAAGTGTGGCGTGGCGGGTTGCAGGTGTCGCTGAACCTGAGCTGAGTAGATCGTGCAAGTGTGGCGTGGCGGGATGCAGGTGTCGCTGAACCTGAGCTGAGTAGATCGTGCAAGTGTGGCGTGGTGGCTTGCAGGTGTCGCCGAACCTGAGCTGAGTAGATCGTGCAAGTGTGGCGTGGTGGGTTGCAGGTGTCGCTGAACCCGAGCTGAGTAGATCGTGCAAGAGTGGCGTGGCGGGATGCAGGTGTCGCTGAACCTGAGCTGAGTAGATCGTGCAAGTGTGGCGTGGCGGCTTGCAGGTGTCGCTGAACCTGAGCTGAGTAGATCGTGCAAGTGTGGCGTGGTGGGTTGCAGGTGTCGCTGAACCCGAGCTGAGTAGATCGTGCAAGTGTGGCGTGGCGGGTTGCAGGTGTCGCTGAACCTGAGCTGAGTAGATCGTGCAAGTGTGGCGTGGCGGGTTGCAGGTGTCGCTGAACCTGAGCTGAGTAGATCGTGCAAGGGTGGCGTGGCGGGTTGTAGGTGTCGCTGAACCTGAGCTGAGTAGATCGTGCAAGTGTGGCGTGGTGGATTGCAGGTGTCGCTGAACCTGAGCTGAGTAGATCGTGCAAGTGTGGCGTGGTGGATTGCAGGTATCGCTGAACCTGAGCTGAGTAGATCGTGCAAGTGTGGCGTGGTGGGTTGCAGGTGTCGCTGAACCTGAGCTGAGTAGATCGTGCAAGTGTGGCGTGGCGGGTTGCAGGTGTCGCTGAACCTGAGCTGAGTAGATCGTGCAAGTGTGGCGTGGTGGGTTGCAGGTGTCGCTGAACCTGAGCTGAGTAGATCGTGCAAGTGTGGCGTGGTGGATTGCAGGTGTCGCTGAACCTGAGCTGAGTAGATCGTGCAAGTGTGGCGTGGTGGATTGCAGGTATCGCTGAACCTGAGCTGAGTAGATCGTGCAAGTGTGGCGTGGTGGGTTGCAGGTGTCGCTGAACCTGAGCGCGCTGGAGCAGACGCCGCTGCACGCGGCGATGGAGGCGGTGCGCGAGGAGGCGGCGGCGCTGCGCGTGGGCGTGGCCGGCGCCGAGGTGGTGGGGCTGGTGCCGCTGCGCGCGCTCACCGCCGCCGCGCGCTTCTACGCGCGCCGCGAGGGCCTCCTGCTACTGGAGACGCACGACCTGCTGGCGCTCGCCGTCGCGCGCCTCGGCCTCAACCAGCTCGCGCCCTTCGACCCCAAGTAGGTGGCAGTTGTGCATGCACATTAGGGCAAGCTGTGTCTCAACCAGCTCGCGCCCTTCGACGCCAAGTAGGTGGCAGTTGTGCATGCACATTAGGGCAAGCTGTGTCTCAACCAGCTCGCGCCCTTCGACCTCAAGTAGGTGGCAGTTGTGCATGCACATTAGGGCACGCTGTGTCTCAACCAGCTCGCGCCCTTCGATCCCAAGTAGGTGGCAGATGTTCATGCACATTAGAGCATGCTGTGTCTCAACCAGCTCGCGAGTAGGTGGCAGCTGTGCGTGCTCATTAGGGGAAGCTGTGTCTCAACCAGCTCGCGCCCTTCGACCCCAAGTAGTTGGCAGTTGTGCATGCACATTAGGGCAAGCTGTGTCTCAACCAGCTCGCGCCCTTCGACCCCAAGTAGGTAGCAGTGGTGCGTGCATATTAGGGCAAGCTGTGTCTCAACCAGCTCGCGCCCTTCGACTCCAAGTAGGTAGCAGCTGTGCGTGCTCATTAGGGCAAGCTGTCTCTCGAGCAGCTAATGTCCATCGACCCCAAGTAGGTAGGTGTTGGGCATGCTCATTCCGGCAACTTGGGCCTCAACCACACCGCACCATTCGATCTCAAGAAGGTAGATGTTGGGCATGATAATTAGGACAGCTAACTTCATCTGACGTAATCTTTGACAATAATGCAGCCCGATCTCTTTTCGACTCTATTCGTCCTATATTCAGAAAACGATTGAAAGTGTCTAAAATTCCTTTTAATTGGCTTTCAATTTGAATATTCTCACGCCTGTGGCTTCTTCAGCTGGTATCATCTGACCACGGAACACATCCTCGTTTCTGATAGAGAATTTCTGTTAGCGAAAGATATTTCAAAATAACGAATTGTGTACGAATTAATTGTGCACAATGGAGCTCGGCTAAACACAGTCTAATGCCTCTCAGAAACTCTTACGTCTATCATAGTCGCACTCAATGGGCTCATTCATGGGGAGAGTTTGAACCCCAAGTAACTCTGTAGACGCATGCTCCTTTTCTGATAGCGAATCTCGACTGGCATATTCCTTCAAAGTAATGCAACGCAGATCTTTATGGAGTACAATGGACCGTGGCTCAAAATACACTAATTTCACGAAACAACTGAACGCGTGCAAGAAACTCTCCCTATAACATTGTCGCACACATTGGGCTCAACCAGCCGGAACTCTTATACCCTAGGAAGGTACAATTCCTGGACACATTATTAGGCCATTAAGCCATCTCCAAGAAAATATGTAAAATTTTGTATGTTTTCAGTTTCCATTTTTCTGGTGACGTTATTGATTATTGAATAATAGGAATGCAAGACTCACTTGTTCTCGGCCAATATGTAATCCTGATTGTTAATAAATTCTAAGACCGCCAATAATGCATCAAATTGATAACGAAGCCTAGATATCTATTCTCTGAAAACGTTTGGTTCAATGTTAACATTTAGATGAATGTCAGCATATCAGTGAAGTTGGTTTTGGTTAACATAATATGTGATTTAATTCATTCGTGCAGTTTCTTTCAAAAGTAAGCTTTCACAGTTCCCTCAGGACAAAAATTTTAGTAAAATGTCTGAATATTGCCATGGGTAACCTCAAAGACCTCACAGACGAATAGAAAGGACTCATCTTTTAACAAAATATAACTGTAATATTGGTCAAACATTCCAAAAATGCGATGTTTCATGACAGTTAATCCGAAGAATAAAATAAACGTTATGGAAGAGTTAGTAAATTACTATATACAACAAGATATTTAAGTTTTTTCTTCTATATAATCTCAGAGTTGCTTAATAACGTGGCCAAAGACAGTGACTGTTCGATACGCTACGTAGGACAGTTAATCAGATGAAAGGCAGCAAGTTGACAAACGAATGTGTCTAAAAATTACTTTACACACTCTTTTTATTTGCATCGTCGCGCACCGATCAGCATGGTCCCATCTACGGTGACTTCACCCGCACCACGATAGCACTTAATCAACACAGACTTAATCGTTCGAAGTGTCGCAGGTAGGAATCTATGTATATGTCGCTAATAATTTCGAAATAGTACATGTGTGAAATGCGTAATCTAGATTGAGCTGCTTCAACATGTGTGTTGCAAGTAAGCAGTTTACAAGTACGTAAACTGCTTCAGCATGTTCGAAATAAAATATCTTGTCACAAAACACGTCATTTTACGTATTTTTTCTCGCACAGCTCATGGCTCGTGGCACACCTTCTTTCGATTCACACGTGTAACTACTAATTAAACTTTTATTTACTTGATGTAATACGTACGTTCCAAGTTTTCCAATTATTCCACATGCTTTTGTTATTTGTGTAAAATTTAATTCAATCCGTGAGCCCCAAATTCCCTAATTTAAGAGGGTCACTAAATGGATAAAAATTATCTTATTCTCATAACAGTAATAACGATTACCACCTTCTACATCAAACGTTTTTGATTATCTTTCATGTGTTGTCCTTGTGTCTTACTTAATTATATTTATCACATTCTCCATATAGGACGGTCTACACAGAATTTTTCTCCTTCAAAGAAATCCTGTATATCATCGAATTTAAAATGATTATTTAATCTCATTGCTTATCTTGAATGTAAGTTCAATAAAATCGAGATAATATTTTTCGTAATATTTGTTTTTAATAAATTCTAGAAACGTACGAAGAATATTGTGAGCCTACCAGACCTCTCTAAGAGCTATGGGTTTCCGTGGTGAAGAGATGGGTCGACCAGACAGTGCAATCGTTGAACAAGATATTTACTTACAGACGTACAAAATAGTTTATTACGGAGAATATAATTTATAAATTCACTAAATGAATATTTTAGTTACATCAAAAAATACAATGTAGGATTTAAAGTTTGATGTATGTCTTTCGATTATTACTTCCTCGCCCTTAGGAAGGTACTTCGTAAGAAGAAAAAGTTATGTAATCGACGCCGGAAAACGGCGAATGTTTACCTAAAAACTCTTATTACAGGGTCCTGGTAACAAAAACGTAGATAAATCGTGTTGCTAAATATAGAAAACAATCCTGTAACACGTGGTGCAGCAAGAACCCATGTTTTGTGCTTCCTTCATATTCGAAAAATTGATTGACTGCGAAACGTGTCTGGCTGTTCGTCTGTAGTCAACTCTAGCGCCTAAACCGTTCGACCGATTTTCTTGAAAACTGATATTCCCTAATCGATCTGAATGAAATCAAGACTTTGGGAGTTTGTAACGGATATTTTGATTTTTGAGGGCACTTCTCATGAAGATTTGAAACTATTTTGAAAATTTTCTCAAAAATGGCACCAACTGTTTTTATCACTTTGTTTTCGGAGGACGGCTGCTTAAAGAAAGGTGCAGGTTTAATGTTCGTTAAAATTTCAGATTTTTTTAAAATTGCAAAAGTGCAATTTTTTGGGGCGTCTTCCTACAACTTTAAGATTGTATATATAGATTTTTTCTGAACGAAATCTTTCTTAAATACGTATCACTAAATAAATTCATGTTCAATTTTTCCAAAATAGAGTAGTTTTTGTGAAATTTGGCGCGAAATATAGGCAATCAAAAAAAAAACACGCTTTTTTCCCAAAGTTTTTCTTTTACTATTTCTTTTTGCATGGATAGAAAGGATTCTTAAAAAAATGGCGCGGGTCACGTTTTCGTTTCATAATTTTCCAAAATTGCAAATTTAGAGATAATGCGAGAACATATGTACTGTTGTAGCACGACTAGTTTTAAACTTCCAGAGAACTTCCGACGTTGGGTATATGCTCTATATGACGATTCCGCTTCCTCTGACAGAACGTATTAACCAGTTGCCAGGCGAGGCCGACGTTTCGCTGACTGAGGCCCATCCTTGAGCTGTTTCATGCAAAAGGCTCCGTCGATTCGTCTCTTTCCACGCGTCGGGACGGGAGCGAGGCGAGGACGTGTCGTGACGTGGCGTGGCGTTACAAGGAAGGTCCGAGTGACGCGAGACGTTTTCGAGAGGGTGAGGAGATCTGGAGTGGGGGACATAGAGGGAAGAGGGGAAGGGAGGGGAGGGTCTGGTGGCAAAGGCGGGTTAGTGCGGGAGGCGGGGATGACCAAGGCCAGCCGCTAGAGGGAATGAGTGATGGAGTGAGGGAAGATGTGAGTGGAAGGTGGGTCGGGGCGGAGCGGGAAAAAAGCGAGAGGAAGGTGAGCAAATAGGGAGGCTCGAGTCTCGCAAGGGAGGGAATTGGTGAGAAAGGGGACGTGGCGAGAAAGGGGGGCGTTGTGAGAAAGGGGACGGGAGAGACTGGGAAGGTGGCGTAATGCGATCAGGGCGGGACGAGGTGGGGGAGAAACTGGGAAGGGTGGGAAGCAGGCGGGGAAGGATGAGGGAGGGGAGAGAGGCGGAGAGCTCTGGCTTCGATCGCTGGTGCGGGGAGCCGCGAGAGGGAGGCGGTAATAAGGCCCTTTGAAGATGATAATTACGCCATCTGGCGGGCTGCGGCGGCGGCAGCAGCGGCGGCGGCGGCGGCGGCGGCAGTGGGCGTCCGCGGAGACCGCCTGCCCAAGCGGCCACCGGCACCAACACCCCGCACCTCTGAACTGCCCCGCCGCCTCACCATAAACTTATAAATTAGTGCTGGTTCCACATACCACATACAAGATCAGGCCTTACGTTCTGACCCTCGGCAGCAATAAAGACATAATAATAATAATAATAATAATAATAATAATAATAATAATAATAATAATAATAATAATAATAATAAAAATAATAATAATACAATCTCTCATTCTTATTTTGTTACATATATCCTGAGTTACTTAACATGTTTGAATACAAAAATAAACTCTAGTCCAATATTTACACGTGTGGTTTGAAAACTGTGTTTCTATACTGACCTTTTGGTAATTAGTTAAAAAAGTTCGCGCAGTGTATAAGACATTATTAAATGGAAATCATCTTTTGAACTTTACAACATGAGTTTGTATACCGCATCGGGAATCATGTTTTCAGTACCTCCTTTAAAGTCTTTCCTTTCTCCAAAACCTCCAAGATTATCTTACAAGAAGTTCACCACAGTGAACAATACTGAGGTTATCTACAAAGTCTTCCTGACAGTCGCATGCTTTTTTACTGTTACCTACCTTTAAGTCCAAAAAATGCAAGCTTACAGTTTAAACGAAATATTTCTTATTTTATTTATTAATACAAACAAGTTACAAAGCAATATCTTTATTCAAAAGGATCCATTATTAACTTTTGTTTCAGTACTTTTTTTACAGCAGGTTCACGAGTTTCGTAACGGCAAAACTTTTTTCTCCTTCACTAGTGAGACATTTTCATGCTGCGCCTTAGAAAGCGCGGGGCCCGTAGTACGTTCTATATGTGCTACTAGGAGAAACCGAGACTGGTAGAGTATATTTAAAAGTGGTATGGGTAAGAAATGAGTTTAGAGAGTGTTACACGATGGTTGAATCTTCCCTACCATTCCACAATACACAACTCCACTGCCTTGTCCAGGATCCGAATCCCAGCCCGGATGTTGCGCGTACATGCGTGCAAAAGCACTAAGCCCCTGGGTCACCCAGGCCGACAAAGAACGAAAGGAAGGTGGTTGAAAGATGATAAATGGTAGTTGGGAGAGCCTCACCGCGCCATAACACACAAATAAACATCCACGGACGCGATCCGAGACTACTAAGGCTCATCACCCTATCGGCTACGCAGCTTGGCCTACATACATAACCAAGGTCGGCATATACCCAGATAGGCATGTACACAGGTCGGCATGTACACAGGTCGTCAGGTAAGAATTTCTTAAGAAGCAGTTTACAAAACAGATGTCGGGAAATACATGTCGGACCGAAATAAATGCGGAAAGGCCCAGCTTCACGAAGGAGCAAATTCGTTTGTGAACGTGATATTCGGGGATTGTTCGTTTCGCTGGCTGCTGTCATCTTTTGTGACCGTCCGTGAAAAACAGTCATCGATCGTTCCAAGCTCTAATTGCTCGCGGACAGCCATGACCTAGTCGTTTTCAAACGGTTTTCGATGTTTAAAGAGTCCGAAGTAGCGCAGTTGCGAATAGGGACATTCGTTTAGCGACTGCTTCCTTTCGGGACGTCCTCCACCGACAGCCACGTTTCCACAACTACCACAAACACTGCACAACCTGTTCTATTTAAATAACTACGGCTTGAGAAACACCAATGTGGCACCACTCGATGCACGTGCACCTGTAAACTGAAGATTTTATTTTCATTACTAGTTTAAATTCTGACTTTCAAAAGCATCTTTAAATAAATACTATTTTTTTACTTTTTCGCGCTTAAGAAGAAGAAAAAATGTAATACTGCACGAAAAAACTGCGCATTTTCCTCAGAAAAACTTACTTCAGGGCCCAGGTAACGAAAAAGTGGATAAATCTAGTAGCTAAATTTAGAGCAAAAATGTATCCCGAGGTGTAGTCAGAATCCATGTTTTGTGGGTACTTCATACCAAAAAGTCGATTGACGGGGCAACGTCTGCCTGTCCGTCCGTCTGACTGTCTGCCTATTAACAGCCCTAGCGGCTAAATAGTCCAGCCCTTTTCTCCATAATTGATATTCCTTGATCGGTCTAGCCGAGGTCGTGGCTCCTTCAATTTGAAATCGATATTTTAATTTTGGGCTACTTTACAAGCCCCAGGAACATTTTTAAAATTTTCATAAAAATGGCGCCAACAATTTTGATTAAATGTTATTGTTGGATAGACAATGACGCTTAAAAGAATGGTGCAGGTCTCATGTTGGTTGAAAACTCAGTTTTTGCGAAAATTGAAAAATTCAATATTTTTCCGGCGTCTTCCTTAAACTAAAATATTAAAGATAGACATTTTTTTCCCTGAATGAAATCTGTTCCTCATAGATAGATTTTGAAACAAGATCAGGTACAATTTTTCAAAAATATGTGTATTTTTCGCCTTATTTTGCGTGAAATAAAGGCAATTTTTAATTTTTGGCTAAACTTTTTTTTCTTAAAAACGGCTTAATTGTTTTTAATGAAATTGTGTTGGTAGATCGTCTGACGGTCGTTTAGAAGAAAATGGTGCAGGTCTCATGTTGGTTGAAAACTTAAATTTGGAAATTGAAAAAATTAAAAACTTTTTCGGCGTCTTCCTACAACTACAATTATGAAGATACAATTTTTTTCTTCATGTAATTTGTTTATCAAAAACAGATTTTCAAATAAGGACATGTTGAATTATTCGAAAATATAAGTATTTTTGGAGTAATTGGGCGTCAAAGTTAGTCGCCCGCTCACAAAATACTGCGTTTCTTTGTCGTAATTGTAAGTGACATGTTTAGAGGAAGTCGGATGCTAAGTTAGAATGTTTATAGTATTTCATATTCCTTGGTTCGTTTCTTACATTGGAGCTTTTGTAATACATTCGCAAATTAATCTTTTAGAAAGTATTTAAAACCTATTTGAAATAAATAAAAAATAAAAATTGCTAGCATTCAGTCACCCGCTCCCAATTTAGGCAGTTGGATGCTATGTACGTGTGAATTTGTACATTATTTCATATTTCATTTTTTTCATAATTTATTATATTTATATTATATTAATGTTATTTCATTATAAAACTGATTCCTTTGTGTTAAATGGGAAACGAATAGATGAGCTGTCATTGTAGGATGTTGTTACCCATTGTTGTAACTCGCACAGATAACAAAAAGGCGATAATGACGGCTGCTTTTCATCCGCGGTAATCAAAACTAATTCTTTTACATATTTGTAGAGTTACACAATACCGTAGTGTTTAATAATTAGCATTCTATTTTGAGCATTGGCAAACAAATAGAATGCAATCAGTATTGTATTATTTATTAACTTTTAATTATTTTGCTTTCTCGCATTCTGCTTATTTTTCACACCAAATGCTCTATGATTTCAAATGAGTTTTCCAAAAAAGAATTCGGAGAGAAATTGTAATATAAATAGAATTACATAACCATTACTAATGGCGAGATAGTACGTGCTGTTTTAGCACAACTAGTTTATTTTATGGATTGTTATTACCACTTTTATACGTGCAATGTTTCAACACGTTACTTCTCTTCCAGTACTATGTTTATTCTTCGTTTCTCTTTTGTTTGTAGAGTTCATTAATTTTAGGAACTGACACGATCTTATTCTTAAGTTCCTTTTGATAAAATACGTTTCGTATCTTTGCTCTTGAATGACGAAAGAATATGCACATCTAGTTGTCAATCTCAGTCACAGATCTTATATTAAAAATGAAATATTGAATTGAAGTTCTGTATTGAACGTCTATACTTGAATTAAATAGATGTAACAATATTGTATTGAAACAAATGTATTGAAGTAATTGTGTTGTATGCAAGTGAATGAAGTTATATAATTGAATTGAAGTGTTTGTAATGAAGGGATTGGATTTATTTGGTTGAGACGAATTAAAATATTTGAAATAAAAAAAAATTGAATTGAACTGAGAGTTAAATTGAATACAAATATTAAAAGTGAATAAAAATATTTGAATTACAATGAATAATTGTTCGTAACCCCGTTTGTAATAATTTAAAACAATGCGTTCAAATTAACAATATTCATTATATAATTAATAGCAAAACTAGAACATAACTACATTTCGGACAGATTTGTGACATTTTTCTGAAATATGATCTTGTGAAATATTGTCTGAAATGTCATTTTGTGAAATATTGTCTATTTAAAAGCTATGTAATGAAATATGTTCGAGTAAAAAATAAATTACGAAATAGATCATTGCGAGTGAATGGACTGATCTCATACAGGTAAAAATCTTATATACATTGCTTTTACTTGTGTATCTTGCTATTATCATTTTTATTTTATTGACATTGAAATGACAGCGTATCCCAAGATATCTGAAAAACGTCGCAAACGACCGAAACGTTTTGATGTAAAGTTTTATTATTCGACCTTTTGGAATTCAAAGGTGAGATCTAACAAAATAGAAGAAAACAAGTATTTAGAGTGGAAAGGTTCTTCTTGAATTCTGCTAAAATCAGAACATACTAATGCTGCAATGGACACACAGCTTCATTAAAAATCACTACTTCAAGTACAAAACTATAGAACAGAATCACTACTACAATGACAGAACAATGAGTAAATGGAACTCTGAGATCGATTTACTCGAAACGACTGTAATAATAGTTGGAATCTTGTCATTCCAAAGAATCTTATTGTCTGTTTAATCAATATTGGTCGTCAAATTAATTCTATCAAAGAATATGGGACTCTATCAAGAAAAGCCCTACTAGGTTCTACAAGGGTCCCGCTGATCGTTAATATTAATAGCACGATTTTGTTGAAAGTTTGGTTTATCGTATGAAATATCTTGTTCATATTTCTAAAAGGGGCACTAACAAGATGCGTCACACTGCTAACAAAATCTAGATTTGCGAAGAGGGACAGTCTTGGTGTGGCTGGTGTAGCTCATCTCGTTAGAGTCCTAAACTCTTACATTGTAATAAATTGATCCGATGATTGAACTAACGCGAAAGACGAATTGAACAAAAATTAAGTGATTGAGTCAATACGAGAGCTGAATGATTCTAAGGGCACGGAAGCTAATTTAATATATTTATTCATTGATTAGTGTTTCCAGGCGCGTCAAGGTCGTTAGTCCCGTAAGTGCAGTATTTTTTTATCGCACAAGGTGGCGATGATCTTCCCACAGCTGGATTGCGAGATCCGGTCTCGACCTACACGTCGCCAAGCGGGGTTTCTCACAACCAGTTATCTCTTAACAGCCGGGAAAACCTCAAAGCTTCCGAGTGGCCTCCCGATATGAGTGTTAGCGTAGTGCTTGTGAGAGTCAGTGGAAGTAAATGATGAGGATAGGACACGGAAGAGAGAGCGAAGATCGCACGCGGTACGTTTGTCAAGGCACTGCTCCGACATTCGCCTTGATCGGAGAAACCGCGGAAAACTACCAGAGCAGCGCAGCCCTAGAATCTTCCTTCAGTAATGTCTCCATCTAGCTAGTTCCGAAAACCCTGCCGGCGGCGGGGCTCGAACCCTATGACCTCCCTCTCAGAGGGACTGCAGTGACATCTGTTGACGCCCTTAGCCACCTAAACCGGTCAACTTATTAAAAATCACGATGCAGTGCGTGTGTTTGTGTGTGTGTGCGTGTGTGCGCGTGAGTGCGTTCGCGCGCACGTGCGCGTAAGAAAGGGGAAACGATAAGACAAGGAAGGGGAAGGAAAGATCGCGCGCGATCCGTGGCACGTCTGTTAGGGAACTGCTCCGGCGCGAATTGAATTGAATTGAAGTGAAGTGAATTGAAGTCAATTGAAGTGAACTGAAGCGTGCGTGCTTGCGCAGAGAGCGCGTGCTGGAGCTGCGCCTGGGGCTGCACGAGGCGCCGGGGCCGCTGGCCGCCGCGCCGCTGCGCGACTTCCTGCGCGACGTGGGCGCGCGATCTGCCTCGCCCGGGGGCGGCGCCGCCTCCGCCGTCGCCGCCGCCATGGTGAGTACCCTTAACCCCCCTGCTCCCTCTCGATACAGAGGCGACGTCCCACGTCCATGGAGAGTTGCCCTCACCCATGCCCTTCCCTGCTCCCTCTCAAGACAGAGGCATCGCCGCCATGGTGAGTTCCCCCCCATACACACACGCCCTCCCCTGCTCCCTCTCGAAAAAGAGGGAGCAGGGAAGGGCATGCACGTCCCACGTCCATGGCGAGTATCCCACCCCCCACGCCCTCCCCTGCTCCCTCTCAACAGAGAGACATTGCCGTCATGGTGAGTACCCCAAACCCCCCATACACACACACACGCCCTCCCCTGCTCCCTCTCAACAGAGAGACATTGCCGTCATGGTGAGTATCCCAACCCCCCCCATACACACACACACGCCCTCCCCTGCTCCCTCTCAACAGAGAGGCATTGCCGTCATGGTGAGTACCCCAACCCCCCCCCTACACATACACACGCCCTCCCCTGCTCCCTCTCGACACAGAGGCGACGTCCCACGTCCATGGTGAGTTACCCTCGCCCCACTCCCTCCCTCGCCCCACTCCCTCCCCGGCTCCCTCTCGATAGAGGCGCGTCATCGACCTCCATGGTTTCAAAACATCGAGGTATTTGTAGAAACATCGATATTTTAACACCTATTTATGAAATTCGGATATTGCCCTTCTCCCTCTCAACAAGGATGTGACATCCACGTCCATGGTTTTAAAACAATGTGACTTTTGTAAAACATCTATATTTTTAACATAGATACATTAAATTCGGGAAGTGCCGAAGTGCTTTCTCCGGAGTCTTGACATCAGGGGGCTGACGTCGATGGTTTCAATACATCGATCCTTTTGTAGACAGGTCGATGTTATAAACCCGGTTTATTAACTCATCATCACGAATGGTCTCTCTTCTAAGATTAAGTTTTGTTGAAAAAGCATTAATATCTATGAATAACGATGGTTAAAATTAACATTTATATTTTAAAATATCGAACCTTTGGGGAGGTGATTAACATCGCGCTTCTAAAGCCCCCTTAGCGTCCCGCTCGCAGCCAGTGATCACCTATGCTTTGGCATTGTGGCTCTCAGGTGGAAACACGGAGTAAACCACCAGGCTCGTCAGCTGCGGACGGATAGTTCTCTGACATCTGATTTGCAGTCTCTGCAAGAAAATTGGAATGCGATGACTTGAAGTGGACTATTGTGCAATTATAAAATGAATGTCACATAATTAACTATTTAAGTAACGAATTTAAATCTTTCGGTTGTAGCACAACATACTACTGTTACGAGCCGCAGCAGAGAAGTACGATCCGGAGTCAATAAATCTGTTTAGATTTGAGGTTTAGTGGTTTTTTTATCTTTTTAATGTGCTTCTTCTACTATAGCTTAGCATTTTGTATCACACCGACATTTTCGCATAATTTAACCAAACATACGAATGATTATCACTAAAATAATGTTCCTGTTTCAAGCGACTTTTGTTTACAAAACTGTGTGTTCTCTTGGGCGGGTATTATATAGCTGTTTATAGAGTTTGAGTGGCATTTGTAATACACAGAATTAAACATATACTAAATGTTGCATATAACATTCAACTGTCGAATATTGCTTACAGATTCAAGCAAATATGAGGTAGTTAACCGTAAAACCATCCATAAAAGTGTCTGGGAACACCGGAGAAATGCAAAAAACATTATGTTTTAAGAATAACAAATTTAATGACAGGTACGAGGATGGGCAAAAATTGCATTGCATATACCGACCGTGTTCATGACTTGTGATTTCCATATCAGAATGTTTCAAGTTAGTATTTATTTACACGTGCGAATCACATACTATAATAACATTTTTTAATAATGTATAATACTATTGATAATGAATTTTGTGACAATGAAAAAATAAGTAAAAATTATCTCTACGATTCAACAACGTGTATATCATATATATATTGTGGCGTCACCGATTAATTAAATATAATTTTATTATGGCGTCGCCAATAACAAACCGATAATTCCTGCAGCTGGGAATAGCTCGCGCCGCGGCACAGAAATAAGTGGGTCAACGGGACGCGTCTACCGCCGCGGAGGGTTCTTTCGTCATGCCGCCCACCCCCCGACCGCGCATCGGGCCAGCCCCGAACGCACCCAGCCCCCCCCCTGTCTTCAGAGGCGGAATGTTTATTAGCCCCCCATAAAAATACTTGCTGCCCTTCGCCGGCCCTCTCGCCGAACAAAACGCCGGGCCCCGATGGGTTGGGCCGGGTGTCCATTAGGCGAGGAAGACACATTTACGACGCGTCATAATCGAAACCCCTTTCTCGGCCTCAGCCATCCCCTTCCGAACAAAGCCTGACGAAAGTGACACGCGCCCGGGAAGACGCCAGAATCCTCGAAAGGGCTGCGTACAAATAAATACAGTAGGCTGTCGTTTAGCCCATGCCGGACGAGATGGTCCGTGAAATGCGCTTTTACAAGCTCACGTGTCCGGACAGCTGCGAGCAGCTTCTGGAACAACTAACAAAGGGAGGAGCGAGCGAGAGAAAGAATCCAGTATTAGACTGAGAACATCGACGGAAAAATACGGGAAAGTTGCCACATGATTGGCTAATCAAAATTCTGCGACGCAGCCACCCTTAGCCAATGGGAAGCTTCACCAGGGGGGAAGGGATAACCCAGAGCTAGGAACATTTTGGGGAAGGGGAAAGGGAATTTCTCATAAAACGTGATGCACAGTAGAAATCAAGTACAGACACTTAAAGATTTTTAGAACTAAGGCACTTAAGTATTTTTGAGAGACTAGACTGGGAGACGAGAGCACGGGGGGACTTGAGCACTAGAGCACTTGAGAGGACTTCTCAAGCTTACTTCACTTACTTCTGAGAGACTTCGGTCACGTCAGTCACTTCAACTACTTCAGTTATTTACGATCGGGACGCGAGTTTGGGAAAGACTTTCCCAGAATCGGAATAATTAGGACAAGACTGCGGACTTGTCGCGGAGAAAATTCGGGCGGAAGACTACTTGATCCCGCGCTGTTTCCGCATCGGCCCAGTAGCCTTTGCCGCCTCACGCGCCGAGTCCAGTGACTGCTCACCGCGTTACATCAACGCCCGTGGCCATTCAACCCGCTGAGCCTGTTCGATCCGGCGACCTGCAGAGAGACGCGCCGCTGAAGTTCAGCGACCTGGTACAGCCGACGCCTCCGCCCGAGGCCGCCACCCCGGCCCGCACTTGGGACGGCCTACGCCTCCGCCCGCGGCCGCCACCCCGGCCCGCCCGTGGACACGGCTCAACCACTGGTGAAAGAACTATGAGACGAATCCGTCTCGCCGAACGACCGTAACGACGAGAAATTATAAGTGGCCGCGCTCAGGCCCTGCAAACTTCAAGTGATGAATAGCACGCTTCATCAAAAAGTATGCATGATGTGTTAACTGTAAAAGAATTAGTAACTAGTAATTAGGACAATCAGTCCACAAAGTAAATTGAATTGAAAATTGCGTCGCCCATTGCGACATATAAGTTCCCTGGCAGCTTTTGGTGCCAGGAATAAATTGTTATTTTTCACAAATGACTCTGTGCTGATTCATTGACCTCCCAACTCTTCCATCCAAAATATTTCAGGAGCTGAACCTGGCGCCCTCCCCCGAGCAGTCTTATGATTATTACAATATATATATATATATATATATATATATATATATATATATATATTGAAACACATAATGTGTTTCTTTACACTAATTAAAACATTAGTGTAAGTAATCAGTATGTATTTTGGACTGCGCGGTACGTACGCCAAGCGCTGCGAACAACGACGGGAGCTAGCAACGGTCGCTACCGCCACCGGTGCCACCGCCGGGTGGCCAGCGTGAGAACGTCGGTTACAAACTGGGCAGCGAGCACGTGCGGGCAGTCGTTAGGAGAATTGCGAAGAGGACAGACGTTAGCGGAGCGGCGAAGAGTTCGGACGTGTGGCGAAAAGCTCGCCGTTAGAGCATGGATAAAAGGGAACATGCAATATGTTCGTAAAGTACTAGTAACTGTGAAGCAGTAAATACGTGAAGTAGATAATGAGAGTATCATTAGAATAAAAGATTCGTGTTGATAAAACAATCGATCGCGCTGGTATTGATTAGTGTAGTGGAAACCTTATCGAAACTGTGTGGTACGGAACTGAGACCAGTACGCGTGATAGATGCGGGTTGAGTAATTAAATCCATCGACGGAAGGTGATTCGAGAGAGGTGCAACGCCGTGGTATCAAGATCCGAGTCGGGGAGGAGTCGCAAGGTCACCAGCCCAGGACGACCGCCACGCCATCAGCCGCCGACGGCCCACAGCTGCTGCAGAGGTCGGCAACCCTGTCGATACGAGATGTTCTACGAGCATCGAAGGTATTTGGTCGGGGCCCCGAAGGTATGATAAATGCATATTACACCTAATCTTGGTACCAAGGCAGAGTGTATAAATGTTATCAGATCATGTAATTAACAAATTTGATTTGCAAATAAATCTTGTTCATGATTGTATTTCTATTTCTAATTAACTTTCCCAATGTTATGCCAACTTATCCAGGGACCCATTCACGGAAAAGATACCCTCCTTTAGTGTTATATTGCAGTGAAATACCCGGCATCCCCAGGTACGTCACAATATATATATATATATATATATATATATATATATATATATATATATATATATATATATATATATATATATACACACACATTGATGATTTACTCTAAGGAATATCAGTAGGTACCAGCCGAGAACAAATTGTATGAAGAAGGACCGGAACCCAGTAGACGTAGTTCTGCCCTTCATCTCCCTTCTCTCTCTCTTCGTCTCCCTCATCCCTCTCCCCCTTCCCCCCAGCATAAATGTCTCCGCTCACATAAAAAAGCTTGCGAAACAACATGGAATTTAGAATATTCATCTACCGATATTGCAACTTCACTTATTCTAAATTTCCTGATGTGAAACACAGCTAGCGTAAAAGAGGGAATGTGAATATGTTTCATAGAATGTTTTTTCCAGAAATTCCTGAACGCTTCTATAAATTGTCCACTAAATTTAGTGATTGACGTACTGGGTTCGCTGGAAAAAAAGGACTACAAAGTACGTCATCCACGAGTTTAAAACTGGCTCTAGCTATATTTACAGGACGTCCGTCAACATGGTCAACAGATTAATGGGATATTTTTGCTAGCTGAAATCCTAAAGAACAAATAAGAAGAGAAAACGCTGGCAATTTTTTAACACGCTCCATTGATTTTAGTAGAATTATCTTCTTAGTTGTTACACCGCGCTCGATGTTTTGAATGAAACGTTACATATTTTATGCTCGAGAAGGCGAGAGCCTCGGAGTCTCGTATAATTCACCACAACATTTTGGTAGTGAAACAAAAGATAGGGTCCTGGGAAGCGTTAGGGGAGGAAAGCATTGGAGACGAGGTCGCGAAGACATCTTGACTATATCTGGTAAGATCGCGGAAAAATTGAGAAAGATCGGGGTAATTTGGAGAAGAACGGGGGGAGTTCGAGGATAAGGGGGGAAGATCGGAGAAGATGGGGAAGAATGGGGGAGGATGGGGAAGAACGGGGGAGAATGGGGAAGAATGGGGGAGGATGGGGAGGGATCGGGTAAGACGGAAAAGTAACGGAAAGACTGGTGTCAAAAAGGGAACGGTGAATTAAGGAAAATTACGCTCCTAGTGACGTTACACAGCTGCGAAGTGAACACATGCAGAAGAGATTGTTACGAAATGAAAACAGTATTTGGTGCGAGTTGTATGAATGAACTCGTAGCAAAGAACAATTGACGGATGTAGCGACGGTTACAATGGATGCAAGTTGGGAACTGGGGGCAAAGGGAACTGGGTCGAGTTCGCTAAAGAACGGGCGCGTGAATATAGGCCGGAAATATTAACGTGAAATTCTGGTTTTAATATCCAATTAGTAGCGACTCAGGATAATGGAAGTTTGGAGAAGATACTTCAGCAAAATAATCGTTGGTTCAAGTTCAAGTAAGGAACAAGATATCCGTGGAAATGGGAAAGGTAACATTTGCCGATTGATTCTGGTTACATAAATTTACGAATAATACATATGCTTTATGTTTGACTCGAAGTATTCTTATTTAATTTACCTCAAGAGAGAGGCCAACGGTCAGCGATGTTTGGCGAGTGGCAATGCAGCTGAAGAGGAATAAGTAGAATTAGCAGATGAATTAACGATTGCGGCATTCACGTGATCATACGCTAATGCGGTAAAATTGAGTTTAGTAGATTCGTAACAGATGATTAGTTTTTTTTAGATTAGTTGCATATTCTGCTTTTAAACATAACTATACTAAAAATTGCATAGAATTTCTCATTTTCCACGAGATCATGAATTAATTACGAATCAAATGATATACTTAGTAGTTTTTTACTAGCTGCTTCCTACAAATAAGGGGAAAATATATAACTCTATTACTCTCTCTCATATAAACATTCTCTCTCTCTCACTCACTCTCTCCCTCTCACTCACTCTCTCTCTCACTCACTCTCTCTCTCTCTAACCTGTATGGAATTTAGGAAGGCGAATTATTACATTTTTCCAACGAACATGCGAAATATATAATATGAATTTTGTATGTATATATTTTATAAACACATTTTCCATTACATGTACAGAGGCAAAATGTGATAATCTTCGCCTTCTAAATGCCATTCAAGCGTGTAAACTTTTATCTGACAAATATTTTATATACATATATACTGAACATAATCCTGCCTAAAGTTGATTTGAACAGCGACTTTTGTAAATGATGTGCGCGCGTGCGCAGGGGGCGGCAGCGCCGCGGCGCTGGGCCGCATGGTGGTCTGTCTGTCTGTTTGTGTGTATGTGTTTCTCTCTCCCTCTCTCTCCCCTCTCTCTCCTCCCTTCTCTCTCCCCCTCTATTTCCCCGCTCTCTTTTCCCCCTCTCTCTCCCTCCCTCTCTCCCCCTCTCTCTCTAACCTGTAAGGCATTTAGGAAGGCGAATTATTACATTTTGCTACAGAACACGTAATGGGAAATATATAATATGAATTTTGTGCGTATATATTATATAAACACATTTTCCATTACATGTAGAGAGGCAAAATGTGATAATCTTCGCCTTCTCCTGCGTGTAGTTGCTTTGAACAGCGGCTGTTGATAATGTGTGTGCGTGTTTGCGCAGGGGGCGGCGCTGGGCCGCATGGTGGCGCAGCTGACGTACGGCAAGCGCGCCTTCGAGCGCGTGGACGCGGAGGTGCGCCGCGTGCTGCCGCCGCTGCACGCCGCCGCGCGCCGCCTCGAGGGCGCCGCCGACCGCGACGCGCGCGCCTTCCAGCGCTACCTGGTGAGTACACGCCGCCGCGCCCCCCAAACGCGGCTCACGCCGGTCGAGGGAGCTCGGAGCCGGCGTTGACCGGGAGGTCCTAGGTTCGAGTCCCGACGAGAAGTCTAGCGGCTGGCTGCTCTGATCGGTAGCTACCCGTGGACTTTCCACACTAGCTATACTCGGATTTCAACACACCACTTCAAGTTCATGAGCTAAAACGAGAGGGGATACATTGTCATCCAATTGGGTGCGGAAATACCAAATATTTAAGTCGTAACGAATCTGTCTATAGAATGACAGTGTCCCTCTCTCCGTGCAGCTATTGCCCTTGAAGTTCCAGTGTATTTAAATTGGAGTGTATGTAGAGTTCAGAAGGTGTGTGGAAAATAATTCTAGCGGCTGGCTGCTCTGATCGGACCCGTGGACTTCCGCCATAGCTACATTGCTGTACTCCGATTTCAACATACCACTTCAAGGACAGGATCTGAAATGAGAAGGGTGACATTGTCATACAATTGGGAACGGAAATACCAAATATTTAAGTCGTAACGAATCTCCCGATGAAATGACAAGTGTCCCTCTCTCCGTGCAGCTCTTGCCGTTGAAGTGCCACTATATTTAAATTGGAGTGTAGGTAGAGTTCAGCCGCTGTGTGGAAGAGAATTCTAGCGGCCGGCTGCTTCGATCGGCAGTTTCTCGTGGATTCTCCGATTAACACCAGGCGACTGTCGGAGCAGTACAACGGGCCATAGACCGCACGCTATCTTTCCTTCCTCTTTCTTATTCTACACTCCCCCCGACTCGCACACATACGTAGATGTACTACACCAAGGGTGTCCAACTGGTGGCCTGCGAAAGATTATTAGTCAAAAAGTGAAAGTCGTTTGCATCCATGTCGGGCGAGAACATTGTGAGCCTTGAGTACGTACTCTGCCGGTATCAACATCCCCTTTAATGTAAAAATATGTTAAGTTTAGATTTAAGGACTTTTTTCTAGTAAATTTAAAAATTCAAAATCATCCCAATGTGTTTCACTCCGTTACGGCTCTCAGATATCTCGCAGAGTTCCATTGCCCCCCCTTCCTCGTTTCAGAGCACCCGGGCAAATGGTCGCGATCAATAATACAAATGGTAGATCGCCCGAGTAATGAAAATATGGCCCGAGCCACATCGAAAGTTTTAGTTGTGGCCCTTGAAGCCTTGCAAGTTGGACACCCCTACACCACGCCATCCCTCATTTCGGGAGACCAGCCGAATGCTGAGGCCTTGACCTGGCTAATACTGAGCCCCACTGAGTAACCTACATTTAGTGGACATACCTGTATCTCCCGCAAGACGACGTGTAAAATGGGATGAACCCGCACTTTATGAGTTAACAATTATAGCATGCGTTGAACTTCACTGGTCCCCTTCATATAAGAATATTATATTCATGCGATCCGGGACGATACCCTCCTCCCCTCGTCTCGGGCCAGGGAGAGCCTGCCACTTTGGAGACAGCGTTTACTAGCTTTGGGGGCGCTGCGATGTCGAACGTCCGACGGAGTTAGTTTGTTCCCACAGAGGTACTGATATTTTACGCTCGATATTACTACAGATGTCCCAGTCATCTTGGTTTTACCGTGTCCGTTCCGGTTCTCAAAGGTTTTCTTTCTTCTGTCCCGGCGTCCCAACAAATAAATTTCGGGACGGCAAATGTCCTGATTTTCGGTGCTCCCTCTGCATCCTCAGAGACTGAATTTATTATGCACATCGCTGTGTTCGCGAGCTAGAATGGTTAAAAGAGATGAAAATATATTTTTTTACTTTTTTATCCATTAATTAATTTATAGTTTTCTGTGTTAAATAAGCCAAGATTCATCTTAATATGCCACTTTTTTTCTAGTGTAGGACACACTGTTTACTCGTATGGTAACAATTGAGGGTTGAATAGCGTCAAAATATCACCGTGTTTATGATTGCTCAGCATACGGACCAGGATTGCACTGAAAACTTTAGAAGCCATTTTCTGTAAGTTTAAAATGTTAATCTTGAGGGTAGATTTTGTCAAAAACTATTAATAGAAGGATGCTTAAATTTTAACATAGCATGTAAGCACACCAGTTTATATATTTTAATGGGGTGTATTTATAAATTGTTAAATACATCAAACAATATTCTTATAAATGTTAGTATTTTTAACATTATAACCGACTGCAATAGACAAAAATTTATATAATATAAATAGTAATATTTTTGAAAAACGGCTTCATTGGAATACATATAGTTAATAAAGCTACTACTCACATAAAATTTCAAGTCTGTATTCTAAAAATAGTTATTGGGAAAACGTTCTTTACATTAACATTGGCGAGATAGGCGATTCCGGCTTCCCGTAAGTTCGGTTGTCATCGTTAACTTATAGAGCGAATTCTTTTGCTTTCATCCAAATACCATGCGTAAGTGTACCGTTCTATGTAGTTAATGATCATTAGTTGTAGATGTGCACCGATACGGACTTGACTGTAAGCTTCTGCCTCACCCTCCCTGGGTCTAATGTCTCAATAGAATGAATTATTTCTCAGACGAATTCGTTATAGAACAAGGAAAGGAACAGCACAGAACAGTAGTTGCAATGTTAACTATTAAAACACACATTAAGAATGTGTCGTGGCCTGACGTTTTTAATCCTATTTCCAAAAATTAAACATCACTAGGAAAAGTTCATTGTTCAGAGAAGTACGTACTCTACATAAAAAAATCAATAAAGCTGATGCAGCTTCTTCCGGCCACAGACTGTAAAAGTTATGGCTGGACAACTCAATAAACATTGATCCACATAAGTGTAAGCTAATGAAATTGAATGCTACATGCTATACACATCACACCTGAAATTACAATTAAAGTGTTTAAGGCAACTGAATGTGTTACAAAAACCGTTGCAACAGGGTTGTTATATTAATTTTTTTATTCTGAAACATTTGTTAATTAATATTCTCAATGTGCGTGTTATCGTCATGAATTCCCTAGAGGATATCTAGAGTATCGGCTACACTGTATAGCGCATCGGGCACTTGTGCCGGTGTTTCCTTTGCAAAATATGCTGCCCCTATCTAGTGCACAAAAAAACACATGATGTGTATGGCAATGCTATGCGTAAGCAACCTTCGGCACGCACTCCCGCGTGGATCGTGAAACAATTTTCAATGGCAACTTCAACTTCGAAATTCCCTTATTCTCCCCGACATTCTCCTAGTTTTCGAGACCCTCGGTACGATAATGTAGAGTCAACGGTTTGCTCCGTTTATGAAGATTAAGGAATCGAAACCCTTAATTGCGTTCAGAATATTTTCTTCTGTCCTGTTAATTTCATCGTACTTTTCATTAAAAAACTAATATTTATATCGCGTTATTAGTAAAAATTCAATAAATGTGATGGACTGGCCATGAACTTATAACGCAATGTAGCACATACACAAAACAAAACACCTCTAACTTGTATTTAGTACATTTCAAATCAAATCATCTACATTTGCTTTACAAAAGCGTTCAAGCCGACTATTTTTGCTTCAAAGCGTGAAGTACAGACATAGTGAAATTTTCGAGTGCTGATAGCATAATTTGCGTAAGGTCAAAGTTGAACTTGGTTTCCCACAACGATCCACTTGAATACATACGAAAACTGAGTTCCGCAGTTAAAACAATTTTTCTCTTGGTTACAGAGCGTGCTATTTATTTTTCACATCGCAGGCAGTCGCGGAAATCAGAAATTTCAACAGAACTGAAGCAGAGAACAACTAATTTCAAACTGAATTTCACTCTTTGTGGCTTTTATTCACCCATCTACTTCAACTTCTTTACGTCATATATCTATTGATAAATTCGTGGGGAATGCTATTACATAATAGAGAAATGGATTATAGAGAAAACGGACATTGACCAAGCCGAATTCTCGTAATAATGAACTTTAAGAGAAAATACCAGCAGGCTAGATAGAGCTCGCCACTGCAGCAGATCAATTGAGCATCTCGTAACACAATGAGTGCTCTGCGGAACTTAATAATTAAGTTCTAAAAAAGAAAATTCAGAAAGAAAATAAAACATTGGAACCTACACAGTATTCATCACTGTAAATAAGTGCGAACTATTATTACAGACTGCGAAAAAAGACAAATAATCAGGAGCTGAGTGAGAGACCTGAGTGAATATGAAGTGATAAATAAGATTTAAACATTAATTATGGGGCCTGAAATATTGCTAAATATATACAATGAAAAACATGCATTCACCTGATGATGATGATAATAATAATAATAATAATAATAATAATAATGCATAATATAATTTGTAAATTACTGTTCGCAGTTGTAAAATACTACCTTGAAAGTATTAGACCTAAAAACGCGAACAAATAACTAAAGATATCAATTAATGCTACTTGAAGTTCAATGGTATGTTGGTCACAAAGTTATATGGAGGAAGTATGTTAAGCTCATTGAAACTTGATTTCATTGTTTATTACATCTAACTCAAATAAAAAATTTCATTTCGTTTTCTTACATATTTGAAAGACATAGAAATTCGGTTACTTTGACTGAGATAATTCAAGTTTTGTTACGTGGACGGTGTATACTACTAGGATACCGCTGCGACGTCAAAGAACACGAAGGGCCTGCAACTGAATGACAGGATGTTTCCTGGAGTGTCAAGTGCTAAGGTCATTAGTTCCATAAGTGTAGTACATGTTTTCATCGCGTGAGATGTCGGTGATCTTCCCCCGCTAGATGGCGAGATTTGGTCTCGAGCTACACGTCGGTTAGCGGCTTTTTCCCGACCAGTTCTCTCCCACCAGCAGGGTTCCGCTTTAGCCGGGACAAGCTCTCGACTGGTCATCAGACACGTGTGGCTGTGTAGTGCGAGTAACTGTGTAAGTAAGGAGTTAGGACAGGACAAGGAAGAGGAAGGAAATATCGCGCGCGAACAGCGGCCTGTTTGTTAGGGTACTGCTTTGGTATTCCCCTGGTGTTGCTCGGAGAAACCGCGAAAAAGACAGAGATTGCTCCTACAGGTAGTGGCTGAATTTGACCTAGCTGGACAGCACAAGAAGACACCTGTTTCCTGTGTCAATAGTTTGAAGAAGGAAGACTGAAAACACAAACTACTCATTTTGTCCTGGCACATTTAGATCAGATACACAAATTCTAAAATGCCAGCACGTGAGAGTGCTTGTAACAAATCACTCTAGGCGACCACGAAACAGAGAGATGCATCATGAAACAGCACGTAATATAGAATGGAAAGCGAATCTAGAATAACTTTTCAACTTGATATGAAGGAAAGTAAAAAATATGAATACGTAAAATTGGTGAAAAAATCCTTGCATCATGTGATTTTCGTTCATGTAACACTGAACCATAGAAATGGAAAATTCATAGAAAAAAACAGTTGCACATAATCGTTGTGCCCAAGTTACGTAGTTGGTAAAAAAACATCGTTCTCGATTGCGAAATTAATAACACTCGTTAATATGTTTCAGGAATATATGCTATGGCTGTAATTGTTATTAAGATTCAAAACTGAGTGTGTACTCAATTTTGTCAGAGAAAGGACTTTAAATATTGCTAAGTTCTCTCCGATTAGGGGTCTGATACATTAGTGTCGAAACTACAATTGTGATTTGCCTCATACCTTTGAAATCTAATGCATTTGACCCGGCGATTTATCTTCAAGAAAACTGTATTTCAGGGATACTAAGAAATGACAACGTGCGTTTTGTATTTTCAAATTCAGAATTTCGCTGCCCTGAGTATCAAGTACTTCGCGACCAGTTGTGCCGTTTAGACTTGCTAGTAAAGCAAATGTAAATTTATTTATTGATTCGAAAATCAAGTTTTAGTCAACAACAAATATTAAAGCTCTAAGAAAAGACTATCTGAATATTATCACAGAATTATGGTGAACATTATTTCAGACGCTATATAATACCTTTTCAGAAGTAATGAATTAACTGTATAATGATTCATATATGAAACTTTGGAAGGAAAGAGGTCTAACAAAATTCGAAAATTCCCCTTTTCATTTAGTTTTTTTCAGCCGAAACCAGCTATGTTGAGTGTGCTTATAGGGTTGACACAAGCCAGACATCCACATATTTATACCACTAATAATTTTCATTTAGTTTTTGAGATTTCTCCTCAATCAAATTTCGTGATACTTTCTTTAATTGAAAGGTAGTGGGACCTTCAATGAGACTTGTCAGTTACTGGTGTTATCATCGGTATTTATAGTATTAACACGTAAGTTCTCTATGATCATAAGAGAAGAGAATGAACGCTTATTCTTTCATTAAATCATTTCATTCTTTCATTATATCTTTTCATTCTTTCATTATATCATTTCATCCTTTCATTATATCATTTCATTCTTTCATTATATCATTTCATTCTTTCATTATATAATTTTTTCATTTTATCGTTTTCTGTATGCATTACAATCGATCTATCAAGAGCAGTCGACTTAGCGTTCATCGTGAGCAAGCTCGCGAGTGTAAGGCGAAGAGATGATACTGAATTTTTAAGTTCGAAGATTATTGACCGATTTTAAATGCCAATATTAGTGAGGGTATATTAACGCAATGTCTAGCAATCACCTGAAACATGACTTCACAAAAAATATGTGATTAAATGTGATGCATTACGCTTTTAGGATAAGATGCGGAACAGGATTCCTTACTAAGATCAGAACATACATACACACAGATCTTGGAAACTAAAAAAATATTAATAATGATTTCAGAATCATCTTGATTTCCAATGAAAAACTTTCCAAAATTTCTAAACCTACCTCATTACATTAGTTTTGGAGAATAATTACTAAAGGATGCGAAACAGTATTTTGGGAATTTTCAGTATTCAGTGCAGTGAATAATATAATTGTGTTGTGAACTTTCTACAATTCTACCTTTCAGACCGTCAACTCGATGTAAATCTCAGTCTGGTAAAAATCATCCTTCACATTTTATGCCTCTTGTACATTTCTTCCTACTTAAACCCAGGAATTTGCTCTTAATCAATCCAGTGTGTTTAACGGTTATCTTTTCTTACCATTCCTAGAGGTTTTCAGCCAGTAATCGAATTAGTACCCCTATTATAAACTAGATCACAATACTAATTTTCTTTACTGAGATTACAGGCTGAGTCTGCTCAGAGCAACAACGTCTGAACGCATCAGCTACTACTGACCTTAATGCCAAGATGTGTTTTATATGCTTGAATGAACATACAAAAAATATCAAAAGGGCTATGCAAAACTAACACACCTGATGCAGATAGAACTTAATTTTGAGAGTACGAAATGAAAAGTGGTATATAATATTGAAAAGTATGAATGATGCTTGAAAGTAAGCAAAAACTTTCTAGCCCTTCAGCCACAAGGCTTCATTAAGTAAACCGTAGCTTAAGATACATTTCCGATTTAACAGAGTTGCAGCCCCTTCACATGGCGTCAGTCAGCGGCACTTCCGAGGGTCGCATCTGCTGGCAAAGCATTGGTTTAAATGAAAGAATTCCCACGGGCGGTGAATCATTAATCAATCATTGACTGATTAGTGATTCTGGGCGCGACCAATGCTTGATAAGATAAACTTTCCCTTACGTGTACTGCATGTTTATATCGTGGGAAGAGACAGTAATCTTCCCCCATTGGCTGGCGAGATCCTGAGCCGACGTACGCTGGCTAGCGAGGATTTTCCTCAATTAGGCATTTCCCACGAGAGTTTGTTAGGGAACTTGCTTCGGCATTCATCTGGAGTAGATAAGAGAAACCACGAAAAACTACGGCCGGATCACAGCGGCCGGTCGCTAGCGTTCTCTACCAGACAGCGGCTGAAGTCGATCTAGCTCTGTAGCTAGTGTCGAAAACCCTGCCACTGCCGGGAGTGTAACTCTAGGTCCTCCCGGTCAGAGGCAGTTGACGCCCTGAACCATCTTTCCGGGCTCTTCGGCTTCGGTGGCACCACGGAGACGGCCGCGTGTGTTGCAGGACGCGCTGCGCCTGCCGGCGGGCGCGGCGCGCTCGGCGGCCGAGCAGCGCGCCCTGGAGGCGTCGGCCGAGGCGCCGCTGCGCGTGCTGCGCGAGGTGGGCGCGGGCGGCGGCTTGTGGGCGGCGCTGCGCTCGCTGGCGCGCGTCTGCACCCCGGCGGCGGCGTGCGACCTGCGCGTGGCGGCGCAGCTGCTGCCGGCGGCGGCGCGGGGCTGCGCGCACAACGTGGACGCCAACGCGGCGCTGCTGGCCGACTCGCGCGCCGCGCGGGACGCCCGCGCCGAGGCGTGGCGCCTGGCCGGCGAGGCGCAAGCCGCCGCGCAGGACCTGCTCAGGTGAGGCGGGACATCAGCGTCCAAGTTTGGTTTTTTTCGGGGATTTTTCCAGCTTGCGGGAGTGCCGATTTCGGCTATCAGCGCCAGGTACCTACTATGCCCCACGTGCATACATAACCCACTCTGGTGAGGCGGGACATCAGCGTCCAAGTTTTTTTGTTTTTTTTCGGGAATTTTTCCATCTTCCAGGCTTGCCGATTTCCGCTACCAGCGGCTGGTACCTACTATGCCCCACGTGCACACATAACCTGCTCAGGTGAGGAGGGACATTAGCGTCCAAGTCCAAGTCGTTACATAATAAACGACAAAGTTGAATAATGTTACTGGCGTTTAATGGAACGGATTTACAGTCGAATGTAATGCGCCCCACGATATTGGGTACTTTAGTTGTAGTAACACAGAACGTGTGCGATCCTTGGTGGTGCCCCTAGGAGGCTATTTAAAGCACAGTTCGATGCTAGCGTTGTTTTTTAAATTGGGAATGAAATAGGACAGTAGTAGTGTTTAGGACACTTCACAGGGGTTGGACCAGCCCCTGTGAAGCAGCCAAACTCATTTTGTCGAAACAAATTTAACATGAGATTGTCCGGAAATCGAACCCTGACCTCCTTGGCGAAAGGCAAGGGACTTTGGTTCTGTGCCACGAGTTAGCTAATGGGTACTACATTTGGTCGAAAAAGGAGTGCGTCAGATTCGCGTAAATACGGTAGGTCATTCCTTATAGCAATTACTTCCGCTTCTTTCTCACGTTGGCTCTGAGACGATATTTACTTGGCTGTCCGGGTGACGCCGCGTCCATGGCGAAGGTGGCGACGTTTCGGTCGCCATTCTGCGACCTTCCTCTCTGAGGAACGCAGTACGCCCTGAGGAAGGTCGCAGAATGGCGACCGAAACGTTGCCACCTTCGCCGTGGACGCGGCGTCACCCGGACAGCCTAGTAAATACTGACTCCGGCCGCCGAAGCCTACGCTCTCACTCTGAGACGAGTTGCGTCTGCCGCAGGGTGCTGGACGAGCGCGCGGAGACGCGCGTGGAGGCGCTTTAGGCCGCCTGCCGCCGCGTCCGTCCGCCCTCGGAGCCGTCGCTACGTCACCGCTGCTCCTTCGGCTTCACGGATTTACATAGAGTGTTCCGGGGAGCGGGCGCCATCGAACGCCGCCGCTGGAGTATTATTGTTACGAATATCAAATAACCGGGATGGAGCAATCGTAATGAAGACTTCTCCGAATCAGCGCCGACCTGCGTGCAGCAGATCGAATTCCGAAACATTTGTCACGGGCCAGAAACCATTGAGCTCCATTACAAGAGAATCACGACTGCCAGCTGCGATAAATCATTGAGCACACGGAGAAGCAAATATTTCCCTACATATGCGACTTGTAGGTTGAAAGCAATCGTTATTACATTAATGCCATTCGCTGACTGTTGCATCCACGTGCACAACCGATCCCTATTACCTTCGTCTCCCCGATATGGGCAATAACTTGCATTACCAATCTCCATAACTCAAAATTGAAAATAGAATAATCAGAATAGTTTTCCAACCAGCCATCTCCACAAACAATTTCCGTTTCAAATCCCAACATATCTTCCTTGCTTTCCTGCAATATATTTTCTAGATTTCCCCAAAAAACAGTCACGTTTGTAAATAATTCTACATTCACTCACCTACACCAGTCTCACATCATCTTAATTCCCCACTAAGATTCTCAAGATCCTCCAGGAAAAAGCATCCCTTCGGTACCTCCAAACTTCCTCCCCGCCCCCAAACTGACACCTGGCAGCAAACTAAGAACATCGACGAAAGGACTGACATAAAATCCTTAAAAGAACCCACTCCTTTGCGACAAATGGTAATGAACACTCCTACACCTCCTTCCAAACACAAATCCTAACGCCATTTATTTTTACTTTATTTCTTGTATTCTGATTTTGACGGCATAATAATACAATTACCACAGAGTGCTCGTATCCCCTGCGATGGGAATTAGTGTTACACACGATAACTGCCTCGAATACGATCGACGGTTATTATCCTTGTCTTCTGTTGTAGTAGAGTATCTGATCAATATAATCCAAATCCCTTCCACAATAAATATCATGCTTCTATGGTTCTTCTGTGCCCTTAGTTTACGTAAGTTACAAAACAAAACAGTGTAGCAACTAAGATAATTGTTAAATTCTGGTTGGCAACTTCCGTAGTACATTACGAGTATCATGCATTCCGTAGTATTATTCCAATGTAATAACGATTGTATTCTCTCTCTTTTCTAAAATGTAAGTTCTTTACTCGTGTTTGCGTTCCTATTAACGTCATGTTTCGTTATTAGGACAGAAAACAACAAAACACGTTAACGAGATGTTTTCCTTGCAGTATTCTACTTTTACAACAATTACCATCTGCTTCATAAAATATTATTACAGAACTTAAAGATGAAGTATTCCTGAGACCCCCGTGGTATTTTGACAAAGTCGTTTCAGTGTTTAAAATTATAGTATATAGTCCATTGGAAAGACAAGGAGTTCGATGCCTGCTACTTCTTTCAAAAGTATGCTTCTTCGAAGATTTTACTCGCGATAAAATAAATGTGCCATTTCAAAATTATCAATCAAATTAGGGAGGAGAACATATTTGAATCTTTTTATATCATCCCACACACAAAGTTTAAAAACATCGGAGTCATTATAGGACGCTATTGCCTCAAGATCAAGAAAAATGTATTTCTCGCATGGATTTAAACAAGCGAATCATAACAAAGGTAATTCCTAACAGAATACAGAGAACGAAACACCAGATAAAATCTAATCATGATGATTTTGGAGAAAAAAGGGAAAACAAATTATATCAGTATTTAGAAAATTATTACTAATATTACGTTTGCTGAAAAGATGTTTTTTAAGGCAAGAGACAGAGTTAATGATAAGTTCCTTTCCTAACTTAATAACTCACTTCGGGCACATTATCCGATTTTATAATAGTGTTTAAAAGAATATCTACACATAATTTTGCCATGAATTTCTTACTCATTTCTTTTTTAACAAATAACTAATATGTATTTAATTTTTACTCAACTATGTTTTTAGAGAACAAGACATCATTTGTATTTTTATAATTCTGGTAATATAAATGGTTTGGTTATTTCAGTTTTGTATAAATAAATTCAAGTTCAACAAAACATCGTCGTGAGTTTTAAAAAACCTTATTCTCTCGAGAAATATTATATACATGTGATAAAGAAGGTTTTGCTTGTTCTATACCAACATCCATAAATGTATATGGATCTTGTTCTGGATCTTGTTCTATACTGTTTCGGACTATAATATTCTGGCTTATATGAAGAAGCGAGAACAGACAAGTGGATCATTGAGTACATTTACAATTACCATTACTCCAAAGTTGAGTAATCGACATCACATTTCCAATTGAGCCACGTACGAGGAGACTAATGAACTATCTGCTTAAAACCAACTTAACGTAGTTCACACAGGGCCAGGGTGCAACTAATACCTTTGAAGCCAATAGATCCCAACGGAACTGGCACAGAGTAAACTAGTAACGAGCGACACAATGATGTTTGAGTACAATATGAGGGTACTCACCCTGCAGGTTAAATCGCCCATGCACTCATCCAGAGAATAGTCTAGGCCTCGGGTAGTAGATCGATAGTGCATCTTATTTGACGCAAAATACATTCTTCTTTTGGACATATTTTAATAGCTAATGTTCGTGAAGCCAGGGTATTTCTTTATCATAATCATCAAGGACAAGAATAGGTTTGAATTACATCCAAACTACAAAAGGCTGTTTTCAAATGCTGCGTCCATACACAAAGGTGAGTCATCTCAGGTGCGAAAAAAATCACCTACGTCTTCTCTTCAAACAGATGAACATAAGTTTCTAATGCCACTTTGCTGAGACAAGCTTCGGTTTTGTGCATCAAGTTCTTGGCTATTTGTCTTCTTCGTCCAGAAGGTTGAGTCGTTGCTCTCAGTACAGTTTTAAGTATTTATGAAGAAAAAAATCTACATTTCTCAGATACAACTGAAGGACAATCAAATTTGTGAATTGACGATACTGCGGTGTTAAATAATACAGCCTTATAATGCGGGAGGTCGTTCAACTGCGCCCGATTTTACTCTGTTTAAAACCTTTGTCTGGCAGCCGACCGTTAAACAGCAATTCCCACGGCTGTTCAAAAATTACGCTAATGACATCCTGGTATAATATGTATAACAGCTCTTCGAGTTTTGCATATGCGCAAAGATATGATGTAAAGGTGGTGACGAAATATAAAACAAATCACAATAAACAGTAATAAACACTTTCTGAAAAAATATGTACTTCCGAGTCAAAAAAACGCAAAGAAATTACTTATTGATAACACAATGAAGAACATGTTGGTGTGTATATTTCCATCTGAAATTAATTAGTTTAGTTAGATGTAAATATTATTTTTTAGGTTTGAATTCTGAAATCTTCTTCAGGGCTTTCAATTAGAATATTCGTTTACAATTTACTCAAAACGTTTTCCCTTGTTTTCTTGCATTCAATGCAAAACGTGAGGAAGTTGATTTTTACCTATAACTGATCATTATCGTTTTTTATTCGTTTTAATTGATGAATGTTAGTTCTCTTGGTACCACATTCAAAAGAAACGCTGTTAATACACGTAAAAATATACGTATTTGATGAAGTACATTATCTCAATCGTCTTTCAAGCGTAGAATTCAGCACTGTGAAGCTACAGTTCATGTTCATATAACAGATAATTAGGTCTAGAATTCTATTATATCGGCGCCAGCTGAATTGCCTCAGTTGCTAAGACCATCTTCCCGCAGACGCCACTGCCTCCAGGTAAGTTCAGCTCCTTTCCTATTGTATTTTTCGGGAGATATAGATTCCAAAATAATACAATGATATGTTAACTAGGTAGTTCTTTTAAAATAAAAAAGTTAACAATCAATTTATATCACCTTAGAAGAACCTGTCAGTCACTGCCAAAACATTTGATATCTAAAAGATATTTTTTTTACCCTTCGAGCATTCGTACTTTTCTAGCGAATTGTGGCTTCGAGAGCGCAATTCTTCAGAGTGGATATAGGAATAAAAGTCTTGTATATTACATGTCCAACGCTTTCGGAATGGATACCTTTTCGCTCGTAATGAATTCGAGGTTTCAGAGGTTGGCAACACGACACAATCTGTCTCCCCCGCCCTTTGCACTCCCAACGGTCTCTCGTGGCTGCATTTCCTTCGCGCTTCTGGCTCTTCTCAACCGCCCTTTTTTTGCCCTTACACCGCAGTCCTTGGTGGCCGTTGCTCTCACATTTAACGCGGTATGTTCGTGCCACTCGCTAGTCAAACATTCGACCATTTATTACATCTACAAATGAACAATAGCTGCTGGTAAACGTGAAAGGAGCATTTAAATAATTATTTGTAAATAATCGAAAGAGAAGTATTGAATAGTTGCTTTCGAAAAACAATGTTAACTAATTTATAAGAGATTAAATTTATTTACTTCATAATTAATTTATACAAACTTCTCGTTATGTATATTTCGTGAATGCCTGAGATATGGCAGAATATTCTGGGGAAATACATCTTACAGCTCCCAGACTTTTAGATTACAAAAACGAATTGCACGAATAATAAGCAAATGCCACCCACGTGATTCTTGTAAGCCTCTCTTTATTAATCCAGGTATTTTACCATTACTTTGTCTCTTAACATATGAATCAGTAGTTTTTGTCATAAATGACTTACTTAAGGGCGGAAATATATTTTCAGCAAACGCTGTTGTCTATAAATACAATACTCGACATAGTAATCATATTCATCAGGTAACAGTATCAACAGCTCACTACAAAAAATTCACATACAAGACATGTACATTATTTTACAACACCTTGCCAGATGATATTGAACGATTACATACGATACAAAAGTTTAAGTCCCAAGTAAAATCTTTTCTGCTGCACAACTGTTTCTATACAATTAGAGACTATACCGAGCATCCAAAAGGAATGTAATATTGATTTTAACAATGACATTTAATGTATTATATACCATTTGGATTGTATAATTGTAAAGAACCTGCAACAAGTATTGTAACTTAAGCTTCTGGGTCAGTGACCCCCATATCGATCAGGTTTTTGTCCAGTTTCCCTGATCCTCGAGCAAATGTTGAGATGTCCGCTTGTTTTGCTTCCTGACATAAATGTAACGTCAAATTAAGTTCTTCTCATAGCACGTCACACACAATTTTTAACTGTTGTTGACGTAAACAAATAAATTTAATATCATGCATGACTTTTTATTTTCACAAGTTGGAGATACTTAATATAGGTTCAGTTGTTTTTGGCGCGCGTTCTTTTTTTCTTTCTGCGTTGAATATTGCTCCACATTGTTTACTTCAATAGCGCGATTTGTACAGCATCGCGCATCTATCGATCATACTACCTTAACTACGGTTGATTTCAATTTATAGTGAGAACAGGAAAGAAACGGGTAGATAACAATTAAATGTACGTAACATCCTGAGTAGTAGCAGAAATATTATGCTTCTAGAGTGTGGTAAGTTGATGAGAACTTTATGGTAAATTCTAAGAACAGAAAAAATAGAGAGTACACGTAGTGGTGAATTGTTCATGAAATTAAACCCAGAAGGGAAAATATTCTACATAATTATCATTTTAATTTGTTTGCTGGCGTTATCCTTTACGTTTTCAGATGCAAACGTATGAAGGCGGAAAATTTAATAATAGCAACCCTATTAACACAGTCCTAAAACCTAAATTTGAATGGTTGGGTTTTAATTACTTCGACTGCAGCTCTTTTGAATTAACTGTGTTGCGCCCAAATCGGTCAACAGATAGGATGTTGGTTTAAGGTGGATACTGTTTATGTGGAGTGCAAGTACGGCCCTAAAACATTGCAACTGCAGAACAGCAAATTGTGGATCAATAATCAAGTGACTCTCAGAATGGACATGAATTCGAGACCTACGTGATTGCTGTGGCATTGACGCGTAACCGTATCAGACGGTTGCACAATGGGTAAGTGTGTTTGGTGCCGGGAGGGGGGATGTGTCCGTAATGTATCAGTTTCATTTGAGAGACCATTGAGTTGTGGACGGTGCATGGTGTGCAATGGACCGACGTATTTCCCGACTATCGCCGGAAAATTGACGAATTTCCCCGCACACATTGAAAGACAACTCCTGATTAACAGTTTTCGAAATGTTATATTTGGATTTGAAGTTTCAACTTGAACAACAGAGTGTCAGCCGGTCCGGAAGGCCGAGATCGCTAAGGCACGAGTCCCGCCTCGGGCATAGTTGTATTGTGTTCGTCCTTTCATACCCCTATCATCATCATATCGTGTCATTCTCAGAGTTACCATACCGTTACAAGCAATAGTGGTCGCTAATGATCTGGTAGTTGATGCGACCTTAAATAACAAAAAAGAAACGGAGTGTCAGCTCCATTTCCCGGAGCCCTTTGTTTTATAGACAGCAGCTAGTAAAAGCTGATACTTCTTAGGGTACGCACAAAATGCTGTAAATTCAATTTTTAGCATTAGTTTTAAAAGTAAGACGATGCTCAAATGTTGAGATAAAACTACTCGACTGCAACAAGAAAACTCAAAACTTTCGTCAGACTGTAACATCTTCTACTGACCTTACATGGTATTCAATTTTTCAATGCTTGAAAATAAAAATATAAAAAAAGTTACGAAGGCCGTCTAAAAAATAATGTATGACACCCGTGGTAAAAGTGATCTTATTTTGCTCGTAGGATTTCGTCCCTCGGCTTATCTGCCTGAAGCAGCAATCTTTCCTACTCGCACAATAAAATGCTACTTTTAGCAGTCGTGTCGTAATAGTAGTTTATGCAATTAGTTTATAATATAAGCTTTATTGCATGAGTACATGTTTTGAAATCGAGCGACTTTAGGAACGAGTTTTCAAATTTGTACGAATGTAATAAAGCAACATCATAAACGAGTTGCATTCTATATTTTTTGTATAACAGCATTGTACATTTATAAGAGAATCAAACTTAATTTTACGAAACAACTTCCCTGTGACGACTCGGGTATTTGACATCGTGCGAGTAAACGGTGGTCGGCTGCTCCGTTTAGCTCTACCTCCCCTCGATTCGCTCGCTACGATTGGCTGAATGAGTGATGACGCAATCATTCGTGACATGAAATCTAATACGTCATCATTTGTGCCGTAAAATGCCCGATTATGAACGATTTCTTGCAACAGAAAAGGCTCTCTTAAAATGCTGGAATACAAAAAGTAATTATTTACCACCGGTAGATGATAAGAGATACTGTGTGAGTATATTAACCATGAAGGCACGCCTGAACAGAAGAAAGCGCCTTAAAAGAAGAAAGCCAGTGTCGCTTGACATCAATAACAGGCAAAAGCAAAGGAATTTTTGAGACACACATTGCATGTATACTGATGCCACGTGTTGCATTGCAGGCTCTCCCATTATAACTTAGGCGTTCAGTGAATCAAAATAATTTCTCTTGTTAATGCCCGCCTTAATGATTCCTAAGAAATATTATAGAGAATTAATATAAAGCCGAGTCTGAACTTAGATCAATTCGGTTGTTTAAACATCAGAATGCACTGGCCGGCTCTAAGGCTGCGAGAGTATAAAGAAACTCACAAAGCCCAAGATGAAAAATAAAATCCTTTAGGCTCAGTGCAATTGGATAATAAATCTAATCGCGGGTTAGTGATTACAATGAAGGTTCCGTAGTTCAAGTGGTCTGTAGCAGCAAAAGCTGATATAATATTTGTTCTCATTTTAAACGTTATAAAAATACAAGTAGACTAAAATGTAAAGAAGAAAAGAAAATATATTGATAAGATAGGAAATATGAGGGTGCACGTGATTTGTTTTCGAAATATCCACCAAGACCACTGAGACCTACTCGTAATTCAGTACCACTACCAGACGCGAGAATAGAGACGGCAATCTTGGAATACAGAAGGTAAAACAAAACAAAACACGAAAGCATAATTTTGTTGATATCTCATGAAAGTGTCATAGATGATCTGAACAAATAATTTATTTTTAAATAGATTTTATTCATATTGATTCTATGGAGATATATTTTACTGGAGAAATTTAAATGTATTTGCTTTTAATAGCCAAATGGTATGATACGGTATAAAAATACGGTATATTTAAAAACTGTACCGTGATATGTCGTTTTTGTTGTGATATTCGTAATCTACGTATAAAATTGAATATGTTTGCACTCTACCTTCCTGGAGGTAAAAATCTTGTCCGTAGTGTTCTTTTTGGTTAATGGCTGATATCTCGCGAAATGTTTCATTTCCAAGTTTAAATCACCATTTAGAAGTTAATGGTTAATTTAATGAAAATTGTAAGAAAACTTCATATCTGAGTAACTTTAATGCAGTATTCCAGGTTATGAAGTTCACTTGCTCAAGTAGCAAATGCTTAAAGTTATTCTCTAATGTTAACTTTCCAATCCATTGGAAGATAACTCAACTCCCTTTACCTTTCAACATGTATCAGTAAATAATGTGTATCAAGGTTCACAATATTTTCAATACGGATCCTCCTCGTTCTAAAAGCAATTCAAGTTCCCTCATTTTTAAGCTCATGTACTCAGCTAAAAAATTGAGTTTGCTGTTAGGGTTAATAGTTCTAACTCAGAGAATAATACTCAATAACGTTATTTTGAAGAAAAAACAAACAATTCCTATACAGCCATGTCTTAACACTGAACTACTGCCATGGCGTAATGTTATCACCAGCGCTTCTTATTTTCAGATTATATTATTGAACGTTAATATTGTTATCCTCTCACCTCTTATGTCTAATGAAATCTCTTAGAAATTTGCGAGTATTCAAATAGCGTGAAAACTATTCGTGAGCATTTGCGATACTTGTACAAAATAAACTGTCGAAAATAACACCCGATAATAGTAGTGTGAGAATATCTTAAAGAGAGACACTTTTAATCTAAAAAGATGATACTGCAGCGAATAATACTAACAGGTGAAATACGACTGATTGTAATTTGATGTACTATTTGGATTCTGATTAAGATGTTCAATCTGAGAAGGATTTCGATTTTTCAAGGTGAAAGAACAACAAACCTGTAGCATGTGACCAAGAAATATGGACAAAGGTATTTTCCAAATGCTCAATTTGTGCACAATATGTGTAAATATGACATTCAGACAAAATATATTCTTTGTACAATACCATTAAGTCATGTTCTATATTCGAGAACAAAATATGAAAAAATACTTTTTTCAAAACACTGATTCTCGTTTTTTGTAATATACCAATTTTTTTCTTTCGGAGAGAAAAATAGTTAATATTTAGATGATTTTCACAAAAATCTAAGAAGGATATTATTTTTAAAACATAACATATACTAATATTAGATGTTTCCCCTCTGTATGAATGTGTGAAGTATTAAATAAGCACCTTTTTGTAAAACCGTGTCAACTTTTGCTACAAAATTTGATAATTTCTTAACAATGTAATTACAAATGATATGTTATAATAAAGAAGGTCAGAAAATGCATTAAATATTATAATTGGGGTGCTCCTCGATAGTGCTAGTTTGTCACAATATAAAATATAGTATTTCGTACTTAACCAAATATTCATATAAAAATTCTATATCCTTGGAATTTTATTATATTTAGAAAGTAATCGTACATGTTGAAAAATGAAGAGAATGGGTAAGATGTATTTACGAAGTATGTTGAATTTCTGCGTTACCCAGTAATATATTTATACCAAATTAAATTTGCTTTAAAATTTACCAAACATGATTGCAATATCAAAATTCAATAATATTACAACGAAGAATTACAATTGTTTTAATTGAATTCTCTCCTTATTCAGTACTGTAATATTTGAGGTATTGTTCGTAAATTTTAGGGAAGACGATTAGTTGTAGGCGTGGTAACATAAGTGTTTAATAAAGACGGGGAGTTAGCATAGTTACAATGGCAATTTTGATGAACGCCGTTTTGCCAGTCTCGATTTACCGTTGGTAAACAAATTGTTGCACACAAAGCAATACAATTTTCTTGGTAATGAATATCATAAAAATGTTATATTTTCATTCACATTATTGGAAACATTTTCACGAAAAAGTACTTTCCGAGAAATGCGTGAGATATTAATGGTATAGAAGCTTCAATCGAATCATAACAATACCTATTTTGAAACCATTAAAATAACTCACAATATTTGTTATTTTGGAGCACTGTGGGTTTATTAAGATTATTATGTGAACCTGACACTCTTAATACATTTTGCACATATAAAACTACCATCAATTCAAATTCATGCCCATGCTTTTATTTTCTGCAGTACATCAGCATTTCTTTCTTCATTGCGGTAAATTTTGGAATGCATGTAATATTTTGCAAAATCATTCTATTTTATAACTCGCGAAACGATGAATTTACTGGGTTCATGTATATTCATTACACTCTCGTTCATATTCAAACTCTAACAAATAGTGTTCTCTCCCAACTTAACTCTCCTATTAAAACTTCTGCATATTTCATGAATGAGTATGTGGGAAATAAATAAAGCGCTGATCTCCATTTGTCACGAGGAAAAAGGTACCTACACACGTTTATTAAATAGGAGGTAAATAGGAAGTAAATAGGAGGTAAATAGGAAGTAAATAGGAGATAAAAGACAGAGCGACAGACAGAGAGAGAGAGAGAGAGAGAGAGAGAGAGAGAGAGAGAGAGAGAGAGAGAGAGAGAGAGAGATTATAGAATTGCTAACAATACTATTAATATCTAGGCCAAAACCCGCATCTTAATTATACCTATGATGTAGTGTCAAGGATATTTTTAAAATATTTCATTAGAAATATTTAATTTTATTTATTTAAAAGAATAATTTTATCCGCATTAATTAATGTTGGTAATGATAAATAATTTTAATAAGGAAAATCCAATGTCATCCATTCTGCGACTTTTCTGAGTACGAAAGACATTAACAAATGTATTCAAATGATATTCAAAACAATTTATTCATCTTCTTGAAGCCCCGATACATTTGTAACAAGAAATTTTATAATTTGGAGGCTTGTATTCTTTGAAATTTTAGGGTGCCTAGCCATTGCCATTTTGTTTGTATATAATATATTAGGAATTGAAAAAGTTAAGACTTTCTACTTCACATTGTATCTAACCCAAATTCAACTCTAATTCACAGTGGTACAATCTCTATAATGATTTGTACACACCAATACCTGCATAAAATAACCAATCAAACTAACTAATCATATACATTTTAAATTCCCGCCAAAAACAAAGACTATGAACAGATATGAACCACTAGATTAAAATTATAGATTGGCTGGTAAGAGGGGTGACTTTTGCATAGCTGACCAAGTTACAATGTATTGTGGACAGTAGACTGCCGATTATCTGAGGTAATTGAGAACGACACTACCTACGATCATTTGGGATTCACGTGGTAAACAATAAAAGAACAGCAAAAAAAATACAATTTACAGACCAGAATATCAGTATATGAATATGTTCACAGGATATACAGAAAGACGACAAACACAATGTTTCAAGAGAGAACCCGATGATTACGAAATTCAGGTAAGTTTCAGTGAACCAAGAATCGACCTAGGCCTAGGTCGCTACACCAACTAATTTAAACAAGTCTAAATTACTAAGCACCATATTTGCGGCAGACGAACTGTTTTGTACATTTAGAGACTATTGTGATGTTATACAATTATAAATTTACCTGTAATAAGTATTGTACTACAGCTTTGGGATAAATGATACCTACATCGATCATAATTTTTGCCCACTTTCCCTTGATCCACTGAGCAAAGCTGACATAATCCCTAGCTTAATACCTGAACAGTCAATGTAGCTCCACAAAGCGAAAGTTTTGTTGAGCTCTCATTCTGCTAATTTGCCCAAAAAAATACGGCATATAGGGTAATTATTTTGTTAGCAATAATGTGAAACCGAATATTAGGTTCATTTGCCGCGCAAATAAGGTTTATACTACTCGGAAGATAATTTTTAGTTCCAAATGTTGACAACCACGCTGGGTGGTACCTTCATTTTTAATACAACTATTTATAGTAAAGAAGTAAGATTCTGAAGCGGGATTCTGAAGCACAAAAATAGTTCGCAAATTATATTACTCCCACAAACGTAAAAAACAGGTTTTACCGTTTTGACGATAAATTAAATTCAATTACAAAATTTCGTTTTCACTTTTTTCAGTATATTATTCTGTTTTTTCTGTTGACTGATTCAGATAGCAAGGAGAGTCAGTTAATCCAGGCTACGGCATTTGTGAGTACACTGTTTTGCGCCTATTGTATTAGTATGATAAAATTGAATGATTGAAAACCTTCTTTCACGTGCGTCAACTCTTATTTTCAATAGTCCCGTACGTGCATGTTATGTCGTGGGAAGAGTCGACGTTCCTCCTCAGACAAAACGAGATATTGTGGCGATACCGATTTCATCATAATTTTATAAACAAAATTCACCGGACCAAAATTTAAACAAACAGACTCGGCCACCCAGGTTTCTACCGAGAGATTACGCAGACGGTCACACGTGCGCGACTTCGCTTATCGGGAGGCCGTTACCGCCTCCGGCGCATTAAGAAAGTCGTTTAGAGGGCTGGCGCTGACAGATTCACTGGGCACACGTGTTCACTGTGCCGGCTGCGAAATTTCGAGATCGCCCGCTCGTTTCGGGGAAACCCAAATTCATAAATTTCTTTCACGCGAACGCGCCCCCTTATGCAAGCATGGGCCGATGTTCCAGAAGGAATTAGAACAACACTGCATGCTCGCAGCTAGCACAAAGAGTGGAAGTTTCTTTCACTACTCCCATCACGATTGGTCGAAATAGCGTGATGCGCAACAACCTTTGGCCAATAGTGACTTGACTTTTATAAGGAGCTAGGGCACATAAGAGAAATTGGGTGGGGGGAAAAGTTAACCTTATACAATTTCGACTGAGAGAACTTCAGAAGGGATTTGAATTCTAGGCAGAGCAGTCGGGGCAGAAGCTTCTTTCGGGGAGCTATTCGTCGGTCAGAGGCAAGTTCGCCTCCGCCGGACTTATAAATTTTTCATCAATCAGACGGGGCCAGAGTATTAGGCGTCGGGGAAAGACTAGTGTGTCTCTGGAAAACTTATTATTTTTGAGCTTGAATATTAGACTGAGGGCAGTTGAGAGAGGAACTTATGTGGGGGTGGGAATTATTCGGGCGAATATGCCTATGTGGGGACTTATGTTATTTTACTGCGAGTTTTGAGCTGTGAGCCGACTGCAGTGGAGAGAGAAATTTCTCTGGGGTGGGTTTTCGTCGTGAAGAGAGGCGAATGTTTCTCCGATCGAATTCTAAACTGTCCGAAGTTGTGTTCGACAATTATCATAAAAGTCAGAGAGAGACGCATAGTTGATCACTCCGTTCCTGAGATCGCCCGACCACTCCGAGTTTCTACCAGTCACTACCAGAACTTCCAGATCAGCCAGTTCAGCTAGTACTACCAGTTTCTACCAGAACTTCCAGATCCGCCAGCTCAACCAGACTTCTAGACACCGCCTACGCAGCCACGCGTCGCAGCCTTTTCGTGACGTTACGAGGCGGCTGCCCAGCTGGCGACGAGAGAGGCCATTGCCTTTTCCCGAAGGCATTTTTTTTGAAGGCCGCCAGACGACCCTCTCGACCGCGCCGCGGCCGTCCCCGTCCGCACAAAGACCCTTCTCCAGGCAGTATCGTTCAGGGCTACCGCCTTATTGTGTAAATTTTTTGTAATGCGGTGTCACGCTCTGACACATTGACCAGTAATAATTTCACCCATTGTAATTGTTAGTTATAAGTCTTCTTATTTTTTTAAGCTTAACTCCTAAAACTAACTTTTCACTTTTTTTTCTCTTCATCTAATTTTCCCACTATTCTTTTTATTCAATTTACGAGTGTAACTTCCCTGGGGCATTTTAATCATATTGCCCAGAAATAAATGTGAATTTTTACCAGTGAACAAGTGTTTATTTTGTGTTTCCACCGTACTGTGTAACAATTCCTTCCATCACCGACTTGAGCTAGCGTCAGGGCCGCTATCCGGTTCCTCAGGTAACCGGGAGTGTTACAATATCCTGTGTCGACCTACACGTCAGGTTGGGAGGTTTCTCTCTGCAGGAATCTCCCACGAGCGGGACTCCACCCCCACAGCCGGGACAAGCTCCAAGCACCTTAATGGTTTTCAGACATGCGTGACAATGTGGTGCATGGAAATGTGTGTTTTAAGAGAGATGTGGGAGCAACGGCGAGAAAGGCAGGACTGCACAAGGTCCGTGGCCCGTTTGGTGAGGTTCTGGTAAGTTACCAAGCAATTCGCTAGTGCCAAACATCCGCCACCTACGTCCTCCGGGATAAACACCGTGAAAATTGCGTTGAGTTATCCCATTCGGTGAATAAATTTAATACGTTCGCTAAAACCTCTTCGTGCTGAATCCGAATGCTCGGATTCGCCTCACCGTTAGAAAGTCAACACCGCAGACAAGTGGCGGCCTCTACGGTCTAGTTATATTGGTAGTGCTAGTTAGTGATGCGACATCGATATCAATCTATTGATGTTACCAAATATTGATATTAAAAATTAAAACATTGATATTAACAAAACATCGATCAAAAACTATGTTTTTAAACGTCGATGCGGTACTTTAAAGCTGGTTTAGTAGTCTCTGAAATAAAATTCTTGGGCAACAAAATTTAATTTTACAGTGTTTATTAAGTTATGAAGAAGTTTAAACTGAAAACAAATAAAATTACTCAGCCTGAAAGTCTGAGGGCTCACAGCGATCTCAAGAGGACATAGCTTCCTGGGTTCGCTGAGGAAGGGTGCGAGGAGAAGCGGGCATACGGCGTTCGCCACCTCTCCATGTGCGAAACGCAAGGCAATTCATACAAAATACCAGGGCATCAGGATCATCCTGAGCGAGAGAGAGGCTGCTCGGTGAAGATAATACCGTTAGTGCACTCTATGGAACAGACAGGGAACTACTGCGTCAGTTTGATTTTGGCACCGTCTCATCCACAAGAGACGCATACAAACCAACAGAAAAAGTGCTTTATACGGCGTTAAATGGGGCAGAAACGGTCAATCAGAAGGGGGGGGCAGAGGTATAGAAGGAGGCCGACAGATAGCAAGCATTATGACCTGTACGTTTGAAGCGTATTCACAGAATATCGAATGACTATCTATGTACAATTTAAAATATAAAAATAAATTAAAAACTTGTGAGTATCTTTCCTACTTGCAGTGCTAAAAGTGCATTGCTCCTTGATATGTATTACAAATTTTATTTTGATAATTAAATTTGTTCAAAGAATTCTTTGCCCCGACCGGAATTCGAGACAACCAATCCTTTGAACAGTTTTCATAAGCGCGATTATCGATCCTTGTATGTATGTGTACATATAGAATCGTCACCATTCCCGTCACCTTATTGGACGCAACGCGGAATGTACGTAGTATCATCCGAGAGTAATTGCATCCTACAATGGGCGGGAATGATGTGACGGGAATGGCGATGCTCATACATAAATTTTGTTTTCATTCATTCCAAGTTTTAAATAAGTATTTTAACTTCCTGCCGCCCCGGTTCAACGCATCTCTCAAACCAGGGTTCGATCGCGTTGACTATGTTCTCGCTCAAATTAATTACTATAGAGAAAAAAAAATCAAGAAACGATATTTCATACACGCAATTGAGGCCATTTTTCTTCCCCCTTCCTTTTTGTTGATGGTGCCGTGGCACACTGGCGCCACCCTAGAAGCCACCGCTGTCGCATACATCTTCACCCGAAAGGACGCCCGCGCCTTCGTCGCTGCGAATTCGCGGGGTGGTGGTAGGGGGGTGGGGGAGGGGGGTAACGCGCCATTACCGTCCGCGCCCCTCGGAGCGTCGCGCCGCCGCGCCCGCCCGTCGGCCAAGTGGCCCGCGCTGCGCGGGGGCGGAGGGCCCTCCAGCGGATTATTGCTAACGTGTCGCAACCGCTCGCGAGAGCCTCTCGCCGCCCCGCAGGGCTGGCCTTGGCCACGCAGGGCTGCCAACGCGCTCGCAAGCGCAGAGCTGCCTGCCGCGGGGGGGGGGGGAGACGCGAATCTTCGACGTCCGGAGGCGACGGTCGGCGTTGGGAGTCGAAGCGACGATGGGGATAATCATATTTGTCAATGATTCAGTGATGCATTGTGTTTCCGAGAGCGCTCACTGTTATGGCCATTCGTCCCAGGACATAACATGCACGTACGGGACCATTGAAAATAAGAGTTGACGCGCGTGAAACAAGATTTTCAATCATTCAGGTTTATTATACTAATACAACAGGCACAAAATAGTGTACTCACAATTGCCGCAGCCTGGGTTAACTCACACTCCTTGCTATCTGAGTCCGTCATCAGAAAAAACAGAATAATATACTGAAAAAAGGGAAAACGAAATTATGTAATTAATAGTGGTGCATGATATGTACCGACAGGTGGCGGTGCTCTTCCCCCTTGGAAAGTGAGAGCCTCGACTTTCGGAGTTTCCTTCTTTAGGTATCTCCCCAAGCTGTAAACCACCTCACCTGGAGACCGTCTCGACTGTTCCATGTGTGCTTGTATTATGTATGTATGTGTGTGTGAGAGAGAGTGAGAGAAAGAGAGAGAGAGAAAAGAGAGAGAGAGAAAGAGAGAGAGAGAAAGAGAGTGAGAGAAAGAGAGAGAGAGAAAGAGAGTGAGAGAAAGAGAGAGAGAGAAAGAGAGAGAGAAAGAGGAAGAGGAAAAGAGGAAGAGAGTGAAAGAGGAAGAGAGAGAAAGAGGAAGAGGGAGAAAGAGGAAGAAAGAGAAAGAGGAAGAGAGAGAAAGAGGAAGAGAGAGAAAGAGGAAGAGAGAGAAAGAGGAAGAGGGAGAAAAAGGAAGAGAGAGAAAGAGGAAGAGAGAGAAAGAGGGAGAGAGAGAAAGAGGGAGAGAGAAAGAGAGAGAGAAAGCGAGAGAGAAAGCGAGAGTGACAGAGAGAAAAAGGGGAGGGAGCAAGAATTAAAAAGAAAAGATTGCGCGGTTCGTGACTTTCGTGATGGTATTCTTCCAGCTTTCGCCTGGTATTGATCGGAGAAACCACGCAAATCAATTGATCAGCCCAACCGGTCGCTACATTTCTCTTCCAGACCGGCAAAATTAGACCTACCGTATTAATCAACAACAACCAATCAGCAATAGCAATAACACCAACGACAGTTACACAATAACATCATCGATGACCCTTCATCACCAAAAGCACTTTATCACCATCTACTTCTCCTTGTTATTCTTCTCTTCTACATCCCTTTAAAAAATTAGATGATTTCAAAAGTTTCGACTGTAAGAAGATCGCTTCATATCTTGCTAAGTCGCCCAAAGCGGTGCTTGGGGAATTGTGTTCGAAAATTTGTTCCGAAAATTTTTCTTCCACCCACTCACATTGTTTTAACCGTAAAACGATTTCCAACTCATACTCTTGGCTGTACTGAAATTCAAATCGCACGAACGTGGTTTGACAACGTAACATTTGACGTATTCAGTTGAAGAGAAGGCAAATGGGGACGGTCATGAAAAAGTCGGAGGAAATTGTGGTCTATGATATATACTGCTATGGTGCTATCACTTAATAAAATATTATTATACAATACCGATATTTTTATGGAAATCACACTCTACCTGCACATATACGCTCCGTTCAGACTGGTGGACGATTTTTTGATAGTTTTAAAACAGTTGAGCATCGTAGAAGACGGCATTGTTCTGCACAATGTATTCTACTGCCAGTCATATTAGCCGAGCGCTCGTTAAGTGTTCGTTAATGCCTCGAAGTGTCAGTTTAGTGCGTGAAATTAGACATTAGGGGCCGTTTTAATGAATGATTTACATTATTCCAATATCATCACTAAGAATAATATTGAAGAGTGAATACGAAAGATACCGAAAAGCGGATGAGAATATGAATTCGTGTACAAACAAATACAAATGGCTTGCCATAAACATTGAATTTCCGAGAACCCGTGTTGCGTAGTTTCATAATGCTTTTAATTAAACGTGCAATGCTCTACATTTGTAGCAAAAAATATGCATGTAAATAATTTTTTTTTAAGTTTTAAAGTATACTTTTTTATTCTAGCTACATAAACTCTTATTTCGCGGTAACCTACCCTCGTCGGCAGGAAAACAAAAATAAAAGGCAGTAAATCAGCAAAAGTCATCCAGCGTTTACGCAATCAATGCCACGTGGTACTCACTGACCACGCCCCACAATCTAGTTTGACATGAATGAGCGTCATAATAACAGTCCACCAGAACCGAACAGAGAATATGGCATTGTAGCTATTATTCCGATGCGGCATGACTTCTATCAGGACCAAAGCCTTTTTTTTCAAACAGGCCGTCTTTTCCTTGGGCCTTTGTCCTTTCAGGCTCACATACGCGTTTCTACTTCGGTGACGGTTTGACCCGTCCGTGAATGTGCGTCTCGTGTCTGAGTGTATCTCGTCTTTTCAGCCCAGTGGCTGCTGCGTGTCAGCCCTTCCCCTGGCGCAGCCCTTGCCCGCCTTTGTTGGGGGCGAGTGAGGCCCTTGTCTGGGCGATGGTGTGGCCCTTACCTGTCCGCGGGGCAGCTCTGTTCACGAAACTTCTCGCGCTTACGAAATGGGGGTCAGGCGAAGGGGAAAATGGATGGGCCAACACCACGTGTTTCTCGACGTGCCAGGCGAGTGGTACTGATGATTGATTCCGTGCAACTGCTAAGTCATTAGTCCCGTAAGTTTAGTGCACGCGGGAGGTGGCGACAGTCTTCCGCGCTGGATGGTGAGACAACGCGCCGTCCTCAACAGCTGTTTTCCCGACCAGGTATCTGCCACCAGCGGGGCACCGTCCCAGCCGGGACGATCCCTAATCTCCCGACACGTGCGACAGTGCAGTGCCTGTGTGTCTGTAAGCAAGGGGCGAGGATAGGAAGAGGAAGGAAATATCGCGCGGTCCGTGGCCCGTTTTTTAGGGTACAGACCCGAAATTCACATGGTGTTAATCAGAGAAACAATGGAAACCTACCAAACAGAGAGCCGACCGCTCGAATTCTCCTCCAAATAGCGGCTGAATTCGACCTAGCTAACGAGCTACTGTCGAAAATTTTGTCGCAATAATGCAGTGCAATGTACCTAGCGAAGGAAATCCTGTCACAGTCGGGTCTCGAACCCTAGTACTACCCGGTGAGAGACACTGCAGTGACATCAATTGATGCCCTGAGTCACTTCAGTCAGTGTATAGTGGTTTGTTGTGATAGTAGTGGGTAATTGTGAAGATGAGTGAATGTTTTGCTTAAGTTTGCTGTTTGCCAGAGTTTATAAAACTGCTGGAAATACAACATGTATATTTTTCAACGAAGGTATTTTCGTAGTATCATGCATTTTAAAATATAATATAATTATTTAAAACTCATAGTTTACTGTTCTGTGCCCACGTGTGATTATTTTATATAATATATATATATATTAAACAAGATACAGAAACAAGTATTTTATCATTGCCAATTAACTCTTCCCCATAAGAAATGCTTCCTTTTATTAAAAAAAATAGTAGTGCAAGTAGCGAAACACCTGATAATATGGAAGTACACAGTATCATCCATGCTTGGATGACCAGGAAGTATAGAAAGAACCGTGAAGCAGAGCGAGCTTCGAAAGCAGCCAAGTCCCAGTGTGCAGAGCTGTCGTTTTCGGCATCGTTCTTGTTCTAGGCGGCAGGATTAGAGTTTCAAGCTCTATTACTGTATTCCTCCAAGCATTGAGGATCGCATGACTGGCTGCTCGCGAAAGGGCAAGACGGAGGGGTGAAGATAGAGGGGGAATCAATAGTTTTGAAGAAAAGGGAGCCGATGCGATAAGTAATGGTGAGCGGCTCGAGTTTTTAGCATTAACACCAACGTGACATCAAATAAATTTAGAGCGATTTACTGCAGTTTTGACAAACGGAAGAACTTATTTCGAAAGTGATGTATCTCCAAGAAATTCTACTTGTGAAGAGGGTAATAATTCAAATGCGGCCTTATAGTTCGGCCGTGTAGTTTAACATTAGAGATGCGATTAGGTTGGATCACAATATTTGGCAGCATTAAGGACAAGCGTCTTCAGAATATATTAATAAGTAGGTATCAAAATTTTAGGCAGCATAAAGATTCAAAATTTTCCACAAAATGTGCAGTAAAAATTTAATGTGCAAGAAATATGCTTAAATGTAAGAAAATATGTATTTAAAATGAGTGAAATTATGTAAATACATTACCTACGAATCGAAATAGCTACTAAAATACTACTAAAATATATAGAAATTACATTTGAATTTAATTATATCGTGCGATGTTGCAAAAAAATGATAAAAATGAAAATTTATCTAAACAAATTAAGTAATAAAATAACAAAAAGAAGGTTTATAGCAATGTTTTATTATTTATATTAACAAACAAATATATTTCAAAATTTTCTTCATTAAATCAATAACGGCGATTTGTGAGGATGTTTTATTAAACTGTATATTCGCGATGAAACACTTTTGGGCGTTTCTCACGGGAACTACGGTTTGTGCTGGCGAACAAACAGATCGCAACAGATTGCAAGTGTTAGCCAAATCATGGCAAAATGTGAAAGAGAAGTGATAGAGAGTAGTAAATTAGTTACGACTGATTCTACAAAATTGATGTTCGAAGAACATTATTTGAGTGGATTCCTCTTTCAGTTAAGCAGAAAACAGGGCTGCAACTACAGGTGTCGTTTGCTTATATTATCATTACTCAATTCTCTGAATCGTTCCTCTGCAACGCAGGGTATGCTATTCAAGGGGATAAAAGAAAAAGAAATTAATTCAAGAAAGGTTATACAGTATAGATAGAAATTAATTCAAGAGAGGTAGTACAGTAGAACCCTGGTAATCCTAATTGGGGGTGTGGCCCTCTTCGAATTCGGAAATGTTAGGATTATCCGAAATATACAAATATCTCTGCAAGGGTAATACAACGCACTGTAACGTGCAATCTGAGAGAATTGCAACGTAGCGTAGAGATCGCATCATCTAATCATCACATCGCATCATCAAGGCGATTCAGTTCCTTACGGCACAAGATTGCCGATGAAGTTCCTCTAAGTGACAATTACTGCTTCCTAAACACGTGGTATTAATTCTAGTTACGAGTGCAATAAACGTTTCATTTCGACTACTTGTGTTTCAACAATTAGTTGTTAAGTTCTACAGTAATTATAAAATCCTTTCTTTACACTACAAATAAACATTTTATTTATTTTATTTTTCGTCCTGCCAATTGGAATTTCCTCCGTCAGATTTTGTTCGAATTATCCGAAATTTCGGGCTTGCGGGGTTCGGATAAGAATGTTATACTGTACCTTAATATTCATTATTAACATATTTTCACCTATAGAAGAAAAAAAGACAAATGAATGAAATACAAAATCATCCTCAAAATTTGCAAATTATACATAATTGATGAAGAAATATGCAACATAACCCTGAAATATGCAATTTTATGCAGTATAGTTCAAGTATGCAGACTAAAACTTTGAAATATGCATCTAGAAACTCTCATTCGGAATGAAAACGGGAATTCTAAGACAAAGTAGAAAAAATATGCACTTGCATAAAAATTCCATCCCTACTTACAAGTAAAAGTACTAAACAAACAGAAATGATGATACCTTCCTTTGCAAATAATTTATTCACTGTGTCATTATGAAGAAATGCAAATCATTTAACAAACCTTTTGCAACACGCCAGGTGGGCTACCCACATGCGCCGCCCAGCTGTAGAGAGGACCGTACCCTAAACAGGATTACACACACGGACCTCCAGGATTCGCGAAAAACTGGACAAATTTCTCGAATTTTTTGCTCGACAGATTTTTCCAGAGGGTTATGGGGTCGTCTATACATTACGTAACGCTAAAGAGGAGGGAGGGTGTTTGAGGCAGCGTCATTACTTACGTTTTATGTAACATTGATATATTTTTTAAAAGAATTTTAATATTTGTTGAAATAATTCCTTTCTTTGAGTCTTGTACTAAAACTTTAAAATTTCAGATGATTAATGTCTTTGAAGAAATAAATTAAAGTTATTAGATGTATGTTGCTACAACAAATTGAAATATATTTCATTAATTTTCTATTGAATCTATCATCAATTTTCTATAGTATAATCTAGATTCCATTCAAATTGGCGCTGGAGACTCTCGCTCATGCGTCATCCACGTCGGCGTGAACACGACTTGTGATAAACAATTTTCTCGACTATTCGTCCTTCCTTCACTCACTTGTCCCGATCTTATTGTTAGGTGCAGTCCGCATCGCTATCTAATTTCTACTATAATTACCGTCAGTTTTAATATACACCGCAAGTACAATTAACACAAACTGTTTTTACTGTGCTATACCATAGGTAAACATATTCATCCATGGCTATACTTTATTTTCACTTCTTGCATTGAGAACGGCGGGGGATTGTCGCTGCATTGCGTAATTATTTAGGTGGATTCAAGCACTAGTTACGGGTGCGTGACACGGGGGTATTCAAAATACTCCAAACTTGCGTAACGTAATTTATGGACGGCCCCTCTTACCAATGAATGATGAATTCGGGTTTCGAGGCGCATCAACCGCTAAGGTTATTAGTCCCGTAATTGCAGTGCATGTTTTATCACGGGAGGCGACACTGATCTTCCCCCGCTGGGGGGCGCCGATCTCGCTACGTCTTGCGGGGCTTTCCCCAACCAGGTATCTTCCACCAGCCGAAGGGGTCCGCTCTAACTCGGACAAGCTCCTCACTGATCTCCCGTCATGTGTGGTAGTGCAATGCATGCAAATGTGTATGTGAATGGATGAGACAAGGAAGAGGAAGGAATGATTGCGCGCGGCCCGTGGCCCGTTTGTAGGATACTGCTCCGGCATTCTTCTGTTGAGCGGAGAAACCACGGAAAACTACCGAACAGAGCAGTCGGCTGCTCGAGTCCCCCGCCTGACTGCCGCTGAATTCGACCTAGCTACCTAGCTAGTGTTGAAAATCCTGACACTGTCGAGACGTGACGCCTAGGACCTCAACATCGCAGTGATATCAGTTGATGCCCTGAGCCACCTAAGGCGGTTGACCACTAACGTTCACGTTTGCCCGGAGAGGTAAAGTGGATCGGAGAAAACACACCCAGAGCATTTGTGGGGCCCATTATTTTCCATAGGTTGCTAAGGAAAGTGGTAACATGCGAGTATATTTTCATTTTTTTCTTTAAATAATATCGACCTCTCTAGTAGCATCTGAAACTTCTAGTACTAAACCATTGTTGTTGCTAACTTATACGAGTACTTCTAGAGCGCTCCAAAGCGCCAAACGCTGGTTATATCAGCATGTCCCCCCTAGAAGAAGTAGCAAAATCGTTTGACCTTCCCTGCATAGGTTCCGCCAACTACCGTTTTCTTTACACTAGAGTCCTCGAACTTAATCATAGGCATGAAACAGCTAAGGGCGGTTTTAGATGAAGATTCGAACAGTCGCAAGTCGTGAATACACCTCGGCCAGGAGCGTAATGGCTTTAGCGATCTAGGCTACATCGACATCTTGCACTCAGAAATGCCAAAACATGCTTATATGTATATGTTTTGTTTCATTTTATTGTTTCATTCGGTCTATTGAAGAGATAAAATTTGCAAACAAATATTTGAGAAAATAACCCTTGGAATTGACTTCCATTTTTTGCAATACGGGGCTCTAATGATAAAAAAATGGTGTATATATACACATCTTCCCCCAACCGTGGGGTAGATCTCGAAAAAAAGAACTCAGCAGGTGAGTTAAAACGAAACCTGACGAAGTTCAATTGTATTTTCCTACTTCTATTATATAGATCTATAGTCCACTAGTTCTAGATACAACCTTTTCCTGAGGCACTATATTCACTGTTAAACAATTAATTGGTTAGACACATTTGCATGTTTCACACTCATGAGAAACTATTATTTACAGCTGATTTACACACACACACACACACACACACACACACACACACACACACACACATATATATATATATATATATATATATATATATGAGAGAGAGAGAGAGAGAGAGAGAGAGAGAGAGAGAGAGAGAAAGAGAGAGAGAGTAGCGAAATACGAGTCGCTCGCACGAGGCCAGAGCCAGAGCCAGAGCTGCGTTCTGCGTTCGTAGCACCAGTCGGGGGCGCTCAGCACTCCGCGCCGGCCCTCGGCCCGCGCCCCCCAGGGATCGATGGCGTGGCACGTGGCGCGCTCACGCGGCGCCGCTCGTGAGCAACAGGTGCAGCCCCCTCCCCCTCCCCCACCCTCTCCCGCTCCTTCTCCTTCTCCCCCGCGCCGAGCTGCCACACCGACGCGAAATTCCCCCCATTCAACACTCAATTTTTTTTTCTTTTGCTACTACACTGCGCCCCGATCGCTCCTTCTGCTCCGCAAATTAAAGGCATTGTGCGGTTGAGAAGTAAGCAGATTTCTTTGTGTTCCTAATTGGCGTGTTCTCGCTTTTTCAAGCATTTCAAATAGTTAAATGCGTTTTACCTCAATTGGGAAATTAATGTACATTAACGGTATTTATTGAATGATTTTGAGCGTATAAGGGATTTGTGTTCATATATTATTTCTTAGGGTCATTAAACCCGTTTAGTTTTTAAGTAGGCTGCTGGTTGACCATGCGATCTGACTCTAATGATAGGATGTTTGAATATTGATAAAGAAAATCACTATGAATAATGCCGCAAACAATTCTAATATTGTTTGGAAAATAGACTGTATTCTGGACATCCTTCATCACAATTTATATAATATTACAACTAGAGCAAAGGGACTGACCATTCATTTAGTCTGTCTAAAAATCTACGTAAATCTTTTTGGAATGTTAAATAGAGAATGTGAGAATTTGTGCACGTGCAAGCTGTATAAAATAATATGAAGTCCATCATATAAGGTAACGTAATAAAAAACCATAATTATGCAGTATTACTTAATGTTCTATAAACATAATTTTATAAAACATGTGAAATACATGAAACTAAATTACGACGAAGCTAATTAATCTTATACAAAGATTTTGGAATAACCAATCTTATATCAAATAATTGGTTTGAAAAGTGATAACCCTAAAACGCATAGTGTTTGTGATATTATATTCATTGTCTCTTGCAAACTGCTGAGCAGGTAATGTGAGTGACCCTAAAACAGTTAAACAAACTGTTTACATGTGTGATTTTGTTAAATTTACTGTGGCTCATAATGGCTTCAGTTTTCCGTCACCTTCATGAAACCCATTTAAACTTTTTTGAACTAAAATGTTCACTTGGTGATATCTGGAAGGAGCTTCCCTGGGGAGCCACACCCTTCATATAACAATTTAGAAATTAACACGTATCTCACCTCGGGGTCAAAGAATATAAATAGATAAGTATTAAGTTGCGCGACATTTCGCGCGACCGGCGTGGCGAGAACGCTTTCCTCCGTGGGAAGAAGGTCTCAATAACAGCGGCCGGGCGGCGGGCGCCCACTCCCACTGACCACGCGGTCACGTGGCGCGGATCAAATGCTCGGGCTCGTTTCTTGGGGCGGCCCTCTGCGCGCCGCCCGCCTCGCGCGTGTGTGCGCCCGCGACCTCGCCGCCGCTGCCGCCGCCGCCGCCGCCGCCGCCGCCGCTGCCGGACCGGCGGGCGAGGGCGGCCGGTCCACGTGACCCGCCCCGACGCACGTGCCCGGTCATGGGCCGGCCCCGCCCCCTTCGCCGGCCGGCGCGCCCTGGGAGTAAGGGTTGGGGGGCGTTGGGCGGGGAGGAGCAGGGCGGGACTGGACAGCGAGGGACAGGAACAGGCGGGACGAAGTGGGCAGGCGGAGAGGGGTGGGGTCGAATAGGGCTGGGTTGAAAGGGATGGACTGAATAGAGCAAAGTTGAACGCCGGGGTGGGTTACATACATTGCAGTTCCAATTATTTGAGATGTTTGAAAGTTATCAAGCTTCTTCGTTGTATTTCAATTGAGTTGGTATCTAGTTGCAATTGGTACATTACCATAAGATATAATGGAACCTTTTCGTCTTGACGTAAAAAGATAATATGAATTTCCATTTTAAATGAAATTTTTGTACTCTCAAAAACGTATAAAATTGGGTTACTAATTTTGATCTCAACTACAAACTCTTTATCGGAATTTCTGTCAATTGAAATTCAATAGTTAAATAATATCATTGCAGAAAGGAGAATCAGAAATATTATACTTTTCACTCATATTTATTTTGAATTTCTCATATTAGGCTTATTGGTTTGCTTCACTTTTAGAGAGATTTCCTTGTCTTGTTCGGAATGAAAGGTATGTCTTACACGTGACATGTGTCACAGACAGATTGACAGGCAGCTATCTAAAATGGGGGAGGTCTTGTATGACTCCTCCCCACATACACACACTGACAAACACAATGTAAATAAATATTAAAATAGTATCACCTTTCTCAATACATCACACTACTAAAAAAACAACAAAAAATATTAATTTTTTTCTCTGTAATTCTCTACTGAGAATGAATTTTTTAGCAACAGGCAATTGTCATGCTGCAGTGGGCGAAGAATGAACTTGAAACACAGGGGGCTGTGCCAAATATTTAGGAATTTACTATAGTGGACACAGTTTCCCTTCTCAAGTTATAACGAAACAATGTAAATTAGAAGCAAAATTTTGTATTGTATATACCATCCATTTTCTGGCATTTTAACGTAACGTACGTAAGAAGTCAGTATGCTCACACAGCAAGAAGTGCGAGTGTCGCCTGCCGATGCAACATTCTCGACGGTAGTGTGTAGCAGGTTGCCTGTGACACGGGTACCGCCACTTCATTCGTTTAACTAAATTTTGATTTTCTATTCGTTTTTTAAGATGTGGCACCACAATAAAATATTGCGCGCACAGTGGATAGTATGCTACTTCAATTTAGAGGTGTTTTTTAAAATAAGTGTCGATTTAAAACACTGCTACTTCAGCGCTGCCATAGCCGTTCCGTGCATGTGCACCGAATGCAACCTATTCTCTCTGTTGGTTATTCAGAATCGCTACCCCGGAGGCATTTGATCGTGCTGGCGTTTGTTTGTGCGTATTCTAAATGTGTCCGACAATTGAATAGCTCGAAATTCATCGGCAGATTACTGAAGTGTACAGAGAAAACTATGTCCGATGGAATTGGCAAGAAAATTGGTTGCAGCATTGAAAGATGGCCGTACTAATATTCATGATGAAGAGTGAACTTTGTGACGTTCAGTAATTTCTGAGGACTTAGTAGATAAAATTCGAGGAAACAGACGCTTTACGATATCGTGTTTATCTAATGACTTTCTGCAAGTCCCAAGGAGAGAGATTTACGAAATTGTGTCAGAACGGACTGATTACCGGAAGTAGTGCTCACGCTGCGTAACCACAAAAGTAAAGTTAAAAAAACTTCTGCACCCAAAGCCATGATCTCTGTGTGTTTTGGGATGGGAAGCTTGTGGATTGCGTATTTTTTTACGCCGCGGTGATACAATAAATTTCGAAATATACTGTGTCTCCTTAGCTACATAAACTGCGTTGTGCAATCTAAAAAAAATAAGGCTATGCATGCTTAGTAAGATTATTGTTTTGATTTTTGACAATGCCCGCCCACACATGTACTGTCAAATCCAAGAATCAATCGCATCATTTGGCTGGGTACAACGCCTTCACCCTCCTTATCGCTCTGACCTGGCGCTCCCAATGACTACCACTTGTTTCTTCACTTGAAAAAGAATTCAGGCACTCAACGACACGATGACGAAGTCAAAACGACGTTGCTACACTGGTTGGAAAAATTAGGTGGTATATTTCTTTCAGGATGGAATTCAGAAGCTGGTGATTCGAAATATGTGTCTTAACCCTAGAAAGACCAGGGAGTGGGTAATACGCGCGCATTAATTATTTCTAAACGTATTTTTTCTTTAGTATTAAAATATCGAATAACGCCTTGTAGGGTTCTTTCTACACATTTACCTATGTGCCTAAAAATAAAAGCATGCATGTTCTTTTCATATAATATTGTATATCTGCGGGCGTTTTGTTCGTCCTTGGTTGTGGGTGCTACAGATTTTCTTCGTATATGAATTTCTTTTTGTTGATGAAAAAACGAATATGGTTGAAGAAAAACATTAATATGGACGATATTTGTAGTGTGTAAGCGTTTCCTGCTATTCTCCTTTTCGTCTTTAGCAAAGAAGCAATCTACTAAAATATTTTACTGTTATCGCGACATGATTGCAACAAGGTTGAAGAATCGAAGATAAAACCGGACATAAATTTGTATTACAATTCCAAGAAGATTGGGTTCCATAATATTGATCACACGGTCCAATTATATTAAACACAAAGAGGATCACGAAGACAGTCTCCCTCTCTCTCGTGTTTTTACACTCTCTTTGATATTGCAGCACTGAACAGCGACACGCTTTATGCCCTACACAACAGCAAGAAGAAAACAAAAATAAGCAGAAGAAGACTATTCATTAGAACTCGGCAGAGCTAGCGGAGCCTCTAGTAAAAGACAATCTCTAATCACAACAGGACTTCAAACAAATATTATTCTGACGAAGCATAATATTCTAGAAAAATAAATTGCAATAAGTGTAATCACGGCAGTCGCGCAAAGAAATATTCCCGATGATCTTCCAGATGTCCCCGACATCTGGACATTGTCTGCGACATTGTCTTCGAAGTGGCCAGAGAAAAAATCGCAAGACAATTCGTTCAAAGGAATAACATGTACGGTAAACACAACATAAACGCTAAACAAATTAACGTTTAAATAAAGACACTATTCTGATTGTTTCCTCATACAAGTACCTAGGAATCCATTTGATAGTAAATTAAGCTAGAAAAGTCACGTAGATTTTGTTTTAGGAAAAGCCTGGAGATCTCTTCACTTTGTAATGCTCACCTTAAAAAAGAGGAAGGCAAACGCGAAGGAAATTGCTTATTTATTGCTTGTTCGTCAGATAATGGATTATGGAACAATTTGTTGGCATCCGCAGAAAATTATGCAGTGTTAAAATTTAGAAAGAATTTAGCGCTTAGGGAACTAAATTTACTTTCAGGGACAAGAAAATGGCAAAATGGGATTCACTCGAAAATATGCGATAAGTAGCAAGGGTCTGCGCTTTGTGTAATGCTTAAAGCAGTCATCCGACTTGGAAATAAATTAATCGGCGGCTACGTATTCTTATACACATCAGTAGGAGGTTGTTTCTATGATTATTATTGAACCATTATTATTATTATTATTATTATTATTATTATTATTATTATTATTATTATTATTATTTAATGTGCATGTTAAGTGTATTTATTTATGTAATTAGCTGCCATCGGGTTATGCCCAACTGCAGTTCGAATAAATCTTATCTTATCCTATCTTCTATGTCCGAAGTATTGAAAACATTTTTGAAAATACATTTCCAGCAAAAATAAACATGTACTACTTGCGTTTCAGAAGATGATTTCTGATTTAAAATATTTTTTATAACTTTATAACTTTTATTCATGATTAATAACTAAAAATAAATCCAAACTACTGCGCAACATATAATCCTGAACTACAGGCATGAAATTCGGGAACACGAAACGTGATATGGAGTCACTTTCACTTCTCTCATAATATTTTCATTTTTATGATGTTGCAATTCGAAATTTCATTTGTAATTCATAATATCTATTATTTAAATTTGTCTGTTAACATCATTTTATAAAAAAGGTGGATTATTCAAAAACAATCATGCTAATTTCAAACATAAATTCAATACAGATATTTTTCTCATCACTCACAATTTATATTTAATAATAATATATTGTATTAATGTAAAGTTTTCATTAAAATGACAGAAAAGCTCTTAGACACTATTTTTTTCACAACAGAGGCGTAATTGCTTTCAGATTGTTCTTTCCTGAGGCTTCTGGAACAACTGAAACAGTTTTTGCGCCGTGTTAAAATTTCTTCCTCCTTGCTGTCATTAGCTACAATTTCATCTTTACCTAACATCTTTTGTACATTTTTTAGCACTTCTTAACACCTGAAAATTTAGTAATCGTCTTTCAATTTATTTCCTTGCAGAACTTTTGGTCAAACGTAAAAAAATTAAAACTACTCTAGTTTTGTGACTCTTTCTGACTAGTTTAAGAGCAGCATAACCTGTTCACGCATTTACCCTATTCACGGTGTGTATGAGTCACAGATAGAGGGACACATCTTCTTAGGTGATGGCCATGGAGTTCCGTACATGATTATTTGACAAATTTATCAGTTAAGTGTTTTCGTTACTTCAAAACATTCAATAACAGGAGAACTAGTACTCTCAGAACTAGTACCGTAAACACAGACACGGAGTCAAAATGCCTCCCACGTGCACTAATAGTTTAAAAAATCACAATAACAAAAGACAGACCTAAAGATAAATTAGTATAAATTGAACGTTTGCGTACATTTTCAGGGTGAGTTATTTCTTTCCAGTCTATGTGTGTGTAAGGGTCTTGTATATATGTCTTCTTTTCAGCAATGGTAATTTTTTCAACAGTTGAATAGTTAAATGTTGTGTTTCGTGTCAATGAACATTTTCTGAGAACATTATGTACCATATCTTTGTTTCATTATCTTGAAAAAGAATATGTATGTATATGATTTGGCACAACAGCTCTTTACGAACTAAGGCCTACCTAAGACCTAAGGCAGAGTCCGAGCCATGCGGCCATGGGTTAAGGGGTGCGTGTGGTTAGCACTTAGCCATCCCTACGCTGTATTCTGGTATTCTCAACCTGAGAAGTGAGCTTTCTCGTCGTTACACTGCAACAGATACTGGGTCATTACAAGGGAAATGCACAATTAATTCTTGCCCCGACCTGGAATCGAACCCGGGGTTTTGCCGTGAAAAGCGAGCACGGTAAACAACGAACCACCGAGGGCTTGAGAAAGAGTATATTCTCTACTTACAGTATAACTGGTACTCGACTATTTTTTTTTTCACATCGATTGCAGTTCGAACATTGTTTTTACTACAGTGACTACGTGCTGCTAACTTTGTGACATACGTGAAATAAGTGCCCGAATGCCACGCTTTGAGCATGTGTTCGTATGTGCTTGAGACATTGCGACGAGGAACCCAAAAACACTGAAAACCCTAGTGTTGACACACTACAAAAAAAAACATTTATTTGGCATAGTTAAATTATCAGAAATAATTCCTAATTAGTTAAAATTAATTTATGAACAAATTTGTGTAGGGTAATTGCATTGCAAACCCAAAACTTTCAATTACGAATTGCAAACGGAAATAAAGTTTATTTATAAAGTTCAATAATAATTAACATCACCTTCATTTTCAAATACCACTTTTATTTTCCCCTTTGTTCTCCAATACTACAAAAATCAACAACAAATTACAGATAAAGATGTGGTTTGCAAACACATCAGAAAATGTACGTAAGCGAGAATTTTTTTCCGCAGGAAAAAATTATTACAAGCTTCTCAAACCTGAAGAAAGTAAATGGAATTTTACAAGTAATGTCTGAAGCCGCCGCCGCCTACTTATCTTCTTTTTAGATTTCTTCCTCTTATCGCGCCTACTTATCTTCTTTTTAGATTTCTTCCTCTTATCGTTCTTCTTCTGTGTTAACGCGCCATCTCCATGCGAATGCAAGGAACCCACAAAATCTAGTTTTTCTTCAGAAGCCGCGACACACGACGTGCAAAATGTCACATTCCCCCCGACTATCGCTCGTACAGCGCTTCTATCAACCCATCCTCTCTCGACTCTTCCTTGGCGCTTGCGTGGGTCGGGGCGCCAATATACGGGAATCACCGCGGCACAGCTTGTCATCTTCAGTAAGCGACGGGTAAGATCTGCCCACGCCTCTCGAGGTCAAGCAAGAAGTAGCCCATTCATACCGCAGGTTTGAAAACCTCTGGGAAAATTGTGTCTCTTTCGTAACTAAAAGGTTGACACCATTTCGTTTACTTGCGTTCTATCAATATATATTTTGTTTTCACCCTAAATCATAATTTTATTCACATTGTGATTCGAAGAAGATACAAGTTCCACGGAAACGTTTCTGTATTTTCAACCTTTTATTCTATTTCACCATAATTAAAGTAGATGTCGCAAAAGCAAAATTGACCGTTATGTTGAGAACAACGTAAAAGACGAAACATATGAATTACCAGTCATTATAATTATAAAACACTGGCTTCTTATATTTCAAAAAGTCGTATAATTTATTACGTCAGTTTAACCTTAGAGGAAAAAGTTCAGATTATTTGGAAAATTCAAAGAGAAGATTGATTCAAGAAAATACATTTTTACGGTTCGATATAGCAAATTCTCGATAATTCGAAATTTTGGAGATTCTGTTAGACTTGGAATTAGAAACTAGTGGCCCACAGAAGCAAAAATTACTGCCAAAAAATACGTAAAGTTGTTTTCAAAAGCCTTTCACGAACACACACACACACACACACACTGCTTAAGAACAATAAATAAAATATTCTGCAATTAATTAAATATCTATTTACACCTATCTAATACGCACTTTCTTTGTCAAATTTAGAACTCAACTGTGGTGCCCATTAGATTCGATGGCGCATTACACTCGAATGTAAATTCGCAGTAACTTCTTTCAATTTTTTTCCGTTTATTACGTCACAATTGATTGCTGTAGTTAAGAAATTCAACTTCCTTTCATTTATCATTAGTCTATTATTGAGGGATTTTATTCATAATATGGAGGGCAAAACGAGATTGTCTTATGATCCATAGTTGAATTTCATAAATTTCAATAAAATGCCATACCTATTATTATGTCATTGATGAGCATTACATTCAATACAAACCTTTTCTTCATAATTTTAAGTTTCAAATACGGGCTGCGGATTAGATTTGATGGCGCATTAGATTCACATAAATATGGTATTTTAACAAAAACAGTCTTCATGAATACCGCATGAAGACAGTGAAGTGTGTGTATATACATACATATACACACACATACACATACAGTAAAACAATTCTTTACATAGCAAGAATATCAAAAGCGTTGCTTTTTCAGAACACGTGAATAGCAAGTATATAATGGTGGACGGCCTTGCTGTCGCATTAGTTCGTCTGTGTCGTAAGCAGAGCGGCACCGAGTGTGAGAATTCATTTAATACGCGCCGTATGAAAGAATGTGGGAAAATACAAGTATAATCAAATATTTCCATTTTCAGTTATGATGGAAATCAAAATAGCTTCATTGTCCTTGTATATTTTCCGAGGTTCTGGATATCTAACACAAGCACAGACCCCCGCCGAAAGGTTAGAAGCTGTGTAGTTTTCTTTCAATTTCAATGCGAATAGGAAATAAGTAACATAGTTGACTGTACAGTGGCAGAACAAAGTGGAATAATAATAATAATAATAATAATAATAATAATAATAATAATAATAATAATAATAATAATAATAATAATAATATTAAGAAGAGGAAGAAGAAGAAAAAATCATTCTTATGCCTTCCTTCGGAGGGGAAGTGAAGCCGGCTGTCACATATCAGTAGATTTGCTCAAAATAAAAGATTCTCAAGCCTAAATGAAGCTAAATTCGAATCATCTGTTTCGTCGCCCAAGAAATACCTCCTTTCTCCGCCAGTTGGTGAAAGGAGCGTAGCGAAATTTGCGTGGTCAAACGAAAGAGCGGGCCTCATGGCCCGAGTCTCTCCTCGTAAAATAAGGCATCAGTTCAATAATAATCTAACCAATTACTGCATCACGTGCGTTTGCTCCCGGCGCCATCTTTCCAGAGCAACCGAGAGCCTTCATCGTCTTTGCCCGGCTTTCTCCTCCCTGAGCCGCCTCTCGCCGTGGGCGCGGCGGCGCTCCGAAGCGGCGGGAGATAGCGGCCGACGGCGGCGGCGGCGGCCTCTTCAAGCGAAGACGGCTGTTCGACCGCCAGGGGGAAGAGCGAGGACGACGGAGAGGGGGAGGAGGGGGCGCAGAAGCGGATACTTAGCGGAAGCGGGGGCGCCGGAAGGAGCGGAGGCGGTGGAGGGTCTTCCGGCGACGGTGCTGCGGCCCGCTTCCGACACCGCCCCCGCCGCCGCCGCCGCCGCCGCCACCGCCACCGCCACCACCGCCTCCGCGCCCGCCGCCCACGCTGGCGCAACCGCCGCCGCTGGCAAAATCCCTTAGACACCGCCCCCCTGCCTTACCCCTCCACAGCAATATCTACGGCGGCTGGGCCCATCAACGTTTGCTCAAAACTTTGCGAAGCATCTCTGCAGGAGAAACATTTAGCGCATGTACTTTATGTAAATTCCTTTTTTTATATGCTGTATTATCACGCGTGTATTACTTCATTTCCACATCTTTCCATTTTATTCGTGTTTTCATAATCCGTCCCGTTATTTTCATCATCTTCCTGTAGCACGAATGAATGTTAATTTGATACAATGTGTGAATGAGAATTTGTGTTTTTTTGTTGAACTTGAATGTTGTAAATTTAGAAGTTTTTAATATTATGCAGTTTTTTTCGCGTATAGAACTACGAGTGCATCCAGCTTTAGCAGGTTCAAGTATCTTTCTCGGCGGGGGGGGGGGGGATCAGCATTTTAGCTGAATCCCGATTTTTATCCCCTAAGGTTGTTAGTCCAGGGGGTGTGGATGATGAGGTGATGATGATAGTGAGGGGTGAAAGGACGAGTCACACATACGAGCACAAATACACCCATGCCCAAGGCGGGACTCGAACCCGCGGTCTTTTCTGGTCCGAGACCGGTACGGCACTACTGCCGTAATTATCACAACCATCCGACCGGCTTTATGCAGTTTATTAATTACGAAATTTTAAAGTGTCAATGTTATTCTTTTCGTAGAATTTCAGAAACAGAATATTTACAAGTACCAATGATCAGAAATTACCATCCTGATTTCCAGTAGGGAAGGTATATATTGTTTCATCATTATACAGTTTTCTTGAACCCATAAAATACTCCTTTCTGAGAAAGAGCTACTTTACTTCCTACTATAAAAGAGCATTATTAAAATAATGGCAAAGAACTAGGCACGGGGCATGAAAAGTTTAAAACACAGAATGTCGGACACCAGCCGAAAAATCAACAACTTTGAAACATGTTGCGAATAGCTATACGAACATTTATGTCAAGACGGTTTTGTTGAGAGTCGATTACTTAACGTGGTATATGCAAATTTTATAACACACTTTCAGAAGTAATCACGTTAATGTCACCTCCAAAAAATGTCTCTTTTGCTATTTACTTCAAACAATCAAAAATATTGGCGAAATAATTTTACATTATCATTTTCTGGCACTTAAAACGGTTTCGGTTGATGCAAGCCCAAATACAACCTTTTATAAGTAACCGACTGCACAGAAAGAGCGCGAGTGATGAATAAAGAAATGTAGTCACGGACACTTCATCAGCGACCTCTCTTACAAGCTCTTATTCTGCGCAACACCTCAATCCACAGTTGTTCCGTGAAGGCGTTGTTGCGTAAAGCAAGTCGAACATAATTTAAAGTGAACGAAATTACATTGAAAAAGTAAAAGTATTCTAGAAATTGAAAAAGAAAAGTATTATTAGAGATGTAGCAATCAATTAAAACGAACTTTTTGAATAATGAGAATCAATAAGGAATTAATGCATTTTTCTGTTATTGAGTTAACTGCACTTTTCATTTGTCTTCTGATGTTTAACGTGGCATATAAATGGCCTCACAATTAATGGTTTCATATCATTACAGCACTAGTTTAAGAGTATTTGAAAAACCATTATGTGAATATTAAAATGAGAAATCAAAACATTTTCAGTAAATCTCTTCGTATATAGTATTGGTGGAAACAAAATAGTTCATAAATTTAAGTAAAAAGAAAAAATACTATTATCACATTAATGTAAATTACAGGACTACAGAAGGCATTGAATGTCAAGTACAGTAAAGGTCTTTGCTCATATTAAAGTTTAGTATTCACATCAATACCCGCGAAAAACCGTTGCTTTCATCTGTATCCTGACCAGAAAGATTGAAGTGACTTCCATTCATGTATGTGTACGTAAGTGAGCGACTAGCGATACTTTTCCGAAAGGCTAGAAACATAACTTCATTTATACTTCTCACAATATTGTGCACACGCGAAGAAATGACGTCTCTATTACACTTACTATTTTTCCTTTAAATAGCTCCACTGAAAAAAAATCCAACGGTTTAAAATCAGGAGACCTCGCAAGCCAATTGACGGTGCAGCGTGTGTTCAAAACGTAGGGCTACGAACAGCTGTCGTGTGTTTGGATGGGCGTCCGTCTTACTAAAACTCTTAGCTTCATGATTTTTTTCTAAATTTCCCAGTAGACTTGGTTCAAACCGTCTTCGAAGTGATGTTAGTCGTTTGCAAAAAGATGCAAAGGCATTGAAACGTGACGCAAACGCATTAATATTTCGTATTCCTTCCTAATCTGCCACAACGTCAATGCTCCTGTGCTTTCAGCAACACGGTTACTTGCAAGACAGAAATGTGTAACCAATCGTGAAATTTTTCCTTAGTACCAATAAAAAGTTATTCGAATCGCCCGCGATCTCAAGGCAGTGCATGGGGGCAGCAGCGTGACATTCGAACTTTAAATGATTTAGGAATAAAGGCCGGAGAACAGTCGGTTAAAATGAAATCGAGCCTGGTACCCAAGAATCAAATGCATTCGAACCGAGATTTCTTAAAAAAAAGTGCAAAAACAATTTTTTAATTCGGAATACACAGATTATTCATAGATTAATGGCTTTTTTTCACTTTGTCCGGAACACCTGTATTAGTAATAAAATGTTAGGAAAGGGTACTTGATTAAGGTCTCAAGGCATAAAATACACGCCTTGCATTCTACATAAAAGGTGGTGCGGCATTCCTTTCTTAATATTTACGTAATACCGGAGTACGTGGAACCTATCGTGATGTTAGTTCTCAGGAGCATGATACATGAACAAAACACATTATAAATCGTATCCTAAATTATCACTTTAGTGTATTGGCATCCGTACACCTTATACTTTCCGATAGAGGAAAGCTTCGTCACGATTATCACGTTTAGTATTCAATACAACATCCAAATTGTGCTTTCATTACACTGATAAGAGGAAGAAACGTTTCGGCATTCTGTGAATTTCCACAAATTATTTTAGTAAATACAACTAAAAATTTAAATTGTATTAAATAATATTCATTTTGTGCAATAGCCAAAGAAGCAGACATATTGATATTTACCGAAACGTTTTTGTGATCGCACGCGATGAAATTTACATTAACAAGTTACTTAAAAAATGTGAAATTTAAGTTTTGGAAACAAACATGTAAATTAATAGACAGAAATATTAGTTGATTTCAGAATTTTTGAATGGAAAAGTTAGAAATATATTTCAAGAACAAAAATGATATTACGGTATGATTGAAGTATCCATGAAGCCAAAGGTGTTTTACCGTTAATTTACGTATTGCGCAATGCATAAACATTTTACGTTGATTGTACTTTCTATGTATTGTATTTGATCGTCGTTGCTAATGACCTTGCAGTTCATGCGAATCATTAAAGCATATAAAAGGATATTTTGCGGAATGAGCGTGATGAATTTTCATTTAGACCTCGTGAGTGGGATAAACGTATAACTTTTACATGAATAGGGGTTTTCTGTAATTTCATAATTGGAATTCCATAAACAGTAATTTTGAAAATAAATTAGTAGTCGTGACAAATGAATGAAGATTAGTAGTAGGGATTGATTGATTCATTAATTAATTAGCGATTCAGGGGGCGTCATCTTTAAAGGTCTCCTCCCTAACGTATTGATGATACATAGAAATACAGTCGTACACATTTTCTATAGTAACGAAAGTCATTTAATGCCATAATTGAATTAATTGTACAAGAAAATAAAGCAATAAAATTCATTTTACATTCAACATATATTGAAAATTCATTACGAGAAAACATCACATGGACTGGACATTACATCTATTTTTTCATCATACAGAAAAATCATAATTGCGCCACTGATAATTAATTTTTCTGACTAGAATTCCAAGTATAATACGAATAATGAAATTGTTTTAATTGGTTTATTAACAATTAGATAGCAATGTTTAAATTATTCAACGATAATTGATTCATTAAATTCCAACACAGGATATTCAATTGTCTTTAAAAATTTGAATATCTCCTTTTATTTTGAAATAATTAGCGATTTTGTTTTCAAACCGTTATATTACAACGTATGGATCATTTGAAATATTTTAATAGATTTCAAGTGTACATGTGACATTTAATACGAGGAAAGCAGATCTGATAAATATCGAAATCAGTTATTGAGTTGCCGATCTCATAATGCTGTTGTTTGTTCTTGAAATTTCATTTTAGGTTCCCCCACACGAAATCTAGAATTACCGCTGTCTCTGTAGCGACTCTGACCGAGGGGATCCAGGGTTCCCAATGGAGGCGGAATTTTGGCCCAAGCTAGATAACAATGACGCATTCAGCCGCCGGCAGAGAAGTCTAGCGGGTACCTATTGTGTTCTATAACTTCTTGTGGATTCTGCGATCATCATCAAATGCCCGAGCAGTACCATAAAAAAATGGAAATGCATGAAAAGAGGTTGAGGCTGAGACTTTTCACATATATAGGAATGTATTCAACTGTACAGTTTACAAGGCAGCCTCTTCACCGGAATATAACAAGAAATACCGAAGTTCCAGTTGCCAAAAAGAATATACCTGAGTTGTCGCCGAATTTAGTGCCACCAGAAGTACCTATCAAAGCAGATTCACAATGTACTCTCCGAGAACAATCAAAATATTTAGGATCGGTCACGTAACTGTCACAACATCACACTCTTAACGCTGCAGCGCCGGCTCAATCGCTACTGTCTTCCCTGGTGCTGAACCGCCCGTTATAAACGCGGGCCCCGAGCTATCGCAGACCCGTTCCCGCGGGTCGCTGCTTGTTGAAGTGTTACTTTGCGCCCTTAAGAATAGAGCACGTGCCGACCGGAGCGTGCGCGCCTACTTCAAATGTAGCTGTGTATACAGCACATAGGTCCACGAACCGCGCGCGATCTTTCCTTCTTTGTCGGCCTATCCGCACCCCTACTTACAAACACAAGCAAAACACTATCACAAAAGCAAAGAGGCCAGTCTGGTGCTTCGTGCTCGTCCCAGCCGGTGCGGTGTCCCGCTGTGGAAATACCATTCATCGCCAAGCGAAGTGTAGGTCTGTTCCGAATCTAACCATCCAGTGGGTAAGGAACATCTCCAGGCATAAAAATATTAATTACGCTAACAAGACTAATGACCAATTGACGTGCACGAAAATATGAGCCGAATCTATTCCCCAGACGTGGAAACGTTCATAAATGACATTATTTGCTATACTTGACCCTGTAAATTAGTATCTGATAACCGTTCCTTTGACACTGAGAACTTAGGTAACAGTTTTTCCAAACAACTCATGCAAAGTACGAATCCATGTGAATATAGGTGACGACGTGTATATGTCAAAGAATATATCAAATAGATTTGGCACAATCCCATTAGTAATGCAGTCAATTATGGTAAAAACTCGAGCTGTTAATTGCACGTTGAAGTCTGTTAAAATCACTCGCGGGCATAAGAATTGATCAAGACTTTTCTAATGGTTCGAGTTGGAATTGAAAGCTTTACGGTTGCTTCATGGAACTATAATTAGTTGTTATTGAATATAGTATTTCATATATCTGCAAGTGAGCGTTCTTGGAGTAAGAAAAGCGTAATTTCAAGTGGTAATTATGATTCAATAAGGACAGGTGATAGAAAAACAAACTTCTGACGTAGTTACAAAGTGTGAGTAATATTAAGAGCACAGTTACGAGATACAATGTGGTTTCAAACTCAGTAGATCGTAAGAGAGAGGAGACTACAGTGGTATCGTACTATATGACAGTGATTATAGTACGTGCATAAAATACCAACAATGAGCTGATCACTCGCTCAAACTTAAATTATCAGGTGTATTACAACAATGCTGGAAGAAGCCAGGTAAACACGCTCTGATACTGCATGGTGTTAGCAAAGATACTCAGAGAAACTTCACCCAAAATTATCAGGCATTCCTCAAGGATCGTTTTGAGTCCCGTATTGCACTTATTCTGCATAACAGTGTACCAAGAAATTGATGGCGCAATAATTGCAACCTATGCGTACAAAAGCAAAACTGGATTCCGATCATGACTCCAGTACAAACCGCTCTGTGTCCAACAGGTGAAAAACATAGTAAATGAAACCAAGCAAATCGAAACCAAACATGTAAAATATACATTAAACTTGCCAACCGATAAACCTTAATTATTTTTACATACCTCTGCCAAAACCTCGACGCTAAGGAAGCATCTCCGCCGTATCACCTAAAAAAACACCATAATATTATCAAAAAGAAGAAATTAAGCCTGAGAATGAGAAGCCTTTTCTTGTTCCTAAGCAAATCATAGGTTTTAGCACTCAGAAAAAAAGTACTTGTACATATAATAACCGCTAAACATATGTACTACAGCATTGGGACATCGTTAGTAACTCCAATATTAAAATCTTGCCTTTTCAATCTAAAACCCTCCGCTTCGAAACAAATCTTCCATGATATAACTCTAATGTCATAAGGTCAGCAGTATCAGGAAAGCACAACCAAAAGTAGTACAAAAGCAGATTGGACAGTTCCCCGAAATCATTTCGTTCTGATTGAGCTACAAAACAGTCATACCTCAAGAAGAATAAATAAACTCCGAAAGTTTTAGACACAACCTTTATGCGATTCAAAACGTGAGTGATTAAAAGAAATTACCAAAAAGCAAATTTCTCACGCACGCTATTTTGTATTGAGTATAAACAAATTAGCGGAAGTTCAAATGTAGGAACATATTGCGAATAAAATGTATTCTATAAAAACACTTCATATCGGCCAATCACCATTCTCCCGATTCAACGCCCAATTTAAACAACCAAAATTCTTATCTCGAATTGTTTTCACACCTTTTTATTGTTTAAGCCAGGAGTGTAAATCAGAATACTGACAAATATCCATACTTCATACGATTTACAATCCATCACACTAAAGAATCTTGATACAGGCATAGCTGTGAGTTAATAACTAAGGGTAAACATGGGGGAAAATGTACATTATTGAAAAATAACTCAAGTGAAGGATAACACTACATAAATAAAGGCAACCATAACTAAAGATATTATCTAGATTGGAATACCTACAATATTATTCTGTTATAACATTATTTTTAAGCTTAGCAATATTTAACTATTATTATTATTATTATTATTATTATTATTATTATTATTATTATTATTATTATTATTATTATTATTATTATTATTATTATTATTATTATTATTATTATTATTATTATTATTATTAGCGTACTTAATATTTCAACATTTATTATATTATTTTAAGACGAAGATATTACTGAATTCTTTGTTTATTGTTTTAATAAATGTAATTGTAGAGTGGAAGAGTTAGAATGTACTATGTGCGCTACGTTCAAAGAAACAAAAAATATTAAATCGCAATATCAAATGACCAAAATTCTACTCCAGAAACGAAAAGGCTTAGGATTCCAAAAGGTTTTGAACATTAAAAAAATAGACGGATTCCAATTAAGAATTGGATTCAGATCTTGGGAAGTTTTCCTTTTGTAACAGAACAATTAGAGATTGGAACAGTTTACCTGCAGCAGTTTTCAAAGCTTTTCCTCTCAGTGTCCGAAGTTTTAGAAACAAATTAGAACAAGATATTAAATGAGTATGTGCTGTGTAGTGCGGTGAAGTGCTGTGAAGTGCTGGTCAGTGTAATTCAAAGCAAAAAAGTGTAGTGTAGTGTAGTGAAGTGAAGTGCGGTGGACGCGATCAATGCTCTTTTCAATGCTGCTTTTTGTCTTGTACTGTATTGTATGGTATATTTATTATTATTATTATTGTTATTATTATTATCATTCTTAGTATTATTATTAATGTAAGTGTTGTAATTTTTGCAATAATTGTCATTAACTGCCACCGGGTTACACCCAATTGCAGTTCTAATAAATGTAAATGTAAAAAGAATCATGTTACGTGGCTCTAGTCCGAAGTAGTGGGAGGTAGATGCAATGCGTAACTTATAACAATGCCAAGATTTACGTCTCGTCATTCACGGCATTATGAACAAAGAACACCCAAATGAAGTTAATTACTAACATCTTTAACGGGAAAATCAATAAGCGAAAGTATTAGTTCTCTGCAGAGAAATACTAAAAAAAAGTTAATATTACATCTAAATAACTTCATTACACCTTATCCATCATTATCAATATGTAATTGTAATTATTTCTTTAAATATACAACAAAAGACTTCCAGATTTCAGTTGATATTCTTTCATTTTATATTCTTTAAGAATAAGTAAGGTCCCATATTAAGTATTTATTAAAAGCAAATGAATGAATAATGTTAAATTACAATGAAAACAATGTAAATGATAATTATTGTCTCACAATGAACGAAATTAGAAGAAAGAAACCCATTCCCGTTGGCACAGGGCCAGCGGGATCTCCAACGCCCAATCTGCAACTCTTATTAACCCCTCCCCTCCCCTTTGCCCTCCCCTACGTTTCCGCCAGCCCCGCCCCTATCTCCCCGGCCCCTCTGTAAACCCCTCGGGGGACGACGGGCTGGAGCCCGAGGGCGCAGTTGGTCGATTAAGACAAAGGGAATGAGAAGCCCTCACGTCTCCAAAGGTCAAATCTGCCGAGATCTACCTGATGAACTCAAACCGGGAGAGGTGGCTCAGTGCATCAATTGATGTCACGGCAGTGCACCTCTAACCGGGAGGTTCTCAATTCGAGTCCCGACAGTGGCAAGATTACTAGTCAGCTAGTCCGAATTCAGTCGCTCTCTCGAGGAAAATTCTAGCGGCCGATAATTTTCCGTGCTTTTTCCAATGAATGCCAGGCGAATGCAGGAGAAGTACCCTAACAACGGGCCACGGACCGCGCGATCTTTTCTTCCTCTTCCTTGTCCTATCCTCAACCCTTACACACACACATTAACACGCACTACTCTACCACTCATGCCGGGAGACCAGTCTGGAGATTAGAGCTTATCTCGGCTGAGGTGGAGCTCCGCTGATGGGAGATATCTGGTTGGGGAAAATTCTCGCATTCCGACGTAGGTCGGCGCCGGATCTCATTCAGTGGGAGAATATCACTTCGATGAAAAAACATGCACTTCACTTACGGAACCAATGACCCCAGTAATTGACGCGCCCACTAACAATCACTCAGCGAAAGAACTCAATGCTGTAACCCACACAACATTAATGAAGAATAACCACAAGTTTAATTAATTGTGCACTTTCCTTGCAGTCTGGTGCTATGTGGCGATGAGAAACCCCACTTCTCAAGTTCAGAAGACCAGAAGACTACGTAGGGATGGCTATGTGCTAACCACACGCACCACCTTAACCCATGGCCGCAAGGTCGAGACGCTGCTGGTAAGCCAAAGTACATAGTACTAATATTAGTTACAGTAAAATGCACATCTAACAGCTTTTCATGTTTGTGGATACACTAAATAAATTAATACACTAAATTCAATGGAACAAAGCTAATTAAATTTAAATATTTTAATTAAACGAAGAATATTCACTTTAATTAGGAGTTTTTCAAGAGAGCTGAATTTGGAGTAACATAGAAATTGCAACATTACGTAATCGTTACCAATATTAGAATATATTATGTGTTGTTCTAGAACCACAATATTTTTGGTGTTTAAAGATGTTAGTCCTTCAACTAACATAATCAAATTTGAGAAGGATTTGAATTGTTTTTAGAATGTTGGATCGTTATCTGCGAACTTGCAACCGGTAAATATATTGCCAAATCCAACTCCGCTTCTTACGTTTAATAAAATAATTTAAAAGCCCGAGTCTGTAAAGGCGGATCATTCCAACTACGAAAACAAATTTATCTCTTTCTTAGAAATTTGAATATCTGGAGATAACCATAGCGATTGAAGAAAATTGGATTTATTTTGAGTGAAACCTGTCAAGAATAAGTTTCTAGAAGGGGAGATGTGAAGATGTCTCAGATTACTGGAAACGACAACAGCTGGGGTCATTATTCCGGTAAGTGTAGCAAAGGTTATATCACGGAAAGAAGCGGTGTTTCTCCCCTAATCAAGCTTGGGACAAGGCGCCGAACTCTATGACTTGCGGGGTTTATCTCCTTTTGATAACTCCGCCAGCGGCGCACTGACACAGTTGGGACAAGTCCTAAGATTTCGACTGATCACCCGACTTGTGTGACAGTGATAATTTCGTGGTGATGATGTAAATTGTGTATGTGCGCGATTGCGTTCTCTCTCTCTCTCTCTCTCTCTCTCTCTCTCTCTCTCTCTCTCTCTCTCTCTCTCTCTCTCTCTCTCATGCGTGTGTGCATAAGGGAAGAAACATGAACAAGGATAAGGAAGGAAAGATCGTGTGCGGCCCGTGACCTGTTTGTTAATCGTAATTCGACTGGTATTGATCGGTGATCACAGAAAAGTATCGTTCTGAGCAGCCGGTCACTAGAATTTTCCTCTAGTATGTTGTCGAATTCGGTCCAGCTAAGTAACTAGTGTCGCCTCGAACCCAAGGACCTCCTGATATTCGACGCTACAGAAGGAACGGTACCTCAGTTGAGCTATCACAGTCGATAAAATGTCATAGCGAGAACCATGTGTTGTAATTTTGAAATAATGTTTTCATAATTGATTTAACGCAAATTTGTTTGGTTTCACGATCACAGAAAAAAAGGTCAGCACTTCGGAAAGTTTTTTAATTTACTCAGAGAAAGCCCAAGCAGAAACAAGCTTCCTTACTTTAACGAATCCAAACACATTCAAAAAATACGAACTTGCATTCGGAGTTTCATTATACAACTGCTTCGCCAAGCCACTTGCGGGAAACATTCACAAACACACTGAATTTCATTTCCATTTTCCTCATCAGACGAGAAATATTAAATAAAACTCCTGTCGATTTTTGAGGTTACACGATGTTGAAAAAAAAATCGAGGTGTTGGTGGAGCACAAAGGGCGCCTAACTTGCGGTTGCTGCCAACACTTCGGCGGCTGCAGCAAGAAGTGAACCGCCACGCGTCGGCGCCCAGCCAATGGCGTCCGGGGAAGGGATACTTCACACAGTGGGACGGTAGCTTTATTTACATCGTCACAATTCAATCACATCTCCTATACTGCCGCAACACCACTCCACTCATTGTAATATGAATATCGTGAAACCCACCGTACGCACCAGACAATTGCATATATTTGAAGATGACGGGAGCGTCGACTGCTATGGTCTTTAATACCGCTAGTGTAGTGCATGTTTTCCTCAGGATGTGACGGTGATCTTCCCCCACTAGATTGTGAGATCCGGCGCCGACCTACCGTCGGCTAGAAGGGTTTTCCATTCTCCCACCAGCGGGGAACCGGCCTAGCCGGGACAAACTGAAAGGTCTCAACCGATCTCTAGGAAATGTACGTGGAAGTATGTGTGTGTGTGGGGGTGGGGAGGGGAGTGAAAATAGGACAAAGAAGAGGAAGGAAAGGTGCACGGTCCTTGGCCCATTTATTAGGATACTGCTTCGGCATTCGCCTGGTATTGATCGGAGAAACCATGTAAAATACTGACCAGAGCAGCCGGCCGGTATAATTATCTTCCAATCAGCGACTGAAATGGACTTAGCTATCTAGCTAGTGTTGAAAATCCTGACACCACCGAGATTCGAATCTAGAACCTCCCGGTTAGGCGCACTGCAATGACATCAGTTGATACCCTGAGACATCTTTACTGGTATATGTGATAGTTTAGTGGGCGTCTGAGTACGGTGAGAAGTGAGACAAAAGATCAAGGATGAGGAAAGAAAAAGAGCGTCTGTTCCGTGGTTCGTTTTTTAAGGTAATGCTTCGGCATTCAACGCAATGATGTCTTATTGCACTTGCGAGGTTCAGGTCATCAGACCTACTCTTCCGGGTGGCAACGCTCCATTCGTTCTCTACATGTATCACCAAAAGAAGGTATCAACTAGGCCACGATACAGGAGATTTTAATTTTGCTGATTTACTTCCCCTCCAAAAGAAGGCGTACGAATAATTTGTTCGCCCTTACATAGGATTTGAACCCGCGAACTTGTGTATAATATTACGGTATCCTAACGCCAAAAGATTCAGTTGTAAACGATTCAGTATTGCCTCAAACATTCTACAGGCCTAGGTTCCAAAAGGTAAAAGCCGACATTTGTGTAGGTTCTCAAATTAGAAATAACACCAGCAGTCTGAAGCATTTAAAGTATTTCGAATACTTTTCTTGGAAATTTTAAAGCCAAGAATTTGAAAAAGCTTGTAGTAGATTTTATCGACTTATATAAATAACAACTGACAAGGTCATTAAAACTGAGAATTTACATTCACAAATTGATGATTTCCCTTCAAATTGTGGTAACGTGAGCGACAAACATGGTGAGCACTGCCACCAGAGTGTTTCGATGATGGAAGAAGGTTACAAAGGGAAGTGGAGTGCGTTCTTGTGAGCAAATACTGCTGCATGATGAAAACGGATGCTCCTTAAAGAGCGTATCATAGGTCAAAAGGAGGCGCCATTAAGGTAACACTTTTTGTATTAAATCTCTCCAGACATATTTCTCAAACTTTTTAAACGAACATTTTAATTGGTATTATCTTCAAACCCTCGCGGTTTTGTTCATTGGTCAGCGTGCTCGCATTCCATGACGCGGCCCAGGGTTCGATTCCCGGTCGGCCGAGATTATAGTGCGCGTTTTCCTTGCAATATCCCAGTACATGTTGTGTGACGATGAGAAAATTCACTTCTCAGATTAAAAAGAGCGGACTACTGCATGGGGATGTCTTCGTGCTAACCACACGTACTCCTTAAACACATGTTCGCGAGGCCGGGACGCTGCTGGTAGGTCCTGGCTCGTTCGCAGGCTGTCGCGCCAAGGACAGACAGATTATCTTGAAAACAAGAGATACCTAATCAATTTAAGAATAATTTTGTGTCCAATGACCCGAAAACTAAGAGTCTCAAGTTTTGCCACATAACATAAAACACGTGTAGAACATTAGAAATTTTGTAGAACATTAAATTATACCGTTTCTCTCTCTTGCTGCGTAAGATCACCTTTCGGGAAAGGGGCTTTTTGGGTCTTACGTCTTCCCAACTCGGGACATTATTCTTAAGTGTATGCTCTGTTACTCATCAAAAGGAGGGGACAGTGAGATTCCAGCTTCCCCTCTCCAGAAGTCACTAATTATCAGAAATAGTTTTAATTATATATAGTAGCAAAATATATTGTACAATTGGTCTCAATTGAACACGTTAACTGTAAACCAACAAATAAAAATACAGTTTAAATTCATAAAAATTAAAAATGGGAGAAAACCAATTTGACTAGACATTACACTGATACATGCCCAAGTAAAATCCTGAACATGACACAGTTCATGGTGAGCTTTGTGGAATTAATGTCGCCTTGATTACTATTTAAGCAACCAAGATATTTTGTTAACCGTAGATGATTTTCTGGTGAAAGCTTAGGCTGTGTAAAGTTTCTCAAATTCATTGTGCCGAGCACTTACATTATAACAAATTGCAGAATCGAAAGTCAGTTAATTTCATTTAACCATTTTACCTCATTGTTTAAAATGAGAAAAATAGTGTCATACATTATTCATTCATGAGAGAACATAGCTACATAAAGTTAAATATTCTATCACATACATTTCAATTCGATTAGTAAATCTCAATGTTCATTTTAAATGTTTATTCTTTCCAATACTTTTCTCCTCCAGATATGTTTCAACTACGCCAGAGGAACTTAATAATCATTTACAGACGCATGAATATGAATAAATGATGTGTTTGTGATGATTGAAACCATTAAGGGCAAAACCTACCCGCAGTTTCAGTACGATCTCGTCAGCTTTATTTTCGCATCTACATTGAGGCAGAAGGGAATATTGATGGTACTGAACGAAATATTGGATTTTTCTACCGCGAAGGGAAACGGCATTCTCAAGGGACAGCTGTTGTGCCGATTCACGGGAAGAGAAAATGCTGGACCCTGACGAGCGAGTTTGTCGCCTACAAGGCAAAATATCTGACGTAGTACACGTCTCGGAAAGATGTGGTTACTGCATTGCTGTTGTTGTTATTTTTTACAATAAATCGCAATAAAATTTTCTGAGTAGAACATTGTGCTAATAATTGCCAGTGAGCAAGAGTAATGAAACTGTTTTATTTATGTTCCTACGTCAAGATCAGGGTCTTATTAAATAAGTTCAATTATTGAAATTACAAGTCAGAAGCAAACTTTTTCAGTTTTAATGAACCCACCCTAATTCGAAGAAGGCAAGAAGGAAAATATTGGACCATACCAACCTCCATATGGCTGAAATAATTGTATCATAGAGAATAGAGGCGAATCACTTCATGGGATTGACCACGTGAACGATCACATCAATATTGGAACTAACGGAATGAGGGGTACAGATTTTAGTGAGAATAAAATAAAAATTCATAACCTTTCTGAGAAATTATTAGCGCGTGAAAAATTCAGAATTACAAAATGATTATTCCAATACTGCCTGATAAATATGCATCTCTTCCATCGTTGACTGACATAAGCCCAGGGCCTGCATTACAGCTGACACTGCAGCGACGAGTTGCTAGGGTTCGAGTCCCAACGGTGGTGGATTTTCGAATACGTAGCTACGTCGAAGTCAGAAATTATCAGGAGGTGAGTTATAGCGTCCAGCTGCCCTGAGCGGTAATTTTCCTCGCTTTCTCCGATCAAATCCAGGCGAATGCCGGAGCCGTACCCTAACTAACGGACCGCGAGCGATCTTTCATTCCCCTCCCCTAATTCTCTCTCTCTCTCTCTCTCTCTCTCTCTCTCTCTCTCTTTCTCTCTCTCTCTCTCACACACACACACATGTACTATACTATTATACATGTGACCAGTCGGGAGCTTAGAGCTGGTGCGGTACCCCGTTGGGGGAAATACCTGTAGATAAATATCCCCGCAAGGCAAGGTACAGGCCGGCGTCGGCGGAGGAAGACCGTCACCTTTGAACGTAACGTATGGGGAGAAGATCATCTGCGCACGTTTTCTTGAGTTCCAGAATCCCTTCACATCATTTTAACTATAAATAGTTGAAGGATGAGTAAAAGTTAAATAAATAAATAAAAATAAAATTAAAAAAAAGCGCGAGGTTAGCGACATTTAAAAATTGGACATTTTTGTTGCCGAGTTATAGAAAACTTATTTGCAACGGTAAACGAACTGCAGAATTTATTTTCTGCATTGCTAAAAAAATAGTAACTCGCCCTTTCCGCTACCACCACTACAGGCAAAAGGAGAGTTCAACAAAACGTGCGCATAGTGAAGCTACATTTGCCTCTCGGAATAAAGCATTCACTGCACTCAAGGGATTATTGTCCACAGCAGTTGACGTGCCCGAAAAAATCAATCAATAAATAAATAATTCATTAACCGCGTTGTCCACTCATAATTCGCAGTACATTTCGCAAACGCATCGTACAGAGAAACAAGCATACTCGCCTTGTGTGAATATTTAATGGTGTGCTGATTTCAAATGTTTGATTTATTTCTGGAACGGGAGTTTGAACTTTGTAGGTGGATGAGTTTCACCACAAAAGCATCATAATGAGGAGAACACAGCATTTCAGTTCATAAAGGGTCCAATGAACAGATGCATTCTACTCAAATCTATATAAACCCTAAATATATTTTGAAATTATTTTTTGCTGATAACGGAATGTGTAATTGGAATTGAATGTGTATTACTTCTAGAAAATTTTATATTTTTCTGAATTGTAAATGTTTGCTAGATATTTTGTATAGATTGATTCAATTAATGTATCAATTACAAAGATTGTAATTTAAACATTTTACATAAATACGTCGAAAATCGACAGGTTGTATTGTAAATTGAGTAAGTAGTGAAACTGTGTGTCAAGAAACTAAATTTATTGTACGAAAATGTTAAATATATATAAAATTTGCAAATGATTTCAAATGAAAAGTAAAATTAACTCGTGATTCGCATCACGAGAGAAAATATAGAGACAGCTGTAAACATATTTCAATCTACAAGAATATGGCGAACACATTAAAATTTTAATTAGAGACAAGTTACCCAATACATTTGTTTCAATAAAAATGTCTGGTTGTGGGTTGTAGGTACTGGTTGTAGTTTCTACTTCTGTCGCAGTATGACGGCCGTCTGGGACACGCCGCGTCTGGCGTTTCGGCCACCACACTCCGGCCTTCCTCAGGGCGAAATGCATGCAACGCTTTCCTTCTTCATAATTGTTTGTTGCCGAGACAAACGGACAATCCGGACGGAGGAAAAGCGTTTCACGTTACTTACAATAAAAAAAATTCTTAAAAAGTTTAATCATCCTCAGTCCCTCCCGAGTATTAGTGAAATTTTGCGTGGTCAGACGGAAGAGCGGGCCTGATGGCCCGAGTCTCGCCACGTAAAAGAAGGCAAATTCAATTCAATTCAATTCAAATGTAACGGGGCGTCCGTCCAAGAGAGAGAAAGGAACGAATTAGAAGAAACTTTTAGTTCATGTGATCCACTGGTATTTACGTTGCCAATTAGAAAGTTTCACCGCGACTCGTTGGAGATATAGCAGAAATGTACAACATTCCTCGAGATTAGAATCTCTTCGTAAGGATTAACCTCCTAGCGAATCATAAACAATGAGAAGACCCGTGTTCCCCCAAAACATGTGTGTGACTATTTACGAAAGCTTGCATTCTAGAATATTACACTCTTGCAATATTTGGAAGCATGTGTAACATATCAACAATTTCCTGACAGTTTCTTAATTTTGGTAAACTACGGCATGAAGCCGCAATAACATGTTGGGTTACAAGTCGTTGGAATGCCAAGTACTCGAGATGTTTTTTTTTCATTTCTAAGAAGCCTATTCCAATTAATTTCTGATTAGGGGAAAACACGGTAAAGCCTCCTTTGTCATGTAGTATAACTTCAAAGAAATATTTTGTTCTCTATAGAAAAAACAACTTTCTGGTGGCTTGCAAAAGTGTTCATCAAGGATATTGATGTAAGAGTTTAATGTTCAACCCAGGCATTTCCCCCTACCCTCTGAAGTTTACTCCCCGCTCACGTTTGAAGTTGCGTTTTTGTATAAGCGTGACACAAAGTACCTTACTCGACTCTTTCCTTTCTTTGAAAGATATTTATAGAATACTTGGAAACATTTCCCGGAATTATGTGGAATTCTCTAACAAGAATATGGAGTCAACTTACAAATCTTTGCTTGAATGTTGCGTCTTCTATCACGATGCACATCAACGGCATTGTGAATTCCCGTTTACATCCATGGCTTATTTTTGCAAAAAATCTGTATATTGACTAAGAAATGTATTTAAGACTTAAGAAAATGTTCAAATTGTCAACTATTTATTTACATTTTTTTGATCATGAATTTTTTTGTTTTATTTTTTGATAATGTATCAAAACATGATGCAGAGATATCAACAGCCCTGATGCTTATATTAAAAAAACATTCTTCCTTATTTCACCGCGAATCTATCAATTACTGCGCAAAATTCGCGTGTGTGTAACATCACACATGCACTAGGATTCGGAAATGTGATTTTCAAAATGGTGCGGGCATGTTGTCGGTCTTTTAAATAACAAATATTAAAAAAACTTTTCACTCCTACGTTCACGCGCTTTTTATTGCAACAATGTTTACAGCTCAAGACACAAAACAACTCTGCTGTCATGCTCAGCCCATTGAGTACGCTGCTCGCAGATCAACAGATGAATACAAAATACTTGACAAATTGGTAAACCTTCGATGAAAACGAAAAGAACGATCAAAATTGAAAGATGAAGAAGATAGATCTTGTCAATCAAATAAACTCACAGTCCTTTAACAATTTAAATTTATTCCATATTAATCTTTGCAGAAGATACAGAAAATATAACATTAACAAAACACGGAATCCTGATCCAGTGATAGTTCGACATTTCCTTTGTCGAAGGAATAATCGGGTATTCCAAGGAGGTCCTTCCTAACCGTTCACCCCAAGAAAAATCCTGGTTTAAACAAATGCACGTGTGTTGGGATGATTCTCCTTGTTTTGCAGTGTGTAGGGATCCTGACTCTAAAGTAAATAGTTCTCTGTATAATAACTAATCTATCTTCCATCGTTCGTTTTATTAACGTTGCGTCAAAACTATTGCAACGGTTTCGAGAAAGGAGACATTTTGAACTGACTGCGTGTTTTTTGCGTTATGATTACGAGAGCTTCTGACAGTTCAACCCGTGAACGTGCTGTTCGTCGTGGGTCAGGAACGTGGGACGGCGCTCGTGGGACCGCGCCGCCGCGCCGCCGATCGGCCTGCAAAGCTCTGCTATTCAGTTCGTTTTAGAAGGTCTCAGAGTGTGACTGGCCCATTAATAATGAAACACAAGTGTGAAAAATTTCTTCGGAATAGCGAAAAGCGCATCGTTCTGAACGTTTTCAATTCGTTATAGCATATGAATCCGTCGTTACCGGTGAAGCAAATCGCAATGTTCTCTGGAATATCCTTATGCAGCGTATATTAACTCCGGAAAGAGCTCACTGACAAGGGACAACTACAAACACCAGAGAAGAAAAGAAAGGGTAAGAAACCTGTGATTGAAGCGAAGTCAGTGTTGTTCGATCGATAGTACATTCCTTGCATTAAAAGTGCAAAAGTGCAACCAACGCTTGTGAAATTGAAAAGAGCAAAAGTGCAAACTTGAAGCACGACTATCTCATGTAGCGACGAAAAGGCGTAATTCCTATTTATATTTCGGTCGATAGAGGGTCATTCAAAGCCAGTTGTCACTATATTTCATTAAATTTTATTACTAATTTCAATGTATGCGTGCATACATTGAAAGAAAACTGTGTAACTCGGGAATAATTCATAAACAATGAAACTGTTTAGATTTTGATTGAAAAAAATAATTGATTGTCATATTACGCCTGTTGGCCGATCAGATGGCCGAGATCGCTAAGGCAGTAGTGCCGGAGTGGTTTCGGACCAGAAGATCGCGGATTCGAGTCCCGCCTCGGGCATGGGTGTATTTGTGTATGTCTGTATGTGTTGTCCTTTCACCCCCATTATCATCATATCATCATTTCATCGTCCATACCCCCAGGGCTAACAACCGTGGGGGATAAAAATCGGATCCAGCTAAAATGCTGGTCCCCCCAAAAAAGTTGTTGCAAGCACCTGCCACCGCGATAATAAATAAAAACTGAGCCACGGTAAATGCAGGATGCTTGCTTGCGTGGTCCTAGTCGGCCGATTAACGAAAAAAAAAAAATAACGCCTGTTGGTGTATTTCGCGTACAAACCAAAACTAAACTCGTTGGTGACGTCCTTGCTTTCCGCAACGCAACCTCGGATTCGATTTCCGGCCGGAAAAAATAACAACTGAGCGCTTTCCACACAAATGTCCCAGTATAATTGCCGAGTCACTATGAGAGTGTCCACCCTAAGGATATGAAGACTAGAATATACGGTGAAGGGCTGTCTTCGTGCAACCACATGAACCCCTTATCCAATGGCCGAGTGGCTGGGTCACCGCTGGTTGGCCTCGGGCGGGCTGTCAAGCCGTAGAACAGGACTAAATTTCCATTTTCACTGCTTACGTCTAAATTGACGCCATGCGACAGGGAGCTAACAAGAAAAGGATCGTCCACAATTAAATATTTGCAGTTCACCTATTGCGTAAAAAACAACTTTTTGATATTCTTGGCATGTAAAGGACTGTTTCACTGGACATACATTATAATAAACTACTATTGCAGAATTCGTGAAGACATTGTTGTTAACATATTTAATTTATTACAGTGTTATATGAGAGTATTTTGTATGTTGTTCTTTAGCAGTGTTCATGTTACGTTTTGGAAAACCAATTTGTCTGATTTTTTTCAGCAGAATTTTTTCTGCTGCGCGCCATTGATCGTATTCCCCTTCAGTTAACATTTCCTCGAACTACAATTGTTTGTGAAAGAGCTAAAAATTAGGCAAAATTGACCGAAAGTTAATTAACATTTTAGCATGGAAAATGAAATCTCGTTAATTTGGGAAATACGTATACCAAGACAATCGCGCTTCATTTTTCGTTTCCGGAATCCAATGCTAATGACACGCCCTATTATACTATTTATTGACTAAACCATCCAGAAGACCTCGCGAGATTTTGAATAATTTCATATAACATTAACCAACCGTTTATATTTTGTCAAAGAGCAGAAAAATCCACATCAATTGCGAACTTTTATTTTTGTAAACGAACAGGTAAATATTTAACTGATTCAAATAACGAACTCTAGGGAACCCAGTGGTGACCAGTACCCTAGATTTGGATGAATTGGGATTATTTCATATGACCACCGTGATTACGAAATACCTGGAAATCAAATGGTATCTAGTTACATCATTTTAAATATGGCAATTAAACCGTAAAGTGTACATTATAAACCGATAAGTTTTAAAGCAAATTTACCGAATTCTCATGAATAGCTGAAAATGGTTATCATGTAAAAGTTAGAAATGAATGATTCAAAGTCAACACGGTTTTAGGAACGATTTCTCTCGTGAAAGCCAAATTACGTCTCTGTTTGAGGGGGCAGTAAATGGGATTTTCCTCATTAGGGTAGAGGTAATGCGGCTGTAATAGTCTTCGCCAAATCGATTCATGTTCTCCCACACGATCGGTTCGCACAGAAATTAGTGCTCACATGTTGACACCAGAGTGATGACGTGGAATAATGAACTTTGAGATAGGTAGCAGTAAGTCCGAATTGCAGAACTACATCCATCAATAACAAACGTCATGTCAAACAACTCACAGACAACTATCATTGGAACTCTCCTAATTTTAGCGCTCGTGAATTTCCAACTACCAAAGAACTTCACGTTGATTAACAGCTAATTTCTGATGGTTACAAAACAAACTGTGTTATGTATCAGCAAATCACTGCAATAAATTTCTATAAGCAACGCTTCTCTTGACAAGGCCGGGAGGTCATAGGTTCGCGTCCCGACAGTGGCAGGATTTTCGACGCTAGCTTGATAGTAGGTCGAATTCATTCGCTGTCTGGAGAAGAATTCAACTGACCGGCTGCTCTGATCGGTAGTTGTTCCGTGGATTCTCCGATCAACACCAGGCGAATGCCGGAGCAGTAGTCTAACAAACGGGCCACGGATAACGCGCGATTTGTCCGAACTTTTTCTTGTCCAATTCTCACCCCCTTTGCACCAACATAAACTATATGACGGGAAACCGGTCGGGAGCTCATATAGCCGAGGAAGTCCACAGCCACCTTCAGAGCATACACATCCACTACACTTACGGGCCCAGAATCACTATCAATCAATCGAGTTTGCAACTATCTTTATGCATTCGATTGGAAGGGATCATCACGTAACATTTGCCGTAGGAAAGTCTATTGGAGTCTGCGAGACTTCGCTAACGTCTTGGCATAAACAAGTTCATAGAAAGTGTGTAAGGATTGAATGCACAAATTTGAAGAGAGTATGAAGAAGACCACAACAAGCATTGCCTTTTAGAACAGGGTATTGCCCATTTTGCCTTAGGACATGAGGGTCGCAGACGCTTCCTTTCTGTGAAATTTGAGCCCAAAATTCGGGGAAGGAGAATTCAAATTGGGTGTCTTTTGGTAGAGTTGTCGTCGCCAAAATACTTGCCCTTTAGAAGTTCAAAACCAAAAATTAAAAAAATTAAAAGGCCAATCATCTTATACCATTGTCATATTGTAAGATTTGCATGTAATTGCAAATATAATAATACTTAAATTACTACATGTGTGAAATTATTCTGGTACATTCTGTAGCAGCTGAAAATTGACTAATTTCTTGTGTTATATATTTTTTAAACATGTGTAAGAAGTACGTAATCTGATTGTGCAAATAGTTTTAGTTTTCTTAAAAGTTCAGTTTTCAACTGGTAGAGTTTAAAAATAGTTACGGTAAATATCCTTTATTTCGTGTTTTGTTAGATGGATAATAAATAGGTTTAACTTATTAATTGTTTATTGCGTTATTTTGTGAAGGTGATTTTGAGTAAATTATGATTTTTTTAGAAAAATACTGTATTTTCTTTGGACCCCTTTGTTTACGTTAGCACAATTTCCGAGTAACGGTATATTCCATGTTAGGATCACCGACCCCAATTTTCAATTTAACTATATGTTTTCTCATTTGCTGATACCGAATGTGAATTGCAAAGAGCAGACGCCACATCTAATTATCTTTTTTGAGAAATCTCAATTTATTATTTTTTTAAAGAACACTTTCAATAAGATAAAAGCGACCTTACACACTTGTAAAAACCAGATATTTAATTCATGTATTATTTTATCATCCATACGGAGTTTATTATTGTGGCATTGGAAATCCGAGAGAAATTATTGGAAAGGAATTTAACTGTATTAAATTATTAATCGTCAGGCACTGCACTCTAACGTGGGACGGGAAGTATGGATTGGCATAAGGTGGGACGGGACGGGGTAGGGTATAATGGAGCGGGGTGGAGCGGGGTAGAAAGGGTCGGATCGGGTCGGGTCGGGTCGGAACAGACCAAGCTTTCACAACCTGACAGTCGTATAGACACAAGCGAATAGATCAGTGATGCAAATTTTAAAAAAAATCCAGTACATGGCGCTTTCACAACTTACGAGATATATGGACTGGATATCAAAATAATTTTGTCTAAATACACTTACAAATAGGACTTAAAAAATCTAGCCCATTTCGCAAACTAAACTCAATATTACTATACCATTTGATCATGGATGTTGTAATACCACAAAACAAGAAATTTAACTCAATTGAACACGCTCACACACACACACCACACACTTCTGAAGAAGAAAAAAAGTAAAAGCTAAACACTCTTATTTACAGTAGTTTACTTTGAATCTGCGCTCGGTCACTCGTTGCCGTTGAGATCAGTGGATAATTCGCAACACACAATTAATCAAAGTTGAGAAAATCGCACATTCGAAGTGAAACTTCTGTAGTCGTGAATAGGGCAAAATCAAACCGAATCAGATAAAAAGGGAAAGATCAGTGGATAATTCGCAACACACAATTAATCAAAGTTGAGAAAATCGCACTTTCGAAGTGAAACTTCTGTAGTCGTGAATAGGGCAAAATCAACCCGAATCAGACGGAAAGAGAAAGACGAAGTCGAAATCAAGGGAGGTTGTCATCGCAATGGCTGCATTCGGCGATGGCTGCCCTGCTGTATGGAGCGATGCGGAGAGCTATGGTGACTCCTGAAGAACACGTAGACTCACCGCGGCGAGTTACTAGATGCGACGTCGCATAGCTTCAGCTTGCTTCGCAAATGCTTTCGCTGACAATGACAAGTGACGACTTACTCGGTGATGAGAAGTCTTTTGTTAAGTTTGGAGGTTGTGTGTCTGCCACAATCGTTTCGTAGATAGTGAAACTTTTCCTAATTATTACTTTTGATATAATTTAATATTTTTTCGGCTTATTTTTATATCCGGTATCTTTTTATTCTATCCTGTGGGCTTGGAAACTCGCCTAGCTGAGAGTTCACGGATGATATAACTTTTACATTGGAGATATCTGAGGTAAATACTACTTGCTACTCAAATAAAAGAGCATGTTCAAAATTTTTGAAGCGCAACTATCCGGTTACGCTATTTAGCCTTATGTTTCTGCATCTCGCTAAGAGAAATAACGTACAAGAACACAAATGAAATAACAATAACAACAAAACTAGTTATAAAATACACTCAATCACACTAAATTAACATACAAACAAATCCACTCATACGTCATATGCTCAGATCTATGCACTTTACCAACCCGATAGAAAGTTAATATCCATTGCTTTCATATTACTTCAATATCTAAAATGTATGCATAAACGAGGGCCTTCTACATAACTATTCAGTGTCTCTTGACATTTTCACTTTCCTTTCGCTGGTTTTCTACTGCCCTCTTGATCGACGCATTTCTCAGGTCCACCAAAACCATTTCTAGACAGGCTGCTTCTTGTCCTCCACGCTCGAAAATTCTCAATACAATTTTTACACTTTAACATTCATTTTAAAATTTTCAAAAATGTCTCCCCATCATTGCAATGCCTACCATTAGCTCCAATTGCAATCAGTGCTATCAATTGCACGTGAAATTCCGTACTTCATTAAATTACATCAATACAAGTCCAAAAGTTATTGACATAGCTCAGAGCTCGGTGTAACACCTCCATACCGCTCCTCTACCATTTCTATTGTCACTGTCACTGTATTGTCTATTCCAGTGTCATTGTAACAAAATCGCACTTTGAGTGTCCAGTATTTTTAAAACATTGAGTAGATAAAACTATAAAACGTTTTCTTTTAATCGTTTGAATTCTTTCTTATTTGTCACTCTCTCCCTGCACTCCTATTAATTAACCATTACTTTTCACCATTACTTTCACCATTACATTTTTCCGTTGTTCCCATTTTCCATCATTTACATTTAATTAACGTTTTAATCTTAATGAACACCACACATATCTCAAAATATACTTAAATCCTTATTTCTTTCATTATTGATTTTTTATATCTTCCTTAATCTAGTTCTCTATTTTTCTAGTGCTAATTTTCGTGTCACTCTATGGTTCTCTTGTTTTGTACTTTAAATATTTATAAAAAATTCCTTAGATTCAGATGAGATAAGACTCATCTCAACAGTATACTGCGTGTTTGCTTCTCCAACACGGAAGCAGACGTTAACCTAAATTTGAAAGAAGATGCAACATAAAACTTTTTGTTAAGCAGTTAGTGTTTGTCCAGAACGTATGTCCAATTCACGAGTTCATTTATAGGAGGTCGAGAGAGGGGCTAAAACGAACGCAGAACAATCAATAAAATATGGCTGTTGGGTCTCTTACCAATGAAATGAGAATTATAAGGTCCTCTATACGATTGTTTCTCATGTGCGAGAAACTCAATAAACTAGACGAGTTCCTGTTGTTTAAATGTGTAAATAATATTTTCTTTCTGTACTAAACCAGGAGACATTAAAAAAGATGCTTGAATCTTGAGCGTGGTACAACGGAATCTTCTTCACTAGGATACATTCGGTTCGTTATATTTAATTCAAAAAGAATCATGGCAAACTTTTCTATACAAGCTTTAGAACGAACGTCTTGAAAAAACGTTAATGATATTATGGAATCGGGTATCACTGTTTTATATCTACTGCTTTATTCGGCAATCCGCCTTGACGGCTCTTTTGTTTTGCGATGTGCAATATACATCATATTAGCTGGGAAATAGAGGAGAAGGAACATAAAAAAGAAAAGGAGCGAAACAGGAAACGAGATGAATTGGAAGAAAGAGGAGAGAAGGAAGAAAAAAGAAAGAAGAGGAGAAAAAGAAGAAAAAAAATAACAAAGAGAAGAAAGAATAATGTGAAGAAGAAGAAGAAGAAGAAGAAGAAGAAGAAGAAGAAGAAGAAGAAGAAGAAGAAGAAGAAGAAGAAGAAGAAGAAGAAGAAGAAAGGATTCACCTCAAGTCAGAGGTGTGATGAATTAAAATAATAAGTGCAAATAACTTTTGATTTAGTCCAAAACAAAGTGAAACCGTCTTCTCTTAAAGAATCATGAATTGTGCACATCTTATTCCTCGCCCTCTGACGCCCCGTTACAGCGAGGGCGATGACAGCCAATTCAAAACACACAGAATCATCCCTCGCCGACCACTGTACGCGCGGGTGGGGCGGGGCGGGACGCGGCGTTTTGGGGGAGAGGGGGGCGGCGCGAGTTGGCCGCGCAGTCGCAACAATGGGGCGCATGCGCGGGGGCGAGGGGGCGTGGGGGCGAGGGGCGGGGAGCGGGCGATCGCAGTCCTCCGCGCAGCGCAGCGCCGGCCGCCAGCAGGCACACGCACAGACGGCGGCTTCTGCGCGTCCGCTGCGCCCGACGACGCGACACGACACGACGCGACACGACGAGCGCGCGCTCTGCACCCTGCGCCCTGCTCCCGGCCGACAGCCAGCCAGCCAGCCCCAGCGGCAGCGGTTCCTCTGTGTGTGACGCGGTCGCCGATCGCGGTGAGTAGCGTCTGCTTGTTTCTTTGACGATTCGGCGAAGGGAGTTCACGCCTAAAAGTGAGTTTGAAGAAAAGTTGAAAAACAATTTCGTGTGCTCATTGCAAAAAAGAGAATATATTCAAAACCATTACATTCACTACATTTTAACAGTGAATTTCTGAAAGAGGTTGTCGGTTTCAATATCTTTAATTCGCCAAAAAACATATTTTACCTTAAAACAACTTAACCACACGATCTCCATTCGTGTCGGTAGTGACTTATCAAGATAAATTTTTTAGGGAGGAAAAGTATTAAATCTCAGCCTCCTCCTTCGTGAGAGGGCTAAACTGTTTTCGAATACCGTTTTCATATACGTTTGTTTTTCATTATCAATTGTCCAGATTCAATTATCAATTTTTCTTTATCGTTTATTATTTTTTTCAATATCTTAGAAACAACTTTATTAACACAATATTTGGCAGCACTATTGAGAAGGGCCTTTAGAAAGTAAAAGACGCACAAAAAGAGAAATAAAGATATCTCGCGTTGGAAATAATCTCCTAATTTGAAGATTTTATTTCCAAAGGGACGTATCCACATGAAACTCAATGTTTCAGCAAGGAAAAGTATTCATATTCAGCCTGATAAAAATACAGGATTCATTGACTTTTGGATACGGTTTAACACAGGAGAAACGATATTTTTGAACACAATATTTCAGTAGTATCATACAGAAGAGAATATTGACTCGTTAAATTAGAAAAAAGGAAATTATCACTTGGGAAACAAGTTATTCAAATTTTTCTTAGCTTGGAATGAGTGAGCTGCTTTCGCAGCCCGATTCTTCGTTGTGGCGCCAAACGCAGATAGGCAAAGCCTTTACACCAAACCCAAAAGAGGTATAAATTAATATGGTACCAGATTAATAATTGGTTTCATTATTATAAATATTGTATGAAGTTCTTATCATCGTTAAAATTTTCTTCATATTTGTATACTTCGATTATATGAAGTTAAACATTATGACATTATGTTTAGTAAAATAATGAGGTCATTTACCGCACTAGTGCTATAAGAACACCGCACTAGTGCTATATGAAACTAACGTTAAAGTACACTAACGACCTACGCCAAAATTTTTGCAAAGAATATATGGCAAAAATTAAATTTATAAATTACCACATATATTCCTTTTTCCGGGTTTGATATATTATATTCATTAATTATTGTACATCTAGTTGTGGTTCCACTACTTATTCAATTTACCCAAGAAGAAAACCTTCACAATTTATTTTTGAAATGGAATGAACAGTTTTTTATACTCACATTTTTTACTCGTGATTCTGCTGTTGTTATTGTTTCTTTAAAAGCGTTAGCTGCTATTCCAATATCGAAATCAGAGTTACTGTCATTCATGCAGAGAAAAAAAAGTATGCTATCTGTTCTTGTCGAGAACAGTGTCATTACGTGCAGAAGAAATATCGAGGAAAAGTAATGCAACGCAAAATCCAAAATTGCAGATTAAATGCTTTTTTATTGAAATGGAAAAAAGCATTGTACTATATAATATAAAACATTTTATTGCAATTCAAACTTTGTTGTCAAACTCAATCTACCTACTTCTTTTCGCCATTGCCCAATCTGGTGTTGTAAAGATGCCTTCTGCTTCACAACTATTTGCGCAATCACAAGTTATTATTAAGGGGGAGGGCTATAAGTGCAGTATCGCCTAAATCAAATTCAGTTGATAAGTAATCGACCTGATTACTTTGCGGACAAAGTTCATACATTTGTGGAAGCAATCGTAGACTTATGTTTGGATTTATGTTGTCTTATGAATATTTTTTTCATTGGTAGTGAATTGATAAATTAACATACATTTTAATTATTGGTAATATCTTCAATTGAGAACGACTTCCGTATTTTATAATACAAAGAAGACCATCTTCGATGTCAGTATGAACAATACTTTTCAGAATTTAGTATCCAAACATTGAGGAGTGGCTTGTTCAAACAAAAAAAGTGCTATTTTCAAGATGATTTTTTCTCAACTGTGATTGCATATCTTTGCTTTTCAGAATTTTGGTCTTCAATTTCGTTTTGATCTTCAATTTCCCATGTTTTTTTCTTCATATTCCTGGGAATTCTTATTCGTTCTTTTATCCTACGAACTAAAAACACTCGCAGTGTGTCGCTGGCTTATACAAATCGTAAACGAATCATTTTTCCCACGCAAGTTGAAGCTCAACATCAGCCATCCATCAGAACTCAGTTACGCGTCTACATGCATCTAAGATCCTACTTAACTTTGTGCAAATGTAAATAATTAAACACAATTCGGCGCGTCTGGTAATACTATTAAAATACAAGCAGCATTCAGAAATTGTAAAAAATCCTTTATTCCTTCACGTATTACGTAACATGATTACTGAAATCGCGTAAAACAGCAACCTCAACTAAAGTTTTTGAGACTATTCCGTAAATAATTTTAGGTAAAAAGTAGAAGTCACAGTTCCAATCCAAAACAATTTAACATCATTAACAATTTAAATTTCTAATAATATATGAGACGTGCACTTATAAGGAAGCCATTAAGTTTTAGAAAAAAAAAATTCAAAGGCATATACATATTTTCTATTTGGTACATGATAGCTATAAAATACTATAGTGGTTTGGAAAGCTTCATGAACAGTTATGAAAATTTACTATTCTTACTAGCGTTTCAACATTATTTTATTTATTTTTATGCGTGCTCAATGTCCGTTTTCAGGTTTTTCAGAAAGCAACATAAAAGGGTACCGCATTGACGACACAACTAATGACATACAATGTCCACATGGCCCCTATCATAACCTCTCCAATGAACGCAGGGAAATTGCTTAAAAAATTAGTTTTATTAATATATTATTCTGCAAGCTGAAACATTTTGACAGTAATCGTCAAGACCATATATCAACACGAAACTTACATTCTCACATTATTGTAATTGTACTTTTAGCCTCATTTCAGCAGAATCCTTCACTTACCGACTTACATTTTTTTAAAATTGAGATATCTATTTATGTTTTAATAAAATGTTATTTCATGAAAACTAATCAAAAAAGAACAAATTATAGAAAAAAATTAATATTACAATGTTTCATAATTAAATGGCATACAGAAACAAAACATTTTACTTGGAAGTCCTTCACATAATGCTAGAAAATCTTCTAAGGACAACAAATTATCAAGATATTTCCTTCGAGAATATCATGTTCTTCCGAAAATTAATTCTGAATATAGCCCTACAACATTTTGTTCAGCGAACCGTGAACACTTTTCCTCCTGAGATCTAGTTCCTCTCCTGAATTCTTGAGGGAGTATCTTCACTTCAGGGCCGAACGATTCCGGTTTTTTTGTAGGCAATATCGACGCCTCTAGAGTTTGGTGCTGAAGAAACTTCCCAAGATCGGGGCAGGTTTTGAGGCAGCAGTTCGTTGTTCCCGTACAGCAAGAGTTGAAAACTGGTAATCACCACGCCATTTTGAGCCCCATTTCCAACATGAATATTGCAAACCCTAAACATTCATAAAACAATTGTTTTATGAAAAATATATTTTGTCTTACTAAACGTTTACGAATTGCCGTCTGGTTGTAAAATATCAATAAAATTCTTTGAGCTATAAGAGATGTGACGTCTTTGAGAAGTTGTGAATGCAAATAAATATTTCAATGAAATGGACTGTGGACTGGAATATTGGACTATAAGGGACTTTAATAGTGAAATTCAATCGAGAAATCGGATAATCCTCTTTAGCAGAAGCATAGGGACTGTGCTTTGTAAGTATGTTTTGAATATGGGATACAATTCGTTAATATTCCTGAAATAACTCAAGGAAAATATTTTAAAGAACACAACAAAAAATACAAACAATAAAAAGATAATATTCCTAATGCAATTGATATATCAATACAATCACGGCACTTAAATATAATCTTCAGAAGGATACCGAGAGCCTTTTCTTAATCAATCAAATCAAATAAGTTAAACAATCATTTTTAAATTAAAACATGATCATGCGTATTTTATTGGTTTCACAGTTTTCACCTTCGTTTATGATTTTCTTGGATGTTAAAATATTCTTGTAAAAATTCTAGTAAGATCAATTACTACTCCATGTTGAGTTTTCATAGGCATAGTTCATTTTCACAAGGTTCTATGTTGGAGAGGAATATCTATTAAATTACATAGCATTACTGTTTTTGCTGATTGATCCAATGAGAATTAAGTATTGTATTGAATAGGTAAGACCTTATAAAACAATTAAGAGACTCATGTTTCAAAATAAGTTTATTTTATCATGCTTTTAGGTAACTTTTTTGGTATTGCAGCAGTACGCTCTGAAGAAGGCCACAATACGCTGGCCAAAACGTTAGCCACCATGTCAGTGACGCGGCTCACCCCGGATAGCCTGACTTGAACCTCTATTTATTCATTAAGGGTGCTTATCTACGGTGACGGTCATATTTTCAATAAACCATTAGAATCGAAAAATGTATATGCAATGTCTTGTAAAAACAACTCCGTGTTCTCTCTGGACAGTGTGATGAGTGACTAGCACTTCGATAATTTAATTATGCAGCAAGGTTCCAATGAACAATCAGAAATAATATTCCTTGGATCGTTGAACTTAAAATTAGACGAGGCCGTAGATGAATAAATTATTCTTTAATAAATGTTCTTCAACCCTTTCTGCAATGTCATGCCGGTTTTAAGTTAGTGTACGTAACTTTAACTTGTGGAATGAATACTTTTATGGACCTGCAGCATAGTCGTAAAAAAATTAATAATAAATTAATTTTAAAAATTACCGAGTTTAACGTTGAATAGCTTCCATGTAAGTATAAAGAAACTTTTCTGATAGTATCACATTGTTTCTGAACGGGTAATTGTACCTACCTCTTACATTTCCTGCACAAATTATGTTTAAAGGTGATTTTGAAAAACGTTTGCTGCGGATTTACTGTAATTTACTCTCTATGTATTAATAATGATGAATGTATGAAAAATTGGTTTTAGTTTCGTTAAATAGAGCAAAAATGTTGTACAAGTTAGCTTAGTTTAAATGTTTAACTCTATCGGAGAAGGAAATACGATCGATTTGTATCGCTTTCTAAAGTTCCGAAAATGATAAACGCTTACCGTGTAACAACACCTCAAGGCGTCAAAGAAACGGCTACATCTGAAAACTATTTCATTTATAAAGTGCACTTTCACAACAGTTCCCTTGAGACATGAGGGACTTGGGATTCAAAATTTCATCGAAATCCAAGATTGTCGTGGGGGCATTTTTTCCGAAATTTTCTTGAAATGACACTTTTGAAACTCCATAACATTTTGCTTCACAAGTTAAAATAATCCACATAGACAAAAACTGTTGGAGATATCAGAAAGTGTAGGGATATTTCTTGCAGAATACTGTTACCTTTCATTTAAAATTAAAACCAAACGGTTTGAATCAGATATTACAAAGATAATGATGCCTACATGACGTTATCATCTGCCATCTTCAATGTCGCCTCAAGATAAGATTGATCTCAGCATTCGGTGGCACACTCAACGTTTACATATACAAAGACGTAATACATCCAGGAATCAAAAGAGAAACCGAGTCCGAAACTTCATATCCGTTTTGCATACTCGTGCACCACTACGACCTGCTCTAATACTGCACAAACGTATCGAGAAACGAAGAAATTGCAATCTACAGAAACGGATACCTCTGGCCCTCCTCACTTACGACATTAGAATAGTTGTTTAAATAATTGTCTAATTATATAGAAATAAACAAGAATGGACAAAATGTGATTCGAAATACACGCAAATTCATTCTGCTCCTTATATAATGGTCACACTGATGAACATTTTAAATATTTTATGAGACTGTCCAAGGGCCTCAGAAAACCCTACAGCAAACTGTACTACCTTTGCCTAGTTGCCTGGTTAAACTAAATGTGAAAAAAAGCGGGAAAGAAAATGTGTAATGTTAATCTATCAATAATGAAACTCCTGGCTGTAATAATAAACGGAACATTTTTATCCAAATTCTACGAATATATTGTACATAATGATATTGTTTTGGTTTTGTTACGTTCTATGCCATTCTAGTCGAAGAGACTATGAATATATTTTGTTTCTAATGTTTCAGTTACAGTTAATACACGTATCACACTATTTTTATCAAGCCAGACAATAAATGTTTAGGAAACCTTTGTACTATTAATTAGTATTACGGAATTAAACCTATTGTTTCTACAATTCTATTACCAATATTTCCAGAAGTCTATTCTATCTTAAGATGATTGATATCGAACTTCTGCTTCCTGCAGTAATTTATAATAGGTGAACCCTGTAAACATGTCATCAATAAACCTGTTAAGAAATTTCCTGGAAACCATTTTTTTAATACTGACGCCAGTCACCCGTCACTTGCCTCTCTCTGATTGTCCAGTTATGACAGCGAATCCAACACAGTGCTCGCGGCGATTGGGTCAGATGGTTCCCTAGTCACCTGACCTGCCACTCACAAAAATGTCTCCGGGAGATGACAAATTGAAATATGTATGTTTATTTTCATGCATAATTACGCTATAAAACGTAATACTCTGAAATCAAGAAGCGAAAGGATACGACTATGTAATAATCTTTCAATAATTGTATGTATTCGAAAATACCGAAAAAAAAATCCTAACCGAATTTCCTCCAAATGATACCAGGATGCATTATAAACGGAGGGGGAATACTGGAGGCTAGAAAAAATTTTGAGGCAGGATTTAATTTTTCCGTTACCATCACTAATATAATAGTGTAAATATTGATAAAAATCTTGTCGACAAACATGTGATAATATTAAAATGAATTCTTTGAAAGAGACATTCAACTTGAGGCCACGCACAACAACGGTTTCCAGCCCACTATTGCCGATAGGAAAAAGTCCACGCAATTCACTTCCAAATCCCTTTCAAAATAATAGGCAATATGCCGGCTCTTCATAAAAAATAACCCCGCTAGTAATATTTCTTAAATATATGGTTTGAAATGTCTGTTCCTTTCATTTTGGGTTCATAAATTCATTCGTTTAATGGAAACATTGACCAGTTGGCGGAATGACAAAAACAATAGGGAATACCACAACCCCAGCACAATTTTACACTTTCGTAATATATTTGCTAATAGAACGGCTATGATAACTTCGTCATTAGTAGAACGCCTTCCCCATTGTATTTCAGATTGCCTAATTGTGAGCAAATAATCTCAAAAACCGGGCTACATGGACCCACGCTCACAGTGGGATCATGAAACCCAAAACTATCTTTTTTATCTTTTTAATGCGTTAATAGTTTTATTTCGATATTTAAATTGTTTCATTGTCTCTCTTAGCTACACAAATTTCTATCTTCAAATGTGTAGTTTTGAAATGTAAAGTTTTGCAATTTTCAAAAATACAAAGAGTACGTCACACATGGGGTAATACCACATTTTATTACCTTCCTTAATACCAGACGAAAACTAAAAGAAAAGACTTAGAGTCGGTTTCAGAAAATAATTGTTTAAAAATTGGCTTAAGACCACGGAATATTACACGAGAACTACTCATATACTAAATTGTAGATGACATTATTTCAAGGTCTGTCTTTGAAGAACACATTTAATACGGAAAAATCTCTGCCTTCAATATTTCATCGAACAATAAGTGTTTTTCTGTCGAAAAATCGCCGTTTCCGGCCGCAGGTTTACAATACTTTCTCTTCTCACTAGGTATGATGAGAAAGTAAAAATTCACAATACTTAAAGAAATATTTTTTTCTTTAAGCGTATTTAAAGATATTTGATTTAAGATCTGAAGGAAACCTGCAATTCAAAATAACTATCATCTAATTAATTCTGCTGTGTTGTCAAAGCTCAGTGAACCACGAAAGTTGAGAGTCTGCTTCCAGTGTCCTAATGACAGTTAAAATCACAGTCTCTCAGATCTCTATTCCAGCAGTATTTGCTTGTTTGTGCAGCTCTAAGGTAAATTGTAATTCCGTTTCCAGAGATGCGCAGGCTCTAAAACCCAAACTGTCAGGTGATAATTACAGATGTAAAATACGGTATTTGGAAGAATTTATTACCCACACATGTTTACTTACCCACCACTGAGAATTTCTCTTTCTCAGCAGCATCAAAGAAGACTAGTAGTGAAAACATGCTAGCAAAACCTACTCTAAATTTTAAGTAGTTTTTGGGGGAAATTAAGAATTTTTTTGTGAATTTCACATTTTTGTTTGACACTTCAAGTGCAAATCTGACGAGATTATGACCTTTCATTTTTCACATAGTTTCAGACTTTCATTCTGTGCGGGGGATACATATATTACTCATTCGTTGACAATGTCGTGAATCTCTCTTCGGAGAAAGAAGCACAGGAGATTCGAATGTGTAATTTTCAAAGTTGACTTATTTTCCAAAGTTCACGGGGTTTAATTAAAATGGGACTTGTAATATATCTTCAAGAGTAATTTGCTCTACTCGAGAAAATATTTCCCGTAGTTATCGTGGGAAACTTATCAAAAATATCAAGCAACGCCAGTGATCACACAAAAATTGAAGACTTGAAATAAAATAGGATATGTCATTTCTGTAAAATTAATTCTATTACCAGAATAATGACGAAAGAATCAATCCCTTTTACATAAATAAGACCAGTTGCATTTCTTGATAGTGTTACGGGGTGATTATAAACGGCAGTAGTTGTACGTGCCAATAGGTTTAACGTAAAAAGCGATTAAAGTGCGAGCGCCCCGTCGTGTCAGTTTAATGTACGAGTTTTGTAGGTAGAGTGTTACGTGCATTAAGTAGCAGCTTGTAAGTATCATATTTACTGGTGTTCTTCTTAGTACATTTTTATACAATGTCTGAACATAGTGATAATATCATACACAAACGATGTAGGAAAAGTTAAGGAAGGGCATCTGATGAAAATAAGTCGCAAAATGCAGAAAAAGAGTACGTGAGTAAAATCTGGGCCTTTGTTTCAGCTAAAGAAACACCGAAGGAACTTTCGAGTTGTGAATGTAAATATTTGTGTAAATCCTTATCTTCTTTTTAAAGGAATCAGCTGTTCCAAGATCTACATAAAGAATATCATAGTAAGCAACATAATTATTTAGTAGGACTCATAGCAGAATAACCTATTGTGAGGTTAGGCATTGTGTAGGTAGGTGAAGGCATTGTACTTACAATTATCTCAAAGTAGGCGCAAACAACTGCCATTTACGAATTCTCGGCTATCCGGGAGACTCCGCGTCGTTGGCTGGGGCGCCGACGTTTCGCCTGACATATCGCAGGCTTCCTCAGGGCAGTGACACTGCGGCGCTACGCGCCCGGTGATTTATACTCTCCTGCCTGGGCTCTCGGGAGGGGCAGGTGCGCTGTGATTGGCGGAGAGGTCGAGAGACCGTTAGGTCGGCGGTCTGGGCCAACCTGGGCCTAGCGCCAGACGTCCCCGTGGTCGGACGGTGGTGAACAGTGGGCCTAGCGCCTGACGTCCCGGTGGTCGGACGGTGGTGAACAGTTCCCTGCCGGTCCCGAATAGATGGAGCGAGGGATTTCCAGGCGTGGTTAAGAGCGAGGCCTGCGTCCGCGTTGATGTTTTGCGGGCGTCTGTGTATTTCTAAAGCCTCTTTTATGCGTCTCGGCCAGTATCGGTTTTCCTTGTACAGGAGCCGAGTCTTGTCGAAGTCAATGGCATGTCCCGTAACCTCCGAGTGGTGCGCGATCGCAGAACGGTTGGTGTTGTTCTTGTTGTAGTGGGCGATATGTTCTTTGAGTCGCTCGGCCACAGAACGCCCGGTCTCGCCAATATATGTCCTGCCACAGCTGCAGGGAACTTCATAAACTCCTGCCGACTGGAGAGGAGGTAACGCATCTTTAATGCGTACCAAGGCGTTGTGCAGCTTGTCGGGCGCCGTGAACACCGTACGGATGTTATTCTTCCGTAATAATTTACCCACACGATCGGTGACACATCGGACGTAGGGAATCACGGCTAATCTGGAGCGGGCACTCTCCTCTATCTCCGAAGAGGCGTGACAGTCTTCGGCGTTGCCGCGGCCTTCGGGGCCACCGCGCCCGTCGGAACGCCGGGGACCTCCGGAGTGGCCCGTAACGCTGGCAAGCACTCGTTTGATCGCCGTTTGGGAGTAGGAGTTGGCCCTGAAAGTGTGTTCGAGCTTCTGAAGTTCTGCGGGAAGAGAGCGCTCGTCACACACCTTCACAGCTCTTGTGGCCAGTGTCTTCAGTACTCCTAGTTTTATTGCAGGATGGTGGTGTGAATCCGCGTGTAGGTAACGGTCAGTGTGCGTCGGTTTCCGGTAGACCGCGTGCCCCAAGGTGCCATCTTCGCGTTTGCTAACCAGGACATCTAAGAACGGCAGACAGTTGTTTATTTCCGTCTCCATCGTGAACTGGATGCTCGGGTGGATACTGTTAAGGAACAGTAAGAACTCTCCTAATAGTTCCGGTCCGTGTGGCCAGATCACAAAGGTGTCGTCCACGTACCGCACCCAGAGAGACGGTTTGTGCAAGGCGTTACGTAGAGCCTCTGATTCGAACGCTTCCATGAAAAGATTGGCAGCGATGGGGGACAGCGGCGAGCCCATAGCCGCGCCTTCCACTTGGGCGTAGTGCCGGTCTTGGTACTGAAAGAAGGTGGAACTTAGGCAGAATTCAGCCAGTTCAGCCCATTCTGTCGGCTGGCTACGGATCTGCAATTTTTGACGTATAACTTCCACGGCTTCATGTACCGGAACTTTTGTGCCGCGCCGCCACCCTGTCCAAAGCAGTTGTCAACCTGAGTGGAGAGGAACTAGACAACACGACGGTTGCTGTACTCGCCAAAGGGCTCAACTTCGCGACGGCCCCCAAGCAAATTCCCATCGCTGACATCGTGGCGGGGGTAGAAAGTGCGCTCGTGGGATTACCCGAAGAACAAGCCGAGGACATCCGACAAAACACGGCCAGGATAGTGAAACACGCTCGCGCTCCTCGCACTAACTTAGCAAAGGAGGAGCGACTGGCCTTGCTGACACTTCGAAGTAGACGCGACCTTGTCATTGTACCAGCGGACAAAGGCAATGCTACGGTCGTCATGAAAGCTGCGGATTACCACGACAAGGTGGCTGCCATTCTTGCCGATGACTCCACGTACTCGCTTCTGGAGCACAACCCGGTACACAAGATAAGAACCGAAACCGCCGCGAGGATTCGCAACTCGCATTGCATAGAGGCTTCGAAGAAGTTGGCTTTGTGTCGGAACAACTCGTCGACGCCCAGGTTCTACGGCCTACCGAAAGTACACAAGCCTGACATGCCGCTACGCCCCATCGTCAGTGCCATCAATTCGCCGACTCACGCCCTGGCGAGACTTGTCGCTGACCATCTCGCGCCGCTCGCCGAAGGTATGCATTACGCCGTGCGGAACTCTACGCACTTCGTTGACATCATTCGGCAGCAAAGACTGAACGAAGGTGATATGCTGGTTAGCTTTGACGTGACTTCGCTCTTTACAAAAGTTCCGGTACATGAAGCCGTGGAAGTTATACGTCAAAAATTGCAGATCCGTAGCCAGCCGACAGAATGGGCTGAACTGGCTGAATTCTGCCTAAGTTCCACCTTCTTTCAGTACCAAGACCGGCACTACGCCCAAGTGGAAGGCGCGGCTATGGGCTCGCCGCTGTCCCCCATCGCTGCCAATCTTTTCATGGAAGCGTTCGAATCAGAGGCTCTACGTAACGCCTTGCACAAACCGTCTCTCTGGGTGCGGTACGTGGACGACACCTTTGTGATCTGGCCACACGGACCGGAACTATTAGGAGAGTTCTTACTGTTCCTTAACAGTATCCACCCGAGCATCCAGTTCACGATGGAGACGGAAATAAACAACTGTCTGCCGTTCTTAGATGTCCTGGTTAGCAAACGCGAAGATGGCACCTTGGGGCACGCGGTCTACCGGAAACCGACGCACACTGACCGTTACCTACACGCGGATTCACACCACCATCCTGCAATAAAACTAGGAGTACTGAAGACACTGGCCACAAGAGCTGTGAAGGTGTGTGACGAGCGCTCTCTTCCCGCAGAACTTCAGAAGCTCGAACACACTTTCAGGGCCAACTCCTACTCCCAAACGGCGATCAAACGAGTGCTTGCCAGCGTTACGGGCCACTCCGGAGGTCCCCGGCGTACCGACGGGCGCGGTGGCCCCGAAGGCCGCGGCAACGCCGAAGACTGTCACGCCTCTTCGGAGATAGAGGAGAGTGCCCGCTCCAGATTAGCCGTGATTCCCTACGTCCGATGTGTCACCGATCGTGTGGGTAAATTATTACGGAAGAATAACATCCGTACGGTGTTCACGGCGCCCGACAAGCTGCACAACGCCTTGGTACGCATTAAAGATGCGTTACCTCCTCTCCAGTCGGCAGGAGTTTATGAAGTTCCCTGCAGCTGTGGCAGGACATATATTGGCGAGACCGGGCGTTCTGTGGCCGAGCGACTCAAAGAACATTTCGCCCACTACAACAAGAACAACACCAACCGTTCTGCGATCGCGCATCACTCGGAGGTTACGGGACATGCCATTGACTTCGACAAGACTCGGCTCCTGCACAAGGAAAACCGATACTGGCCGAGACGCATAAAGAGGCTTTAGAAATACACAGACGCCCGCAAAACATCAACGCGGACGCAGGCCTCGCTCTTAACCACGCCTGGAAATCCCTCGCTCCATCTATTCGGGACCGGCAGGGAACTGTTCACCACCGTCCGACCACCGGGACGTCAGGCGCTAGGCCCACTGTTCACCACCGTCCAACCACGGGGACGTCTGGCGCTAGGCCCAGGTTGGCCCAGACCGCCGGCCTAACGGTCTCTCGACCTCTCCGCCAATCACAGCGCACCTGCCCCTCCCGAGAGCCAAGGCAAGAGAGTATAAATCGGGCGCGTAGCGCCGCAGTGTCACTGCCCTGAGGAAGCCTGCGATATGTCAGGCGAAACGTCGGCACCCCAGCAAACGACGCGGCGTCTCCCGGATAGCCGAGAATTCATGGATTCGAGCCGCGGAAGCTTACGTATACATCTAACTGCCATTTACACAGTGTCTAATGTCGTAGGCGAACTCCTCCAAGAATGCAGGCAATCTTTACGTGAAATTTTGTCTCTTATCTAAAAGACTGCATGGCTTGGCGAAATTGAAAAAGATAGATACTCCCAGGTACATAGAAAAAATAGGAAATAAGAAATGCAGTAAGTACACTCCTCGAGCAGAAACTCTCGTTTCTGGTCATATCAATTCCCTACCACGGGAGGTGAGACACTATGGTCGAAAGATATCCGACAGGGAATACATTGGCCTTGATTTAAATGCCAGTAAGTTATATAAAGATTTTTAAGTTCTGTCTTGAACAGGCATCTCATATCGTCTTTATTACACTCTTGTTATAAGGTGATGATTCAACCTAATACATGTCCTAATTGTAATCGTTATTCAGCTGATATTGCAATATCTGAGGGTAAACAAAAACAGCTTTGCAAGAAAAATTAAAACTCCATCATTTAAAAGCAGATAAAACCACATCAGAGGTGAAGATAGACTTTACAAATGATCAGAGCTCCAATTCAAAAGTGTGCCCTCACTATGAACCTTGGCATCGAACTCTGGGGAACTGCCAGCAAGTCAAACCTGGAGATCCTGAGAAGATTCGAAACAAAAACACTGAGATATACATGCAACGCTCCGTGGTTCGTCACCAACAACAATTTGTACAAAGATTTGAATATCTCAACAATGGCAGAGACTATCTCGGAGAGAAGCAAGAGGTATCAGAAGAGACTGGGCTGCCACCCGAATCAACAATCAGTGAACATGTTGGACAACAGTGAACATGTGTATAGGCTAAAGCGTGAACATATTCTAGACTTACCCTTTAGATTCTCTTCATAGTAACTTCTATCTTGTATACCATTTACTAATTGTTCCAAGTTAACAGATTGTAAATTAGCAGAATTGAAAAAAACATCTATGAACCTTCAGCAAGTTCTTTTGTTGCCCACATTGACAGTCTTGGATGTTTTACTCACGCTAGATGTCCATTTATAATCTTTGTACATTTTCATGATGGCAGAAGTGTAATTAATCTTTGGCATGAAATCCAACCCAATCTGGCAGGAGGGGGGGCAGAAGTAGCATCCCGCGTTTGTTTTCTAAGTTATTAAAGATGTTTACCCTGCTAGAATGTGTTTTTTGTAGACAAAACAATAAGAAAATTTTACTGTTTTTGTGAATATACCTTGTTATAGGTTTATATCACGAAATTAATCACACATTTCTTGGCTTTCCTTTCAAGATTGCGATCGTGATTTTGCCCTTATATGGCAAAGAAAACGTGTTTCACAATACATTGTGCCGGCAGATTTAAAATCTATGATCGAAGATTTAAAACCGATGAACTCTTTTCCTGGGAATATCATGGAGGAAAACAACTTCTTTGATTTTAAGCAAACTGCTGAGAAATTTATGTGTACCAAGAAACTAGAGACATCTAAAGCACAATGGTTGAAAGTCTCTGCTGCCATGCATGATGTTCATATCAGAGAATGGCATGAAGACGTAATATGCTGGACGGTTAGAAATAATTTCCGTTGAGGTGTAACTAAGGACATAAATCGTCAACTTCCATATTTACTGTACATCCCTAAACTGTCAGAAGAAACGAAGAAAGATCTAAAGAGAATCCGTTCCTTTGAGACAAACAGCATAGAATGTTTTATGAAGACCTCACTGCCGAAGAATGGAGACATTCATTCAATTGACAGTAATGTTCTTCACATTTATATATATAAACACTTTTATTACTATTTAAGTTAATACGTCTGGCACTTTAAACGGACAAAATTCTAACATACTAAAAATATTTCATTATTAAACTATTGAAGTTTATTATTGTTTTATTAATGTTACTTATGTAAAAGAGCTTCATGAGTAACGGAAAAATAAAGTAATTTTGTTTCAAATTTTCAAATGAAGTATATATAAACTCATTTTTCTCGAAAGTATGAAATTGGCACTTCTATCCTTTTTTAAGCTTTCAATTTATGGGTTACTGGTTTGCAGCTGAAACAAAGTAGAATTAGAAACAAATTTAAATTTGTCTCGCATCAAAAGTGAAAAGACGAGTTGTTAGCAAGATGGCATTATATAAACAAAACCATAATCGTTACTAATTACAAGGCGGCGGATTTTGATGACATTCACAACAAAAATAATCAATAAAATGTTTTTGAATTGCTTCAAAGTGTCCTAAACCGCAGAAAAAGTATATATAAAATTGATTTAAACCATGTGAACCAGATGAACAATTCCAGCTGATGGATATGTTACTGATGCAATCGAGGCTTCTTTCTTTTCTTAAACTGAACTCAGCTTGCAAACGTTGGTCTTCGTCTTTTGATTTGAAAAAAGTTTCTGCCTTTATTTATCGTTAAATCGGCGGAACTGACAATGGCGCCTTAGGAACCTTAGATTACACAGTACTCATAACGGCTGCCATTACGATATAAGAGCGAAGAAAACGAATAGGCTACTCAAGAATTCTCTGAACATTTTTTGCACCTGGTAAATATTGTTTGAAGCAAGTACCATTAAAGTGATATTAAAATCGAATAAATCAGCAAAAATGCAGCAAAAAGTAGTTAAAAAGTAAAAAAAATGAATTAAGTCGAAATAGACAAAAAATGCAAAAAAAATTATATTAAAAATGGGTTGAAATAAAATTTCGTTTCGTCATAACATAAAATGAATTTCTATACTAAACGTCATTGTTCTAAAGTGAAAAAAATGGCATTTCATTAAATCCTACGCCTACTAATTACTATTGCAAACCCATAGTCGATGAGGTTTGTTCGTACAAAATAGAAGTATACTCTACAGTTACAGCAGAAATTCTTGAAAACGCTAACACAGCTACGAAAACATTACCTATTGTATTTCCAATTTGTATTTTGGTATGTGGCTTTGCTATCACTACCCCTCATACTTCACCTTACACCCTTTCGTTTAAAGACACCACGTAGAGGACGAGGTTCATAAATAACTATCAATAGAGACAAATAAATTAATTTGCATTGTTACTATGGAAATGAATAATGATAAATTAAGTAGAACACTCGATTCAATGCTACAATGTGCACATAATCTCGCGTATGCATAAACAAATTATGTTTATTTATATTAGTTTTATCAAATTATTATTGTTGCATTACTGTAACACGTTTTCAAATAGAAAGGTCAAGTGACTTGGCCTTGTGTGGTAGACTTGGGGAAGGTGAGTACAATTAAGCAAACTCTTAGGGCACGTGATCAAAGCGCGCATTAATCATGGTTTAATTTGTGTTCGTGGCGGGGGACAGGGGCATTCCGAGTGCGTCCTCTATTAACCTATACCCTTAATCATTCCATAATCCCTTGGCCTGTCAGGCCCCTGTGTTCACTCTGTGCATGCAATTAAGGAAATTGATTCCTACATCCTGAATAACGGTACAAGCACCGAGATAGAGCCAAGAGGCACGTTCCATGGGCACTGGGGGACACTGGGGTGACAAAAGCCAAGGGATACCTTCTAAGATCGTGTTGGATCGTCTTTTGCCCGGCGAAGTGCAGCAACTCGACGTGGCATAAACCCGACAAGTCGTTGGATGTCCCCCGCGGAAATATTGAGCTATTCTGCCTCTCTTGCAGCCAATAATTGCGAAAACGTTGCCGGTGCGGGATTTTGTGCACGAACGGACGTCTCGATTATGTCCAATAAATATTCCATTGGATTCATGTCGGGCGATGTGGGTAACCAAATCATTCGCTCGAATTGTCCAGAATGTTCTTCAAACCAATCGCGAACAATTGTGACACGGAGTCATGGCGAATCTATAAAAAATACAGTTGTTTTGGGACATGAAGTTCAAGAATAAATGCAAATGGTAGTAGATGAAAATATCCATTTCCAGTCAGTTATGGGTTCACTTTCATCTCAGTACCTAGTTAATTCCATATACCAAGAGACCACATCATTATGGAGATACGACCTGCTAGCACAGTGCCTTATTGACAACTTGTGTGCTTCGCTTCGTGGGTTCTGCGCCGCACTCAAACTCTATCATCAGCCCTTACCAACTGAAATCGGGACCCTCTGACCACGCTACGGTGTTCCAGTCCTCTAGGGTCCTCCACTCCTCCAATCCACAAGGTCGCGAGCCCAGAAGCGGCGTTGCAGACGATGTCGTGCGATTAGCAAAGACATTCGAGTCGTCTTCTCCTGCCGTATTCCAATAAAGCCGAATTTCCCCGCACTGTCCCAACAGATTCGTTCGTTATACGCCCCGCATTGATTTCTGCTCTTATTTTACATTGTGTTGCTTGCCTGTTAGCACTGCCAACACTACGCAAACGCCGCTGCTCTCGCTCATCAAGTGAGAGCCGTCTGCCCCTGCTTTGCGCGTGGTAAGAGGTTAGCTCGGAACTCTTGACATTGTGGATCTCGGAATATTGAATTCCCTAAGGATTTCCGACATGGAATGTCCCGTGCATGTCGTGCGGCCATAACATTTTCATGTAAATCACGTGAGTACAAATGAAAGCTCTACCTTTGCACTGCGCTTTATACGTTTTGTTCGCGATAGTCTTGCCATCTGTATATTTATATACCACATGTAAATTGTATATTATGTTGTATTTATGCAATTGCTATCCCATGATTTTTGTCACCTCAGTGTATGTGTAGATTCATGACCGGTATAGATACATGGATGGGATGTTCGGGGAGTGCGAAGCTGCTTTCCACTGGCAATGTCCCCTCAGGAGCTAGATTCCGCGAGACGCTCTCGTAGATAATTTAGATGCAGCGAAGAGGGTAGGGAATTAGCTCGGGGCTCAAGACAATAGGAAAACAAGTGGTACGGGGAAGTTTATGCCATTTTGCAGCACCAATAGTTTATCACAGTTATTCCTATCTAAAATAAAATTCTAAATTTTATTAGTCTTTAAAAATACATATTCGAAATTTACGTGTGCACCTATTGGCATTAGTCATTTGCAAAACGTCAAAGATGATTTGAATAGTTGTGTAAAACTAACCTGGCTAATAAAATCTAAACGCGTTGGTTCATAAATTTAACCTGTCTGTTTGTTAATGAGAAGGGGAAAAGACGAACAAAGTAAACAAGAAAATATTCTAATCGATATTAAGAATTGGAAATTTTACATAACATAAAAGTAAATATCTCTAAACTATTTTTTCGGAGTGCAGTGGCTATTGTAGCAGACGACACTATCAGAAACAGTTTTTCGAAAATCAGTTTCATATTCATTTCAAATTGATAATCTTGTGTACATAATACCAAATATTTCCTTTACCGAGAACAAACATTCCTTCAGAGTGCGTGACCGTTCAGAGAACCCAAATCATCACAGATTGTCCATGTGTTTCATTTGCATGTAATGAGGCTCCAAATTATTTGCATCCAATGCTCATTGTACCATTTTCTGGAGAGGCATTTCGTCCTATACAACTGGTCGGTCTTTTATTGTCTCTCTCCCACTAATTCCATGACAGGCTTGTACTCTTCACATCAACTCATGTATGCGATGGGACTTGTCATTTGCGCGATATGTCCATTGTTAAACGTCTATTGGTCTCGCGTAGGCCTGCGGAAGGGTTTCTACACAGTGTAGTGATTTATACGCATAATGGCGAAGTGATTAATTATTCAGGAATCGATATGGTGCCATGAATGCAATAAAAATAGGAATAAAGTATATATTTCGTTTCACAAATAAAATGTTATACGATCTCCTTCCTCACACGAACTCCGGAAATGACATTTCGTTTATTACAGTTACAAATTACAGAGGGATTTGAACGTTCTGTAGGGAAAGCGCAGATTACTTGTTTGCGGTAAACACCAATTATATATGAATTGATAATCACTGCTGATCATATTTATTTTAGAACACATAAATGAGACATTGAAATTTAACTCGACGTTCATGAAATATGCATAGTGTTACTTCAATTATTGCCGAATTGTTTTCCTGTTTACATTTTCTTTATATTATTGTTAAAAGTAATTATAAAATTAACATTCTTAAAATAAATGAATATTAATAGTTTATTGAAATATTTCATGGTAACATTTCGTATCAAATCAATTCAAATCAATCATTTCGTATCAAAAAAATTAAGTTTTGTTTGTAATCGAAAAATGTATTCTAAAACTAAAATTATCAAGTTTGCATTAATATATTAGTACACTGTGCCGATCCGAATCGTTACGGCAGGATCCACCATCGCAGTCTCGGCTGGAAGGGCCGTGGGTGCGAGATCCACCTCCAACATTAGTGTTGGCTTGTGTCGTGGCCTCGTGGAATTCCCACAGGTCTCGGATCTCGAATGTCGGTTCGAGGGTTGCAAGAAGTATTTTCATCCATTCTGTGTTGGAATCCCAAACCCTCTAAGTCGCATTGTGAAATTGCTGCGCTAAAACTGTACCCGCAGTATCGACAATGATATTTCAAAGCAGACAAAATGAATTTCAAAGAAAAGAAAACTAGAATACTCGTACCTAGAAAGAGTCTAGAATATACAAACATACTTTTTAGGTACATGAACTATTGAAAATAAAATTACTTCTGTTCGTTTTTTGTTAATTTCATTTTTCTCTTTTCTCTTTTTGTGTAAACTTTTTTTCATTTATGCACGAATTAAATCGCACGATTTGATTTGAAGCAAAGTCGAATACAAGTGGAGTTTGACAATGAGAATAAAATGATATTTCCTGGAATGAACTCTTATCTGAACCTGTATCTGAACCATTACGTGCTTTCAAGCACTTCACAGCACAAGTTCATTACCCCAAATGAGATAATGAATTTTACGAACGAATACATAGATAGACTGTAATTAAATGAATTTTAATGAACTGTATGATTAATAGTTACTCATGTGTGCAAGAAAAATAATTAGTAACAACACATATTTCAGTTGATCATATTATTTTACATACGAAAAGAAATGGAATTATAATAGAATATTACGTAAATTTTGGGGAAACATCAGTAGTTGAAATGAGTTCAATACAAATTCATTTCCATAGTAATAGATAAACAAAATGTACGTCAGTTCAAGTTAATTTCAGATTAATTTGATAAGTTTCTAGTTTTCTTGGGTTATTGTAAAATTATAAAAACCTGTAACCTGCTAAAAATAGAAATATCCTCTGTGTAGATGAATCATCATCGGTCTCAAATATCCAATACTTTAAATAGTGTCAATAATTTCAATACTACTCAATTAATTCATGAGAAAACCACGATTTTAGTCTTACGATGTTCACAGCATGATTGAATCAAAGTGAAGTTATTTTCTAAATAACGCATGTAACCATGTCAATAACGTGCAAAACCTATAGGAAATCCTGTCATGCAAATAATGATCTGTATAAAGATGACTTGCGAATAAATGTGCCAGAGTGTGTAATACTCTGAATGTCATTCTCGAATAGTAAAATTATGTTTTTTATGATTGCCATGTAATGGAAATCAGCCCTAAACAATCGACGGCGAAACTTTTTTTGAAACACTCTTTTAAAGGTTCCGCACTCCAATTGCTCTGAGCCTTATGATTATTCCATGACGTCTGTAGGAACGAGGCAACTCCGGTGTTGTAAGCATGGCATGTACGAAAAAGTCAGCAGCTAATTGAGCATACTTTGCTTTTTTCGACCAATAACGACGCACATAACGCCACCATTTTAGTGTGTGTATATGTAGATGGCGTTGACTTAACACAGCTTGGTGGCCAATGGCCGAAATTCCTATAACCGCGTGATGTCGCTGAAGGTGTTTGCGATTAGCTTCTTGAATGTTTGGGAGACGCCGCGTCCTAGGGACAGGTGCCAACGTTTCGGCCGCCATTCCGCGACCTACCTTCCTCAGGGCGAAATGCAGCCGAAACGATGGCGCCTGATCCTAGGATGCAACGTCAGTCGGATAGGCAGGAAGCTACAGACTCCGGCCTCAAAAGCCTGTTCTCTAGTGTGTCCGATTAGCTGTCGACATTTCTCATCACACCATCGGAGTGGTACATTACATTACATTACATTTACATGTTACATTATATGTACTTTACCCCGTCGGTACGTTTTCTCTCATATTTTTTATGCCAACAGTATTTTTTCTGAGAATTCTCTGGGAGTCTGAGAGGCTTACGAAAATTAATAGAACATCAGATATGCATACAGACTGTGAAGACTTGATATATTTTCTTTGTGAACACCCGAAAAATTTTGCTCTCAGAATTTCCGTGCACTGTTTTCAATATGCTTGTCTAATACAACGTTATTGTCAGTGTCCGAGTTCGCTTAATGTTCAGGGATGACACTACCCCACACATCGGTGGCACCGTTAACACGAACGTTCGGTGGTATTTGTAAAAGTAAAATGATGAAACTGAAATGGGCAGAAACGAGAAACTCCGATTGTATTCATGGAAACAGATTTTTTTGCCCTCACACAATTTAAGAGGGAGTGGAGTTCATTTCAGGTCTGAATTTCTAAAATTCGCAAAAAAAAAGAAATTAAATCAAGAACTGACAGCTTAGAAATGTAGATTGTCTTACATTTACTCCACATTCTTTTGGAATAATTTGTCAAACATGTTTGCAAAATGGTTTTGAGGTTCGTAAAATGTTGGTAAAATGGTTGGGAGCCAACAATTAATCGGATATACCTTATTTCATGCTGTAAAAGTTTTTAATGTTGACCAGCCTGTGTTATTTATTATTCATGGTTTCTTTACTAAATAATCATTTATTTTTTCAGGGTAATTCTAAGAACGATGAAAATGAGTTTTAAGGACTGCAAATTTACTTGAAAACATTTCTCATATAAAGTTTTCTGCTTGATCAAGTTCAATGAATTTACAAATTAGTCAATGTGTCTGAAGAATAAGTTAATGTTGAAGAATTATGGAGATTATATTAGGGATACGTATATTTTATTTAGGGATACGTATATCAATGGTCGTATTTTTCGGTGCTTATCAATTGTAATGTTTTCGAGTTTCCATCATTATGCAGGATCTCCGGGGAGGAATCGTTGAAACTTCGCAAATAAGCTCTTCAGACCATTTTAAGCATATTTTGTTTATTAAACTACCTGAATATTCCGACTGGTTGAGCCGCAATAAGCCTTCGAAAGTTGGTTTGAAAACATGCCTTTTTGGCAAACATTTGCATTGCAGAAGCATAGAAACACTCCAGAAGCATGTAAATTGTTTATTATTTACAAAATAAATTAATATATTTGTACAAAAAGAAACATTAACACAGAAATAAAAAAGCACTCGATTTACACAATTCGACTGCTTCTTTATTTCTCGCTTATTTTGTCTTTCTGAACTAATATATTAATTTCTTTTGTAAATAATAAACAATTTACATATTTCTGGAGCGTTTATATGCTTCTGCAATGCAAATTTTTGCCTAGAAAGCAAGTTTTCAAAACATTTTTGAGTGCTTATTGCGGACCTATTCGGAATATCCAAGTAGATTATTAGACAAAATATGCAAAAAATGTTTTAAGAGTTTATTTCCGAAGCTTCGACCCCAGATGATTCCTACCCGGACACCTACATATTATAGTAATAACATTTATAGTAATCGGGTAACCTGCATGTGTGTCACGGTTAGATTCCTTCCGATGCATTCTTCGGGGGTAAGTGAGATACCAATCGACGCGTCTCTGTCTCCTTAAGGGAAACTGCGCGGCGTTCTTCTTTTGTTTTCCTGTGCGTGCCATGCATGGCTTGTACCGCGGTCGAGTGTGTATTTCCATCCGATAGACACTCAAGAGCGATTCGCGAGGAAATCTTCAGCAGAAACCTCGCTTGACGAGGAGAAGCAAGTCCTTGCGCAAATAAAGACAATGAAACAGAAAACGTGTTGATGAAGGACCACACCTAGCTCTACGCGGACTGGTGCTTGGCAACATATCGTCGAAAGACGGGCAGCCCGGAGATGAATTCGGAGACTGAGACGGGGATGAATACGGTGACTGAAATGGACTAGGTAGAGAGGGTCAAAGGAACATGATGGAAACAGGCAGTAGAAGATTCCTTTATTGAAGGAGTCAGTTGGGTGGCCAGTCGCTTGCACTTGTCAAGAATAAACAGTAAATTACAGCAACCGACAACAATGATTTTTGAGCTTCCTGAAATATGTTAAAAAACTATCGAATATATCTGATGTCTAGCTAGTTAAAATGAGGCACAATTACAAAAAGTGATGATAAAAGAAGGAATAGCGAAAGAGCTAATTGCAAAATATAACACTGCGGAGCTGGGCACAATACATGACACGAAGTCATAAAAACAGCTATAAGCAGTGAAATTCAGCAAGTATGTAAAATCGTCCCTGAGATGATAAAAGATACGTTGGACCCTCTGGAACAGAACATTTCTCTACTATACGGTCTTCACAAATAATAGAAATAATGCTGAAGTCTCCAGAAAGGCAAGTTGACCTTGATGTACCAGCTATCACGCCCACAAACATGCTGAAAGCCTCTTGGTGCCGTACTTTCGATACACTAGAGAAAAGTAAAAAAGGGGAAATACCCTAGATCCCGACCATATGCACAAAGAGATGATACGAGACGCGCTCCCAAAAATGAGAGCCCCCCTGCTTGAAATCTATAACCAATGCCGTAAAAATAGACTTATTCAACCTTAACGTTAACTGCTTTATCGCAGATGGTGGTGGTGAACCTTCAGGATCCGTTGAGATCCCCCAATGGATGGCGAGATCAGACGCCGATATACACGTGGAACTTGCGGCGAAGGTTGAATTATTGAGGGAGAGCTCGGAGAGAAGTTCCCGCTGATCCTAAATATTATATATACGTCCATACAATAATCGATTATTGTTTCTGGGAGCCTAAACTACAAAGGTCATTGGTCCTGTAAGTGTAGTGTATGTTTTTATTGCTGAAAGTGGCGGTGACCGTCCCCTCACCGGATGGCAAGATTCGGCGCCGACCTATACATCGTCTTGCGGGATTTGCACCTACAAGGTATCTCCCCACTAGCGGAGCACCGCCCCAGCCAGGACAAGCTCAAAGCTTCCGTCTAGTCTCCCGAGATGGGTGACAGTGTACTGCATGTAAGTGTCCCTATGTGTGTATAAGAAGGTGAGGATAGGAGAAGGAAAAAGAAGGAAAGGTCGTGCGTTTGATAGGATGCTGCTCCGGCATTCGCCTGATGTTGATCGGAGGAACTATCGATCAGACTCGCCGGTCGTGAGAATTCCCCAAATAGCGGCCGAATTCGACCGAGCTATCTAGCTAGTGTCGAAATATCCTGTCGGCGTCGGGACTCGAACACTAAAAGCTCTCCATCACAGGCATTATGCCCTGAGCCACCTTATCCTGTTTACAGAATCATCTGTTTACTTCCTGTTACGGGGAAGATATTATAAACGGTATCTCTTACAACGGCGCCAGACAACTTTAGAATCGGAGCCAACCTTCTCCGTTGCAAAACGCTTTTAGATCTCACAAGTCCACGAATGACACAGAAAACCAATTAGTTCACCTTAAAAAAGGCAGCCAAACGAAATACGCTCCTTGGTATATTCTTGGACTTCCAAGGCGCGGTTGACTGCGCCTGACAGCTTTTCCTTTCAAGGGAATTAAAAAAATCGATAAATCCCGGCAGAGATCCGCCGTTTGTATAAATATATTTTAAAGAAGAGAGAAGTGTTTTACAGAGACGTCACCACAGTCACATAGAAGCTGTCGAAGAGTGACCTTCGAGACCCGAACTCTGACTAGTATTTTGTAACGTCGTTTATTAAGGGGCGGATTTTAATGTAATGTAATGTTTGTAATGTAATGTAATGTAATGTAATGTTTGCAACGTAATTTAATGTAATGTTCTTTTCGCTTTAGAAATATGCTTTTTTTGTGTAGACATTAATTTTATGTTATAACAAAAGAAATGACGCGTTTTATGACTTTTTTTTGTATATTTAGTTGATTTTGAATAATAAATATCTTTTTTACTTTTTTCGTCCTTTTTAAAGCATTTTCGCTGTTTAATCGATTTTAATATTATTTTAATGATTGTTGCTTCAAATAATATTTTCAAGATGAAACACATCTTCTCTCTCACAGAAATCTTGAGTAGCGTATTCGATTTCTTCGTTCTGAAATTGTTATGTCAACCGTTGCATCTATCAGTTTCTTGTGACACCTATTAGTGTCTTTCGGCCGAATTCGTCGGTTGTCACGAAAACTAAAGACATACATTTCCTGGTGAAGGACAGTCCAAATCAAAAGCTTACGAGATGAGTTCACTTTAACGAAAATAAGAAGCATAGATTACATCAACTTGATTTGTTCATCTAAAGTAGTTTGGATCGAATTATGTTACGCCATTTTCTTTGCTTTGAGAGCATTTCAAAAACAGTTTAAGAGCATGCTATTAATCATTTTTGTTTACGTTTTATGGTCATCACAATGCGCTCATCTAATCAATGATCTAATCAATGATAAATCTAGTCAAGGATCAAATTTCAGTTTAACGATATTGCCACATTGAAAATAATCAAGAATGGTAAAAAACTATTTATTTATTTAAAATAACGGAGAAAGGTTGCGAATAGCAAACAGTTTTGTGCCGCCTGTGGATTGACAATAGTGACGGTTGGCAATGGCTGTTGATTGCGAGCAAACCACAAATAAAATAGATACTGGAAATTTTATTAATATCATCAATTTTTTTTAAACATCGATGTTTCTGCACAAATATACTGATCTTAAGAAAACATCAATGTTATAATATCAATGTTTCTACTCGAACAGTGAGTTGGCGAATGGTGTACCTGCCCATATTATTATAACAATCCTTTCAAAAACTCCAATTAATTCATTTGAAAATAATGTGAAAAAAATTTTAAGCGTTAAAGATGCTAAACTAGCTAGAAAGCTCTATTAATATACAAAATCAATGACCTCTTGCGAAAAGTGGATGAGGTAGTTTTCATCACACGTTTCAAAATAAAACAAAATGGCAAATATGATGCGACATAGTTATTTATGCACCAAGGGTTATAAAACAAAATGGCAAATATGAGGTGGCAAAGTTATTTATGCACCAAGGGCGTTATAAGGGTTCTAATGATTGATCGGCGACAAAAATCCTAACGGCCTTTGGCCCGACGGCTGTTGTTCAAGGTCGTTAGAACGAGTTGCCGCCCGTGGGACGTACATTTTATTTTTTACTTAATTGATGTTAACTTGACCGGGTTTGTCTTTTCATTTCACCCTCTCATAATTCCCTCCATAAGAGAGCAAGTAGCATAATTCAACTATTGTCATATTTCCCTCGTAACCACTTTCCTCTCAAACCAGGCGTGTTATGACTTCGAGCTCCAAAATGAAGGTAATCACAAGGAATAACAGTATCAGTAAAAAATAAAACATTTATAGGACTAATATCTAACACAAGGAAAACTACCAACGATTTTTTATTACTAACCAACTTACTAGCCTTACCAACTCGCTGCAATGTACTATTAAAATCATGTGAGATAACACAAATTTGAAAAAATCATAAAAGTGATAGATAGGAGGCGGATTTTAATGAAATTTTTTTTTCCTGTCCACTTTTGGACAATGCTGTTTAGTATAAAAATTCATTTTATGTTATGACAAAAGAAATGACATATTTGTAGAAGTCATTTTTTACCTTTTTACTGCATGTTTCGTTGATTTCATCGATTTTTAATAAAATTTAACTGGTTCTGGCTTCAAACTTATTTACGAGGTGCAACAAATATTCACCACAGAATTCCTGAGTAGCCTATTCGCTGATATATTGTAATGACAACTGTTGTGAGTACTATGAAATATAACATTCCTGTGACACCTATTGGCAACATTGTCAATTCCACCAATTCCACCGAATAAAGACAGACTTTTCACTCTCTCTCTCTTCTCTCTTTTCACTCTCTCTCTCTTCTCTCTTTTCACTCTCTCTTCTCTCTTTCCACTCTCTCTTCTCTCTTTTCACTCTCCTCTCTTTTCATTCTCTCTGTCTTCTCACTTTTCACTCTCTCTTTCACTCTCTCCCACACGCCCACACATAACCTTCGATCTTTCTGCAAAATTATGTAGAACAATAACCGTTTCATCCGAATAACGCTTTGTGAGCCCTGTTTTTTAAATACTGCAGAGAAATATGACCACAGACATTTCTGGAATTTATGTTTTATTTCAGTCTGGTAAAATGCGATGGAACTGATTAGTCGAAATCAATGTTAGGAAATCAAGTAAACTCCAAATACATACAATTTTTGAGTGCAAGAAAACGACAAATTTAGTCACTGGAGACCGTGGAGAGTCATGTTCACGTCAATTATTTTTAAATATTGTAATAAAAATATTTCCATTCAGATAGCAATAAAAGCTAAATCGCCAATACACGGATAAAAGGAAAGCAGAAAATAGAAATTATAATTTATCGTTGCTTTTACTTGTTATCATAGGAGTCTGACATGATTGAGCCTTTCATTCATCAAAAGAAGCAATTTTATCCGACAACTCTAAAGGCAGTACTTCGCCAAGATATGTCTTTCGGAAGATCGGTAATGCATTTTACTTTATTATAACGTTATACACATTATTATCCGCCAACAAAAGGATGAAATCAAAATGCAAATGAAAAAGTTTAAAGCAGGCTAATTTGATAACAACGAGTGAAGCTACTCACAGAATAACGCATTGACTTCGCATTCAGGAGGGCCAGGTTCAATTCCCCTGCCGGTCATTTTGACAGGGGTTCTAGTGATTTCCCTCGGTCGTGTAGGTGAATGGTGAACGCTGGGATGGACCTACTCAATGGCCAGGACCGCGAAACCGGCGTCGCTAGCAGAATTCGTTAAGTACGTGAAGGAAGCCCGGGATGTAACGGCGGCCAATTGCCGTTTACGGAACCCATAATGGCTAAATTTGATAACAATGGGAAATGTTTCTGGTACTACTGAGGTATTGGAATTTTAACTTAAAATGACATTTACTCACACTCTGTCAAGTTTTTCGTTACCTTTGGGTTACTTGTAAGGTTTCTTTATTTCTGTTTGAAAACTCTTGGGTTTATGGTACTGTAATGTGGAAATAGACTTTTGATAGTTTCAAGATTCAATATTGTTACAATTGTTAATGTTTCGGTAAGTACAACTTTTATCACAGTCCTAAATACTACTTAAATACTACTAAATACTATAAAACAAACTACCACAGTTACCACCACTACCACATTAAAAATAATTCATAAACAAACGAATTAACGTACATCTTCCTTCAGAAAAGCAGTCGTGTAACCAGACCCACAATGAACACATAAAGCTTTGAGAATGCCAGGCGAAAGATTTCCAGTGGATTTGATATTTAAAATCGATGTGAAAAACAGGAATATTATTATTCTGACAACACAACAATCGGAGCACACACGAGGATCCGGGATCCGTATAGGATCTTCAGGTAAACAACAGCATGTTGTTCTAACGCAACATGCGTGTATTATGTTCGTGTTCAAACATGCGCTGGCATACATATGAGCGCGACCTTTAAATTGGGATAAATGTGTTTTGCATCTCTCTTTTAGTACACTGTCCGCAAGCAGAAGAATGAAATAAAATCGTAAATTTTCAAGTCATAGCGACAAATGAAGAGCTCCAGACTCCAGGTTTATTATGGCGTTCACAAAGTTCCGTAATTGACAAAAAGGTGTGGGCGTGAAATACCAATGCTCAGGCAATGCCATATTGCTTCGCTCTCAAAAACCGAAAAAACGAAAATCAAATCGCTAAAATTAAAACGTGTCACGGTGAACTCAGTAAGTTGTGAGTTCGGCATTCCAACATGCCAATTTGTCCTCTTTTGTGATGTGTGCCTTGTAACAGAAACTACAGCAGTACCAGGTGAGGTGGCTGAGGGCATCGACAGATGTCACCGCAGTGCCTCGGACCGAGAGTTTTTAAACTTTGAGTCTCTACAGTGTCACGATTTTCGACTGGATAGCTAGGTCCAATTCAGCCGCTGTCGTGGAGAAAAGTCTAGGGGCTGGCTGCTCTGAATTCGTGTTTTCAGTTCAGTAGTTTCCGCTTAGTTCCGATCAACACCGAGCGAATGCTGGATAATATCGTAACGAACGGGCCAAGGAGAGCTTACGATATTTCCTTGCTCTTTCTCCTCAACCCTTCCTTACACACATTGGTGTTGATACAGAATGGCACACACTTTCTTGTAGTAATGTTTTCTAATTTCATTGGTGTGGACTAGCTTCACGGTCTTCACCCATCCTCTTGGCGGCTTCGCCAAGCCGCCGCCCTAAATACATTTTTTGAAATTTTCTCAATTTTTTGGTTTACTAATGGTATATTCAAAATATTACTTTTAAAATATCAAAGAAGAGTGAAATTTGTTCTTATATGGATATCTTCGTTGAACAAATTGGAGCCATTAAAAAAATCGTTTAAGTTGTTCTGTAAATGTGAAATTTGAAGTCTTTTCTCACAAGAATGTTTTGTGATTTGGACAAACTTAATTTAAAGACAAAACTTTCACTCACAAATGCAATAATGTATAAACATCGCCGAAAATATCCATATTAACGTCGTGAGAGCTATAAGTAAAATTCGGTGCCAACTGCCACGAGGCTAAGGGGAATGCAAAGTCAATGCCCCGCTCCTTTCGCAAATTTCCGCTCCTTTTCGAACGCCTTTCGAGTATTTCGTATTTCTCAGCCCGTTCACTTCCGGTTGGATTAGCCCCTTGACTAATATCCATTCCTTTTCGTAGTATGTGTTATGGTCAGGATGTGGCGGTGCTCCTTCCGAAAGAGGACAGATCGCGCGCGGTCCGTGGTCTGTTCATTAAGGCACTGCTCGGTCGCTTTAATCTAATACCAGTCGCCTGGTATTAGATTAAATTAGATTAGATTTATTAATAATTCTGCAATTAAGTGTGAGAACTTGGTGGCAGAATACACTAACTTAACATTACAGAACTTAACAACTATACAAACTCCACAAACGTTACAAATCTCATGAACATTTCACCGTGCAATCTTTCATAGAACTCCACTTCACCAAACTTCACTTCACTAAACTTCACTTCACCACACTTCACCGCACTGCGATACAGCGAGCTGTAATGTCTTTCTTACTCACTCGTTTCTCTCAGTTGTACAACGTCACTGCACTTCACGCCACTGCACTGCACATAATAATAGTAGTAAAAATAATAACAATAAAAACAATAATAATGCTAATAATAATAACAATAATAATAATGCTAATAGTAATAACATTAATAACAACAACAACAACAATAATAATAATAATAATAATAATAATAATAATAATAATAACAATAATAATACTTAATTACAAAGAAGACAGGTAATTGCACTGAATTTTATTAAATATATTTATAACATATCCACATTCAAGAAACTAATTTATTTTTAAATTTGCTCAGGCTTTGATCGGAGATGATCGGAGAGACCACAGGCAACTTCCGATAAAAAGCCGCCGGTCGCAGGGATTCTCCTCTAGAGCGCGTGAGTTCGACCCACCAGTGTTGCTAGTGTTCAAAACGTGCCACCGTCGGCGACCTTGGGATGTATCAGTCAGAAACGCTACAGCAGCACCTGTTCGGAGCAATACCAACCGGTACGCGGCATCCCAGACCCATGGATCTGTTACGTTACGAGACGTATGGATCTGTTTGGTACTCTAATATCAAATTGCAATTTCGTACTAAAAATGTACCACTGTATTTGTACTGAGGCTAAATTCATTAGTTTTACGCCGAGTTCAGCCATATTGCAGGTATTCCCAATTCTTTCCTTAATTCAAAAAAAGTGTTTTCTGATGAGTGCCTTCTTGAAACTCTTAAACTCCCCATCTTCCCTGTCTTGAACGTCTTCGCTGTTGTCTTCACTTTCGTCGGTTGCTCCGTCTGCGAAAAGGAGCTCTTTGCTCCCGATGCAAAGATCGGGTGGGCTTTACTCTGGAAGGATTTCAATTCGGTGAACGAATTTTCACTTGTATCACGCGTATGCCCAGATATGTCTCGGAGACATGACTAAAAATGACGGCTTCATTCAAACGTACCAGTTTCAGGTCACAACATTTCGTTGAGACAGTTCAATGGATAAGCCATTTCCGTCGCCGCCTGTATCACATCAGAACATCACTTGCAAACAAAATCAATTAAATTGTTTCGCGACACGAAGTGGATCTGATAGAATAGAGCCGGGATTTGCCACCCCCGCGCACAATGACAGAATTTCTTCGCGCTCCAATTCCGCACAGACCTGACGTTATTCGCTCCTTCAATTCCATCAACTCACAAATTTACGTTTTTAACTCGTTTTAATTCGAATAACGTGGATTTTCTCTCCGGTGACCTTTGCTATTCGCTTAATTATTTTACTCACTGTAAGGACAAGCGTCTGGACTTTGTCGTCGATTTCCGTTGTTCCCCAAAAGTGCTGGGCGGCAATAAAGCGTTTCTCGGGTAATTATTAGACCTTATATTTTAAGACAAATTCCTATTTAGATCCTTCAGGAGATTGTGGAAAATATGAGTAATTGCAGATGTTTAAGAATAATAAAAAATAGATCTATTAAAAGCATCTAATAGTGACTAATAAGTCCTAAACCGGCGGTTGATGCCTTTTTAATACATTTTTTGCCTAAATCTAGCCACAACAAGTAATTTTGATGAATTATACTTGCATTACTCATTATTTATAATTGTTTCACCGAAACGCAAATACTTTCCTGACTTTTCAGAAACGTGAATATTCCCTGATCGAATAGGCAATCGACCAACACAATAACATAAGGAGATTCGCAAGAAAATATAAAGATATTTCACTCTCGTCTCGGGCCAGCGCGCACTTCTTAGGCAATTGCACCCATTCCCGGTGCAGCTGCGCTGGTGATTGGTCGAGATTGAAAGGTGCGAAAGAATGAATGAAGTAAAAAGAAATGAAAGTGAAGAAAATAATTTGCCTGTAGTCACTCTCGTTAATGTAAAAATACTTGACTTTTCTGAAAAATAAAAAGTGCCTAATTGAATACTTTTGAGATCCGTTTTAGATGCCAGAAACGTAATTTTCCGCGTGTAATATTTTTTAAATGCTTGGTTTAATCATTTTGTAACTTATTTTAAGAGCCTAAGTCATTATATTTTCGTGTCTAAAATTCAGGGGTCTAGTAATTAAAGAAACATGTTGTTCATCTCGTTGTGATGAACACAATATTGTGTTTTTTTACATCCCAAATGTCTCATCCTATATTAAGGAATACCTCCATAAGCTAATGTGTACGGTAAATAAATACATTCATGTTGAATAGAGAAAATTAACGAATATTCTCTCACCGCTTTTCGAACTGCCTCTCATCGCGTCATCCTTAGTTTATAATTATTGATGTTTCCGGACACATCAACTGTTGTGTTAATTAGGGTAGAACATGGTTTATCGCGAGAGATGGTGGTGTTCCTCGCCAACGGACAGTGAAATTAGCCGCTGACCTACAGACAGCGCTCCTCCACGTATCTCCCCCAGTGGAGCGCCGCCCCAACCGGGACATGCTTCGGTTGCTTGCAAATGATCTTTTAACAATAGTGATAGTGTTGTGCATGTAAGTGTGTGTGTGTGTAAGGGGAGAGGATACGACAAGAAAGAGGAAGGAAAGCGTGTGTTGGAGTATGTCTTCGGCATTCGCTTGTATTGTTCGCAGAAACCACAGAAAACTACTGATCAGAGCAGCCGACTGCTAGCATTCCCCTCCAGAAATCGGCCGAATATGTGTTGGCGATGTACTACTGTCGAAAAACCGCCGCCGTTGTGTCTCGAATCCTCGAAACCTCCCGGTCTGAAACACTACAGAGACAGCAGCAATGCTCTGAACTAAAGTCAGTTGGTGGAGAGGTTTATTCTCTCCGGTTCTATCCTTAAGGCACAAAGGGTAACTGTATCAGCAGCCATTTTATAAACTGCACTGACAGATGTTACAATTATTGAGTTATAAAATTCTTTCCATTTTCCTAACTCATAGCGTTCATACCTTCTTGTGCCTCTGGAATGTTTCCTCCGTCCCATTTGACAATCCCCTATTTCATTATCCTTTGTATTCCATAAATCAATAAATAAGCTCTGCTCACCTCCCTAAAACCATAACCGCTTTATCTTTGAATACCCCGTCTCTTATTACTCCGACTTCCTCCTCGCTTACACAATTCTCAAGTACATGATCCCAAATGTCCTCATCTAATTCGTATTCCTTAGGAAATCTCTTTTCCTCTTCAAACCACTATATGCTCGCTCTAAATTTTTCTCCTGTCCTCAGCCTTGTTTTCAATCTTCAAATTCAATTCTTTCATTGCGCAGTTTGTTAAATCTAATTCGTAACAGATTTCCGCAAGGGACGCTCATTTTCTCTAGCCTGTTATTGAAAGTTCACTCTAATAGTGATAACAAACACAGTTAACTGTAATTGATTAATTATAATAGAAAAATAAGCCATTTCGATTAATTTGTTGAAAAGTAACAATTAAGGTATTGATTGGAATACATAACCCTTCAATAGGTCGGCAAAAACATCTGTACATATTTGGCATATTTAAAGGATGATAGATAGCTGAACAGGGATAGATTTTCCGGATGGTCTTCCTTGTCCATTATCTGTGGAAGTGTTTATTTCGAATGTTGAATCATATTTGACATTTTTATCGTGAATTTAGCGGTTTTCCACAGCCCGAAACACTCACAGCTAAGTACACACATACGAGTAAAAAATTGAATTACTCCAGGCTACTGATGAAAACTGGTGATACAGCAACAGATAGTTTTGTACTCATAAGATTTATCCATTTTTTTCGGAGTTTGGAACATACTATACTTTTTCTTCCACAATATAACCCTTTTTTTGTTACATAAGAGCACAACTTCTTCAACACTACTCAAATAATAGTGAGGGAAAGTAAAATTTTGCTGAAGTAGACACACTTTACTTTTAACGTGAGTCACGTGTAAAGTGAATGGGAATGCAACCGTTTTTCCTTGCTCAATCTCTGAATTTTCTGACACTTTCTGCAGAAGAGTGAAACAAACACACTGCATCAGGGGTGACTTGCGTGAAATTGAGAATTTCCTACTTCATCCAGAAAATAATTATTTTCGAACTTCACACATTAAATCTAATCCCCCTACCTTTTTATTGACTCATTATGTACGACCCAAATTGTATCTGTTTGTTGATTTCCTTCAAGATGATATCCCTTCGGAGAAATAATGTAAATCTCAAAGTGTGCCATTCATTATTCATTCCATTCTTCGCTTCGAATGCGAATCTCCGAAGTACCAGAAGGAATGCTCATTCACGTAGTATATTTCCTTCTGACTGAGACGATTCTTTCCCCAGGGAGAAATAATGCAAATTCGATGAATTCTCAACGTATCAGGAAATGCAAATCATGATCGCGAAGTTTGCAATTCGAATTCCAGCTTGCTCAGCTTTGTTTTTAAAAACCATTACCAGCGTCTGCTCACTTCTTGCGATGGAGGAAAAAAAAGGATTCGAGAAAAACCTTGGCAAACGCTTTATCTTATCCAAGCTAAGCTAACTCTGCCTGAATCGTAAATATATTTCTCTACGACCACTTAATAATATATGTATTCCTGCAGTATATTTAATAGACGAATGATATCGATTACACACCCCTTGGATTACAGTTCGGAATCCTCAGACAGATTAGTCTTCTCTTTATAATTCGCGCTTCTCACGAACCGTGGCAGACAGTGAATGATTTCATAGTTTCATGAAAGTAAGCTAAACACTGTTGTACTCTATTTCTCGTAACATTTTGCATTGATCATTCAACACAATATGAATCTTGAAGCCGGCGACAGTGACATGGAACTAAACTAGAAAATTCATTTTTAAAATGTTATACAAAAAAACACTATTTAAAGACATAAACTTACTTCACTTATAAATAATAACTCAACTCTTCCCGTTAAAACCGCTAAAATAATATATACTTCATTATTAGGCCTTCTTCAACATATGCTTGTCCAATATAGTCAAACGCAGCTAAATCAAATGTACAAAAACATCAAAGTATTCAAAACAAATTCTTTAAAAAAATTCTACATGCCCCTTGGTTTATTTCCAATACACTAATTCATAATGAACTAAATCTACCTACAATCCATGATTTAATTAAACATTATAGTCTCAATTTTTTAATACTTCATTACATCAGGTAAAATTTTTTAATCTTGGTAAAACGTATTTCTTGCCATGTAGAATTAATTCCATATTTACTAAAAATAAATTTAATCCTAAGTAATTTTATTTTCTCTTTCTTCTTTTCCAATCTTATCTTTACACATTTTAGCCAACCTCTCCTCTTTTCCCCCTAATGTTTTTATTTAGTTATTGACAGTTTCATTTTGTTAATTTATTTATTCATTTTCTTTATTGATTTAATTATTACTTAACAGTTGGCTATGATTGATGGCTTACTTAATAACTGTTTAAACTTAAATTATTGATTAAATTATTAATTTTTTTCTTCACTTATTTATTTCCTTCCAGTCTAGGCTCCTCTCGTACTAACCCCCGCTGTTTTCCCTCTCCCAAACTTCCGTTTCCCTAGTAGTCCGAAACTTTCTTAGAAATGTTCCCAATTCTTTCGTGAAGTGAGACCTTCTATCACCTAATATGTTCTGGGCGACCGTTACGTTTCTATGTTGGAAGTAGTACTTTCCCATTGCCCTCCACTTTCGTCTCCATGTTTCGGTCGCACAGCAATTTAAAACGATATGGATCGCGTCGTTTAATCTACGATGCATCCACCCCACGACCCTGAACCAACTCTCGACCCATTTTATATTACAACACTGTTTGATGTAGGTAATCTTTATCCTTGAGTTTCAAATAAAACAAAATCTGCTCAAAATAGATTCTAAATAATTCAAGGTCGTAGAGAAAGTACAGTCTTCTATTCGCGCAAAACAGCCATTATTCACGAGTTGATCTTTACAACACGATCGACGTAGGAGCAAGAGTCGTAACAAAGGGAATAATAGCCATCACGTACTCGAAGAATATACTATTACTAAATCTCTTCTTATCGCATACAATCAAATTAATATGGCAGGGTAAATCATTCAGTGCTGCGGAAGTTTCAATTATTCAATACAATTAGGAAATATTCAATGTTATGGACAATAATTTATTTACTGCAACGAACAGATGCAACAAATTGCAACAGATTCCAAGGAAAACTTGGAATTTTACATCAATTTTCTCAATCATTGAGGCTGTCGTGAATCTATACAAATACTTATTTAATTACAATACACATTTTCTGTGACTCCCGTACTACTTCCATGTATCGCTCTCGTTCTGAGCAAGTTAAATTGTGTTCCTCATACTGACGTTTTACTTAATTTCTTTAGCTCACTCATTGCTCAATAGATATTATTTACTAACGTCATTGAACCAACGTATAGAGTGCTTTTTTTTGCTTCTGTAGTCCTTGGAATGTAGAAGATAAGGAGAGAAAGTTAACAAGTATTTAGATTCGATATTATGCATTAGAACACTTACGGAACAGTTACAGACCAATATAGATACTGGTGAGTAGTTTCGTTTTTAATGCAATGTAATTCATTTCAGACGTTTAGTTATAACAACGAAACATTTGATGACCAATTCAAGTTTGTAACACTTACATTACATGCCTCTACGTTCTTTCATTCTACCACCAGTAATGTTCCACTAGTAATTCCACATATCCTTACAAATTCCCTTACATATCCTTTGTCATTTCAATGTTTTCCCAACCTGAAGTTATTGACATATGGATATGCATTATAAGAACCATTTACAGGATCATTAAATATTTTTCAATAATTTCGCAACCATTGTTCTTACTTCAGTCCGTCACAGACAGCCGTCGAGTCAACATCGCGCCGCGCTGCGCACAGTGACAGCACAGTGTTACGCAGTGAGCTTGTGACTTTCCTTAGTCTGCGTGTTAATTGTGAACATTATATTAATCAGCAAATACTACAGAGAAGTATAAAACCGTTATCTCTTCCTCCCCTACAGGGGGACACGTTAACGGGAAATGACCTCGAATGAAGCATTGGCTGAAGGGAAGGCCTCTGACTACAGGAGCCAACCCGCCTCAGGTCAACCTTCAAGGCGCACAAACTGGAGTAATATCGTACAAAATTCTATGTATCCGGACAAAGAGCAAGGTTTGATAATTGATGAGAAGGACTACAGTACATCTCTAGAAAGGTATGTAGAAGCCTTAGCTACTATTGTTTCACCACGAAACATAATATACGCTTCCAAGATCTCAAACAGCAGAGTGTGCATCTTTCTTAGCAGTAAACAATTAGTTGATGAAGTAACAGATAAATATAAATCTATTAATATAGATGGAAGTGAACAAAATATGCGACCATTTGTCAGTAAGCAGAGGCGAGTAGTTTTGTCAAATGTTTACCCAATGATCCCCAATGTAGTAATTGAAGAAGAACTTGATAAATTGAACATAGTGCGAAGTTCTAACGTGTCTTTCCTTCGAGCGGGATTCGGAAAAGAAGAATTCACACATAGCTTTCGTAGGCAAATGTATGTGCCGGAAGACTCACTAAACAAAATACCTGATTCTATAGTAGTTGAGTACAAAGGAGAGAGAAATTGGATTTATATTTCTTATGGCACTATTAAATGCTATCAATGCAAGGAAGAAGGTCATGTAGCAAGAAACTGTAAAAATGTAGATAATATTAATTCTAATATCACTGCAGATTTAGCACAAGACACAAACAGGAATGTTGAGCACAACCACAACGATAATTCTACTTTTGATAAAGACTTCCCTTTAATTGAGACTGGAAAGACAGCTAAAAGAACACTTTCACAGATCACAAATACATCTAGTAATAAAACCTAGGAACCACCCTTGAATAGTTCGGAAGAAAGAGCACAAGAATTTGCTAAACCTGTCAAAAAGAATAAAAAGAAGCGCAATCGAGAAAACAACTCTGAAAATAAAAGTGAGAAAAAGAACATTAGTGAACAGTTAGCTCCAGTTAAAGAAAAATTAGAAGAAATTTCCAAAGTTCTTAATTATGAACAACTCAAAGATTTTCTAGAAAATACGTACGGAACTAGTAAGGCACTACAAATATCTCTTAATTATACTAAGGAAACTGATAAACTGATTGCACTGCTCAGAGATATGAACCCATTACTAGTGGATAGAGGCATGAAGTCCCGTTTTACGAGAATCATGAAGAGGTTGAAGGATCCGGTAGCGTCTGATTCCTCAAGAGCATCTTCGGAGAACGAATATTTATCAAGTGAAGAATAATAATGAAAATCAAAATTCTGCAATGGAACGTGAACGGCTTCCGGGCACGATACGAGTTCTTCCAAAAACTTCAAAATGAGGAGAACTTCGATATTGTCTGTATACAAGAATCCAATTTTAAAAATAACCATTATAACCATATCAAAGGTTTCAAGTGTTACTACAAAAATAGATCGTCATGTGTAAATGCTTGTGGAGGTGTGGCAATTTACGTTTGCGAATCGTTTGTAAGCAGTGAAGTGCAAATAACAAGTGATCTTGAAGTAGTTGGTGTATCCATAAATATAGGATCTAGAAACATCATGTTGTGCAATATATACATCCCAAGGTCATTTCAACTGCGTAGTTGTGAACTTGTAAGTCTAATTCAACAAGTTAATAAACCATTAATATTACTTGGAGATTTTAATTGTCACAATGCGCAATGGGGCTCAGTAAGAACGGATATCAGGGGGAAAATAGTAGGTGATTGTTTTGAGAAAGAAGACCTTGTGTTATTAAATGATGACAATAAGCCTACATATTTCAACGTGGCAACAGGAAATGTAAGTACTATCGATCTAAGTACGTGTACGCCGAATCTAGTAAGACACTCACAATGGAAAGTTTCCGATGACCTATTCAACAGTGACCATTATCCTATCATATATCCATTATCCTATCCTATAACATGAGGTTATTTACGAGCCGCGATGGATTCTCTCGAAAGCAAATTGGAGCCTATATCAACGAATTATTGAAGGCAAAATTAAACATTTAAATAGTAACGATGATTTTGACTTAAATCAAATAGATGCAATTTTAGACATCTTTGAAGAAATAATTATGACCACCGCTGTGATAACCATTCCGAAAACTACAGGTAAAATAGGCAAAAGGAAGTTACCGTGGTGGTCTAAAGACTGTGAGGAGGCTGTTAAGAAATACAAGCATTTGTTTAATGTATATAAGAGGCATAATACGAATGCAAACAAAATGCGATTCAAATCTGCCAGAGCAAAAGCAAGGAAAATAATAAAAGAAGCCAAAAGAAATTGTTGGAGGGAATTTATTTCATCAATTAATTTCAAAATGAATAGTACAGAAGCCTGGAAAAGAATCAACGCCATAAATGGAAAATACAAAAGTACCAGCATTACTTCACTCTACACTTCCGACGGTACCAACTTACATGATCCTTTGGATATTGCAAACAGCGTTGGGGCTTTATTTTCATCAAACTCTAGTGATCAGAATTATGATAATGCTTTCATTAAATACAAAGAAGAGATTGAGAAAATTAAACCCGATCTTGAAGAAGGAAGCACAGTAGATAATGATATTCAAAATCTAAACGCACCCATCACACCAAGAGAAGTGCATGAAGCAATACATAAACTTAAAAACACCAGTGCCAGCCCTGATGGAATCCCCAATATATTCATCAAAAAGATGCCTCCATCCATCATAAAGTACCTGTTGCATATATCTATATTCACAATTTATTCCCTAAAAAGTGGTCTGAAGCTATTATTGTGCCGATCCACAAACCAGGGAAAGATAAATCCCTGATAAGAAGCTATAGGCCTATTGCATTAACATGTTGCCTTTGTAAACTGCTAGAAAAAATCGAAGCGGGTTCCGGAAAAATCGTTCAACAATGGACTGTCTAGCATCAATAGAAAACAGCATATACAACGGTTTTGCTAATAATATGAACACCTTAGTTGTAAGCTTTGACATTGAAAAAGCCTACGAGATGGTGTGGAGAAGACGGGTAGTGAATTTAATAACGTCGGTCAAGATTTAAGGCAACATTAGCAAGTTCATTTACAATTTCCTTAAAGAACGCTTTATCAAGATTAGAATAAATGGAATCCTGTCGGACAGCTATAAAGTTATGAATGGCGTCCCACAGGGGCCAGTACTTAGTGTTACTTTATTTTTACATATTATTAATGACCTCCAGAATAATATTAAACCTCCGGCCATCATCAATATGTACGCGGATGATAGCAATATTAGCATAACTGGCAAAGATATTACAACATTAGAAGAAAAGGCTCAAAACATCTTAGATGCAGTCATGGAATTTTCAAGGAAAACCGGGCTCAAGATTTCCAAGACAAAATCCACTTTCATAGTTTTTTTTCTAGGAAACGATCTCATAGAAGAAACATTGAACTAAAATTAGGACAGCATAAGTTGGTACAGAGTAAGGAAATTAAAATCTTAGGAATTATTTTAGACGAAAAGATGACATGGATTCCGCATATCAAGAATTTAAAGAATGTGTGCACCAAAAGAATGAGCCTTGTCAAAGTCATTAGCCATACATCCTGGGGAGCGGACTATACGATTATAAGGAGAACTTATCAGGCAATCGTCAGATCAAAATTGGACTATGGCTGTATACTATATGATGCGGCCAAGAAGAACATCAAGAGAATGTTAGATCCTATCAATAATACGGGAGCAAGACTGACGTGTGGTTCTTTCAAGACCAGCCCAACAATGAGCATTTTGTGTGAAGCAGAATTATTATCATTAGAAAAACGTAGAAGAAACCTAATTATGGGGTATACGATTAAAGTGGCAGCCAACAAACTGAATCCAATAAATAAAGTGTTCGAGTATGCATACAAACATTATAGAACATTTAGCTATAAAAAGAAGCTCCCGAGACCCCTAGCAATAAGAGCAATTCAAACACTAAAGAAGATACAAGAGAAACTACCATCCCTAAAGTTTACGACTGTACCTGACTATGCCCCCTGGACAATACGAGACATCAACGTTATTGAATTTGCGAATATTCCTAACAAGCAGAATACTAAACATCGTAAAATTGGTGCTCAAATAAGAAATGAATTAGCAAAATGGGATGGTTACAATGCAATTTATACTGATGGCTCAAAGATTCTGAACAATGTAGGTTGCGCAGTAATAGCTCCATGTGAGGTGATCACCAAAAAATTACCGGACGACTTCTCAGTGATATCTAGCGAATTATATGCCATAGTTGAGGCTCTTAAATACATCACAAGGGCCAATCAAAAAAGATTTATGATAATAACAGACTCTAAAAGTGCTGTATCTGCTATAATGAATCTATCCATTGATACTGTATTGGTCGAAGAAATAGTTGGAAAAATCAACCATTTGAACACTGAGGGTAAAGAAATAGCGTTGTGATGGATACTCTCGCACGTTGGCATTGCAGAAAATGAATTGGCAGATAGAAAAGCTAAAGCAGCAGCGCGAAGCGAAGTTAGAAGTGATGTACCAGTAAGCTATCAAGAATACCTCAAAAGAGTCAACAAATTAGCTGACCTCGACAGTAAAGAATGGAACAACTTACAGGGTTGCAAATTAAGATCAGTTAGGAAACTTGAAGATGATAATCCAACGGTCAGTTTCTGCAGAAATGATCAGGTCGTCTTAACAAGATGTAGAATACGACACACAAAATTTTCACACGGCTACTTACTGAACAGGACGGATGCTGATAACTGTAGTGTGTACAAGATCCCTCTTTCAGTAGAACATTTGTTTGTTTGCCATGAATATGATAGTGCAAGAAACAAGTACAAACTAAGTTCTCTTAAAGATCTCAATAACAAAGAACAGTGCATTAAATTCATTTGCTTTGTAAAGGAAATTGAAATGTATAACAATATATAACCATATATGTAAAATTTTAAGTTACTGTGTTATTTTGTACCGATTGTGTATTATTAAGGTAGTCGCTAATAACTCTATGTAGTTGATGCGACTGTAAATAAATCAAATCAAATCAATTGTTTTTACTACATCATGCCTATGGGGCTAGATAGAAAAGCTTCTTCTTTCTTCTAATTACAAAATGAAAGTCATGCGTAATACCAAACGCTGCCTATCAAAAATTGGATATGAAATATCAACCTAAGGAAAGATCTAATTATTTCTCTAAAAAATATAATTGTCATAGATATATAATTTTAAAAAGATCTAGATGCATACAGAAACAAGTGTATACAACACGTTAATAGAACAGAATATCAGCTGCCTAAAGCTGCACTTATTTATAACCTCGGAAAGGGCCAATAGAAATTTCTAACTAGTATTACAACAGCATGTACCTTCTACAGTTATTAGTAATTGTTAATTAATATTATCTGATTAATAATGCCAGATTGGGTCACGAACCTAGGAAGATGGGTTTTGCAGGTGGCGCGACCAAACTAATGATCTAACATTTTTGAAGCACGAGCAAAGTTTTGGTATAAGTGATTCCTTAAAATAATAAGAATAAAATAATAAATAAGTTTCAGGGAGTAGTGGTGCTCATCTTCAAGTCATCTGAAACGAATAAATTAATGTAATACCCTTATTTTCCCAAGTTTTAAATTATTTTTAGACGACTCAAAGATGGGAACCATTATTTCACGCCTCGTCGTTTACAATTGATTATTGAATTAATAAGTAATGAGTTTAAATATTTCATTCATATTAAAATATCCAAGAATATTCAACAATGCATAGTGAAATATAACTGTCAAATAATATGAGATCAAAAAATGTGAATAACAAATAAATGACTGTCGTATACTTAAAATAACAAATGCACTTGTTGCCGAAATACAATTTTTCGAAATTAAGGATCCACAAATACGAGTTCTTACATCACAACTTTCTAAAAACTCATTTACTACATACAGGACCAAGAAAATTCCAGTTTTTTGAGTCACTGACTCACAAAAATGTTTTTTTCCAACGAAAAATCGCTGTATTTCGCTCCAGCATTACAATGGATTTATTGACGTATCCGGGAACATCAACTGCTATGGTCAATAGTCCCGACAGTGTAGTGAATGTATTTATCCCGGTAGATGATGGAGTTTCTCTCGCTTTGAATGGTGAGACGCCGACCGCCCTGCACGTCGGTGTGCAGCATTGCAATACTTTCTCAATACTACGTAGTAGCGCAGGATAGACTAAAATCGATGGACTGACTCTGAGGAGACTGAACGGGCGCAAGCCTGAACCATGATCATTAAAGGAAGAAGAGGAGAAACGAGGAGGAGGAGAAGAAGAAGAAGAAGAAAAAGAAGAAGAAGGAAAAGAAGAAGCAGAAGAAGAAGAAGAAGAAAAAGAAGTAGAAGAAGAAGAAAAAGAAGTAGAAGAAGAAGAAAAAAGAAGTAGAAGAAGAAGAAGTAGAAGAAGGAGTAGAAGAAGAAGGAGAAGAAGAAGAAGGAGAGGAATACCGAACGCAAATGTATCGTATCAGCAACGCGCCCGCGGACAGGGCGAGAAGCGAAGCCGAACGAACCAAAAACGAATCCGGAGACGGCGTGGGGAAAAAGCGACCGCGATGCTGCTGCCTCGGTCGCAAAGGGCGAATGGGCGGGGGCGGACCGCGGCGCATCTCATTAGCGGCAAACATGGCGTTTCCCATGTCCTCGCTGACGGTCCCTGCCTCTCTCCTCCCCACCCCGCCTCTCTCGGGCATCACCCCCACGTTCACTCCTAAGCGAACGACACGAAATGCCACATTTATTCCCGGCCGTCCGCATTAGATTTCGCGTTCTCCTACTCTGAGATGCACGAGCACAACGATTTTCAGTCCCGGCAAAAATAGAAGAAATTGTCCTCAACAACATGGGAGTTTTTTTAAGTGCAATAGTAAGACCAACACAGCGAGATGCCCTTTTCTATGAATCCAGAAATTGTTCCGACCTGGATTACCCAGATGCATTAGCTAATCGTTCATCAATTCTCCATCAGTGGCAGACCGAAGTGTGTGTGTGTGTGTATGTGTATGTATGTATGTATGTATGTATATGTATATGTATGTATGTATATGTATATTGTGACATACCTGGTTGTGCCGGGTATTTTCACTGCAATACAACACTAAGAGAGGGTATCTTTTACGTGAATGGGTCCCTGGATAAGTTGGTGCAACGTTGGGGTGGTTAATCATAAATTGAAATACAATTATAAACAAGATTTATTTTAAATCAAATTTGTTATTTACATAATCAGACAACGTTTTTACACTCTGCCTTGGTACCAAGATTAAGAGTGAAATGCATTTCTCATACCTTCGGGGCCCAGATCGAATACCTATGATGTTCGTAGAACCGCTCGTGCCGACAGGATTGTCGACCTCTGCTACTGCTGCGGGCCGTCAGCGTCGGATGGCGTGGTAATCGCCCACGGCTGATGCTCCAGCAATTCTTCCCCGATCAGGATCTTGACACCTCGGCTTCGCACCTTCCTCGAATCACTGTCCGTCAGTGGGTTTAATTACACAACCCGCGCCTACTCTGTATACTGGTCACAGTTCTGTACCGCGCAATTTCAAGAATGTTTCCACCGCGCCAGCTAATAAAAACAACATCAATTATTCTACCAACACTAATCTTTCATTATACTGATACTTCTAATGTTCTATTTACACGTCAAATACTTTGCGGTTCCTAATAGCACATAAAATACGTCGCAATGTTATATGCGTCCATACACCGGCGGAGAACTCTCGCCGCACGTCCGCACTCGTCGCCGCTCTGCTAACGTCTCTCCGGTCAGCGCCCCGCCAACGGCTCTCGTCCGCGATTCTCGTAACGAACCTTTGCACGTGCGCGTTGCCCAGTTCCAACCGAAATTCACACGCTGGTCTCCCCGGCGGTGGCACCGTCGGCGGCGGCCGCGGTCGCTCGCCGGCCCCGGCGAGCCGCGCTCGGCGCGCGCACCGCGCAGTCCAAACTAGCGATTAATTTCTTACACTAATGATTTAATTAGTGTAATGAAACACATATTCTGGGTTTCAATATGTATGTACGGATATGTATTTATTTATGTATTCACCAGCGTATTGCTTGCATGTCTACACGGGCGCGTCACTTGATTAGCCACACATACCTGAATATAGGGTCCAATAAATGAGGAAAAACCTATTAAAACAATGCGGTATAAAGCAGTTAAGTCTTAGAATTTATCATTTTCGGATGTGGTAATTGAGACAGATAATTCAGATTTTATGTACAAAATTTCCGAAGTTCTAGTATTATTTTTTAATATATCCCAAATAAAATTTAATATTTCATTCTTTTATTAATTAAACGAGAAAACACATTGGTACAATTTAACTTATTTCTAAAGAAACTGTTAGTATATTTGTATACCCATTATGACGGCGAGAAAAGACAAAATTAACACCATTTCCATAATAAAATTAAACTAGACCAATAATGACGTATCAAGAAATAATATTTTTTTTTTGCTTTAATGTCTAAAACATTTCTCTAAATTACTAAGATTCTTCTAAAATATATTTGATTGTTCCGTGACTTTTCAGATCAATAAAATTCCAAGGCATTTCCGAATTTGCCAGAAATTTCCGATTCTCTATTAAAACACACTAACCAAACTTAGATATGGTATGTATTGGGTGTAGATTCAGAGACAAAATTAAATCTACTTTTTAATTAGAAAAATAAAATTAGATAATAAATAATAAACTTACTTATAAATAATAAACTAATCTAACTTACAAAGATTCTTTTAAAATATTTTTGATTGTTCCGTGACTTTTACAGATCAATAAAATTCCATGGAATTTCCGAATTTGCCAGAAATTTCCGATTCTCTATTAAAACACACAAACCATCTTAGATATGGCATGTATTGGGTGTAGGTTCAGAGTCCAAGATACATTTACTTTTTAATTCGAAACATAAAATTAGATAATAAATAATTTTCAAAAGGAAATCGCGATTTGAACAATTTTTGCAGTCGAAATTTTTAAAACTTTACTTCTTCAAAACGTGCTTGAACTCCTTCTTTAAAAAGGCAAAATTATTTTTGGCAAACCTAATATTGGTGTTCTGCGTCCCAAAAACACATAGAAGCCATATTTCAAAATAACACAAAAACCTTCCGCTATTTGTCCCTTTTTGAACATCAATTGACTGAACGTTTTTGCTTTACTGAACATCACTTAACTCATAAACAATTAAACACTCCTAATTCCGAATTCCTAACTTATCTTGCAAGCTACTATTGTAGAGCAACGGAATCAGTAAGGGCCTTGCATAACTAAGGTTCGTGGATTCGTATATGAAACTATGCTTATTCTAACTTCTTGTCAAAATTCAATTTACATGAAAGTCTGGTCGCGGATTCCAACGAATTCAATTTACACGCGATTGAAAATGTTTTTAAATGACAGTCGCACACCTTACTACGCTCAAAAGTATCGTTTTTTGCATATAGAGTGTGTCCGGGGAGGAAACATCGAAACTTCGTGAAATCTTAAGACAATTTTAACCATATTTTGAGTAATAAACTACGTGGATATTCCGAATGGCTGAGTTGCAATAAGCACTCAAAAGTTGATTTGAAAAAATATTTCTAGGCAAAAATTTGCATTATAAAAATGTAGAAACACTCCAGAAACATGTAAATTGTTCATTATTTACAAAAGAAATTAATATATTTGTTCAGAAAGACAAAATAAGCGAGAAATAAAAAAGTAGTCGAATTGTGTAAATGGGGTGCTTCTTTATTTTTAGGTTAATTTTTCTTAATTAGGCCTTAATTCAAAACCTGACTTTCAACAAAAAATTTCATTCAGGAAAAAATCTATATGTTTAATATTACAGTTGTAGAAAGACGCCGAAAATATGTGTACTATTTCAATTTAAAAAAAAATCAGGGAATGAGATCTGCTCCATTTTCTTACGCGTTCTATACGTTACTCGAAGACAAAGTTTTATAAAAAAATTTAAATCCATTTTTAAGAAAATTTTGAAAATGTCGTTGAGACTTAATGGATGTTTTGTTTTGTTGTTTAATTAGCCAACTGCACATCCCATTAAGGGCAAGGGCCTCCTGCTCGCGCCTAAATCCTTCTTTAATGAAGTGGTAGGATGATGATGAAGGGTGAAGGGAGATCAGAAATACAACCATGCCCGAGGCGGGATTCGAACCCGCAATCCTTCGATCAGAGATCGCCACGACACTGTCTTAGCAACCACGGCTGTCCGGATCGACGAGACTTAATGTAAAATACCCCAAAAATTCAAAACATCCTTCTCGAACTTTGAGTTCATTTAAATCTATTGGGGAATATCAGTTTGGGAGAAAATCCGCTGAGTGGTTTAAACGCCAGTGTTAACAGCTAGCCAGACAGACGGCCAGACGGCTGACTGTCAGACAGTCAGACGGCCTGGCGGCTTGACAGACAGACAGATAGACAGACAGACAGATAGGGAGACACACCCAGACAGACACAGACAGAAGCAGACAGACACAGACAGAAGCAGACACACCCAGTCAGACACAGACAGAAGAAGACTGTTAGACAGACACAGACAGACAGACAGACATACACGGACACAGGCAGACAGACAGATTGTCAGACAGATCGTCAGACAGATCGTCAGACAGACACAGACAGACGGACCGACGGACGTTTTGCCGTAACTTGATTTTTCGGTATCAAGGACACAAAATAAGGATTCTGACAACAAAACGTGTTAGAGGAAGTAATTTGCTATTAATAAACAACATTTATCCACTTTTTCGTAAGATATTTTTTCTCTTAAAAATTCTCCGTTTTCCGGCGCACGATTACAATACTTTATTTTCTTGTGAAGTGCGAGAAAGTTCAAATGTCAACTAGATCAGAAGACTTTAGATACGCAGGTGGCCCTATTTGATCCATTTGATTACAGTTTACTAAGGTTTAACTTAAGATGATCAATATGAATGAACATAATTAAGATACAAACGTACATTAATAAGAAAAGAAAAAGAAGCATACGTTAATAACAATATTGGTTCCTTCAGCTACTGCTGTCTGAATGTTGTTATTAAACCACGCCCTTTAGCAGTATTTCCAAAATTGACTTGGAAGATTCAGCCAATGTTGTGACAAGGAACGACCTACAACACTTCACTGTATTGTTCAAATTAATTAATAGAAAAGAAATATCTCTCAGTTGTCAATTGTTGTTCTTGTGTTTGTATTACGATATCGTTCCAATTATTGCACATTCCATTTCAATTTGAGTAATTCTGAGAAATCGCAGTTTTCAATTCATCGTGTTATTTCTCTTCCCTTGACCTTCTCTTAAAGCTCTTTTCTAGTTCGATAGAATGCCCCGCTTTTAAGAGATTTCCCGGATTTAATATCCTGCCTGCAGAGCTGAATTCTAAATTCGTGTTTACAGGCAAACATGAGCACAAAGGATTATAAGATGACTAACGTATCACGTGCACACATATTTCCTGTGCACACAGGAATTGTATAGGACAACGCTACGCGTATTCACATTGGAAAACCTTCGCATGTTAGCGTGAAATGACAGTAATTCCGAATGTAAATACTAAAGCAAAGCAATGGATGTTGATGAAGCATTCGTAATGTATTTGGCCTTTTTTTTTACTTATTTTAGGTCGCTTTTTGACTACTAAGGTCATAAAGCGACCATTTTAAATAACATCGGGGATAACGGAATACTGACACATAAACATCGATGCCTCGGTTGGGATTTGAGCCTGCGACCCTTCAGTGACGAGGCAGCTACGGCTCTTCAGCCTCGGCTATTCAGGCCGTCCACGCGTTGTCTTTAATTTATCCGTACAATCCGTGCAGATGCGTAATTTATACGTGTTTGCACGAATATTCGATGTTACATGGCATCAGATATTTTTTTGTAACTGATGCATTAGGTGACAATAGTAAATTGGAAATGGTCATCATGTTAAAAAAAAGATATGAAATTCTATACAAGACAAACGTCTCTGAACACAACATGCTGTAGACGAAATATGTGTAAAGTAACGTTTGGAAAATAGAATAATTACATTTTTACGATTGCCAATATATCCATTCACAACCACAATTGTTTTCATTCACGAGCTTAACGTAATGTGCACACACGAAACGCAATTATCATAAATACATTAGAATAGTAACAAACATATTGAATCAAACTATTCAAAACAATACTATAATGGCTATTATAAAAGATTATTACAACTAAGCAATTAATCATATCACTTAGCTATCATACAAATATAATGTTTTCATCGCCGACCATTTTTATTCCAAATAAGCTTCACAAAATAGTTGCAAATCTCAATTTAAGTGCATAGATTTCCACATTCGTTGAACTGCACATCGAGATATCACAATCGTATGTACGAAAGTACTTTGTTACTATCAATTTAGATCTGACGCCTGACTGGACATAGTACAAATTGTTTCATTCGGTAACCCAATAAAACGTTGATGGGAATGTTTTGAAAGAAACGGATACTCGAGGACAGACGACGTAGTGAATCACTCATTTTCGTTTTTTGAAAATAAAGTGAAAGTTAAGTTTTATTTCATTTCGCTTCGTAATTAAATTACCTCTTGAAAAGCGTGATAGCCGTTGAGACCTCTGAAAAACAACTGCAAATACCTTTATTCCTCTCTGCACGCGACATTTCTCGTGCTGTAATCACGAGAGAGAAACAAGTTAACGGATTGTCGAGGGGTAAAACCTGTGGCGCGACGGGGAGTGAGAGATAGAGAGGGGGAGAGGGAACAGGGTGGGAGTTTAGCCGAGGAAGCGACGGCCAAAAAGGAACGAAGAGATGAAGGGACAAAGGGACCGAGAGAGACGTGGAGTAGTGGTATTGAGCTGGAGAGTCCAAAATGAGCACGGAGCAATCGCAATATTGTAACGCGCGTGCATCATTCTCCCTTTAATATCATATACGGGTGAAATACGCCTCAACCTATGCATTTCGGTTAGGGAATCTCATTGTGGCCAATTAAACATGTGGAGCAACATCAACTAGTGAACTCTGAATCCACCACAACCAGCTCGATATGACAATTAAAAGCGTCATGCCGTGAAACCTAATGATACAAGCGAAAATTCTATTATTCAAGTAAAATATATTTATGTGAAGAATGAACGATTACAAAATGTTAAAAATATTTTCTCGAAAAATATATTCTGTTAGATAAATTGGTTTGATGTTATCCAATATAATTGTAAATGTAGAGAATTAAAACAGTGGTAATAGCTTTTTCGATAAATAATGTGCTTTTCAATAAATACTTAAAAATATTATTAAAAAAATAGATTTTTTAAATTAATTAAATTACATCTCAGCCTTCTTAAAACATTGTAATGAATTAATTTGGAATTGCACAAATTGTATTTTGTTATATTGAAAAATTTGGAGAATTCAACGGAATAGCATCTGCCAGTGTAAAGAAAAAAATTAAAGTCAATTTTGGAAACATTTTGAAAATGTTGAAGATTCATGTACATTACCGCCTAACACCAAAATTTCCCTTTCAAATTGTAGGGACCGCGACATCAGCCAGATCGATCTGTGGAATACCAAAGTTAGTGAAAATTGTGCCTAGGGTTTAGATGCAAGTAATTGTGGTCGGCCAGGGAAATAGACGAGCAGACAGACAAACGATCCGTCGATACCCAACGTTTAGGAATCAACGACTCACAAAACGTGGATTATGGCTACAAAGCGTGTTAATGGATGAAATTTACTTAATATAGGAACAAAAATGATCCACGTTTGGGGTATCAGGGATCTATAATACCACGTTTTGTGCAAAAAATTGCCGTTTTTCGACGCAGGATTACACACTTTAATAGCATGAAAGAAAGTAAAATTGTGAAATAAAGCCGTGAATAACCCAATGTATTCGGAAACTGTCCGTAAACTAGAAAGTGCTGATCAGGAAACACAAGAATTCTAATGAGAACCAAACAGGGACGAAATAGAACATGGGAGTTTTGTAGAAGTCTGTAATATTACGAAAGACCCAATGTTAGTAAGGACATTAGTAAACGATGGCACAGGTAGGACAAACATGCAGTGGTCTCTTTTGCAAGTTAGAAAATTGGCGTATTTTAAATTAGAATTAAAATTTATTTATTTTGCAATTGTAAAATAATATATTCGAAGCGTAAATACTGGTAAAGAGAGTAAATATAATTAATTAATTTTCGAACTGTAGACGTGTGGAAAGACATCGAATATGGAATTTGCTTCATTTCGAGCGATTGAAAGATTGTCACGGAAGCAAATTAAGTTATAGACAGTTACGTATTACGTCTATCAACTAACTGTCATAAATTGAGAACATTCGCAAGCAAGAAATAGAAATTTATTGTAATATTTATGAAAATAATTTTCAACGTATTTGTTGTTGTAATTTTATTGTTTTTATAGATTATGATTACGTGTTATTATAAAATAAGGTGAGCTGAAAGTATTTGCAGACGTAGTATTCTGCGTTTAATATGATCGTAAAAAAGATTAACACATACATCACGAAGGGATTTTCATTACATCATTGAATACATGGCATGAATCTGATTCCAAATTAATCTATGTTTTATTTACTCCCGATCTCATACGCCGCATGTTTTATGTTGTACAAGCATCCCAACGCTCTATAAATGTATTTCAGCGACAGAACTTCAAGTAATCATCAGAGCAGTGAGAGGGCGCTTCAGAAATATTGAATGGAAAGAAAATGAGAGGAATAAGGAAATAAACTGCAAATGGACATATCCAATGTGGAGGAGACATTAATTAATATTCGTGATACGTAAATTAGCGTTACGCTTGCTGTCAATGCGTTGAAATATATAGTATACTCGTTTTATTAATATCAGAAGGGTTGCCGCTACAAATGGGACGGCGACCTTGAAGTTAGAATTTGACACTTTATTTCAGAAATGATTGTGAATAAAAATGAATGTTGCCTAAAATACTCGTAAAGTAAAATACAGACTACTTAAATGATACTTATTCTTCCATCTTGTTTCACTATTCGCTATATCAAAAACACGAAGAAACATTGACACAAGGGTAGACCTTTCATTATTCAGTCCAACGAAAGATTCAAGAAATGAGGTAGGATTCGTGAAATTTTAACACGCGCACATTATAATATCAGAAGGTCTAGTATAGAATAATTTTATATGTAACGTAACAATCTCGTTTTCAGTAAACTTTGTTTCAGTTGTCACTTGCCTAAATTTTCCTCTCAGTGGTGAAATTCCGAGTTCGCAGAGTTAGTCCTGGAGTTCGCAACAGCGCGTTGTGTACTGAAGTTGTGTTCAACACTATTGACAAGTCGGAACTCGCACCATTTGTGCTATTACGTAACTGAATTAGGCCACGAGAAGCGAGGTGATAGAGTGGATGCCCCAAAAAGGGATGGTTGTAGTACTCAAGTGCAGGGGTGATTATTTCTATTTCTATACATCTTTACAGAGGATGCAGAATCTACAAAAATGAACGATATTTTAAAGAAAAATGTTTAACCTCTAATATTAACGTTGGCGCATGAAGTATTAAATTTGATAAGAGACCATATTTATTAAAATAAATTTAAGATTTATGTGAGAAAATTAAGTAAGGACATAGTAAGAGCAATTAACAATGTGGGAGGCTCTATGCCTACGGCACAGTCAGTGACCGCCTCTCCGCCTGCGAAATACGAGAAAACGTGTCGCTAAGGCGTCATCTCTCGGGGGAGAGAGGGCTCGATGAAGGTAGTATAAACAGAGTTCTAGTCCTTCGCACACATGAACCAGGGGCGGATCCAGAAACCCTTTTTGGGAGGTGAAAATACAAAGGTGTCATTATAGATTTTATAAAATGTGGCAGGCTACACTCATCTCGTGCTGCGATACGATTTAATTCGATTTGATGATTATTCGAAAATATATTTTCTTGAAAGTTTCGCGCCAAGTTAAAATTAACAATTACTGAAAAATTTTTGGATGAACTGAAATGAGAAACACATGAACTGAATTATCATAAGTCATAATTTCATACTTCAACTTTGATATAATAGTGATTAAGATTGATTTTTTTATTTACAAACAAAACATCAGTGTTCCTATAAAATACCCATTTACATCGATATCGCATCACTAATGTTCACTATTTATGAAAAATCAGTTACTTTTTGTGACAATCATGACATGACGTCATAAGTACCGTTTTTCTACTACTTGACTTCAACGACAGGTGCAGGCACAAATTCGACACTTCTTGGCGAAGGTGCACATTTTCAAATACATACAAGACTTGAACGTTTGTTTGTTAATATTATGTTAGAAAGATGTACTATATGAATAGCAAATGACCGTGAAGCCAGCATGCGCATTACCAGGTAATGTATGGTTCCCATTGGATAGTTGGACAAAAATGTTCTGTTTCAGAAAGCAGCGTTTACGGAAAGTTATTGAAATAGATTCAAGAATAAATTTCCTATAGCAGAAAGTGTGAAATGCGATAGGAAAAGGATGTAAGTGTAATAATATGTGATTGTCTTGCGCGTCAATAATATAATCGTCGACGCCTTTCAAGTATTTGCAAATGGGGAATACAATGAGAGAATGTGAGAATCAATTCCTTAGCTTTGGATAGAAGTAGGCAGGATGGAGGAGAGATTACCCGCGATTCGCGGTCCGTTTTTAGGCCCACATCACACGAACGTTGCGTTGACGTGCGTTTACGTGCGTAACGTTGATGACGTCAACTGCGTCGACGTTTCTCGATGTCCGCGCATACGAGTCACTTAACGCACGTTATAAGTTACCACTGTACCTAATGCGAAACGGCACACGAGCGCTCTTGGTGACGTGCATTGAAAACTAGAAATCGGGCGTTGCTTTGACGTACGGGCGTCTTGCTTGGGCTTTGGGGGCTTCGAACGTCGCTAAGAGTGCCCGTGAGGCATTTAGTATATGATAGTGTTATTCTACGACGCGTTTTAACTGATTCGTATGAGCAGGAATCGACGCGCGTCGACGCAGCTGACGTCATCGTTTGGTGACGCGTGTCTACGCAACGCTCGTGTGACACGAGCCTTAAGATACTGCTCCGACACCCGTATGAATTAATCGGAGGAAACCACGAATACGGTCTTTGATAAAAGATCACCTCTAGAACCCTCATCAAAGTCGTCTTCCACGTATTTACGTAGGTGCTGGGTAGAGTTTCGAACCTAAAACTTCCCTGACTCCCAACTATATACTCCGCTGCCGCTACGAAAAACGGCAATTAAAACCGGTAATGAGACAAATAGTAAACGGAAGTTTCAATTCGTGTGAAAGCCAATTTGGTGAAAGTTACATACAATATACAAAATATACAAAAGTTACAATATACATTTTAACATAATTATACCTCTCGCTCTCCTTCCCAATTTACTACAAACGAAATAATGATAAACCAAAAATGAAATTTCTTGATATTTTTCTTAATTAGCTCAGATATATTCCAGAGAAGACACAGAAATAACTTCGAGTTTCCCACCCCTACGCCAAGGCGATATAGTGGATCGTAGCGGAAAAAATATAAAAAGGTAGGAACGAGAAGCGTCTCGCGCTTGCTCTGAGCGAAGTTCCGTGGCAAATAGTACGCTCCTCTTTTCAGAAGACTCAAACTCCCAGAAGACCGATATCGAATCTCTCGCACAATGCCCGTGAGGAAACCTATCAAACTTTCCTGTCCGACGAACCGCCAACAATGCTTAAAAGCATATCTCGACATGTCCAAACCGTAGTGGAGTTATAATATTTTATTTTTGTTCTGGATAGCATTCTAAAATTTTTAATTGAATTATTTGCAAATAGAGCTGGCACAATTATGCAAGAGTTTACCGAAAATACGTACGCATATCTGGCACAAAAATGTCGAAATAAGCATAGAAATGTTTAAAATATACAGATTTTTATTACAAAAACATGTATTTTGCAAAACAATTTACATCTTTTTGCCAGGTAGGGAAAGAGTCCCTAAGAAATTTAAAACAAATTTTATGTTCTGCAAAGTTCATTTTGCATTAAGAACACGGAGTGTCATAATAGTAGTTTTTGCAAGAAGGGCGCGAACACGTGGTTCACGCACGAGTCGAGTTTGCCGTTCGAGCGTAGCGAGAGTACAAATGTAAATGGATTCCAGTAATTGTTTTTAAATAATAAACAAAGACGTCGTCAAGACAAAAGACAACTGCGAATCGTTGCAGATGTTTTGTACACGCTTCGCGATGTTTTGTACACGCTTCGCGATGTTTTGTACACGCTTCGCGACGTTTTGTACACGCTTCGCGATGTTTTGTACACGCTTCGCGATGTTTTGTACACGCTTCGCGATGTTTTGTACACGCTTCGCGACGTTGTGTACACACTTCGCGACGTTTTGTACACGCTTTGCGACGTTTTGTACACGCTTCGCGATGTCTTGTACACGCTTCGCGACGTTTTGTATACGCTTCGCGACGTTTTGTACACGCTTCGCGATGTTTTGTACACGCTTCGCGATGTTTCGCACGCTGAAAAAATTAGCTGGTTTGCACACGGAAAACAAGCACGAGAAACCGCGTTTCGCGCACGGCGTGTTAAAAAAATTGTTACGATTTTCTGTTCTTCGGAAGCGTCTCCTTCCCAACTTGTATGTTTTCATGCTAAGACCTCATTCGCCTACCGAAATCGGCCTGTAATAGGGAACAATTTTCAAATTTGTTTCGTACTGAAAGGAAATTCACCTTGCATACGAGTATAATCCTCTGACCTGCTGCAATAAGTCAGCGGCAACTTTGTTGCCCCTGCAGCGTTGTTCACCGGAATCACTGTTCATTATGTTCGAGCTCTAACAGTGGCCGATTTTCAACATCAGCTAGTTAGTTCGGTCGAATTCAACCACCATCTGGAGGAGAATTCTAGCAGCCGACTGTTCTGATCGGTAGATTTCCGTGTGTTTTCCGACCAATATTTCATACTCATACTTGGAACTCGCGAATACAAAACAGCGAATACCGTAGGACCTGATACACAATAGCACTCATTATAGAAACATAAATGATTGCTATTCACCTGCGTCTCATGTTCTGGCCACCTTAAAATGGAGACTAAAACGCAACTCGTGAAAACTGTCGATGACGCATAAAGTTACCTCCTTAACTCTTATAGGGAATTTTCATATCGTTTTGCGTTTGCAATTGATTTTACCTACTTGAACAGCATTTCTTAGTGTGTACAATAATTATGCAATAAGTATCATGATGTTGATATACGTTTACATAAAAATATGAAGACTTATGGTGATTACATCAACATTTAAACTGTGGATGTGGGTGGTGATCGTTTGTCATTGATTCCAGTGACTTGCTCTAATTTCTCCACAATTGTATGTTTGTTTTATTTTAGTTATTTCACTTCGTCTACTAAGTTATTCTACTAAGCTGTTTAAGTTAGTCCTACATAGTGGAGAAAGCCGGGGCGGCGAGGAAAACAACTGAATCAAGATAAGGGTGTTCCGATTACTATTTCTGAACCGGAAATCGGTCCAGACGCCATGTTGCAAATTCAATCGCTATTCTTATGACGCTCTGGCCATACCTACAACATCTGACTGCCAATGTCAGGGCTGCGAATGATCTTCAATGCCTAAGAAACACGAACTGCTGCCCGGATTATTCGTAATCTGAGAACACGAGTACTCAAACCTAAGAAAAAAGGGGAATGCTTCAACAAAATGTTTGATATCTTGTTCTGTTTCGGTTCCGTTGTATACTTGCGCAAGGGCAGTCAGAACTAAAGTAGACTAGATTAGTTCTTCCTTGTCGGTGGTGTTAAGAAATAAATTAAAACGTACTTTCACCCACAGTACGTAAAGCATTCTGTTTAAGAGGATTTGTAATGAAGTTTGAGAGTGACATTTTCTCAAGAGATGATCCGTGTGTTTTATCGTAAATATTAAAGAGATGAAGTTCTAAAAGATTCTTGGGCCGACAAACATCTGGAAACAGCCAAATATAAGAATAATGTAGAAAGAATGAAAAAGAACAGAGCACTTCAATCCTCAGTCCACACTTCCATTCATGTTTGATTCAAAACGTCTAACAACAAAGTTTACGATTTACCCAAAGACTTATGTAAAGCAGTTTTGGCAGTCAACATCTCTCTATGGATAAATATGCAATGGAAAGTTAAGAATCCATATTAGAAAAATATTGCCCAAGATAATTTGACAAACTTACGTCGGCAACTCAAATTTTAATATTCAGATGATCACAAACATTCAAAATGCTGTTAATGACAAACCTATTTAGACAATCATTGGACAGAGGATAATGCGTCTCCTTTTGGCTAATGGGTAACACATCCTTGAGAAGGCACACACTTATTCCAGGACTTTCTGTTCTCACCGATCTTACTAGCACACTAAACCATTGACAACCTTTAAGAAATTTTACAGGACCAGTTTTAACTTTAGAGCTGACCCCGTCAAGCGAAGCAAATTATTTTTAGATCGGTTTCGTTAACGGGGCGTTTTCCCGGAACACTTCAAAAGCTCCCCCAGAGGAAATGTGAAAGTTAGCGGACGTCACATGTAGTAGCGGAATGGGGGCAAACGAAGCCTTTGTTATTTTGTAAAGAGAGATCTAAAATAATTTGTTGATACTTAACACATAACTAAATCTCTCTGAAAGATATGCGACTCTAAATGTCAATGTTCTACGTAATCTGACATGGGTGGTAGCAGGAATATTTCGGATCAACAATAACCCCCATCACTTTTCAGCATCTTATTATATTACAGTTCAAATTCGTTGGAAGGGATCGCTCCTTAATCTATTCGTGCGATATAGATACCTACGATATGTGCCTGGCTACTGGTCGTAAGTGTCGTATTGAAAAATCAATCGGTTCCACGGAAAAAAATCGTTAATGGAGGAGACCGCTTTGTAAGACCGGCATTTGAGCAGGTTTCATTGAATGTAGGCTACTCTGGTTTCATATGAGTTGCGAACACAACATGTTAACCTCATACTTCGCAGGAAGCAACTACAATATTGTCAAACTGCACTCAGCGCTTGTACTTCGGCAAGAATTCAATAAGGAATCAACTTTCTACTCGATTTCATTTCTTTGTCAGTTCTTTTTGAGTAATCATAACAAACATTAATTTGTCTTTTCCATGAATGTAATAAAAATGTATCAAAAATCAGTAGATTCTTCTTCTCTTCTATTTATAAAAACACGGATATATTTTTTAATTTCAATGACTTTCATAATATTTTCGTATTGAAAAAATACGTCAGTTTCGATTGAAAAGCATAATGCAAGAAAATTGAGACTTAATTCTGATTCCCGACAACACAATTCGTCAAGAAAACACGAAATTACCAGTTCCGCATGGCTGATAGGAAAAAATCACACCTCTAGGAAAAAAGGATGATGCTTGCATTGAAAGAGGGCAGATTAGGTTGTGAAAGTGCAGATAGATTTCGACGTTACCAGGCATGAAGGAGATGGAGTCTAAGAATTTAGTTTGATTTCTACGAAGTTCTTTAGAGAGTGAAAGAATTAAAGGTGATGTATTCAAAAATTGCAACAACGGGGGATGTCACAGAATTCAATGAAAATGTAATACACGACGAGACTTGGGAAGATTGGTCGCAATAATTTGTAATCTATAAGACTAAGTAAATGGCCTACACATTCATTGGGTCTAGCACGTTTATTTTCATTTATCGAGGAAGCATGGGCTTGACATATATTGCCTTGTGTAGTAAAACGTGGTAGTAAAGGTTGTGGAGTAAGGCATACTGTACATCGAAACTGAGAATGAAACCGAATTTTCTTGATCACCGCCGCTTTTTGATCTGTGACTTTTTTCCTCCACAAAATTATGAATAGATTTCCACTTATCGTCTTTAATGCAATTTCTCCTTCTACATCTCAACCGAATTTAATTTCCATAGTACTTGATATTCACTTTCCGTAGTACTATCCTTGAAAGTGTCGCGTAGGGTTCAGACAGGAACTAGCAAAACGATTCCGATCGCTCACTGGCTCTCAGCTCCCTGTAAGCCGCGCGGCGGTTCCGCGTACGAGAGAATTCCCGGTGGCCTGCGACTGGGCGGAGCAGCGGGCGGGGCTCACGGGGGGGGGGGGGGGAGCGCGCACGGGATATTGCAGCGCGCCCCGCGAAGCAGCAAAAGAAAATAGAACCGGTTATGGAAGAGGATACGGCGTGAGGGGAAGAAGGGGAAACGGACGCACAGCACATATGAAACGAGAAGGGATTGGGAATGGTCACAGTGAATAATAATCCATTAATGAACATAATCCATTGAAGTACTATTCGTAAGTGGAACGCTCTACTAGTACACCGAATATTTTTACGGATGATTTATTAATTTGTTAGGCAACCCTCTCTATATTCTAAATAACCCACCTACCCTCACAACAACTTGCCAACTTCACAGCAGCAGCACGCATGAACCGTAAGCGGGTTAACAAGATTTTGCTCGTGAAGCGAACTTAAAAATCTAGGTAGCAGGATCTTCAGGGTGCGAGAAAGGTTTGAACCGTTCACACAATAAAATCACACAAATTGCACATAAACGAGCGTATAATTTACCCATAAACCTTTAGTGGCATCAGATCATGACAAAAACCAAGAATATAGAATCACACTTTTACAAAGAATGATCAAACACAAATAGAAACCTTTACAACACACTAAATGAACACATATAATTTACTCCAAAATTGATACTCTGAAATAATTACTCTAATCTACACTGGGAATTCCCTTGGAAAATTAATTATATCTAAATTCATGCTATTCTAATTACATTGCACATGAAACCAAAATTCAATTTACAATCTCCTGCTTCAAAATATTACATGAAAGGAACCAAATGCGTGCTAGTGCACTACTCTCATTTACAATTTAACTGTGTCTGAAAATAGCAGAATAATAATGTCCTAAGTAGAATGTTTTATGCAGGCAATAGCGCATCAAAATATCTCCTACTCTAATTCTGCAATTTGTTGCCACCCGTGTCCTCAATTTCTTAACACTTTCCTATACTGGTTTTTCCCTGCCGACGTGAACTTGACCTATTTTCCGCACCCTAGCCGTTACCTCGTGGACTTCCCACCTTTGGCCTTGATGGTCGTGCGCTGGTCTCTGCGTCGACGTCGCTCGGTTCCAGCTTCTGCGTCGTAAGAGACGGGATTGGCCTCTGCTGTCTACGCTGTCGTCTTGCGTCCTCTTCCGTTCTTCTTTCTAGTCGATCCGTCTTCTTCCTCGTGCGTCTGGGTCCTCGGTTTCTTCTTCCTCCTCGTCTGCTACCGGCGCCTCTGACTACGCCCACGTTGCGAAAATGTCCCTTGCACTTCGCCGAATACTCGTGCAAGTTCCTCGCTCGTTGCTACTTCTACTTTGCTAAACCAGAACTTTCAATGCTTCTGGCACAACGGGTAACTTTTACTTCCCGTATCGTTAATTAAAGAACTACTTTACTTAATCTGCACTATCTCGCGGACGACTGACTAGAACGTCTGTTCGACGCCGAAATCTCCTACCTAGTAGTCGTTGCAGCGGCAAACAATATCTAAACTAATGCTTAACGAAAGTGTTGACTCGGCGAGCGGTGATCAAAATGCTACTGGCTCGGCGATCGGTGATCAAAAAGATGCTTACTCGGCGTGAGGTGGCAAGAAAAGAGCTTCCGCTTGCGGGTTGGCGTATTTATCGTCCGACGCCTGGGGAAATTCTCCGTGGTGGGGCTGCTTCCCCTCTCTCAACCCTTCACAAGGAAAACGTTGCTCGCTAGTTCGCCTTCGTTTAGTACGGGCAACAGATACCAGGCCGCGCGTTTATGAACCTTTGCTTTGCGCCTGCTATCCTCGCTGCCTGTGGGTGTTCATACATACGAGATGGTGGTGTTATGGGGTTGCACAATCCCATAACGCCACAATATATACAACAGATATACGAAAACCGCTGGAATAATTATAATGCACGTACAACATTGACATTTTCATCAGTGTCGATTATGTTCATTTGTGGGAGTAAAAGAGTCCGATAAATGTCAATTACGATTGTCTCTTCAAAATTGTCTTACAGGAATCGTCGCTTCTTCTGGTGTTTGTTCTTCCTTAACCCAGCCTTTAGCTTGCTCCGCACTTCTCCACCCGGCTCCAATCAGCTCCATTCTTCCCCACGCTGCTGGGAACCTGCTTCACCCCTCCAGCCTTAAATTCGGGCAAGGGCGGGAGAGGGGCAAAGGCGAGGGCAGGGGGAGGGAGGTGGCGAAGGCGGTGGCGAAGGCGGTGGCGAGGGCGACGGCGGAGGTGATGAGGTGAATCCCCGCATGAGCGGTGGTGGGGGCGGTGGTTGTGGCTGTGGCGATGGCAAGGGCAAGGACAGGGGAAGGGCTGTGGCAATGACAGGGGCAAGGGAGGGGCAAGGGCGGGGCAAGGGCGGGGCAAGGGCGGGGTCAAGGGCGGGGGCAAGTACGCTGGCAAGGACGGTGGAAAGGGCGGAGGCAAGGGCAGTGGCAAGGGCGGTGGCAAGGGAGGTCCCAAGGGCGGTGGCAAGGACGGTCTCAAGGGGGGGGGGCAAGGACAGAGGCAAGGGCGGGGGCAAGGGCGGTCTCAAGGGCGAGGGCAAAGGCGGTGACAAGGCGGTGGCAAGGGCGGTGGCAAGGGCGGTGGCAAGGGCGGGGGCAAGGGCGGGGGCAAGGGCGGGGGCAAGGGCGGGGGCAAGGGCGGGGGCAAGGGCGGGGGCAAGGGCGGTGGCAAGGGCGGTGGCAAGGGCGGTGGCAAGGGTGGTGGCAAGAGCAGAGGCAAGGGCGGTGGCAAGGTCGGTGGCAAAGGCGGGGGCAAGGGCGGAGGGAGGCGAAGAGGGGGCGTGGGCTTGGCGAGGGTGTGCGCTAGGGCGTGGGAGATGGTGAGGCGGGGGAAGCGGGGGAATTTGGCGTGGGCGGTGGCCGTGGTCCGGAGGCGAGCGAAAGGCACACAACATAGAAAGTCTTGGACGGACGAAACCGGTAGAGTGGAGCACAAAGGACCGCCGCACCGAATCAGTGCCACCACTAGACTTGGCCTCACAGGGCGGTAGCTCAGGACCTTGAAAGTAAGCCGGTCCGAAAATAGTTAATAATAAATAATTAATTTAACACTGAACAATTTTGATAGTCATTGCTTTATATTTTTTATTAATAGTTATGTGTATGTGTTATTAATATTTAATGTTCTATAATAAAATTATTGTATTGAATTTAATACAAAGTAAAACAAATTTTTTATTATTTATTAGAGGATTTACATATTTTTATAATTTTTCTATGGGGTGAGTGCTAAATTTCCGTTTCAACCGGAAAACTAATTGTCTGAAACTAGCTTGTCATTAGCTTTCGTAATATTGTTGCAGACACAATAGTCTGCTGGCACATCCAACAGCTCCGTATACCAGGGATAATACAAATTAGTGGCTGAGAATACGGATTATCGATAGCTTCCAGGGGTACTCTCTCACTGATTACCTGCTATTCAGTCCTGCACTCTAGCCATATCATTATCACTGGTAATGTCGTAGGCTTCCGCATCAGGAGTATTTGCTATCAGCTGTTCCTGCTTTGCGAGTTGGTTACACAGTGTCCTAATAAAATTTTACTCCCTATTCGTATCCCTTCCGTTCCGCTCGCCACTGACGAAAATATTAGAATAGGAATACGTAAACTAAGAATAAGTGAAGCTTATTACAAGAAATAAAATACATGTGGTTCGAAAGATGTAAAGACCCGTCAAGTGTACCTTGAAAATTCTTCAGAACAGTAATTGGCAGCAATTAACTTAACACTATTTATAGTCGTAAAGTGAGCGTTGAAGCTTCTATTGAAATTTCTATTGATTGAATGATGAAAATTCTATTGAAGTATTCTATTGAAAAAAATACATGTTATGATATGATTCTACTGAAGAAAATAGTAGAATCACCACTTCACTTTATACTATTTAATTATCTTGCCCTTCATGTTTTTATTGTTCCTTGGTAGTGGGCGTCGCTGTGTTATGCGTTAGAACGCGCGAAGTTAAATAAACATTCACGCTTGTTACATTACGTTACGCTTTTCAAATTCATAAAATAAAGCAAATTCTGAAAATGTTCCCTCTTGTGAATTTAATTGTTACTTTGCCTGCCACAGCACGTGTGGCAAGTAATTTATAACTCCAAGAAAACCATAATTGTTTTGTTTTGCTGTTATCTTACAGAACTCTACTCATTGTTACATCAGCATTTACTGGCTGTCTAGGATAATAAAACAGCAAAGAACTAATAATTTAATATAATTGTTGTGATGATAAAATTACTCGAAGGCATATGTGTTAATCGTTTCTGAATACATGCGGGTTCGCACAATATAGAATTGTTTTATTTTTATATTTTGGCAAATAAATCATGTAAATACTACAGAGTCTAAAAAGAAATAACGCAGTCGTGTGTGGTAAAAACTTTTCTAAGGAAGCAATTACATCCCCTGGATTACTAGTAATCTTGAGTTGGGAGTCATAACAACATCCTTAAACTTCCATCGAAGTCTTGACAGGTTTGAAAGACACAAACATAAGCAATCCAAGAAAAATTGTCGGTGTCGTAAGCCGAATTGCTTAACCACGCTCCATAAAGTCGAGGAAGTTAAGCAATTCCAAACATTGTGGGTTCTTGGACGGGTGACGGTTTGGAAACCCCGGTTACTAACGGCGCCGAGCACGCTCAATTTGTTAAAATTAACCAAGAAACGTGTTGAGAAAAATACGCAATATTTTTTTAAAATTCCACTGAACTGATATGATAAACCCACGCTAGAACGCCACACTAGGGCATTAACATTGTATTGCGAAACTCACGCTGGATGCAACTGGACCATCGCGTTCAAACCTTTCCACAAGAAAACTATCTGCTGTGATAAATATAATTATGTGCTCATTTTGTGACCATATTAAACTATACTGTAAAAAATGAGCAAGTTATTCTAAATTATAAAGTTGTCCTTAAATACAAGATATAGCTGGAAATTACTGGGAGCTATTAGTTCATCTGACTTCAAAGTAAAAACAATTATTTGTGAAGGAAAACAATCCTCAGCTAAAGTTTCTTATGCTTTTTACTCCAACAAGAAAAAAATTAGAAAGAAGAAAAATATTGTGGTCGATATGTTTCATTAATGGAGCAATTGCACCAGAGATTAATTGCCTAAGAAACCAACTGTCTAGGAAACCAATGCTGAATCCGATATTGTATACTTCGATTTTTTTAAAGCGGACTGACAAGGTCAAGTACGAAAAAGAGAGAAGTAAGGCAGACTCCAATAGGGAGCTGCAACGTCACTGCAGGCCACTTGATAGTGTCCAAGGCTGCAACTTCACTTGATAGGCCACTTTAAAAAAAAGTATAGACAAGGAAATAGTTGATATAGTTATTTCATTCGAAGACTCCTCTGAGCAAGACGAAGACAACGGCAGTGAAGCTGAGTGTCACGCTCTCCATTTCATCCAGCAATCACAACAGTTCGCAGGGCGGCTATAATAAGTTTGCAAACTCTGCGCTAGGCGCAGTGCGGAATCATATCAATTTATGGTCCTCCTCCGAAAGAAGACGGCTAACTTGTTGGGCTAAAATAACGAATTGAGTTCACATACGTAACCCGTCTAGCAGGTACAGTGGAGGGTCGGAGAAGGATGGGGAGAGGTGGGGATACAGCCAGAGGAAGAAATAAGCGAGCTTCGCTGCGAGCGGAGAAGAGTCAGGATGGCGCTCGACGTGGGGAGCGGCGTGGTGGTGGGGGGGCGCGTGGGCGTCGGATTCGATCCCAACCACCTGCGCACACATGGGGGGGGGGGCCCGATGTGAGCCATGCCATGCTCGCAAGAGGCGCGGCGCGGCTCGGCGCGGCTCGGCGCAGCCAAACGCAGCGTTTAATTAATTTGAGGGCTAATTACATGGCGGAGATACGCGACGAACGAATACGCGGCCGCCCGCAGCCCGTTCCCACGCCGCCGCCGCCGCCTCCTCGCCTTCCGTCACCCCCCTCCTCTCCCCTCCCCTCCCCAACCACGCCATGCATTCGCAGCGTCTTCCTTCCGCAGTTCACATCCGCCTCACTGTTCCACGCCGCGCCGGCTGGCTTTATTAAGGATGCGGTCAGGGCGCACCTGCGCGGCGCCTAGTCATAAGCGCACCTCGCGACGCCTTCAGCTCCGCCCCGCCCCCCAACTTCGGAGCTTCGAGGAGCTCCACATAAGAGCGGATGCGCAGTCCGGAAGGATCTTCCTCAACGTCAACTGCAGTGCTAACGGCAGCAATGCAGCAGACAGACAAAAACAAGATCGGTCCTTTCCGTTCTTTTCTAAATTGGGGTCGTTTTCGATTTTACGATTATGGTATCATCACTAGGTAAGTGAAACTTACTAAGTTGAATATGCATATTTTGACATTCATGGAGTTGATTCTGTTGGATTTGTATAATGAAGTACTTTCTGATAAAACCGGTTTCCTTTTACACTCTCAAATGTACGTAATATCATCCTTAAGAAAAAAAATCAGGTCTAAAGATTGATTTCCCTCGGAAATTTTCAGTGTTTCGTAGATTAAAAAGGAAATTATGGAGTATTTAGTAGTCCTGAACTCTACGGTCTCTAGCAATCTCTCATAAAAAATATAGAAAATGTGACTTAACAAATAACTCTCAAACATATAAAATGGACATAGTGAATTCCTTTTGTATACCCGGCGATATAAACGATATAATTTATTACGTTTTTTATGGCTAAAAGGATATATTGCAGAGGTTGCAGTCAATCGTTTCTGTCACGTAATGGGAGAAGAGCGTTTCCACGAGAATACTGTCGAGAGGTAAAGCGTTGCAGAGGTAGCGTCTCCATTACGAAAGAGGCACTGTGGAATGTAGAGGAGTACGGGAAAATGAAGAAGAACAGGAGCTGATAGAGGAGTGTGAAGAAAACAGGCAGAAGCCGGGAAGAGCAAAGGCCAAATGGACCAGGCAAAATGAAAAAAAAAAGAGGAGCTGATAGACGAGTGTGAAGTAAACAGGCAGACGTCGGGAAGAGCGTGCGGTTAGGTGCTTGGAGAGTGCTGATGAAACGTACAGTGAAGGATAAGATGAGGAATTGCTTAGAGGGATAAAGGGTCATAAGCCAAACCTAGAGAGTGGAATGACACGTGACAGAGTATTAATGACGTGACGTTCAATGGCTGTACGATTAATTGATGGACATCACATGTGGAGTGGAAAAAGTAAAATGAAGCGGGTCGGGACAGCGCAGGGTGGGATGTAGTGGAGGGGGATGGTTGGAAGAGACGGGATAAGAAGAGTTGGGATGGCTTCGCCAGGGTGCGGTGGAGCAGAACAGGGCGAGTAGGTTGGGAGGAACGGGCTGGGTCGGGTTTTAAGGCAGTTGCGAGTGGGAAATGCGTAGGACAGGGTGGTGCAGGATGGGATGGAGTGGGGCACGGAAAGGGTGAAGCAGGATTAGGTTGGACGGGTTGAGGCAGGGTTGGATAGGGTTGCACAAGTTGAGCCAGGGGAATTGGATGAGGAGGCTTAAGAGCAAGGGTGACGTAGTGCATGATGTGATGTAGTGAAGATGTAAGGGGGGGTAGTGGTAAACCGAGGAAAGAGAGGTGGGGAGGGGCAGGAGGAGGAGGAGGAATTAGATAGCAGATGACATAACGGGCGGAAGGAGGGTGAAAGATGGGAGGACGGGGCAGGGGGATCGGGTGGAGGCGGAGCGTCCAAGGGGGCGGGGCAGAGCGGAGCGAGGAGACGAGGCACTGTTCTCGTTAGCGCCGCCTGCCGCCCCGCGCGTCGCCTCGCCGCGGGCGCCCCTTTTGTGCGGGCGAGGGGGCGGGGCTGGGGACGGGGGGCCAGGGAGGGGGCGGGGGCGGGGACGGGAGCGCAAACACTACGCGAGACGCCACTTGGTCCCCGGCGGCGGCGCCCGGGGCCCCGCTGCGCCACGCCACGCCGCTTCCACCCTCCCGTCCCCCACCTCCGCCCCTTCTCCCATTACCCCTCCCCTCCCCCGCTCTTCGCCCAGGCACACAGTCGTCACGGCACGACATACTCCGCCTCGCGCTGGCCTCCTTAGCGCTCTAAGGCGCAGGGAGGTGCGAAAGCTCTAGAGGAACTTCATGACTTTGAGTTTCGCGCGTTTCTGTTTCGTGTGAATGATGACTCATGTAGGAAAAGAGTTGTTCAAAGTAAATCAGCGAGGAGGACGAAATGAAAAGAGGTTGAGTCAGAAACGTCGGTGTTTCTCATCAGGGAAACTCTGTGCGACTGGAAGTTCGAATACCTTTGCGATAAACCATTTTTGGGGAGTTCTTCACAAATGAGCCATACGTATACCCAGAGGATATAAATATATAACAATTATTATCACATGATCTAGTTCTATTAGTTTTTTTAAATATGAAAAATTGTCATATTTAATTACAAAACAAAATATAACACACGCTCATGTTACACATGCGTATGTGCATTGTCATAGTTTTCTCTCATAAAATTGAATAATAGAAAAACTTCTAAGTTGTAATAAATACTTTTGTCTGAGAATAATTTCTATAATAAAAATGGCGAGTCACGAGATGTTACTTGATGAAACTTATTTTAGAAACTTATACAACTTTTAAACTTATAAAACGTATAAACTTAAACTACATTACTGTTTGGAACAATCACAAGTTGCAACATGCGCCAAATCCTTTCTCAAGCACCAAAATCATTCATTGTATTTTATTGTCCAATTATAACCTAATTCTCTTAATAATTCTCTAGTTTTCCCCATTCAGGCATTCAGGGGACCAAAATATTTTTTTCAATTTTCAAGAATGTTAGTTTTTTTCAGAAATTGGTAAAATTTCTTTCTATTTTTCTCTTCAGAAATACAATTTTTCGACTTATTATATTTGAATTAAAACAAAAAATGGGTACTACAATAAAGAATCAAAATGTGTAGGATATAATCAATAAGATCTTAAATATTAGTAACAAAAAATTACATGTGACTGTACAAAACATACATAACATTGACTGAAACTTACTGTGTTACAGTTTTAATTATCATATTGATGCAGAACATACAAACAATTGGTTATAAAATTGTAATGTACATTAAAAATACTTAAAATATGAATTTCAAGTGCCATTTTTTTGTAAAATGAAAAATTTATTTTCTCACAAACCGATTAACCAAAACATGTACAACCACTGCTTACTGTAGGAATGTTTGCCATGATTATGTTCGGGCCACATGAAGAGGTAAAGAATGCGTATAAGCTGAGCAGATACTAAAAATGAATCATTCTAGCGACGACAGTTACCAAAAACAGGAAAATCTACTGACATAAGAGACATTGACAAACGACGAATTGTTGATGACTGCTTGATTAGAGATTCCGGACACGCCAACTGCTGACGTCATTCGATCCGTAAGTGTAGTGCATCGCGGGAGTTGGCGGTTATCTTTCTCCGCGGGATGGCAAGATCTGGCGCCGATCTACGTTGGCTTGCGAGGATTTTCCCCGACCAGGTATCTTTAACGAGCAAGGCACCGCTCTAGACGGGACAAGATCTAAGCTTCCGACTGGTCTCCCGGCATGTGTGATAGTGTAGTGCATGTATGTAAGTAAAAGGTGGAGAGAGAAAAGAAAGAGGAAGGAAAAATCGCGCGCGGACCGTGGCCCGTTTGTTTGGGTACTGCTCCGGCATTCGCCTGGTGTTGATCGGAGTATCCACAGAAAACTATTGATCAGAGCCGCCGAATTCTCCTCCAGACAGTGGATAAATGTGAATCAGTTGTCAAGCTAGAATCGATAATTCTGCCACCGACGGGACTCGATCTCTAAGAATTCCCGGTCAGAAGCACTGCAGTGACACCAGTTGATGCCCTGAGCCACCTTCGCACACGTAAGCTTCCGCGGCTCGAATCCATAAATTCTTGGCAATCCGGGAGCCACGTCGTTGGCTGGGAGGCCTACGTTTCGCCTGACATGTCGCAGCCTTCCTCAGGGCAATGTCACTGCGGCGCTACGCGCCCGGTGTTATACACTATTCTGCCTGGGCGCTCGGGAGGGCCAGGTGCATCGTGATTGGCGGAGAGGTCTCCCTGATTGGCTGGCGGTCTGTCTGGTGTCTCCTGGTTAGCCAACAATTTCTAAGCCACCTTCGCCGGTTCGACGGATTGCGATGGGCGCCGCTTGGGAACGAGCGTCGTCAAAACGGCGAAACTGTTAGGTTGTTCGTGAACTACCAACATAAGCACTTAGGGAAAGGAGGTTCTCGAACAGAAAACCCGCGTGTAGACGAAAAGTTTGTTGTTCGTTCGTGCCTCATCAAAGAAAGAGGATGTGGTAGGCGTGCATGCTCTCTCTTAAAGCATAATAGTGAGACATCTGTGGTACGCCTGTCAGCAGCGTAGAATTCACATTAGGTATCTGTGCATTCGATGACCGATATGAGGCCCATTCACGATGCAAACACAATACAATCATAATACAATGCAAATCAAACACGAATCAATCACAATACAAGCATAACGCACAGACGTAAACAGTAACATATGTGATAGCCAGATGTATTTACATTGTCTAACATAACGTAAGCAAAATAAGAGTTTCTATTCGATGTTATACATTCTAGCTTACTTTTTTTGATGTGAGAATCGACTGTGTCCATGACCCATGCGTTCGATTTAACTATCTAACTAACTAACTAACTAACTAACGAGAGAGTCACTTGTGTTTTTACTCTCTCCATGTTTATTATTATGTATGTATTATACTATATTCCTATCTTACCGAGTTTGCTTGATTTTTGAACTCTCGTCTTGATTTATGGCCACCAGGCATACGTTTCGGACTTCTCAATCATATATACGGTGAATTTTACTTTTACTTTTTGGACCAATTTTTTTAATATACGACTACATCACCTCCGAAATTGACGAAGACTGATTACGATGAACGTAAATAGTGATATCGCGGCACAATGTGTACTATTGCAAGCCAGTGTTGCTTGGTGCAGTTCACCGTTGGGCCATATCACTATCCTTCTCACCAAGCAGACACGTTTTTACAATTTTTTGAGGTTATGTGAAAATTATGATGTGTTGAAGATAAATGGAATTAAGATTCGGTTTTAGCGACCCCAGAAACGTGTAGAAAACCTGATCTTATCTCCAGATACAAACAATTTTTTGTGTGTGGTTGTGTAATTGAATCCTTCCTCGTCGGCGATTGCATCTGCCAGCAGGGTAACGGTCCGTGTCGGAAAGCCAGAATAAGTGCTTCAGTGGTTTCAGGTGCAAGATGGTGAACTCATCAAAGTGTCTTGGCCACGAAATTTGCGTCATCTCAAACCGATTGAACACGTCTGTGACGCTATCGAGCGCCCACTCTTCATCCGAAAGCTACCGGCCGTAATCTAAGAGACCGTAATTTAAGGGAATGAGTGAAATGGTGTCGGATGACACTGAAATCCTAGTAAGGTCTTGTCGAATCCATGCCACGCCGAATAGCTGCAGTATTGCGTTCAGCAGATGGACCAACAGGCGACAGCGAGTGGTCATAATGTTTTGGCTAGTCGACGCATACTTTACCAGACATTGATATTATAAAAATACAAAAGTGTCCAAACAAATTTATTTAATTTTTTAGTAATACATGGATCAAAACAACTTTCAAAGCCCAACTGTAGGCAAGTAGTTTATTTTTTTATTCATGTGCTAGCGAAATTGTGATTCGGAAAATCAGTTCAGGATCAGGGCTAGAAGCACATAGTTTGTTCGCAGGTTAGACAATACACCACTCATTTTCAAGAACTCCAGTTTAAAAGTTACCCCGTTCTTCATTCTCCTGTCTCTTTTGTTCCACGCAATTCTGAATGACTAATAATTCCTGGAATATAAATTATAGGCTCAGAGTCGATACTACACGGCGCAATGTATCAAATAATTTTCTTTAAAAATCATATTCCGAAAAACACGTACTAACTTGTCCGGATATTTAAATTGCTTTGAAAGGGAATAAAATGTATTTATAATATACGTATATGTGAACTGTATTGATAATTTTAGAAAAATAAAAACAAAATTGACATGGTCAGAATGCAGATAGAATTAAGCGATAGCGTTCTTGTTTAATAAAGGAAAGATACCTTTCATGCAAAGCGACAACTCAGCGATTGAACAAAATTACATATCTGTGTAAATCAGCAGGAAACAGGAAAGGTAGATTATCGAATGTTCGAATGGGTGTCGCGCCGTTAGCATTACCAAACGACTCCCGCAAAAGGGATTAACTCGATAAAAGCGCGCGGCGCCTGAGCGGCAGGCAATTTGCGATACGCGCGCGCAAAGGCAAGCAGCCTTTGCCTTGGCAGGCGCCACCGACCTCATTTCAACCGCCATTATCTCGCGAAGCAGCCCTCGCAGAGCCCACGTTCCTCTCTTCAGAGTTATCAATGCGTCGCGCTCTATCGCCGTCGATGGCAAAACGACTGACTGACCTTCTCAATTTATTGAGAATTATTTTTTCTCACCGATTTTTACCATTTAATTAGAGCCAGACAAGAAAAAGGCTCTTATGAAAGCGTAAGCTTTGACGGCCGGAGTCCATAGATAGTTGTCTGTCCGGGAGACGCCTTGATTGGATGATGATTCGGGGCTAGTAAACGGCCAAGGTCATAAGTCCCGTAAGTGTAGTGCATCGCAGGAATGGGCGGTAGTCTCCTGCTGGATGGCGAGATCTGACGCCGACCTACCCATCTGCTTACAGGGTACTTCTCCAACAAGGTATCTCCCACCAGCGGAACTTTCGGCATGTGTAATAGTGTAGCGCGGCTCTCGGGCGTTGGGGTGCGGCTTATTGCTTTTCAAAAATGTTAATAGTTCGGATATTAGAATCATAATTTTTGTGACCAGATGCACGGCGACGAAATATGTTTCTTTTGGTGCAGACTGTACGATCCGGCAAGGGTTCTGACGGCGATTGCTCTAGCAGTAAATTCTGCCTTCTGCAATGACGTAAATATGGAGCCTGGTGCCACAAGGGTGGGTCGCGAACTGGCGCGGTGTAGTTCGCAGATTAGCCTGAAGCTCACCTTCGAAAAAAACAGTTACGAATTGTATCTGGCCCCAGTACAGTTCTGAGTAAGAAACGTCTTTGTTCTTTCATGGGATAAAAAAGAGTTTACTTCGTTTTGATTAAGCTTTTGCACAAGTCTTTTTCAGTGAAGCTCAATGCGGAATTTTTTCTAGTGAGGAACAAAATATTGGTCTCTTGATATCGTGTAATGCAATGTAATACTGCAGAATTTACGATTGCCAGAACCGAGGTTTACATTCACAGTGGAGTACGTATTACGTCTCCAATTATACGCCAGTGTTCTTAGTGAGGAAGACGGCGGGAAAATGGAGATGAGGTTGATGGAATGTAAGAAAGCGTTTATATACGGAGATATAATAGAGAAAGTTAGTGGACATAGATGTGAGAAAGAGTTAATACGGTGGCCGAGCGTAGAAATTAAGACAGTAAAGGAAGAAAAGAAAAAAGATTGGGAAAATGAATGACGTTTTATGATAGAGAATATGTAAATATAGATATTTTTAAAAAGAAGGACGGATATGTTAATAGAATCATTGAAAACGGAGAAAAAGGATACACCAGAACAAGACATGTACCTACGTTAAGAAAATAAATTCAAAAACTAATGAAGTATATATAATTATTAAGGAGACAAGTGTACCCGAGTATTTAAAAAGGAAATGTAGTGATAGAATGAGAGGGACTATTTCAAGTTATGGCTAGGAAACGAGATGAAAGGTAACAGATATTACTGACAAGATAAGCCAGGATATATTACACACAAAAGTTTGCTCAGAAGAAAAAGATTGGGATACGATATTAGAATGATACAAGGAGATAGGAGGAAATGACAGTAGTGTTGTCATGAATGTACGGAATAAGTTATAAAATTATTTTGGTAGGTTTAGATGGGGAGATTAATATGACATTAATGTTGCCGAGATAAATTAATATATGAAAAAAGGGTAGAGCAAGAGGTTAAAAGAAGAGTTAACTATGAAGCAAAAGATAATAAGTGTAAAGGAAATGTGGTAATCTAGGGTGGAGTTTTAAAGAAAAGATATCGATTGTTAAGTGGAGTATTTAAGAAAAAACTAAGCGCAAGGTTTTACTTCGCAACATTTAAAATAAGAAGGAAAAATAGGTTTATTAGAGCTTTCTAGCAGCAATAGAAACTTGTCTCATAAAATGTTCTTAGGCATGACAATGAAAATAATACTGAATACAAATTTAACATAGCACTAATCATTATTATGCATATCACAACTGCACCTCATAATATTCAATACTAAAAGTGTAGTATTTCTACACTTCTATTTTAACACCGTGTATCTTGTTTTTAAGCAAACAAAATTCTGTTTTCACAGTTAACTTTTTGTAAAACTGGGAAAACCGAAGACCAAGAGAGTGAGATAGAGTTTAAATAGAGAGCGTATGATTTAAAGGAAAAGACTGTGAAAGGAACACGTCAACTTCACAGAACTCGAAAGGGCAAAGGGATGCGGAAACCAACACATTGGGATCAGATGGAATATGGAAGCTGGGCCAATTTGTTTTCCTCAGGGTCTTTTGATAAACTCCGTACATGAGGGAACATATAAGTAGAAGACTCTGGAAGTTTTCAGAGAAAGGTTTCCCTTTAAATTTTAGTTCGTATAGACTTCGAGCACTTTTTAATAAAATCAGAAAAAATAAAAATGCGTTTAGGAGATATAACTTGGCTGAAGTCTCTTGGCCGCAAAATAAAACTATATATTGAAAAATAATGTACCCATTAAAAATAAGAGAAGACTTGCAAATATTTAAAGTATTATTTTGAAATATTGAAGTGTCAGGAAATCTAAGATATATGAACTTCCAATATTTCACAAAATATGTCAAATCTTTAAGACAGTCCAGAAAATAGCGTTATTTATGTGGATGCATTTTTCAATGAAGGCATGTTCCGCCGGTCTAGATACCCGAGGATGCTAAGGCTGAAGGGTCGCGTTTCCAATCCCGAAACGTTAAAGTGGTCGGTACATGACCAAGTAGTTGAAAAGTGACCTAAATGCGGTATAATCCAAAACTTATGTGGTACTATATAAAATTATCTACACGTAGCATCCGCCTTGTCGTGTTTCATCAACTGTATCATAGCTACTGTCATCTTGAACATTGAGGTACAATACGAAAAAAAAGAAAAAAAATTATTGAAAACACGAAATATTTTTTCTCCATTGCACTCATTACTTCCACATTCTTGAAAGTCGCTCGACACTTCCGTTTTCTTCCGGCGTTTTTTGCTTTGTTCACTTCCTTCGTCTTTGGGATTGAACAGGTATTCGAAGAATGCGAGATGTCGGCAACGGGCTTCCTAAGAAGGAGCTACCTCAAAGAGCGAGGGCTCGGCCCCCCCGTGCGTTCTCTGAAGGTCGAAAGGAGCACGTGCGAGCGTTCGCCCTCGCATCGTGGCGAAAAGCCTTCCGTGGGCTTTTCTTCGGGATTCCTTCACAGAAACACACCAGAGGTCGCCAACAATATTCAAATGAAACTATTCTAGAGAACCCACGTCGATCTTCCGAGGTTAATGCAAACATCATTGGCGGCGAAACATTACGTATTTGGTGAAGTCGTACAGAAAGTCCATAAGAAAGTCCAAAAAAATTGTTCACCCTTCGTTGTTTTTAAAAATATCTATACTTACATATTTTATATCATTACAAAACTTATATATTTTATTTTCCCAATATTGCTTCTTTTTTTACTGCCTTAATATCTACGTCTGCCAATCTTCCCCTTTAATACATGTATTTTCTATCTCCATTTCTATTTCCCCTACCATTCCATATTTTCTTTACACATATAAACGCTCCCTTACCGTCCATCAGCCTCATCTCTATTTTTTGCCTATCGCTCTCCTCGCCAAGTATACTAGCGTACAATTGGCTAGACTTAATGTCCATTTCAGCTTATGTTTAATCACTGCTTCTCTTCTTCCAACACCGTAACTCCGCTTCTCACAACACATTTAAACTGATCGAGCTGGTACCAATTTGCAGCAATTGTCCCCAAATCCCCCAGCGTTTCCTCCTTAATGTTCTCGTCACCCGCCTTTTTTAACAGATCGCAGCAACAAGTTTATCCTGACACACTGACCATTAAACCAATGCTCTAAATACAATTTTCCTGAGAGTGGTTCCGGTCATATAAAAAGTTAAGACGAAATATGTACCATGAGAATAGTCTTTCTGAAATCTATGGGTCTTTTAAGTTTGCATACGTTGTAGGATGTGTTGTTTTAAGGAAATGAAGATATGGTAAGAAGCTTGTATACGATTTTCGAGAAAAGAAAACACGACCCGCGGAGTATTGTAATAATAGCGATCAAATCGCCTAAACTAGCCCGACTAGGGACCAGCCAAATGTAAACAAACCTAATGTGCACGGGGGAGGGCGCCAGGTTCAGCTCCTGAAATGTAACTGAATGGAAGAGTTGGGAGGTCAAGAATGAGCAATTGAGTCATTTGTGACAAACAACTGTTTATTCCTGGCACCAAAAGCTGCCAGGGAAATTACAATGTCGCAATGGGCGACGCAAGTTTCTCGCTAAAACTACTCTGTGACTTAATTACAAGTGGTTAATTCTGCTGGGCCTGAGCGCGGCCACTTGCAGTTTTTTCGCCGTTACAATTGTTCAGTGAGACGCCATCGTCTCATAGTTTTCACCAATGGCTGCTGGTCTTCGTGGGCGGGCCGAGGCGGCAGCCTCGGGCAGAGGCGGCGGCGGCTTCGGGTTGCTGACTTCTGCGGCGCGCCCTCTCACGGCAGGTATCAGCGCGTCGGTCGCCGGCTCGAACAAGCTCAGAGGGGCGAGTGTCCACGGGCGCTGACGTAACGGAGAGGCCTGTCACTGGGCCCGGGACGGTAGACGGCAAGGCTGGCGGGCTGATGCGGGACCGGCGCGGGGTCCGGTAGTCTCCCGCCCGAGTTTTCTCCGCAACAAGTCTACTTGTCGCGTCCTGACTAATTCGGCTGTGGGAAAGTCTTTTCCCAAACTCGCGTCCCGATCGTGAGTGACTGAATAATTAGGCACATTTAGCTACCAAGAAGTATCTTGGAATTCTCCCGTAGTAACAAAAATTTACAAGTAGTCTCGAGAATCTTAGCAGCTGTGTCCCGAGAAACTTTTAGGAGTGAAGTTTTCTCGAGTAACAAAAATTTCGAAGTGTCCAGCCGAAGAAATTTTAGAAGTGTCCGCCAAAAAATCTAAGAAGTCTTTCTTTCCACTGTGCATCGCGTTTATAAAAGAGCTCCCTTTCCCCTTCCCAAAATATTCCTGACACCAAATTTCTCCCTTCCCTCATGGCGAAGCCTCCCATTGGCCGAGGGTGGCTGCGTCGCAGGATTCTGATTAACCAATCTCGTGTCGATTTTTCTGTATTTTTCCGTAAATGTTCTCTGTCTGTCGCTGGCTTCTCTCTCTCGCTCGCTTCCCTTTGTCAGTTACTCCGGGAGCTGATCGCAGCTGTCTGGACACGTGCGCGCGTAAAAGCGCATTTCACGGATTCCCGATTCCCGGATTCCCGGACCGTCATGGGCTAATTGACTGCCTACTGTATTTAGGGAGAAACTGCTCCTGCGGGACTTCTGCCCAGACGCGTGCCACTTGCAGCAAGCATTGTTTGGAAGAGGCCGAGAAAGGTTCTCGCTTACGACGTGTCGTAAATGCGTCGTCGTCTTTAATTGACACCCGGCCAATCCTTCCTTTGGGGTTTTTGCACGCCCCGTCGCGCGGCAGCAGAAAGAACGCGAGGGTGGCGCTTTGTTCGGCCGGTCTTCGGCCTGGGCCTTTATGTCTATTTATGAGGGGGCAATAAAACGGGGTTGCCTCTGAGAAGGGGGGTTGAGTGCGTTCGGGGCTGGCCCGATGCGGAACTAAAGAAACCCGTCGCGGTGGCGTCGCTTGACCCACTTCTGTGCCGCGGTGCGAGCTATTTCCAGCTGTAGGAATTATTGGTTATTGGCGATGTCATAATAAAATTATATTTAATTAATCGGTGACGCCACAGTATGCTATCCAAAATAAAGCAAACAAAATATTCAAGATAAAACGTTTTACATAAAACAGCGATATCTCTATGAAGGACTACATCAAACGACCACTCCTCCCAACGATTGATTTTTCTCGGAACCGACACTGGAACATACCTGTTGAACGTAAATCGTATCTCTGTTAACAGACTGCCCCTCCCCCGACCGCCGACCAGCCTTTTAATAGCAATTTTCTTACCTTATCCCTTTTAATAAACCACTTCCAGAAAAATTGTAATAATGTAGTTCACTGAATTTCTCGTTAAAATGAAAGTGCGCACAACGTGCCATACGCCTGTGTTTCAATCCTCGAGGAAATCCGGAATCCTGTGTCCGGAAATCATGTAACAATATACCGTGCCCATTGATTTGGTCCCATAGCTGTTCGCTACATTTCAGTTTCATTTCTTCTAATGTGGCGGTGAGTATGAAAGAGACCTCACGTTTAATTATTTAAATGAGCCGTCATTATCTTCGCATCTAGGAGAACATCTGGTATTCTAGAATATCAATGTTGGAAGTCACGGTTATTGACTTACACGCGAGAGAGTGCGTTGCATTCGGAATACGTGTCAAGCGCTCTCAGAAGATATGCTCTTGATATGTTATTTAAATTGCGCGAAGAATTACGGGTTTTCGGACTCCTAAGATATAGAAAGTTTCATGTATATCCAAATGACATAATGTGCAGAAGAAAATGGAGATTCATTATAGTTTAGAGACCTTTTGGGAATACTAAAACTGGAAATAGTTTTAATGCTTAAAAAAGGAGATATTAATACTTAAAAACGCATTCAGATGGTAAATGTTCCTAAAAAAGCATTTACATAAAAACAAATAAAGCAAAATAAATTTTGTCCAAAATGTTTTCGTCTCCCTAAGCGGTGCGTCCGGGTCTTCAGTTTCTACTTGGTAATATTTCCGTACTCTTTAAAGTGTTGTGCGGAAAGAATAACTTGCGGAGTTTTGAATCGGTAAAGGTAAATGTCGAAAGAAGTTTGAGAAATAACAAGAATGAATAGATCACAAGACATTACATGCACATATTACAAATGCGCTCGTTAAATCGTGCGGGTATTTAAAGAAGACAACTCAAAATAATTGGTAAATATCTGATTGACACAATGCGAAACGTACAAGATGAAGACTCTTAGCAGATAGAAATAAAATATGAAAAGTAATTTGAAAGTGTTCGACATCCGTTTGGTATAGAAATGTGCAGTTGTAAAGAGTTCGAAGGAAGTCGGTGGGTTCAGGAAATAGCCTTAGGGAATCCTGAGTTTTACATACTTATCCAAAAATTGTTATGAACGAAAGGTAGTTCACGAGTAAAAATACGTTTCATCAGAGGGAAAGAAACTATTTTGTCACGAAATTTCAACAATGAACCGCCAAAAAATGTTAAAGAATCACAAATAATATACATTTACTTTTCAACATTATTGAAAATGTTCTTCAAAACATCAATGCACAATTTCGAAGAGAAAAACAACGCTGTACTTCTAGTAACTTGCAGCAAAACTCAACACGCATGTCGCTAGTGCTAATTCTAGTTCAGCCGAGTGCGAAAAGAAGCGACTTATGGCAATATACACACAACTGGTCTGGCGAGCAAATCATTAATATTACATTCCGTTTCCCGTTATGAGACCTATATTCAAAGAAACTTCCAATTCAAAAACAACAGCCAGAATAGAAAATACATGCATTCATCTATACGATTTTTAACACCGATGATTGAATTGATGAGTCAACTTTTTGCCGAAAATGAGACGGGAATACTACATGATTTTTTAAATGATTCTCCTCAGTTATTAATTAAAATTTACTCTTTGACTTGTGATGTAAATTGTTGGTCCCTTGTAGACGATGCTTGCATAAACTTTATTGTCTCCAAGCTATACTTATGCTTGAGACTGCCTGTGAAATTAAAGGATGGTTTAAGTTTTGTTGTTTGTATACATAATTTTCAAATCCTTTTTTTGGTTAGATAGGCTAACTTTTACTTTCTTTGGAACTCTTTGCTTCAGTTTAGTAGTCATGCGTGAAGAGGGATAGAATTATTTAGGCCGAAACGTATAGATTATCAATTGACTTGGTTAGGATAGTATGCGATTAAAATATAAATCCGGTACAGAATTTTAGTTTTATGTGTCCAAAAGAAGACTGTTAAGATTTAGTTTCAATAAAATAGTATGTTATGCAGTAAATGTACCTTAGATACGTTTTGTTTTTACATAAATTACAACATATTTTATCATAAAAAGTTAGAATTAGAAATGTATTGGTTTAGATACATTTTAAATTAACTAATGTCGTTCTCGCAAGTTGAGTTATGTTAACATAAAATGTGCTGTCTTTTTATCCAAGCTAGAAGATTGGTTCAAATAATCACACGAGGACATACTATGTTGCTCCCCTGAAATGAGTTCTCACAAGTCATCAATTATTCACAAGGACACTTATACAGATCTCCAAAAAGTAAGATTTGGATTTCTTGAGTTTGTTAGAAGATCTACAGAACTCTGAAAAAATAGTAATCTCTATTTTGAATCCATTATATATGGAGATTTAAATATTAATTTTCTGAATGGGTCAGGCTGAAAAAGAGCAGTACATCAATTAATTTCATTCTTTTAATTTTGATATTAAAATGAATATATATACACGGAATACATATAAAAACAATAGATAAAATCCGAATTAACAAAAATTTCGACTACATATGAAATAAAGCGAAACGATGTAGGTTGCAATGTCTACGTTACACAATTACTCGTTAGAAGCCGTCCATAAATTACGTAACGCAAATTTGGAGTATTTTGAATACCCCCACTCCCCCTGTAACGCACCCCTAACGCGCGATTGAACCCCCTAAATAATTACGTAACGCTTGCGACCCCGGTTTGTAAATGCAAGAAGTGAAAGTAAATTAGGGCTCACTAAAAATGTATTAATTTCATTTGTGTTGTGTATTAAAATTTATAATTGAAGTCGAAATTAGTTGTCGATGCAGACTGCACCTAACAATAAGATTCGGGACAACGTTTGAGTGAAGAAAGGACGCACAGACGAAATAAATTCTGATCACAAGCCGTACAGACCCTGCCGTTGACAATGGCACATTGTGACAATGGCACGTAGTGTTTTTGCCACTAGGGCGACATCCAAACCCGAGGCCTCTGGCCCAAAGGGTGCACACAAAAATGTATGGTTTACTAGTTCGTTGCTGAATCAAACGAAAATTCGAAAATTTTATAATTTTTCTTGCGTCTAAAGCGAAAAGACGCATTGTAATAACCATTTATTAATATGACATCAGACAAACAAAACAGCGTGTGTATGTAATTACTACTGCATAATCGTTATTGGACTGTCCTGTTCGTACAAAATGAAAGAATATTGTGAAGTTTCTGCGGAAATTCTCTCAAAAGCTAACAGAGCTACGGACAGTGGTTTTCAGTAATATCTTGAGAAATAGATGAAAATGATTATGGTGTATTTGAGATTTATATAACAGTTTTCATTGCTCTTATAAAAGGGCACTTTTCGGTTATTGCCTCTATTGGCAAAAGTTAATTAGAATATTTCAAAATCTCAAAAAATAACATTTCGAAGATGTTAGTCTATGTGCCTTACACATCTTATTAGTATTGAAGTACTGCTACTCAAGAAGCATAATTGGGTCTAAAAAAGTGATACGTAACAGTGAAATATGAGTAATTATAAATTTATGGGTACATTCCAAAATTGCAAGCTTTCAATTAACCAAAATAAGGAATCTAACGATTTATTTAACTCATTTGAACATCAGATATTTAATTTGCTTGTATATTAACTTTAATAATCTAGTTCATAAACATGTTGTATTTGGGTTGGTATTAGAACGGGCCATAAAGTATTCAAAAGGGCCGAGGGCAAAAGGATCAGAAATGTCCGCAAGGGTATTAACAATTCCGTTACGGGTTTTGTTTCAGGCCCACAAACACACAGGAGTGAACTAGTAAAGAAGTTGAATTTGTCTTTTCGATTTTTTGAGACTTGTGTGATATCGTTTTGTTATTAGTATGTTTCTTCAGTGTCATATAAGATACGGGGAATGAGCATTAAATGAAGCAGACAATATTCAATGCTATTTTACACTTCACAAAATAACAGGAGAGACTACTTCTGCAATGGAAGTCTTGCTAAATGTTTTGTTGTTTAAAAATTCAGCTTCCTACATTAAGATAGAAAAAGTCAATAAAATTTTAACAGAAGCGGCTGCATCATCGACGTCAACTAAAGTTGAGACGACGCCAGAACTCATCGAACTTTATGAAATTATTTTCCGTTCAAACGATTAATTAATATTCTTAAATTGCCATTATTATTCATCATTCAATCTCACGACACTTAATCTTGTTTGATCACAACTGATATTCCCTGCCCTTCACCGACTTTCTACCCCCAAGGGTACCTTGACCCAGACCTCCACTCCTTAACTACGCAGTAACTCCATTATGGCCAAGACCGGTCTCCACCACTAGTGACATGTAATCCCATGGCAGCGCCATTCAATCCTACTTCCTGGTAAGGAGGTTGATTGGGGGCCAGGGGGCAGCCGGTAGATCCGCTACGCCCCCTAGGACGCGGGAAAATACATCATAACACAACGCAACGCAACACAACACAACACAACACAACACAACACAACACAACACAACACAACACAACACAACACAACACAACACAACACAACACAACACAACACAACACAACACAACACAACACAACACAACACAACGCAACACAACGCAACACAACGCAACACAACGCAACACAACGCAACACAACGCAACACAACACAACGCAACGCAACACAACGCAACGCAACGCAACGCAACGCAACGCAACGCAACACAACGCAACACAACGCAACACAACGCAACGCAACGTAACGCAACACAACAACACATCATAGCTTTTGAGAAGACAGAAAACTAGAAAGGAATTATGTATTATTGGAAGTGGTAGGGATAGATCCCAGCGACAACACCAGACCAAACATCCACGTCCGAGGCGGGACTGGAAACCGCAGACCCCCATAGTTGGCAGTTGTCGCGTACATCACTGCGCTCTGTGACCCGGCAACATCATTAAATAATAATAATTTAGGACATTTAAAATACACGAAAACCCACGCATGCATGCACGCACACACGGCTTTCTTCCTCAAAACAGATTAATAATCTGCGAACGTTCACAATCACAATTCAAAACAACTCCTGCGCGATTTATCACGAATCCAAAAGACGAGCAACGTCCAAGAGTTTCACCCGTCCGAGAAAAACGGCAACGGCCCTTGTAATGTGAATTAATTCGCTCTGCAAGCAGGAGGCTGCGGCGATTACGCGGCAGCGCCGAATAAAAGCGCCAGCGCCTTGAAACGTGTGAATAGAAAGGCTCCTGAAAGGAAACCCTGAATCGCGCATCGCTGACGACTCGTCCGCAACTCTCAAAGCGGAGCATCGCGCTGAGGACGGAGCGGGAACGCGGGCGGCACAATGGAGGGGAAGACGCAATGGAGGAGAGGACGGAGAGACGACCGGGCGAAGTGTGGGAGAGAGAAGAGGCGGGTGGGGCGCGACTGGGTGAGTCTAGGCGGGGTTGGGCAGGCTGGACGAGGCTGAGCGACGCTGGGTGCGGGTGGGTGAGGCTAGGTGGGAGTGGGTGGGGCCTGGAGAGGATGTGAGGGCCTGGGCGAGGATGGAAAGATCTGGACGGGATTGGGCTGGGCTATAAGGGGGCCGGGAAGGGTCGAAGAGGGGTGATACGGGACAGGCGGAGAGGGGAGATGGGGGCTGGGCTGGGCGGGAATATGCGGATTTGGCGGGGTAGTGGAAGCAGCAGGTTGGGATGGACAGGCCTAAGATAGGCGTTGAGTGGACGAAGGAAGGCAATGAGGAACTGGGCTGGGTTGCGCGGAGCGGAGCAGGGCGGGGAGGGGTGCTTGCGGAGCTGAGCGGGCTCGGGCGGGGCGGGGTGGGGCGGAGCAGAGCTGGGCGGGGAGGGGCGGGGCGGAGAGGGGCGGGGCGGAGAGGGGCGGGGCGGAGAGGGGCGGGGCGGAGAGGGGCGGGGCGGAGAGGGGCGGGGCGGAGAGGGGCGGGGCGGAGAGGGGCGGGGCGGAGAGGGGCGGGGCGGAGAGGGGCTAGATGGGGCGGAGAGGGATGGGGCGGTGTGGAGCGGGGCGGGATGGGGCGGTGTGGAGCGGGGCGGGATGGGGCGGTGCGGAGCGGGGCGGGATGGGGCGGTGCGGAGCGGGGCGGGATGGGATGGGGCGGAGCGGGGCGGGATGGGATGGGGCGGAGCGGGGCGGGATGGGATGGGGCGGAGCGGGGCGGGATGGGATGGGGCGGAGCGGGGCGGGATGGGATGGGGCGGAGCGGGGCGGGATGGGATGGGATGGGGCGGAGCGGGGCGGGATGGGATGGGGCGGAGCGGGGCGGGATGGGATGGGATGGGGCGGAGCGGGGCCTGACAGGGCAAAACAGAACGGGAGGAGAGAGGGGACAAAGGCACAGTTGGGGAAAATAGACTAGTGCATTTCCAGTGTTTCAAGGACTGTGTTGGGAGGCAGACGGGAAACTGAGTGTAAACGTGGATTCAGAAGAAGGTTGGAAAGGGAGATGGAAACTGGGTAGCGGGAATATCAGAGGCAACTGGAGTCTCCGAAGGACATACGGCGTAGACAGCAAGGGGTAGGGGTAAGGGCCAGCCAGGGAGTGGACGGAAGGGTGAGGCTGGGAAGATAAATGTCCTGGGAGGGGCGGAGGGGGGTGTTGAGTCGGAGGGTGAGGAAAGCCGCGAAGTGAATGTAGAAGTTGCAACCACAGCGTCTGCCTGTCGCTATGCAACTTCGTGATCTGCACTGCAAATGCAGTGAAAGTCACTGTTTTTGTTCGAAGAAAATCTAAGAACTTGGAAAAAGTGTTTCCATCTCATTATACTAGAAAACTTACAAACGTTTACCGATTTGCCTTTATAGATTGTTTTACGGAGCAAAAATAGTAATAATAATTGTTATTTATATGAAATTCCCAGATCATGTTTTTACATTCTGTTCTCTGAACTAAGGATAAGCCACATACTGAGTACTACATATCCGCAGGTAATGCATTCCCTATGAAGAATTTTGCACAACACGAACGTTTTATAAACTTCCCTACACCTAATAGAATACAATACTGAAACATAACCATCAATTTCAATACATAACATAAACATCAATTTCGTAATCAATACAAAATATCTTTAATTAATTTATTGAGTAATTCCATTAATTTATATGCAAGAGTTGGTGTTTTAACATGAAGTACGTCTAGAAGGGAAATTAAGCCATCGATTTTAATGTGCCACATTTGAAACTTAAAATTATGAAAAAAGGTTTTGTATCGAATATAATACGTATCAATGACAGAATAATTGACATTATTCGCGCATATTTTCTCGAGACCTCGCTTCGCTAGTTGAGAGAGGAGTGGGGAGTTTGGCCATTTTAACAAAAGGAACTTTGTATCAAATTTACAGTTCGGTTTTTTCGATTCAAAATAGTTTTTAATACACACCAGTGTATATTTCTGGTTATCATATTTTGTCTACGACGCTGGTTGCTATTATATATTCTTAATTCAACTAATGCTGGAAAAGGAGTGGGTATCGGTATTTCGGGGCTCAAGAAAACGTGCACGTATAAGACTGTATTTTACTTAAATTTGTCTAATACAACAATTAATTTATCGCACATACAGCAATTAACTGCTTTACTACTAACTGCTTTATTTTTAACTGTTTTACGCTTTAATATGCATCATAAGACATTCTTCTCAATTTGCTCTGAATATGTTAACAAGAAATCCTCAATAGCAGGTCAATGATAAATTAAACGAAGTTGAATTTTACAACTCCAGCAATCCATTGTGATGTTATATACGAAAAAATTGAATGGCGTTCTACGGAAGAAATTTTTTCCATTTTGAATACTATATTTGGTCAAAAAACGTGCGCATTAGATTCCAGTAAATACAGTAATTATATTTCTTGAACTTTAACATTTATACTTATTATAATTTTTTATTAATTCTGCTCAATGATGATCATCTTCATGAAGCGTACGAAACGTTAACGTTTCACGTTGTGATCGTTCACAGGTCCGAATGGATATTGAATGCCATTTGATTCGGGCGCCTCTACTTACGTCGATATAAAAAGCGATCATACCCCGGAACCTTGGACAGCTCAGCAGCTGATAAGTTTGAAAACACGCCCGGCGGAATTTACGATACACTTGAATTAACGAGCAATGAGCGTAAGAGGAATACGTGGATACAAGAGGAAGGGATAGGCCGTGACCAGAGAAAGGAGAATCTTCTTTTCCGTTCCGGCAACGACTTGGGTAGATGTTACTGTATATATGAAAAACGTACGGTTACGAAGCATATTCTTCAGCGGAAAGGAAAGCAGCCATCTCGGTGGATGTATGCTGCCGCAAGAGCTCTATGAGGAAATGCATTTCTCACTTAGCTTTTATTCTACAGTAAAACTTGCCCAATGCGGAATCTCAAGGGACCAGTATTTTTCCCTATTAGAGAAGATTTCCCATTATGCAAAGTAACATTTTATAATTTATAATTGGAAGGCCCCCAATTTATGTTAACATTAGACAGTTTTCCGCATTACACACGCTCCACATTGACCATGTTTTTACTGTATTAATGAATGAAAATATATTACTGAGTGAATCGCTAACTTTCATGTATTGAAGAACACTTTTAAAATTAACGACGCACGCCTGCCAACGTAATAATATGAATAATTAATACTAAAGGGCTACAGTTCTGCTCGTAACTTTTTTTTTGTTATTTAAGTTCGCATCCACATCTAGGCCATTAGCGACCACTACTGCACTTAACGGTATGGTAACAGTGAAGATGATATGATATGGTGATGATAAGGGGTGAAAGGACGAACACAAATACAACCATGCCCGAGGCGGGATTCGAACCCACGATCCATCGGTCCGAGATCCTCACCGCACTCCTGCCTTAACGGTCTCGGCCATCCGGACCGCCCTTTATTGCTCTTTGTTTCTCATTTGTTTTTTTCTTTCATATGTCTACTTAAAGTATTTCATTGAAATCTTTGGACGCACGACAGTCTCACTACATAACTTGTGGATTCATGGAGAAGGCGAAGCGCGGACAGGAAGGAGAGGTCACGGGTTTCATCTGCCTTCAACCGGGCGCCACGCGCAACTGCACTTGCAACAAACAGCACATTGCCTGCGTCATCCATCAAACCCTTTACTGTTTGTATTGAACTTTTCCAGTTTCTCTGAGGTCGATGAGCCGTAGTCAAAGGGAATTACGGTTCTGCATAACGCAGTCTCTGTGCGCTCCGGGCAAAATCACGTTGTTCGTGCGTTCACTGACTCGGTGCTCGTTAGTCAGTCAGTCACATGTAAAACGTGGTAGAAGTGGAGTCATTCTTAAGTGAAGCGATATTGCTTAACTAAGTGAATAGTTTCTTTTTTCGTCGTGGCCATCACGGCGCCCTCTCAAGTTCATCAATCTTCAGGAAACCAGAACAGTAAGACTACAATTCATTATGCTAAAGTTACTATGCAATCTCTCTTTCTCAAGAAAGAAAATGCTATCATCATAGATTCGGCAAATAGTACGCCAATTGTAGAATTTATTGAAAAGTTATCTACCAAAGTTAATCCCTCTCGTATCAAGTTTGCTTCGAAAATATCGAACAACAGACTGTGTGTATCTATCCAGTAAGGAAATCGCAGATGATCTAGTCTTCAATCATACAAGCATCGTTGTGTCTAATCAAGTGTTCCCAATAAGACCATTAATTTCTAGGAACAAAATAATTATTTTCTCAAATGTTTCTCCAAATATCCCTCATCAAGTGATAGAAGAAAAAAATTTAACTTTCGGTCCGAGTTAACTTTCCTTCGTGCTGGATTTAATAACCCCAACTTGAGCCACGACCTCAATTTTCGCCGTCAAACATTTGTTTCACAGGATGATGAACATAATTTACCTGAATCATTTCGAGTGTTTATAGACGATGTCCCTCACTGGATATATGTAACCCCTGATGTTCATATTTTTTTTATGTAATAATCAGAGCCATAGCCAAAAACTGCCCAAATCCATGTTAATTCCCAATTACCTAATACCCTACCTCTCCCTACGACAGTAGAAATCACAGAATCAACTAATTAGATTATTGTTAATTCTAATGTTATTCCCGAAGTATTTGAACCTACACTTCCCGAAAGCGATAAGGTGAATGAAAATTGTACTCTTAACCTTGCCCTTGACAGGTTCCCCCCGCTACCTACCACCCCTCCCCTTGAATCGGCCGCGAGAAACCTTGTTGCTTCAAAAGAAAACTCAATGGAAGTTGACCTTGCCTGCAACCCCGTCAGATTAAAGAGACCTTTATCTACTGTATCCGTTAGTTACTATCTACCTTAATAATATTTTTATAATAAAGATGCGACCCGAAATACGTTGAAATCAAGAGAAAGGTGAAAATGGAGATTTCAAAAATGAAAACAACCTACTGATAATTATTTTTCATTCGGTACAAAGGTAGTACACGCTACATGTAACAAAGAGTATTTGTACCTCGAAATGCGGTCTTCTAACGACAATGTAAACACAACAAGGCTTATTATAGTTCAGTGGAATAAACACTGCATGGAATATTAAATGAAATGTTAAAAAGCTGATTGTTTGGGCAAAGTCAGGCGTGGTTCAAAGGAATTTCACCGAATTGTCATCACATACACTTGAAGTTAATATATCACACATACCTTACTTGCGCGTATCTTCATTGGTGAATTAACTGGATAAGGTCACCTTGTCATCTTGTCAAAAAGTACCTGAAATATGTTGAAAATAATTAGCATGAAATATGGATGCGATAATTTAAATTAATTAATGTATTTTATATAGTAATTAATACGAATACTCCTTTTAAAACATTTATTAAATCATAGAACCATTGTAACTCATTTCACCAACAGCTTATTACGTTATAAATATAAACTTCATCAATAAAAATACTCGTACTCGTTTCCTTTCAAATTTTAATTAACATTTATCTGTGCACAATAATATAAATTTCGGCCAATGGTTCAAGAATAACCTCGGGGTTCCTATTGAATTTTGCCACATCATTGTGGCGTCTTGCTTAGTACGTAGTTACGTATTACTTACCCGTAAGAGACTCGGGTTGATTTGACTTAGTGATTCCGGGCACGTCAGCTGGTATATAAAGTGCATATTTTATCGCGGGAGGTGACAGTGATCTTTTTCGCTGGATGGCGAGATCCGGTGCCGACCTACAGCTGGATAGCGGGGTTTTCCCCACCCACCTTTGTTCCACCAGCGGGGTTCCGCCCCAGCCGGGGCAAGCTCTTAGCTCCCGACTAGGCATGTGTGGTAGTTTAGTGCATGTGAGTGTGTGTGTAAGAAAGGGGTAAGGACAGGACAAGGTAGAGGAAGAAAATATCTTAGCTGGTACGTTGCCTGTTTGTTAGGGAACTACTCTGGCATTCGTCTGATGTCGATCGAATAAACAACGGAATTATCGGAAAGGGTTGATCGGATAAATAAGCGGCTGAAATCGCACTAGCTCTCTAGCTAGTGTCGCAAATCCCGACACCCTCGCGATTCGAACCACAGAACCTCGGTTAGAGGCATTGAAGTAAAGACACATGGAGGCTATAGATCAATAGAATATTGAATATATATGTATTAAATGTTTCACGTACAGGAATTTAAAACATAATCAATTATTTGAATGTTTCTCTCTCGTGTTTATAACAAGATAATAGAGGTTAGAATATTCACATAATATAGTACACACAAAATAAATACATCATAAATTTTAATCATCCCTATACAGTATTTGAGTAAACTCCGAATGTGCGTATGGGCGTATGTGTGATTGTGCGGATGTGCGGTTACGTCACTCGCGGCTAGGCCACTTCCTGTGTGCCAATCGAGACGTATGAGGTGTCATTCAACGCGGCTCGGACACCTGATGGGGAACTGATAATTTATTTTCAGATCCGACCAGGAGATTCAAAGAAACATCCAAAATGTGTGTTTTCGTGTTTTGGACCAGCGATCTTGGTGATAATGCCAGGAATTAAACAACTCCTCCTAAATCGATCTACGTAGGTAGCGTTGTTTAAACACTAGTACTCTGTGATTATTTTCAGTCCACGACATCATTATTTTTCACATGAGGAGGGCAACACTAACTATTGACAGACGAGCAATTTTAAATTAAAATCGTGCGGCAGAATTTCCTGTGAATTCGTAATATTCGTATTTCATGCTTATTTGTTTATAAAAAAGTTACAAATTACTTTGGAATATTAAATTGGACCGCAGAATACTCTTTTTTAGTGTGTAAAGATCGATTTTCAATTTAATTTGACGTACAACTTATTCACCTTATTCACGTAAACATACAAAATAGTAACATTTTAAAGCTTATATTTATTCGCCTATAGATCATAAATCAGACTGACATTTGGTGTTTTAAAGTATTAAGGAACTTTAAAAACAAAACTTAAAAAGAAAGAGACAAAAACATTGTAGTGTTAAGCAACTCATGAAAATCAAATATAGTTGTAGGATTTTGTGACAGAAATTTTTCCGACCTAATTCTTACGATTCTATTTTATCATTAGAGTATAACCCAACAGAATAGTTTACAAGAGATAATTATGTCCATATTAGAAAACATAAAATTATAGCAGTACTAAATTCTAACTATTCGCATCATTCATACCAAGTATTTTTTACGGCGGTTAAAATATTGAAATTGCAATATTTCCAGTTCAATCCCGTATGGCGGTTTGTACAAGGCCATTGTATGTTGTGAAGTTTTGAACGGGAACATTAATATCCATTACAAATCATTCATTGGTAAGTCCAACGCCAGATACTGTAAGAACATATTTGAACGAAGCAAGGCATAAAGGAAATTTTCAACACATTAAAATAATTTGAATACAAGTTTTCAGCGTCGGCAACGCCACATCCAACAAATAAATAAGTATTCTACGTTGAAAACATATTGCATAAAATAACGTAATCATCGGAATATAGATTAATAGAATGTGTTTATCAAAATAATTCCTAAATGATACAATTCGAATGAGTATTTAGTGTTTCCGTGTTCTCAATGACTACGGTCATTAGTTCCAAAAGTGTATAACAACTTGTACCTTGGAAGGTGGCTACGTGTTTGTCCCGCTTGATCGCGCGATATATTTTTAATGGCAACTGTTTTTATCTAAGGCTGCTGATGTTGATCATTCTTTGACATGATATCGGTGCATTTACCGTATTTACTCGAATCCAATGCGCACCCTTTTTGGTTAAATGTAGAACTCAAAACCGTTGTGCGCATTCGATTCGAGTGCAAATCCGTTCCGTAGAGCATCAGTAACTTCATTCAATTATTACGTCACAATGGATTGCTGGAGTTTAAAAATTCAACTTTGTTTGATTTATCATTTGCATATGATTGGGGGTTTTTAGTTACAATATGGAAGGAAAATAGAGACGATTGTCTTATGATATATTGTGTATTACATAAATTAAAATTTTAAAAACCCTATCTATTATTCTGCCATTTAGACGCATTACGGTCTATAAATACCCTTTTTTCATAATTTTGAGTTTTAAGAATGGGGGGGGGGCGCTTTGTATTCAATGATGCTTTAGATTCATATAAATTCTTGTATAGTCGCAACTAATAGCTTCATATACATTTTTTATTATCGACATCAAGGAACATACGAATTATAAAGTTACGCAATTTCTGTACGAGTATTTGTGAATGTTTATTGTTTACGATATTCCCGAATCATCAAAGCAAACGTGAGAGCAAACGTTAATTCCACAAATATCCGCGAAATTACAATATTTGTTTGGAGAAGCATTAAATGAAAATGAAACATGATGGACCCATGGAAGTCCGGTTACAATCTGCATGCTGTACTAGTCTTAACTTCGTTGATGACTACATACACCAATTGAAAAAAAGGGAAACATCAAATAATGCCATGAAGAAAATAACAAATGATCTTGTAAGTGACGAGCACCTCCATTGTCTTGATGGAAATTCGCTGGAGTATCCGGGTGAGAGCAAATTGAAGTTAGTTCGGTATTCAAACTAATCGATGAACGTACTACACTTATCGTGGAAATGAGCTGGAACTTAACTGTCGCAAACCAAAGTCATTCCCGTACCGTGAGATCACCAAAGAGGGGGTACTTGGCCGTCCGGGATGAGCCGCGTCTCAGTCGATTGAGCTGACGTTGCGGTCATCGTGTTGTGACCTTCTTCAGAGCTATACTGCCCAGCAGTACAGCTCTGAAGAAGGACACAACACGATGGTCGAATCTTCAGCTCAATCGACTAAGAAGCGGCTCATCCCGGACGGCCAAGTATCCAAAGACTCCGGCCGTGGAAACCTACAAACGCCAATAAGGTGGGGGGGAGGGTCAACGCCGAACATCAAAATAAAATTGCTAAATAATTTTAAAGAAAATCTGTATTAAGAGTTCACTGTTGCTTCCTTGAGGAAAGTAGTATATTAAATGGGTGGTGGCTTAATGGGGGAATCTTTTTTATTGTTTTTTTTTACAAAAAATGTATTTTATTCTTAATCTTGGATATTTAGGAACATGCCAATTATATCTTATGCATATGTAAGGTTCTGAATACGAGTTATGAAAATGAATTATTTACTTTGTCTTTTTGATGTAAATGACGTAAGTGATTCCTAGCGCATCAACCTATAAGGTAATTAGTCTCGTAAGTGTAGAGCATGTTTTTTCATCGGGAGGGTGGCGGTGTTCCCTACCCCACTGGATGGTGAGATCCGAAGCTGACCTACAGTCGGCGAGCGGGGTTTTTCGACGCTAGCAAGGGATATATCATAAAAAGAGGAATACAATGATGTTTCATTTGTTAACGTTTTGACAGTGGCTTGACTGTAAAATAATACTTCTGACGTGTGATTTTGAATTAAACCGACAAAATTTCCTTTCGCCTTTGGGGAGGGAGGTCTTGGCGGCGCCGACGCCCATTAAAGCCTGAACGCCACGAAGGCCACTTTCCCCAACAGTGACAGTTGCAAGGGCTGATACAGGCAATATTCTCTGTTTAATTCAAAATCACAAGACAGAATGTCAAATTGTTATAAACAAATTTCCATCAAAATAGAACGTATGATGCATCATTGAATTCCTTTTATTATCTATCTATTGCTGGTGAGAAAAATATTGTTCCATTTCAAAAAAATCAAAGATTATTAAATTGCTCGAAAACCAAAAATATTTCCAATATTTCAAATGTTTATCTATGGTTTATTACGTGTCCCATAACTTCGCATTGTTGAGCAAAAGCTGCATTTCGATATCGTGAACCGTTTATGTACGGGGGGGGGGTGGCCCATAGTTGGTAGGACCCACTGTACACAGCTCATTCGTTTAACCTGATAGCCGTTAAGGCTTCGCCGTCTCTGTAACAACGTAGCCAACTCTTCGGGTCTCGCTCGGAATCACCGGGTTCCAAAAGTAGTCTCCGGGCTCCTAATAGATATAAAAAATCATCAGGTTATACGAGCAATTAATAAATTGTATGTCATTTAGAGAATTTTTCAAATTTGTTACCTAGCCATCACAAATTGATTTGTTAAAAAACCAATGAAAAACAAAAAAATACACGTCTTGTAAGAATAAAATGGTTTCATCATTGCTAAGTAAAAATAATTTATTAATATAACGCAAAAAATACGTAATTACAAAATCTGAGTTATTTCATAAAAACATAATTAACAATGTAATTTAAAAATAAAACATTCATCATGACTTAATTCCTCCTCCCCCGTTTCAAAACCTCCCGGCGCACGAGCTTCCAGAAGCTAGCACCCCTACTCGATAAACGTCTGCACAACCAGGCCAGCATAGGGAGTCCGTCCACATTCCGAAGAAGAAGCGAGAGCCAAAGCGTTTACTTGGCTGTCCGGGTGACGCCGCGTCCATGGCGATGGTGCCGACGTTTCGGTCGCCATTCTGCGACCTTCCTCAGGGCGTAATGCCCTGAGGAAGAAATTAATATTAATAATAAGATTAATAATATTAATGAGGATGGTCGCAGAATGGCGACCGAAACGTCGGCACCTTCGCCATGGACGCGGCGTCACCCGGACAGCCTAGTAAAAACTGACTCCGGCCGCGGAAGCCTACGCTCTCACGGGAGCCAAAGTGGTCTTCACTCGTGACCCCGCGGCGGCGCGACGCAGCCAAGTGGCGGGGAATCTGTGGACGACTGAATCGGGCGAGAGCCGTCTGGCAGGCGAGAGGTCTTAAGTGATGGGGCGGCCGCCCGCGTTGTTGTTGTCGACTCGTCTCGTCTCAACACTCCCATTTTTCTCTAATGGGTTCCTCCACGCGCGTCGCGAGGCAAGTGTCGCCGCGAATGGCTTACCGGCACGCAGCGGAGCGCACGTTCGCTCCAGTTCGCTGGCAGCGGTGGGGGGGGGGGAGTCGCTTCCACTCGGCCGCGCGCGTCTCTGCCGTCGTCATGGCGACGCCGGCCCAGAGCGCTCGCCGCTCACGCCCGCACCTCCCCCTCCCTCCCCCCACGGCGCCGCCACCGTCCCGCCACACGCGTCACCTGTAGCGGGGCGCGGCGATGCAATCGCTTTTCGCTCGTTTGTTCTTTACTGGGACGGTTCGCCGATTCGTACCCGGATGATTCGTTATTAATTACAGACGGTTCAACAACAGACCGCAGAATAAATGTTACAAATTTCTAGGGCATATTGCGGAGAGTAGAATGGGTTGAAGATTATCACTTTTTACTACTGGGGAAGTGGAGGGAAATCTTAAACCACTCGATTACAATTCACAAAAAACTTGCGTTATTGCTATCACGTTTTTTATCTGCCAGACACACGATAAAATTTGCATAATATTTTCAGTTTTTATGTTAGTAGCTTTTGGGAATGCGAATTACTAGAAGTAAACATTTTATCTTTGTAATAACGAAAAAATACAAAATGGCTACTAAAATCTTGTAAAACGTACCATGTAGATATTTTGTTATATTCAAAGAAATAATAACACATGAGATATATGGCCCTTAGCGGTAGACGATTCGGTGGTTGGCAAGTGCACGACACCCTCACGGCGGCGCACGCCCGTGGTCTCCATCATGCACGTCACCCGCCACAGCGCAGACCATCCGAATCACTTACCGCTGATTTCTGTTCACTACGACCCTCCCTGCTCACGCCCGCTACTCGCCTCACTTGGGGCGGCGCGGGAGATGCAGATTACTTCTCGCTCGCTTTCTTTGCCAGGACAATTCACCGCTTGTCCTGTCTCTCTGGTAGTGTTGTGTTATGTCTTTTGTGTATTTCAACTAACGTGTGAAAAAGCCCAGCGGCTGAAAGATGTAAAATCAAGCTCTCAATAAAGTTGTTTGTACTAGTAAAAAAAAGAACAATTCATCGTTTTGCAATTTGAAGATTCATTATTAATTAACGAGACGATTCTACAAAGGATGTGTTACAATAAATCTAACAACTTTCTAGGGGATATAGGATGATTGAAGATGATCACTTTTTGCCAATGAACAAGTGCTGGAAAATCTCATATAAGGAAGATAGATATCTGATATTAAACCTTCACCGCAAAGTCATTCATTTTGCGTTGACGGTTGGGAAGTACATGTAATCTCCACGGCGACACTCACCCACTGTCCGCATTCAATCTCGACACCCACCGCGGCGCAGAGCATTCGGATTAACTGTTGCCGATTTTTCTTTAATACGAATTCAGTAGGACGTGTAACACATCGATCGGTAACCGGACTGTAGGTAATTAATAACCGGGACGAGTTTATACACGGTGTCTCAGAGCAAATGTCACAAATTTCTAGGGCCGGTAAAAGCTTGGAACTTATTATCTCTCCCAATGAACATATTGTGCAAAATCGCAAAAAGGGTTTTTTATGTTTACTTTACTTCAAGGAAATATTATAAAAACTACAACTTTACAACATGTAACATGTTCCCGATCCGCAGCCATTTCATATTGCACTGGTGCCCAATATCGTTTTGACATATCTCGCCTCGCCCTCTCCCCCCCCACCATCCAACTTCGCTCACCACCTCATGTCATGTCCTCGCCTTACAAACCGTCGACGCCTTTATGGCCGTTCGCTCCCCCCCCCCCGCGTTGTCCGAGTGTCCCCGTCTCGCAGCCCTTCAATCGAACTCCCTTTCCTTGAGATCCCAGGGCCGTTCTCTCCAGTTCACGCACCCGGCCTTCCCCCACAGCGCCCCCGTTCTGTCCTTGTGCCGCCCACGATCTATTGTTGCTGGAACCGGCGTCGCCCCACGCCTCGGCCACCACCGCACTCGCCGCGCCACCACCGCACTCGCCGCGCCACCACCGCACTCGCCGCGCCACCACCGCACTCGCCGCCCCGCCCGCCGCCCCGCCCGCCGCCCCGCCCGCCGCCCCGCCCGCCGCCCCGCCCGCCGCCCCGCCCGCCGCCCCGCCCGCCGCCCCGCCCGCCGCCCCGCCCGCCGCCCCGCCCGCCGCCCCGCCCGCCGCCCCGCCCGCCGCCCCGCCCAACGCCCCGCCCAACGCCCCGCCCAACGCCCCGCCCAACGCCCCGCCCAACGCCCCGCCCAACGCCCCGCCCAACGCCCCGCCGCAGCTCCACCGCCGCCATCCGCCCCCACCCTCCACCGCTCCGCCTGTGTCACTGTCGTTCTGCCAATCTCACAGCTCACTTCATTGAGCTTTCCACGTTGCCTTTCAATCTTCTGAACTCGATTCTCTTTCATCCCCCTCTTGTCAGTGAATACATACTGTCGCTCACATTGCTCTACCGTGCCGATCAAACTTCGGCATTTTGCTCGAAAAAATTACTTAGTCCTGAGTGAGGGTGACACCAACCCACACACACATCACCTGACAACGTCAATGCAAGCAATGTGACAAGAAAATATAAAAACTGAGAAAAGGATACAAGATTATGTAATACACATCTGCAATCAAATAGTGACGTTAAATTTCTTGTATTGAAGTAGTGATGCAACATCACAATATACTATCTCGCTGTATTTATACCTTTTTTTTAATTTAGAAAATACAGAGTGCTCACAAAAATTAAGACTTGCGCCATTTTTCAGTTTTCTTAGCTCTTACCGAGAAAAAAACTTTGGAGTTTTTCAGAAAACGTTTTTTATAAATTACTCTTACTTGCAACCATTTGTAGGGAAATAATCGTTTAAAAATGTCCTATATGTCACATACCATTGCACAATAATAATTTTTCAAAAATATGAACATGACCTTATTTCAAGAACTGACACGTTAAAGAAAGAAAACGCATTACATATAACCCACTAGTTCACTGTTAACTTAATGTTGTGAAGAGGTTGGGCCTTTCCCAGCATCCATGCACAGTCAAAGAACTCTCTTCCTTCCATTTCTCTCATTCCACTGCGGAATAAAAAGTTCGTCCGTAATGGATGCACAAAGTACAACCACTCATCATAATGATGCAGCTGGCTCTCCGTTATCTAAAGTGTCGAAGTACCTATATGCACCCAAGAGATACTTAGGAAAATATGGCGAGGGTATCAGTCCCAGGAGGTCCTAAAGGCTACCTCGGAAATGGGAAGTGGAAGCAGGTTGGCATCCTATGCAAAGCGATGTACTCCGTAATGTGTATTTCCGCAGAATGGTCTTGTGAATGGGTTACTGTCCCCCTTCTGCGCCAAAGGAGAGACAGACACAGTGCAAGAAATAAGAAATAAAAATGAGTAAATTTATTATACGTGTATAATGGTCAGAAAATGGGGGTCAAAAATACGTGGAGAATGGTGAAGTGAAATTTATAGAAAACAATATTAACGACGTCGAATACACCAGTGCCTACGACAGAATTCAAATCTGTAACATTTCTCCCTGATACACTCTTTTAGTACATACTCAATTGTTCCCATCAGGATTATACGACATCAATGTCATTATCACAACAATAACAACAATAATAACAATAATAAAAAATATTTATTATTATAATTATTTTATTTCAGTAATAGTTCTGAAGTTTCCTTCCAAAGTGATCTCCACGTAAGCTGTTTTCGTTTTGTGATAACGGCTGCATCAGTATCCGTGTATTTATTTTTTAACAAAGCTGATGAGGTCACATTTAGAGAAGTTACAGTCAGATTCGCAAGCCAGTAATACTGCGTCGCGGTTCGAAATACAAAGGTCTAAATGTGTTCTGACGAGGCAGGTTGACAGCACAAGGTATTGATGTTGACAGTGAGACTTTTAAACGCAGGTCGTTGGACTGCACAACAACAAAGGTCTGAACGTCGTTAGCAACATTGAGCAGGCATTGACACAGAAACTATTACGAAAAAAACAACGTAGCAAAGATACGTTGCAAACAACGAGCAAAGATAGAGAAGACCTTTGACAAGTGACACATGAAATATACACACAACAAAAAAAACAATGTTTTAAAAATTACAATACTTTTCTCACAGTACACTGAATCAACATTCTCATCACGAAGTACAGTAATCTCCTCGAGATCAACTCAATAAAAATGTTTGACTCTTTCTTAGCCCAATATTATCCTCTTCCTAGAAGTGTAAAAAGAGCACAGAAAATGTTTCAATTAATAATATAGTATTTTCAAAGATATAACCTGAAATTTACCGTTTATTACGCTGCAAACTTACATTCGATTTATATTTACATAAAATGTTGTCCCTTTCAGGTGGACTTACTGGCTTGTTCTAGAGACAGAGTTAGGTGTGATGGAACGTGTTGAGGGATAGAAGCGTAGTGCCGATTTCCTGACACCTCTGAGGAGTCCTATACAACGGATCGTGCGCAACAAACATCTTCATTCCATGAACGTTTATGCCACGTCCATGCCTCGCATCGGCTTCCCTGGCTCAAGGAATCAATTGATTTCTTTGATCTGAGAAACCACGGAAAACTCCCTATCAGAGCAGCCGGTCGCCAGAATTCTCCTCCAGACAGTGGCTGAATTGGCCCTTGATATCTAGCTAGTGTGGAAAATCCTGCCACCGTCAGGACTCGAACCCTATGACCTTCCGTTCAACGACAGAAGACTACAGAGAGAATGACAATGCTGCACATAAGCCTTCACATCCGGTCTTTCTCTGTGGGATATTGTGTGAACACATCTTATTTTACGTTCTCGTTCGGCATCGTTGCAATACTTTCTATATACTACGTAGTACACGGAGAAGAAAAAGGAACTTAATTTCGGTTGAATAATATTATTGATAAAAGCATTATAAAACGGACTTTTTAGTTTACTTTGTTTCGTGAACAAATTCTCCATGTAAACGAACTACAAAATATTAAAATATTTCATGACACGATGCGCACCAGTTACAACTAGAACTTGTGTCCACTGATCATTCAAATATAGTTTTTACCTAGCGTTTGTTTACACTTTTTCGTAAGGACGATGCTAAGACTGCGTAATAATAGAGCGCGTCTGCATGTATCCACTCGCGAAACACAGAAATACAAATATTCATTGAAGTCTCGAATTAGAGTTTTCATGTATTCCACTTATTCTCGCATGTTTTTATTTTTGCTGCTAAAATTACCATTTGTGTTTGCTTGTTTTTTTTCTCTTCCTTTGGGAGGGTAGTTTCAAATGTTCGAAGAGAGAAGTGATGTGCTCTAATGAGAATAAAATATAAATATTTATGCCCTACATCTCTGACGCACACATGCTTGGCGGGTGTCCACTTTTACCAGGACGTCATCAAATACATTACATCATTATTTCCAAACATTTCGTGTTATTTCTGGAACTACCGGAACACGAAAAGCCATTTTAGACCATTTATTTCAACCACTTTGCTATGCATTCGGTGCGTTTTGTTTACCCACTTCTCTCCGTAAATATTATTATACCACAGTTCTAAAAATACTGATCGATGAACTTCAGTTTTGAGGTAAAACTGCCAGTTCAGTTGAAGCAATCCACGTACTAGACTGTCACACAATTTAGTTACATTTATTGAGTAGATTGATCCTCGACGAGTTTAACAACACTTTTACATTCCTTAGTAAAGCCGTATTATAATTTGTGAGCATTGGTGTTTAGGAAAGTTATTTCAATGCAAATTATGCAGTAAAATAAACGGAAAAGAAAAAATTCCGAAACCGAAAGACACAATTTTGAGGTGGTTGAGCACAGTAATTTAAAATTTAAAGAGAGAAGAGCAAATGTGTTGAAACATTAAGGTAGCCATTATAGAAAAAAACGTTTAGTATTTTGGAATAATTTTGAATTAGATCGTAAGAATTCTGCAAAAAGTATTTGAACAAGAATTCCTCAAAAGCCTATTCTTTTTTGTCGTAGAGCGGAAAGTGCGCATCCTCTATATGGTTAAGGTACGATTTTTATTAAAAGTTTTCAATTTTCAAAAATGTATTAGTTACACCATTTTTTTCAAAAGTGTATTAGTTACATCATTTTTTTCAAAAGTGTATTAGTTACATCATTTTTTCAAAAGTGTATTAGTTACATCATTTTTTCAAAAGTGTATTAGTTACATCATTTTTTCAAAAGTGTATTAGTTACACTATTTAAATTACTTTATATAAGTTTCGATCAATTGGCACGTTTGTATGTATTGTGATATGCACTTATATTCCTCGGAGACAAGCAGCCACGAGCCGCGTGGCACTTACGACCAACATAGCCAAGTGACGAGGATAGGAGAGTGAAGTATGTGAAACATCTATGTTGAGGTTTTAAATAAGTCTTTCCGCGAACCCTCACTCTATTTCCGAGCGCAGTTGCTCCGTGCTACGCCTTAATATTTTCAAGCCCTGTCAACCTTCGCTTGAACGTCGAGTTACGTAGACGTTGCAGTAGCGAAAACATTTGCATACTGGAAAAAGCATTTTGTACTGCTTGCAAGATATTTTAAATTTTATTGGTATTTGATGTTTGGTACGTAGAATAGTTATTTAGTAACTATAACTTTACATCTGTAATGATTTCTTAATGACATAATTAACTTACAACTATTACAATGGGAAGGAATTCCTGTTTGGGCTTTTTAATCACGTTCTAATTGAGCGAATTTTATTAGAAATGAATACCCGGAGTACTTGTCTACATCAGGTTCTGATGGTTAATGTTTTTACCCAGTTTGAATGTCACCAGCGAGGGAATTTGATTTAGCTGGAGTAAAAGTTCGTGGATAGATAAGACATGTGCAGTGTTACCGGTTCGAGGAAAAATTCCTTATGGCGTTGGTGGTTGGAAGGTCTGTAGGGCTGGCCACTGAGTGTTGGGATTATTTCCCACGTTTGGAATCGGAGTCTGTTTGACCGATTGTTTCAAATATTTGGTAAGAAATGTTCACATTTTCGTTCAAAATTTTGACATGTCTGAAAAATAAAATTAAAACGATTTATCGTTATTAATAATCGGCCGACCCCATCCCTCCACATATGAACTTCAAAATGAGAAAGAAAGCACACCCTAGCTCCTCACACACATTCACCCACCCGGTATGGTTGGATACACAAACGGACGTTCCTTTGTGTATTTCTCTGAACTAGTTACGTCCATGATACAACAGGCTCATGAAATGAGCAGGTATTTTTGCTCCATTCAGAAAGGTAGACATAATATTTTGAGACGATATAGATGTTTCAATTCGTCGCGTCGAATATTGATTCCCTTTGCTTCTCATGACCTTTATCTAGCATGCAAGGGCTCGGATTGCTGCCCAGGTAGGGGGAGTCACTGCCTGAACATTTCCCTGGAAGATAATAAGTTTCTCAATAGTGCAGTAGCGTTCCTTTGTTCACCGCGTGCTACCTGGCTCGTTTATTGTTTTTTGTATTGCTAATTTAATCGTTGATCCATTGATTGGTGATTCCGGGCGCGTCAAGGTCATTAGCTACGGTCACAAGTCCCGTAAGTATAGTGAATGTTTTCATCACGTGGGGAGGTGCGTGTAAACGGCGAGGATGGGACAAAGAAATGGAAAGAAAGATCACGTGCGGTACGTTGCTCCTTTGTTAGGGTATTGCTCCAGCATTCGCCTGGTGTTGATCGGAGAAACCACGTAAAAATACCTATTAGTCGGCTGCCGGAGGCCAGAATTCGTCTCCAGACAGAACGACAGAACGTGTCCTAGCTATCTGTCTAGTGTCGAAAACTTGCCACCGTCGTAAGTCGAACCCCCGGACAGAGGCCGGCAGTGACATCACTTGTAGACCTGAACCACGTGATACTTTTATTGTAATTACTATATTGCATTACATAAACTAGTAGGGCTACAACAGCACATACTTCTTCGCTATTCGCTTTTTCGTTATTGGAAACAGTTAATATTATTGAAGTGTTGCATTTTCTGCGCTACTAACACCACAGCTATTACTTGAAAACGACTAATTAAAACAAAGCGCTTGTGACACAGATTTGCATTCATTTCAATGGAAGCAGCAATCATTTCTTACTTTAACAAATGAAACAAACAGGAATTCATTTGACTGACACAGTATTCGCAGCAAATTATACAGAAGAGAGCATCGCACGCCAGCACAGCGTTGACAAAATTATGTGAATTCCCATGGCGAATAATATCAATTTTTTGCACAAACGCTTATTTCCATCTGTATTTAGATTACAACTTTTTATCGGTTAGTCATAGTTTATCATTCACTGTTGATAAATAACTACAATACTAATAAAATAATCAAATTACGAATATTTTATGATTTGTAATATTAAGTTAATTTTTTACCGCGTTTCTACATCTTATCACCGTCTCAAATGATGCGTAGGAAAATGAGACTTTAACTTAATATGTTCGTTACATCGACCTCGGTGACCCCAAAATACTTTCAATGAAATCAAAATCTCTGTTCTTCAAGACGGTAAAAACAATTCGGCCCTTACAGACCTATTTTTGAATAAAAGAAGTTTAAATTAGTATAGGATCTTATGTGAAAACCTCCGAAGATATAGTTTTCTTTAAGTTATAGAAGATATTATACGGTTAATGTACCTTTCTCTTTTATTCAATATGCAGTAATTTTTTTTAGGGATCGGATGAAATTAAATGTTATATAACATACCTCAAAGGGTATTCTGAAGAGTAATTTATAAAAAAAACTGCTGCGAAATTCGAAAGCAAACAGAAATACTGTCTCCTACAATCGCACGTAGTGTAATTGTATCACCACTTACTCATTGCTAGACCGCGGTACGTCATGCAATTGCAAATTTTTAATGATTTCGAATATCGGAAGGAAATGTTTATAACTTTACCTACCACCAAAAATAAAACAAAAGCCCAATTTTATTTTGGATAATTTTCATTAATTTCATACTTTTATTCATTTGGTATATTTAAGAGCATGCATTCCACGTTTGCCTGCGAGAGGCCAAGTTGGTACAGCCTGATCTAGCTAGTTTCGAAAATCCGTCGCGTCTCGAACCTTAGAATCTTCCTGTGAGAGACACTGCATTGGGAACAGTTGTTGCTCTGAGCCAACTCAGCCCTTCACGGGAACCTTCTTTCCTAAAGAGTAGCCTTCATTCTTCACCGTGTAACCAATTGGAACTCTTGCAAAACAAGGAATACAGAAATTCCGTTAAATTGACACGCCAAATCGGTGTTGAATATCAAATGTCTAATATTCCTCTATTTATATTCCAAAAAGAATAGAATAGTAATACAGTTCTTGTGATTTATTGAATACGGGATGTAACAAAAACATCTGATGTTCTAGTGCTAGTGCTAGCTATTATCAATGACACTCATAAATGTGGCTTAGCTCCCTCCCCCATGGGAATGGTAGGAAATGTCGCGTCACCTATTTTAAAAGATCGATATAATAGCTGAATAGATGATACAATTATAAAATTTACGAAATAAATAAAAGATACAAAGAGGATTTAAATATGTGCAATTGTCGATTTTGTATTTTGTGGATTTGCTCCCTCAATTCTAACTCCTTTTCATGTAAATATGCCACAACAAAGAGACGTAATTCTCAGGAATTCGCAGGCGAGACGCGGAATTCTATTGTTGAATTGCTGATATTCCCTGAAAGCTATTCATTTTTATTTCATATACTTCAATTATGTTTTAAATAATTTCTAGAAGATTAATGTGTAAATGTATAACAAAAGGACGAGTGGCAGAAACGAGCAAAGCAATATTAAATAAAATACAAATTTTGCCTTACGAAGCATCCAAGTGTGTGGAATCGTTCACGAAGCGCAGTAAAATCGCAACAGGCATTTAGTTTTGTCACCTAATTACACAAAAATAATAATATTATCAAAACAATTAGCATTACTATTTTAAAATTTATTTTTGATAAACACATTTCATTTTAAAAAATTATATTTTCTCAAGATACCGAAGACGAAGCGCAGTCAATTAAAGCTGACTCTTCTTAATTATAGTTCTAGGAATACGCCCCCCAAAAATAGATTTTTTTTCGAATATAAATCGAAATAAATTTTCGAATAATCACGGTTTTCAACCAACATGAGACCTATACCATTTCTTGTTGGTGATCATCATACTAATCACCAACAAAATTTCAGCAAAAACTATGAAGCCGTTTTTGAGATATAATTCTTTAAACAAAAATTAAGAATTGCCTCTATTTCACGAAAAATTACGGTTTTTAACCAACATAAGACTTACACCATTCTCTTAAAGTCCTTCAGACTATCCAACAACAAAACTTAATGAAATCGATCGAATTAAAAAAAAAATGAACATGTCCCAGGGGCTTCATATAAAGTTTTCCTCAAAATTAAAGTATAAGTTTCAAATTCAAGGGACCGCGAGATCAGAAACAGCGACAGTAAAATCGATCAAGAAATATCAATTTTGGAGATAACTGGATGAATGGTTTAGCCGCTAGTGTTGTTCACAGACGGACACACAGACACACAGGCACAGACACAGACGCACAGACACACAGACAGACAGGATTCGCGACATCAAGGTCCCATAAAACATCGATTCTGGCTTCACCACATGTTAGACGATTTTCTGCCGAATAACAGTGTTAGGAATAAGAGTTTTTCTGCCGTAAATTAGCTGTTTTTTCGCGCAGCATTACATAATTTTTCTTCTTAAGAAGTTCCCTCTTAAGCGCGAAAATGTAAATATATATTAGATCATATGAAACAGTCAACGCAAGGCCGGAATGTCGCAGGTATGCCATGGCCCGTATACGGGCCGACCCGCCAAGTACAAACTAACAATGAAACAGTAAACCATTTAGTTTGTACTGTGTCATGTGTCGAAGTATTATTAAAGAGTTTGAGGTCACTGTTATCAACGACTAGATGGGTTTGTACTTCAGTTGTTAGTGTGATAATGATTATTAATATAATTACTATAATATTACTGTTATTATAACATCTGCAGTAATAGAAAATATACTGAAGAAGCGAAGATCACAAATGCAATGTGTCATCCCGTAATATTTCTTGGTATTTATTTTCCGGGTGACACATCAATGCAACAACAATCGCAATCTCATTATTAAATGGTGTTATTGCGACACATTTTTTCTATAGCCTGATTTACTCTGGATAATGACCACATCCAATTTTTTTCATACTGAGCATCTAACTCACTATTTAAATCAACTGTATAAGAGTCCTCAATGTAATTAAAAGTTTAAAAGTTGCATAAAAAATGTTGATGACTTTTAAATAGTAATGTACTGTCTTATTCCCCCATTTTCTTGTGGATTAATTCTTCGGATAATCTGTACCAAGTTTGTAGAATTCTCGGGAGCTTTCTAGTATACATTTTTCTTATACATCATGGGGAATGGGAGGGCTATTGACTGCAAACTTACTTGGAGAGTTTTTTTCGTTCTGAAGGCCGAGATTTGATTTCCATGATGGAAGGGGAATGAACAAATGATGAATCATGAATGAAACATTACATGATGTGCGAACAGAGTCCTTTCAGAAAAGTATTGTTTGTTACATATAGTTATTGTTCTATATGCCAAATCTTTGAAATAGCTATGTGAAGTATGGTGAAAAAATTTATTTTAATTCTACGTATCATTTATTTATATAGTGTAGACCTACTCTGTTGGGAAAATTTGTTTTGTAATTTTTGATATGTTTATAAAACCTTCGTAGACGAACAAAAATACATGATGTCAAAAATTCAAATATTTTCCTATAATACGAGTGACATTCTGTGCCTACGTTCGTGTGAATATCCCGCGTGCATTGTACAGCGCACGCAATGTACATTACACGCATGATGTAACATACATTGAAGATTGTGTTAGGTTAAATTGCGTTAAGGTGAATTTGCATTAATGAATAAATTAATATTGCATCATAGAATTCAGTTAATATTGCACTACTGCATGTAGAGACGATGCTTGTGAGTATTGGATAAAGATGTGTCTGGTTAATTGTGTTTGTTTAAAAATAAATATTCGATTTAACACTTTAAATATTAAAGATTCACATTTGGTAAACAAGGCTTTTATAGCCCTATAAGATTAAAATTTAGCATTTTGTGATATTTGTTGAGAAAATTTTTGAAGGGAGTTTTTAACTAAAAATATTTAGATGCTTTTTACATTTTACAATTAACATCAAGAAATAAGGGAAACAAATAAATATTTCGTTATTTGTGAACTTAAATAAATATTCAAAGAACTTATTTTCAATCCATAGGATGATTCCTGTCTAGTATACAACTATAGGGTTCTGAAAAACACTATTCAAAGGAGAGGAAAATGATTGTCTAGCAATTTGTAAATACGTATTGAAATAATGTTCTGTTGTTTTAATACACATTTTAAGTATTTTTATGAATAAAAAATTTATTTAAATAAATTAGATTATATATTATTTAATATATATTTATAATTATAAAAAATATATATATTATTAATTATATTTATAAAACATATTAAATTAAATCAATATGTAACACAATCAGTGGGTAACTTCAAGCATATTCCAATGTTTTCTTTCTTTAACCTATTTCTTCTGTCAGTATCATTGATAATATTTTGACAGAAAAAATTTCATCTTCTATACCGTTGGCCGCTATCAAATTAAATGTTTTCTAACATCGGTGTATTGCATACCTAAGAAAAACACGACGGAAACTATAAAACGCAATTTAGCAATTACATATTGGATTTACGACCGTTTCGCAATTTGTACCTGATTTCGCATTTTGAGATCGATTTAGCATTATGTCGCAGGTTAAAAACCTTCAGAAATGTACTGTACCGGGCCGTCACCGATTCAATTAATACTTTTTCTCAGCGTTTGGTAACATTTCGCATTTTTGACATTTGTTAAAATCTACCATCTCTAACAATAATACAACTTACCGTCAAACATTTCAAGCGCCATTGCCTCAGTCTTAATACCTACCTGGATAATCAAAATTGTATTTAAAAACTTAATATATAGATGCTGATAAATTTACATATTATTTCTTATTTGTTCTTTTAGATCAATTTTTAATTCGAACAATTCAGTAATCCTGTACTATATTCGACTCCGGTTATAGTGAACTTCTGAAGACTAACATTTTTGTTTCACTACATCCGAAATTCACTATATCTGATGATGTCAAAATTCAACAGAATTTCTACCCAACTTTTATTAATTTAGAGATGCAGCAAAATACATTAACAGCATGAACTAAACATTTCAATATCTTTATTTGTCCTTCAAAAATTAATTATTTCCAATTGCTTACTTCGTACTTTTTCATCAGTAATTTCTCTACATCCTTCTACAGAATTCGTGCTATATCCATACTCTATTCTCCATTGTCCTCTGCGTTTAAGTATCGTAAAGAAGTCTTGACATCCTTAGACTCTTGCACTGTTGGAATACAGTCCCATTTTCCGAAGGCCCCCTTGCTCGCCTAATAACATAGATGCTTTCGGTAGTGGAATGGCACAAGCGGCTAATGAACTGCAGCCGTGGTTTAAGTTCACTATAACCAAATCTTCTTATGCTTATTATTAATGTAAGTGATTCGGGAGCAGTGACTGAAGTTTACTATAACCGAGGGTTCACTATTACCCGAGTCGACGGTATACAGTTCGATTTTAGTGGTATAGATGAGTTTTTGCAGCTCTCGCCGCAAACAACTTTTATTAATGAAATCTCTAACGAAAACGAATTTTAAGAAAACTTACAGAACTGCACTTTCATGTTTAAAATATAAATTATTTGTTGAAAGAAAAGAGGGGGTAAACGCATCTAAAAAATTCATGCCAAACGCAACCCGCAACACTCTGGGATCATGTTGAAATCTATACAGGGCATATTTATATAACTCCAAAATAAAGCGCTATAGAACCTAAAAACCTGCAAACCTGCAAATTTTGAGACAAAAGGCGTCAAAGAAACGTTCCTAATACCTTAATCTTCAGGACGATATGTTCTTGGACATTCTAATACATTTTTCAGAGTAATTGTATGTGAAATTAAACTCATTACTTTATATTCTATTCGATTACATTGCACGAACGTATCTCTCTGTTTTGCAGCAGGTAGGATTTAACATACGAGGGTTGTCGCAAGGGTACCCTTTTATTATTATTATTATTATTATTATTATTATTATTATTATTATTATTATTATTATTATTATTATTACTAAACTAAGCTAATTCTAGAGAATAAGAAGCTCGTGTTAATATTTCATGAGATCTGAAATGCTAATAGTTTCTGAATTCATTTTAACCAACCTTGACTTAAAGGACTCATCGCGTCCATTTAGGCTCCCGGCGCTGCTGAATGGCCACAATGGCCCCGCGAACGTAACAAGGCAGATGGAGCTCCGGAGATTGCCATCAATCATTTCCCTAAGCGGGCAACGGTTGGCAGTGGCGGGGGCGGGAGCGGGGTCGGGGAGGCGGTTGGCGGGGGCTCATGCATGAAACAGCCCCGTTGGAGGCCCGCCTTCGCGAAAGGGGCCGGGAACAATTGAGCGGCGCGCTCGCGGCCGCCCCATTCTTTGCCCTAATTGACTTGCGCGAAATTAATTCCGGGCGAGGGGGGCGCGGGCGGGGAGCGGCGCTCGTGCACCTGCCTTGCCCTCCAACCCCCGGGACGACCCTTGCAGTGGTTGCAGTGGGCCTAAACCAACGTCATTAAATGGTCTAATGGCACAAACGTTACGCTAAAACCAGTTAAACGTAATTGTTATTAATTATTAATGGCATATTTTGGATATTTTTGGTTGGCTGATTGATTGAATAGTCATTCCGGGCGCTTCAACTGCTAAATACATTATACCCGTAAGTGTAGTGCATGTTTCCATTGCGGGAGGTAGCAGTGATGTTGCCCCGAATGATGGAGAGATCCGGGGCTGACTACGTCGGCTTCCGGGCATTTCCCGAGCCAAGTATCTCCCAGCACTTGGGCTATCGCCCCAGCTGGAACAAGCTCTAAGCTCCCGACTAGACTCCCGGCATGTGTGGTAGAGTAAGTGTGAGTGTGAGTGTAGTAGTGGAAGAGGAAGTGTGAGTGTTTGTGAGTAAGTAAGGGGTGAGGTTAGGCCAAGAAAGGGGAAGGAAACATAGGGCGCGGCCCGCTGCCCGTTTGTTAGGGTACTACTGTGGCATTCACATGATGTTGATCGGAGAAACCACAGAAAACTACCGATCAGAGCAACCGACGGCTAGAATTCTCCAGTCAGCGGCAAAATCCGACCTAGTTGACAAGCTAGTGTCGAAAAAAAAGACATACAAATACCCAAGGAGATGAAATAATTAACTGTATCTCTGAGACTTAGAATAATTTTAAGTAATATTTTATTTTCTCATAAAATCATATCTGAAAAGGTAACCATGCATACTAGTTTTAAAAGATCGTACTTGTTACACTGTAATATTACCTTATAAAAGTTATTAATGTATGAACAGAATATCTATTGTCTTTCAAGGCGATCTCTTAATATTATTATACATTTTAAACGGTCTGTTTTCAATCCAGCAAATTTAAACAATACTGAAAGAGTCACTTGATTGGTGGCAAGTGTTAATATTACTGATTTCTGCAGAAAATCTTTACTCGTCTTTAAAAAAATCTAAATATAATCAGGGAAACATTTCTCCTGAAAATAATGACCTTCCTATTGTAGTGCCAATACATCTCAAGGCAACACAAAGTGATTGACTCTAGTTTTACTCTATTTTTCAGAATTTTATCCCAAAGTTTATTTGCATGGTGAGTTGTTCAAGTGAGTGTTGTTACATTATTTACCCTTTGCAAACTTAGAGAAAAATATTACAAAGATTTCGCCCTTTTTATATTGTCTCTATTTAATTAGTTCTACAAAACACAAATATGTATTTCAAGAACTTTCAAGAGTTACAAAAGGCTGCAGTTTAGAATTAAACCATCTGACTAATTAACATAATTACAGCTTCTCTTGTGAAGTATTATTGTTAAGTAATTTATCTGCAGGCAGTTCCAAAAGCCTACAAACCAGGCTTCACAAATTAATTTCTTTCACTTAACCCCCGACAATGAACCCTTCACGCGTACGTGTGGGTCCTCTTTCCTCATCTTTCGCCCCGCCTCGCCCCGCCTCGCCCCGCCTCGCCCCGCCTCGCCCCGCCTCGCCCCGCCTCGCCCCGCCTCGCCCCGCCTCGCCCCGCCTCGCCCCGCCTCGCCCCGCCTCGCCCCGCCTCGCCCCGCCTCGCCCCGCCTCGCCCCGCCTCGCCCCGCCTCGCCCCGCCTCGCCCCGCCTCGCCCCGCCTCGCCCCGCCTCGCCCCGCCTCGCCCCGCCTCGCCCCGCCTCGCCCCGCCTCGCCCCGCCTCGCCCCGCCTCGCCCCGCCTCGCCCCGCCTCGCCCCGCCTCGCCCCGCCTCGCCCCGCCTCGCCCCGCCTCGCCCCGCCTCGCCCCGCCTCGCCTCGCCTCGCCTCGCCCCGCCTCGCCCCGCCTCGCCCCGCCTCGCCCCGCCCCGCCCCGCCTCGCAGGTAAATTTCGCCATCAACGTATCCGCGTTGAGACAATGCAGATAACATTTTCTTCAGAGCCTCGAAAAAAGCATTCTGTTATCGATCATTCTCACTGGCTTCCTTTCGCAATCTTGAGTATCTGAGATATCTACACGTAGATCCCCGTCAAGGATCTGAACCGTCGGCACTATTCATTTCGAGGTTTTTGCACGGCGAAGCCTTACAGCAATCGACAACCCTCGGTCATCTGCGCAAGCGCAGTTCAAGTTTTGCTTCATTTCCGTGCGTATGCGCATGCGCAGAAGATCGTGCTTGGAGTCGATTGGCATACGTTATGCCGTGCAAAAATGTCAATTCTCGGCTGTATGTATGGAACGTGCGTTGCGCGCGTTTTCTGGTGATTTCTAGGCGATGCGATTCGCTTTTGAGAAGTAGCTTCTCAAACAAAAATTATTTCATTAAGAATTTTCAATAAATATAATAATTAAAATGATTTAAAACTTATTTACAAAATAGCATTACCCCTGTGCTTGTGTAGTAGCAATTCCACAACTACACAGAAGTTTGGAACGTGTCTTGTGTGATCGAATTTTAATTTAGTTTTCATTGCACAGGGAAATAAATTCGAAAGGGGAATAAATTATGCGTTTAAGACGTTTTACAAAAACGCTTGACCAGTAAATGCATTAGAGTGATCCGGTGACGCTTCCAGCATTCATTTTCCACCGTTGCCTTTTGGCCCGCCAACACGTAGGGCGCACTCCGATAACTTGCCTAGTATCGATATTCTTTCCTCTTGATAATTAGAGAATCGGAAGTAGCATTCTTGGTCACAAAGGTTTCAACGCGTTGGTCTCGCAGCCGCGAAAGGTCGGAACTGACTGATATGTAGTCCGGCTCTAATTTTCTTGTTTGAAAATATTGGAAAGGAAGTTTTTCCAATATACAGGAACTAGGGAGAGAGTACAGCGGATTTTTGATTCCAATACCGTGAAAACTGCAGGTGAAAAGAGAAAAACTAAGACACATCACTCTTTAAAAAAAGTTTTTAAGAAATATATTTTTCTTCACTTCTTTCGATAACTATGCAACTTAATATAAGCTGTGATATTGAAGAATTAATAATTGACTAGATGGAACCGATGTGAACATTATATATACCTTAAAATAGTAATATGCGTTAGTCAAAACATTGAAATGCATCACATTTTTACAATGAATGGTCATTCACGTACATTTGCATTTGACAGTGATACGTAAGAACCTATACGTAGAACTGACAATTAAAAAAATTGAACATGTGTAATTGAACACTTTGTTTTAGAAGTTTGAAAAGAATATTTGCGGCGGCGATGGTTTAACGGTTAGCGTACAGGACTGTTGTACCCAAGCGGGTTCAAACCCGATCGAAGCCGTGGGTTTTTAAGGGCGAAAAAATCCTTCGTACGCCTTCCTTCGGAGAGGAAGTAAAGCCGGCTGTCCCAAGTTAGTAGATTTACTTACATGTAAAAGATCCTCAAGCCTAAATGACGCCTTTGAGCTAAATTCAAAATCACCTGTTTCTCGCCCAAGAAATACCTCCTTTCTCTGCTAGTTGGTGAAAGGAGTGTAGCGAAATTTGCGTGGTCAGACGGAAGAGCGGGCCTGATGGCCCGAGTCTCGCCACTTAAAATAAGGCAAATTCAATTCAATTCAATTCAATATTAAAGCGTAATTGTTGAGAGTTGATGAAAACGTATTTAAAATGTAACCAACTAAATATAATTCCACAATCCTACGAAAATATTTATTTTAAGAACAAATAATAAATAACAGGAACACCCGAATAAATGAGAAAGTTAATTATTTGAAGGGTGGTGATCGAGTTGGTGATAGTGATAATGACACATAATGGTTGTGATCATGACAGTGATGGTGTTAGGGATGACTGGTGAGATTTTCATGTCGGAGGATGGTGATGGATGATTATTGTGATACTCATGGTAATGGCTGATAATGACGATGGATGGTGATGACGACGGTGATAACGAAGGCGATTATGCAGGGATCAATAAGGGTGGCGCTAACGGCGGTAGTAAGGCAGTTGTTTACGAGGGCTCAGGGGAAGTGTATATCACTTGGACACTCAGAAAGAGGAATGAAATTATGCAGCAGTTTTTTTGTGTTAAATGAAAAGCTAGTTTCATCTAAATGTTTAAATTAATCTTGTAGCCTTGACAGAACCTAGAACATTCACAGAAGGATGGTGAAGGTAGGTAGTAATAATTACTGGTCATACAGGTGATCACAGAACAAACGTCTGGAAGGAGCATTGGCAGAAGGAGAACAAATCAATTCCCAATTTCCCTTGTTAGATGAAAATCTCCCTTGTGTATATTGACTTGTTCATTCACTTCGGGCGCTTCCGTTTTCTGATGAAAAGCGCTGCTTTAAAACTTCGGAGCCCCTTATCAATCTCCCTCTCATTGACCTCCTCTTCCTACACGGCGGCGTAGCAAACTCATCAACTCCCTATCCTTCTCCGTTAAGTGTTTCACGGGCGAGGTCAAGAGCGAGGTTCACTTCATCTTCAGGTACAGTCTGCGTAGCATCAGAAACTCTAACCATTACTCTTTGCTCTGGCAGTTTTTATCAAATGGGAACGACCGCGAGAGGTGGCTCAGGGCATCTACCTATGTCACTGGAGTGCCTCTGACCGGGAGGTTCTGGGGTTAGAGTCCCGACTGTGGCAGGATTTTCGAAACTAGCTACATAGATAGGTCGAGTGCTGTCGCTCTCTGGGGGAGAATTCTAGCGGCCGGCTGCTCTGATCGGTAGTTTTCCGTGTTTTCTCCGATCAAAACCAGGTGAATGCCGGAGCAGTACCTTACCAAACAGCAATTGCCGCGGACCGCTCGCGATCATCACATTCCTCGTCCTATCCTCACGCACACTTACCCTTCCATGCACTACGCTATCCTCACAAAACGAGAGACCTGTCGGGAGCTTAAAGATCTGTCTGTCCCGGCTGTTGTGATGCCTCGCTACTGGAGATACTTGATTGGGGAAAACCCCTCCAAGCGATGGTAGGTTGGTGGCGGATCTCGCCATCCAGCGGGACAAAGGGGGTCCCCCTGGGGAGGACAGCACCTCCCGAGGGAGAAACATGCACCACACTTACGGAACAAATGCCCTTGGCCTTTGACGCACCTGGAAACACCAGTAATCAACTAATCAACCCAATGGGAACGAAATGCGATCACATGTCTGTGGAAGAAGAAGAAAGGCCTATAGCCTCTCCAACTTTTTCTTACCATTACTTGTTGCACATCTCACCATCTTGTTGCTATGTTCAGCTGAAATTCCCAAGATCGGAAATGCCCATTGAAGAGCTTGTATTCATCGTGATTTTTTCGATGAAACGCACTGTTATAAGAGGAACTATTCAGATTTAGCCCTAGATTTTGAGATAGGATTCAATGGTTTTCAGTTACCGTTCAACATAGGAGAAACGATTTTTTTAACACAATACTTGGCAGCATGCTGGCGAAGCGTCTTAAGAACACACTGACACTAGACAACAAACGGAAATGGACCGCCTCCTTGAAAATCAGCTCTTCAATTCCTTTTGACGATGGGTCGACAGTGAAGCGAGAAATGGAGATTCAGCAGAGTCAACATTTTGCTCGCGCTCAGAGGCGTGAAGGTGGCAAAGGTAAATTCGCGGTTCAGTAAGGCGTAGAGCGCTTATGCATCATGTGAGCCTACTGGAATTCACTCCACAAATCACACAAACCAATTTTCAGATAACAGGCCACTAATGTACACGCAAGCGCCTGCAGTGTATGCATCCCGCGAAGAAATACTAACGCACTTTCCAGCCGTTCCTCAAGGTGGGAAGAAGGGTTCGTAGGCTTCCGCCGCCGGAGTCAATGCATTCTTGGCTATCCGGGATGAGCCGCGTCTCGGTCAATTGTGCTGACGTTTCGGCCATCTTGCTGTGGCCTTCTTCAGAGCTATACTGCTGGCTATACTGCTCTGAAGAAGGCAACAGCAAGATGGCCGAAACGTCAGTACAATTGACCGAGACGCGGCTCATCCCGGATAGCCAAGAATGCAAGGTGGGAAGAACTTAAGCTATCGTTTTTGATTTGTTTACCCTGGATTTTATTTCTTTATTAGTTATACCCAATGTTATATTTAGAAGATGTAATAAAACATAAGTTTCCTTTTTTGATTAGTTAGATGTCAGGTTTACCACAATCTACATAAATAAGAAGGGAAAAGGTAGCGTTCACATTTATATTATTATCCTTTACTTACAACAAAGTTTCGACAACTTATTCATGCTACCTTCTTCAAGTACTGGAAATAAAAAAAAACATTCCAATATATAAAACTTATTGATACGTGAAAAATATACAAACTATCTTAATCTTTACAAATTTATAAGAATTCTATTAAAAACCATCTGATCAATTTTCGTCGAAATGACATAAAATGTCAGAATTCTAATTAAACAAGAACATGTTTCTTGTAGTGTCATCCAGACAGGACCAAAATGACGTTATTTTAAAAACAACTAGATATATGGCATTTCATAATTATTCATACTGAATAACTACATATAAAAATAGCAATACCTATGTTCTCATTTAAAAATTATTCGGGGCATCGGTGAAGCACCGGAAATTTCCCGGGCCACTCACAATATAGTTCCTTAGGTATGCATGGTTTAAGAATATAAGTAAAAAAATGACCCAGTGCATTTCACCAGAACATACCGGAGTATTCTTCGTTCGTTCACTTTTCCGCGTTCTTGCGAACGCTCGGCCACAACTCAACCACAACACACAACTCTCCTCTTTTGAGACGACACTTTGCGCTAACCAGCACGTGTTGCCTATGTTTGGTGAACACTATTTGCACAGCCTACAGAGTCTAGCACCATCAAGCTGTGACGTACGTACAAGACATACAGATCACAATTGTCATGGCCATACAAATACGCTGTTAGCTGTTGTACAGCGTTAAGAGTACTTTAATTAACGTAAAGGCTGTTTTTCATATCATAAAATGACATAGAATATCTCTTCATATGAATCGGCAAATAAAATTTTGTTTCCCAGCATTAGTAAACAAAACACAGCACTTTCAATAAAAATGAATTATTTGTTTTGTTTTCATTCCATCCCATTTTCCAAATAACCAAAACGATTTTCATCACACAACGAAACAGAAAAATATTGTCGTATTTTTTGCACGCGTTTAACGCAAGTCAAAAGAAAACTCCCAAACGTACCTAGCAGAAAAAGCTTCCAAGGAATAGAGGAGCCTAGCGGTGCTCCGTCGCCTGCTACCTGAAGCGTTCCGAGCGCGAAGCGAAAGCGGACAGAGATTTCGGCGCGCTTTTGGTCGGACGGACCCGCTCCTCGCCCGGCACCCCGCGTCAACTTCCCGGGCAAACACGCCGCAGGGGATCCCGCCCACGCCGCCGCCGTTCCTGCACTCGCCCCGCTCCTCTCGGGCGTCGCCACGGCCACCCCCGCTCGCGCCACCGACCGCAGCCCAGCTCTCGCCGACAACCCCGAAGCCCCGCCCCGTCCACAATCCCCGTCCGCCGCCGACTAGGCTCCTGCGGCGGGCCCCCCTCCGACCCCCCCCCCCCCCAGCCGCTGTTGCAGGCCCCGACGTGGCTGCCATTCCCTCCTTACCTTAACCGCACCCCTTCACACAGGAGCTGCCCCTCTCTTCTCTGTCGCAGCTGCACCACCCGTTCGCGTTCCACTGCCGCCTCAGCGCCTTCTGCTGATCTCATTCCTGCCCCCCCCCCCCCCTTCTTTCCTCGCTCGAGCTGCCGTTGTTGTCCTTCCTCTTCGAAACTCCCTCCCTCACTTCTGCATCAACTACCTCCTTTGTTTTCACCACAACCCCACCTCCGCCAATAACACCACGTCTTCCATTCCTGACCCCTTCTCGTCGCTCCCGCCTGCTGATCTCCCACCCTCTCAGCCGCTGTGTTACAGGCCTCGCTGCTAATCCCGTCCCACCTTACCCGTCCCTCCACGGTGGCTGCCCCCCCGCCACGCTCACCCCTACACCATCCGATCGTGGTACAGTGTCGCCATAACCTGATCTCATTTCCGTCCTCCCTTTTTCCTCTATACAGCTGCCGTTGCTTTCCTTCGCCTTCGCCATTGCCATCTACAATGTCGCCCACACCTCCGCCACACCCGTGGTTGCCCGCCCCCCACTCCTGGCGTCATCGCACCCCTACGCTATTCCTGCCCTCTAGCCCCATTTTCCCCCGTCCTCCGTACGGCGCCTTCATCTTCGCCACCGCTCCCCCCCCCCAAAGCAACCCCTTCTGCCACCATCGCACCCCAACACCCCAACAATATTTCATTTCACAACATTCCAGTCCCCTACCCCCATTTCCTTCCCCATCTTTCGTACGGCTTTCCCTTCATCTACACCACTGCCCCCACCCCTCATTCTCCCCAACCTGCCATCCTCCTGGCGTCATCGCACCCCTATGCCACCCCAGTCCTCTATCCCCATTTCCTTCTCCATCCTCCGCACGATCCCTTCGTCGTCGTCGCCACCACCCCACGCAATTTCCCCCCCCCACCGAGATTGCTTTCCGCGCCCCCCTCGACCCCCACCGCACCACTTCATTCACCCACGCGCCTCCGTGGCCTCCGCCTCGGCGCCCGTCGTGCGGCCGCGCGCCGCCGTGCTGTCGCATCCTAAATCTCTCCTCCCTCCTGGCGTCATCGCACCCCTATGCCACCCCAGTCCTCTATCCCCATTTCCTTCTCCATCCTCCGCACGATCCCTTCATCGTCGTCGCCACCACCCCACGCAACTTCCCCCCCACCGAGATTGCTTTCCACGCCCCCCTCGACCCCCACCGCACCGCTTCATTCACCCACGCGCCTCCGTGGCCTCCGCCTCGTCGCCCGTCGTGCGGCCGCGCGCCGCCGTGCTGTCGCATCCTAAATCGGGCTGCGGAATCTCGCGGCGTTGCGATCCCGCCACGCGCAGCGATTCCACGGGGCCTCCCTCACATCGCGCAAACGACACGCGATTGCACTAGTCGATATTTCACCTCACACTCGCGCAGGTGAGCGCTTCGTTAACAGCACCGCGCTAGAATTAATTTCGTCACTTACCTCCCATTCACCGGCATACCTTTCAACTTAATTTGACTATTCCACTCAAAAAATTAAAACCAATAGTGTTTACGAATGCTTACGGGTTTAACAAATCGGAGCAGTGATTCACAAAAAAAAAGATTATCAGTTTTCTTCATCGATTTTAATTACTACCTCCTAATGTCCAATGATAGGATGCGATTCATCTTAGGAGGCGGTATTTGTCGATCTCTGCATCGATGTATAACACAGCGCACTTCTCCTTTGTCTCATTGAAACAGTTAACTAAAGAAGATGGCGAAAAGATTTGGTGATGCGTCAGAGAAATAGACTATATTATTTGATAAGCTACTATAGAGAACACCGAGGAAAGTAGAAAATATATTTGGAAAAGGTTTGAAAATTTGTGTAAAGAATGAAGCTATATATTAGGAACAAATATACACATTTGAGAGATTTCGAACATTTTGAAGGAAATGAAATCAAATAAACTCATATTTCGTATTTTCTTTAAGTGCATTCGTTACGAACATTCAATTTTGATACTCATGTTTGAGTGTTTAATAATGAAATCAAATAAAGCCATAAATTTAGTTTTTTCGAAATACGTTCATATTCTATTTATCTATATTTGTACTGCATTAATACTTTCTTGTACGGTAAACACAAGCAAGTTAGGTATAACCTAACTTCCTTGATTTTCACATTGCAGCCAGCCTTGCATATGTAAACAGAGAAATGTGGTTGATGCACATAGTAATTGATCATTTAATATAAGCGAACATATCAGTTTAACGTACGTAATAAGTATTAATCAACTGGATTCTTATTTCAATTCAAATTTCATTCGCCAAATAGTCCGATAAAATTCCACTCGTGTCTTGTGAATTCTCAGATAAATTCCCTCGTCGCTTCTCTTCAGGACTAATCGACCGTTTTCAAAAACTCGTGGAATTTCCTAAGGTACTTTTGATTTTGAAACAATCGAAAAGAAACTTCTTCAAATTAAAGTTAACTGTGGTTATTGTGGTTGCTAATGTGACTGATACCTGGCTATGTAAAGGTAGACACTGGTCCGAACTGAACACTGACTATATCACTGGCGGTGACACCACTTGAACTCCCAGTGTTACCAACTACGATTTTACCTATGGGAAAATTACTTTTTCTACTATTACGGCTATCGGAGAAGTATTGGTAGCACTAAGTAATTATTGTAATTTTAAATCTGAGTTTGTATTTTTGGATCGTCTAGAAGTTTTCAATAATGCTTGGTGGCCAAGTAAAGTAATGATTTATTGATGTTCCAAAAATGTACATACTACTAGCTGAAGAATTCCACGTTGCTCAGGTCCATTTATCACAATGGTCTATTAGAAAATGGTATGAATTCTATGTATAGTGTATCCCCGCCCTGCCCTCTGCCGCATTGCCTAAAGCCACTGATCCTTCCCACCCTCCCTCCTCGTCGTCCTGGCCTGCCTTCGTCTCGCTCCACTCCTGTCGAGTTCATTTCCATCATCGTTGCTGTGGGTTGATGTAAAGATATACATTGTTGCATACTCCCGTCTACTACCAGTAACAATTTTGACCTGAAATGATTCAATGCGTAATCGCGCTATTGAAATGAATTAAAACCATTTAGTTAAATATTTTATAGCTGTAATAAACGTTTCATATTTTATCATAGATTACATCCCCATTTCGAAATATTACCAAAAAGACTGAAAGAAAACGCAAGAGCTGAGAGAAAAACGAACAGTGCCAATTTTATTTTAAGGAGGTAGGAGAGGAAGATAGAAGTAATTCTAAATGTTCTTGTTTGGTGCTAATTGATGAATACCTTTTCTCGGAAAGAAAATCATCATATTGCAGACGTTTGGCATGAAGATAGCGTAACGAACTAGTCTTGATGTTGGTTCCCTATCAGTCAAGCAAATGGCAATATGGAAACATAATTCCTGAATCCTAAATTGTTCCTCAACTTCAGAATGATGATACGAAAATCTGAGTTGCATTCCATCTTAAAATCCATTTCAAAACTATCGTAGTTCAGGTTTCTAAATATTACCCTGATATTTTAACTCTATTATTCATATATTTAATACTAATTGCCAATAAACACAGAAACTGCATGAATGCTCTGCAGTGTCATGGCATGCCAGAGGTGTCTTTGGTTTTGTTAGATACTCAGGAACACAGGAAAAACCCAAAAACAATAAGTTCCGAACTTGACAGAAAAATGCAAATGTTTGATTGCTTTATTCCACCGATTCTCGTACAGCACGTTCTGGCAGAATTCTTATATTCAATGTGTCAAATCTTACGACACAGCGACTTCATGCGTCAGCAAGGCTTCGAGGAAGAGGCCACCCACCATTAAATATTTCACGTGAAGCGTTACGAAACTGCAATCTTTTTAAATATTCTTGGTGCTTGATGCACACTGTTGTACTATGTATTTTATATTCTGTACTATTATTACAGACTTTGTGAAGACTGTTTACTGAATACTTGATTTATAGTAGTGTTACACGAGTATTTTATTTGTTCTTTAGGAGCTACGTACTACTTTGTTTCAAAATCGTTTCGTGCGATTTAGTTCAGCAACATTTTGGCAGCCTTCGGCAGTTTTCGATACTTTTCTTTTACACTAATTCATATTTAGTAGAGCTTTTTAATTGCACGATACGTCTATGAAACTGAACACTTGTAGCATGAAATTTGTTTGAACAAAATACATTTTGAGGTAGATGACATTTACCGTGGAACTTGCTTTCATCTCGTAAATTGAATTCAGAGTAATTAAAGTGACTTTGGCCTAGATAACAAAAGGTGAAACTTCAGTTAATATTCTCTCGTTATGACGGTGAATATTAAATGAACGATGTCCTAATGTTCGTACAACCATAAATGAATGCATTGGCGTATATGATTGAGCATTCTTTCAACAAATAATAATCAGATTTTAGTGTCTCTTAGAAGAGGAAAAACGGATAAAAGCTATTCAAGAGTGTCACAGACTTTGTATTGGAAGAGGTATATTTCCACAAATTTTAAGAACATATGCATTCAACATGAACGAACTTTATCCCAGAAATCTTTCAAACAAATTAAGAGCACCTTATTTTTAAACTATAGTTTTTTTTACTATTTCAAAGCAGTACTGTTTTTTATACTAGCAAAGACATGCGATCGTTTTATGCATAATTTCTTTGGGGATAAAACTGTATCGAGATATGTTTGAAAGACGAGCACATAAAAGTAATTATCTCCAACGTGTCTCGACCAATCACAACAATGCTCAGCGCTTGGGCAGAGACAGAACGTGTAAACGCACGCCACGTTGAGCGGTGTATCTAGCACCCAGCGCATCACAAGACAGCATTGCTACACGGCGCAACCCTACGCTCACATGTAATGACAGATATTGTTCGACATTCCATGCATGCGCAATGACGACCGCGTTCTAATCTCTGGTTGCTCGTACTCCGGTAATTTCAGAGGACCTTGCTTATGGACATTCATCGATTTCAGCGACGGCTCACCATGACATTACAGAATCCACACAACACAGAACCCACTTTTTATATCATGAATTCGCAGGCTTCCTCAAGACAGTGAGATGCAGTTGCCCTGAGGAAGCGTGCGACATGTCAGGCGAAATGTCGGCACCCCAGCCAACGACGAGGCGTCTCCCGGATAGCCGAGAATTTATGGATTCGAGCCGCGGAAGCTTACGTGTACCACTTTTTATATCGTTAGAAAGATATTTTTCTAGTCTAGAAATTTGAACTAGAAATTTATGTAAAGGAACTATTATATGGTACTGAATAGGTACGTACGCGAACAGCCTAGTTAGTCAGGTAATTATAGTAACCTGGAACCACGCGTTCGATTGATACTTTGTTCTCGACAAGGCATAGACCTGGAGCCCAAGGAGCGGCCGTGCGGATGGGAATGGAGCGGAAGAGAGCCGCCGAGGGCGGGGCGGTCGATTGCGCCAGAGCGCGTTATGAGTTCCACGCCCACTCGCAAACTGCCGAGCGTTTCGGGTTTCAACGATGGGAATTGGGTGGTGGCGGTAGAGGGGGCAGCGGTGGTTCTAGAGATGTAAGCGGGGGTGGGAGGGGTGGCGGTGGCGGTACCCAGTGGGTGAGGGAGATGGAGGTGGCGGTTACTGTGACGGTGTAGCTGCAGATGGAGTAGGTGACGGTGACGGTGACGGTGACTGTGACGGTGTAGCTGCAGATGGAGTAGGTGACGGTGACGGTGACGGTGACTGTGACGGTGTAGCTGCAGATGGAGTAGGTGACGGTGACGGTGACGGTGACGGTGGTGGAGACAGAGATGGAGGAGGTCGAGGTGGTGGAGGAGGAGAAGGAGAAGGATGAGGAGGGGGAGGGGTGACGGCGGTGACGTGGCCATGGCGGGGCGGTGGTGATGGCGGTGGTGGTGGCTCTGGCGGTGGCACTGGCACTGGCGGTGGCGTTGGCGGTATCGGTAGCGGTAGCGGAGGCGGAGACCAGAACGGGAGGAATAATGTCACGGAGTTGCCGTACGTTAATCCAGAATAACAGGACCAACAGAGGAAGACACACGATGTTCTAAACGGCATATCCCGTGAAGACAATTTCGCCTGAATGGATGCTGAACTCCCGTTTGTTGCGCATAGACGACCAAAGGAGGGATAGCGAAGGAGATATCACGTTCAGACGCCTCATCAAGGTCTTCTGGAATTTGAGAAGTGAGTCAGGACCTTTCCCTAGATTGAAATTGCATAAATTCTGAAAAAAAAAGATGCACTCTTTCGTTCTGGGAACAATAATGTATTCATACGGCTGCGTCAAGCGTGTAATACCGACGATAGTAACGATATTCTCACTCTGAGTGAGAATTTAGCACTCAAAGTGAGAATTTATCATCCACGTTGGCAATTTGAAAGGGCATCATTTTACTGAGAATGATTTCCGTTCGTACGTAAAAAAGTCTCTCTAAATTTTTTAAAAAAGCTGACGAAAGGAAAATTGGCCGATAATTTTGAATTTCTTTTTTCGTGCCGTTTTTGAAGAGCTGCATAATATCAGCTGTGTTGAAAATATCTAATAAAGATCCGGTGTATAAGGATGAATTCAATATTTGAGTTAACGGGTGTATAATGGCAGGCGCAAAAGTCTTTAACAGACAATTAAGAAATTCATTAAACAAGTCGAATATTTTTTTTCTTTACCGATTATTCTGAGAATTTTCTGAAAAGTTTCGGGAACGTGGTTTTAAGGGGGTTAAAAGGGTAAGTATCTTTTGTTAAGTTGTGAAGTGGTATCCAAATGCAACCATCAAACCATTGCAAAACTGTTACCAATACAATGGCATTTTTGTGGCCTGATGGAATTCAACACAGTAACGTCTTCCTTCTGGTACTAATGCAGCGCCGTGCATGTGCAAGGTGGCAGAAGCCCTGCAGGAGTTATATTCAAAATTACTACATCTAACCCCTCCTGTGCATGCGTTGGATTCCAGAACCCATTATATCTCAGGGTGATAAAGTTGACGAATGGATTTCTAAAACAAAAAATGATATACAAGATGGGGCACCTGAATTGATTCTATGAGCTACAATGCTGAAAATGTTGATTTTGGACATATTTCTTATACATTAGTTTGATTCTGATGCTGCAGTGTCCACAGGCATATCAAAGCAATTGCTTGATGCTGAAAAGCTGAAAAATAATATTGCTCAATTTTTCAACAAGCACTATAATTAATTCTTTGAAGACGTCTGCCTTGAAACTTTCCGACGGCCTTGAAATTGCCCAATCAGAAGTCGCTTCTTTATGAACTGTTCCTTAATTATTCGAAGATCATTAGGGTATCTAGTGAACAAATAGAGGTTTTCAGTTCTGGAGAAAATCCCGGATTGGAAACAATTTGTGCGATTAGTGCAATGCAATGAGGGGACAATTCCGCCACACTGAATTTTGACCACTCGACAGATGTGTGCAAGTTTAAATACGCACTAGTGACTCGTGAGATGTACAACGTCTACATAGTACAAGGACCTCTTACAAGATAATAGGAAAAGTATAATTGCTGAAAGTTCAAAACAAATATTTGTCTATTATTGTTACGTAAATCGTTGTAAATAATATGATTAGGAAGACTATAATGTTTAATTTTAGTCTTTATATTATAAAACCGAACACTAAACCATAAGCCGAAATTATTTTAATAAAAAAAATGATTTACTGATACATATTTCTTACTTTTTAGTACATATTTCTGTGTATTAAAATACGCATATATGTACATATTTTCTCAGTTTTAGTACATAATTACCAGGTACTGTTCTAGTTACGAGGCCCTACTAGGCACTGTTCGATTATCTTCCGGAATAAATACTTCAATAGATGTGGACATTTTAATTCCCATTGCTTTAGTTTTATTTTTCAGTATTATATTCCTATAATTGTGCTTTATTTCTGCACGAGTCACGACTTTTGTGAGCGCATACTACTATACATTATTTTCAAATGAAATTAGTAGGGCATATTAACATTTTTTAAAAATCCGGGATATATAATCGGCATTGATTCGAGAGTTGTCGAATCGCGGAATTGATTTAACTGTTATTCGTTGTGGCGTTAATTAGTTTCATCTTAGTGTGATTAAAGTGATACTGTGATTAAAGGAGGACGTAAAATATACAGACGAGTTGAACCTTTCCCTAATTGTCGCTTTTTTATTAATATCCAAAGGGGGGCTGTATGCTTGATCTCTTTCTCATTTCCTTTTTCACACTTCACTCACTTTCTTTTTCTCACTTTCAAAATAAATAACAATATAAAAAGAATATTGTAATATCCAAACATTTCCTTTATATAAATGACATGTATTCTTGAAATAAACCAAAATTGGTAAAGTGTTCAGGAGATCATGGACGCGTACCAGTGAACCCCATGTTAGTACCAGTGAACGTTTATTATTAGTGAACGTTTATTATTAGCGAACGTTTATTATTAGCGAACGTTTATTATTAGCGAACGTTTATTATTAGCGAACGTTTATTATTAGCGAACGTTTATTATTAGTGAACGTTTATTATTAGTGAACGTTTATTATTAGTGAACGTCTATTATTAGTGAATTTTAAGAAAACGCGAGTCGTAATTGTTGTTTACACAAAATCATAATACACCTGGATTTTATGAAAATAAAAATTCGTGTCCCACCATTGTAATTATTATCCTTCCATTTTACAAAATACAAAATTGAAAATAAAATATAACTTTTTCGTTGCTTATACCAAACTTTTATTTCGCATTAGATTTCGGTATGCCACAGAAATTGTACCCAAGAAAAAGTTGTACATTTCGTCGTTGTGAGATCACGTATTTGCCTAGTTTTGATAGTTTCATAACCATCTAGTTTTACATTAATATTACACACTAATATTATATTGCCTCACTGCCTTATAGAAATTTGTTTCCACAATCGGTTTCAAATAATTCACCTAATAAGCACAAACTCCATCTATATAAACACGATTGGAGTGTTTGTCTGTGATTTCAGAATAACGGCCTTTTTATAAACTCGTATGATTATTTAGATGATTCAAATCAATTTGTTTTTACAACTTTCGGCCGTCTATCATGGCAGCCGGCAGACCTCTGGAATGGCTGGAACGACAGTATTTTCATGCGTTTTTCACTGCAAGAAAGAGTGTTTTATGGGGGATAGCTTAGGCTATTTTTTAAATTACTTTTTTCTCTTATGTAAAGTAGAATATTTGCTGGTTCGTTTTGCATATCATATCCACAGTTTTATTTCGGTTTTAATGAAATTCTGTGCACATGACCTTCAAAACAATATAAAAGTTACAGACCCCATACGATTTTGTAAGAGAACACCCGTCGCCCTTTCCTATCATCTTAAAGTAAATTTAACTGAGCATTGTTTCAGTTTTTTGTGAACATCCCAAAAACAAGTGAACGTACCAAAACGTTTTAACGCCCATAAAATGTTCTAAATGCTTTTTGATCAACGCAATTACACTTTGATTACATAATCATTAAATCTGTTACGTAAGTTTGCCGGGAGTAGGTAGCAATTTACAGCTGTTTACAGCTACCCATAGCAACGATGGCCTTAGAAACGATCTTGTTAGGAAACACGGTAGGTCAATCCCGGGCGAGACTAGGTGACGCAATGCGAGGCAGGGCGGGGCGGGGCGGGGCGGGGCGGGGCGACGCAACGCGAGGCGGGGAGGGGCGGGGCAGTGAGAGAGGGGACGGGGAGGAGCTGAATGGGTGTGATTTGGTAAGGTGAGGTCGGACGAGATAGGAGACACAGCACACCAGGTCAGGGGTGATTACTGGCAGGGTAATGCGGGAGTGTATAGTATTAATTTATCTTCCTGGAAAATAGAGAATTATTTATTAATAATACCCCTGGCAACGCAGGATACTTCAACTACATATCTACAGAAATACAATTTCAGTGCCTGTATTAGACTTCAAAGTAACTGCCTTTTTTAAAATCTCATGCAGTTATTATTATGTTCATAACTGCCTTGCCTCAACCAAAATTAAATTATTATTCAATTTTCTTGTTGTCTGTCTGAGATAATCTCTGGAATGGCTAATGCAATTTTGATGCGATTTTCACTGAGAGATACAATGTTTTGTCGATCATAACTTGGGCAACCTTTATCTAATTATTATTTTCTCTTTTATAAAAAAGGAGTATTAGTTGTTTTTCACACAAATATACAGTTTTGTTCCGACCTTAAAGAAAAAGTTATAAACGTGACCTTAAAAATAAAAGAAACATTACTGGCTGTTTTGGACTTGGCTGGACATTTTGTAAAAATTATTCCAATCTTCTTTCCTTCCTCCTCACAGCAAACAAAGTGGATACTCTCCTCGTTTTTCGAAAATATCTCGAACACAGTGAATTTTCTGGGAGCGACTCTGGGGAGCGACTCGGGGGAGCGACTCGGGGGAGCGACTCGGGGGAGCGACTCGGGGGAGCGACTCGGGGGAGCGACTCGGGGGAGCGACTCGGGGGAGCGACTCGGGGGAGCGACTCGGGGGAGCGACTCGGGGGAGCGACTCGGGGGAGCGACTCGGGGGAGCGACTCGGGGGAGCGACTCGGGGGAGCGACTCGGGGGAGCGACTCGGGGGAGCGACTCGGGGGAGCGACTCGGGGGAGCGACTCGGGGGAGCGACTCGGGGGAGCGACTCGGGGGAGCGACTCGGGGGAGCGACTCGGGGGAGCGACTCGGGGGAGCGACTCGGGGGAGCGACTCGGGGGAGCGACTCGGGGGAGCGACTCGGGGGAGCGACTCGGGGGAGCGACTCGGGGGAGCGACTCGGGGGAGCGACTCGGGGGAGCGACTCGGGGGAGCGACTCGGGGGAGCGACTCGGGGGAGCGACTCGGGGGAGCGACTCGGGGGAGCGACTCGGGGGAGCGACTCGGGGGGGCGACTCGGGGGGGCGACTCGGGGGAGCGACTCGGGGGAGCGACTCGGAGGAGCGACTCGGGGGAGCGACTCGGGGGAGCGACTCGGGGGAGCGACTCGGGGGAGCGACTCGGGGGAGCGACTCGGGGGAGCGACTCGGGGGAGCGACTCGGGGGAGCGACTCGGGGGAGCGACTCGGGGGAGCGACTCGGGGGAGCGACTCGGGGGAGCGACTCGGGGGAGCGACTCGGGGGAGCGACTCGGGGGAGCGACTCCGGGGAGCGACTCCGGGGAGCGACTCCGGGGAGCGACTCCGGGGAGCGACTCCGGGGAGCGACTCCGGGGAGCGACTCCGGGGAGCGACTCCGGGGAGCGACTCCGGGGAGCGACTCCGGGGAGCGACTCCGGGGAGCGACTCCGGGGAGCGACTCCGGGGAGCGACTCCGGGGAGCGACACTGGGGAGCGGCAGTGGGGAGCGGCAGTGGGGGGGACGACAAGGGGGGCTACAGTTAGGGCGACAGTCAGAGGGTGGTGGTTATGGGAGTGTGGGAAGGTGGTGGAGGCGCCAGCCGGGGCAACATCGGGGGCGACAGCGGGACAGATGGTGGTGGGTGCGAGAGCAGGGAGTGGCTGCCGCGGCAGACAGGAGCACGGGGGGACGACCGGGCGGGCTTCAGCTGGGGGTCGGAAGCGGGGGCGGGGCTTCGGCGGGGAGGGGGCGGCAGCACAGGGCGACAGCGGGGGCGGCCAGCCCCGGGCTAGAGAACGCGGAATAGCGTTCGCTGCGCTGCCGTGCCTGCGTGCAGCGGGGCCGCCGCATTGTGCTCCGGAGCGATTGTATAAATGATGAGGTCGCAAGCTTTTTTGGTGGACGAACCTTTCTACGCGACACGAAGGTCTCCTTTCAAGAACGTCGAGGCACGGCTAGAAAGGACTCTAATGTATTATGTGATTAGTCATTTGCGAGCAAAATGGCAAAATGGAATTAGATTTTTACATTAAAAATTAAGAAATTAATTAAGTAAGGAAACTCAGATATCGGTGATTATTTAGTCCTTATAACCCTCAGAGGATCTAAATACTTGTTGTTAGGAAAAAAATTTAACAAATTCCTTGTGACCTTACGAAAATGAAAGGCATTTTATCTACGAGTACGAAGCCTGAAACTATCATAGTAGATATGATATTGGTAACTAAGTCATCTCAAAGCATGTAATCCAAACAAAAATTATTATCCTTGGAAAGGATGGTGAACGTTTATTTTCTCTTCAATAGCATATAATCATAGAAGAACATTACTGATTATCATGTTCCTTCGTTTGTTAAATTGCTTTCTTATTTCCTTTATATTTTTCTTGTTTTTTTCAATTGTCTCCACCACGAATGCAAGGTAATAAGGCTACGCAATGAAGTACTATGGGTACCAAAGTAAATAGCTAACGACACTCTGACCACCTCCTGGCGGATTCAACATGACAGAGCATTAAATATTCTCTTTCTATTCACCTAATTCGTGCTAACTCTATCGTAAAATTTCTTATGCCAGACAAAATATGAATAAACCCAACTAACATTCGTCTTCAGATTATGATATATTAAAACACAAAAATGCACATCTTTGGAAAAATTGTGTTTCAAAGTAAACAGCTTTACACTATTGAATTTAGTTAACAAGTCTAAAAGAACTGTTTTTATGGTTATGCTAGAATTCTTAAGTTTCTAGAAGTATTTAAAAAATAAAATAAAATTTAATATTCTAAGCGTCATACATTCTTGGCTATCCGGGACGAGCCGCGTCTCGGTTGCTGTGGCGTTCTTCAGAGCTATACTGCTGGCTATACTGCTCTGAAGAAGGCCACAGCAAGATGGCCGAAACGTCAGCACAATTAACCGATACACAGCTCATTCCGGATAGTCAGGAATGTATTGACTCCGGCCGCGGAAGCCTACGAACGCATATTCTAAGCGCCATATACAAGAGATATTTAAAAAACATCTCCATCAGTCAATGGCTAATTTGCATGATGCACGGTACACACTATAAAACTTCTGACGTATTGGAACTCATTTCATTAAATACGCATGCATTTTTATTACCCATATATAGCTTATATATCAATATCATCAAAACATGTTCTAAACAATCGAGTTTCCTTCAATGAAATATGTTCGCATGATCAATGAGGCCGAAATCTCGGAGGATAGCTGACTTTTATAGTCCTTTATTAATATTTTTTAAAATACAAATGTTAGAGAAAACATGTCAGTACACATCACGTCAATAACCAAAAAACATTTAAATTGCGAACTAGGCAATTGAAATATTACATTTAGCAGCAATATATATTTCGTTTCATTGGATTTGAAAAATTATTAATGAAAAAATCAGGCTTCGTATTCAACCATTTTTATTAAGTCCCTTTTTTCATTGTCCTACCTAAGCTCGCACAAGTACCAAAAGTTGCAAATAAATAAGTATTAAATGTACTAAATTTAAATAGTGATAATAGACACTAGTTTCCATTCTCTGAAAACCACTCTTCTCATTTATAGTTTTCAGATGTTGCCAACACGCTCGTTGGAGCATTTATTCATTATTAAAATTCTTGAATAGTAAAAGAAAGGAAGAATTTTAGAGACCAGGAAAAAGTGTAGAGATTGTATTTCTCTCCGAACGTTAGATACATTTTTACTGTCTCTGACGATAAATAAAGAAAATAAGACACCTTTTACAAGACATTTGCCGTTGAGGGGAGTTACGTTTGTAGAAATCTGAAGTCCTTTCTTATCGCCAGTAGGAGAAGCGAGTTGGGAGTAGAATATTAAGGTTTACACATTTCGGAAATCGTGTCGCTGGCCACTGCACTCCATTTACACTCCGCAGGTACAAGAATCTAACAACAGTTCAAACAATCGAAAATAAATGTCTGCCATTTTTATCACTTTGGAAATAACTTACACTTTTTTAAAAATAATTCATACAAATTGAATTCCCAAGTACTGCTGAAGCAATGTTTGGCAATACTTTTATTTGTGAGTTATTATAAGACAGAATAAACACTCCTAGGCAAGGACAAGAAGATGAGTAATAATTTAATACTTTCTGAACTCGAGATTAAGAACGTCAGTAATGTTCACAAGCCTGCAGCAGAGATATCAGTCACTTGAGCACGCGCAAAAACGGCGACATTTTGTGCCTCTGGCCGAAACAAGAGTGAAAGGGTGCCTTCTCACGGGGCCACTCGAGGGCGCCACCGAAAAACGGCACAGTCCTCCCCATACAACTATCGCCGACCGCCACCGACCGCAAGATAGAGATAGGTTTCGTGAGTCACACCCATGGAGCAAGGAATGTATTTGTAGCTCAATGGTCGCACCGCTGTGGACTCAGGCAGGCAACAAAGACTCTTCACGGAGGACAAAAGCCGGCAGCGGGCAAGACCAATTCAGAGGCGCTTCAGTGGGGCGACTCGTGCGAACGCTGCCATTCAGATCTGTTCTGCTAACGGTGGCGCGAACGCGCTTCTGCGCCGGAAGGCCGTCACCGGACGCCACTCATGTGAAGACCTCCATTTACACCAACGCTTTGCTAGCAGTCGCGCCACTCAGAGCACTGCTGAGTGGCGCCGCAGTAAGGGGTCCTTGAGCACTACCATTCTATTATCATACCCTAGCGCTTCAGTTACACTTCAGTACGTCACGGTTGAAAACGACTATTTTGAATGAAATATTTACATTGTGAAATGAGTAACACTCCGTTATACGCGAAACCGTGTAGGAACGCGTTGACTTGCGCGGGGTATTTGTAAATGTACCGTAGTTAGATAACTCAAATATGGAGGAAACAAGAGAAAACAGTATAATTATTTGAGGGGGGATGAATCTCCCGCAAGTCGACATGTGAGACGACACCAGATCTCGTGTTTCATCACCGCAACCTCCCGGGATTTAATACACCACACTTACGGGACTCACGACCTGAAAAATTGACGCGATCGGAATCAATGTTCATTCTCTAGATTGCCCCTCCCTACCCAGCCCCACCTCGCCTCAGCCCACTCTCATCATTTCGTCCCCTTGCTAGCACTCTTCTCCTAGAAATAAAACCAGAAATAAAAATTAATAAATGTTTTTACCCCGAGGGCGACTTCCAAACCCGAGGGCCTCAGGCCCGAGGGTTTGGAAGTCGCCTTAGGGACAAAAACATCTTGTAACGCTTGTGGTGCATACAATAATATACGGTTTATTAGTTCGTTGTTGAAACGAACAAGAATTCGAAACATTTTATATATTTTGTCATCATTTTATGTAAATCGTCAATTGTCAATACGACGTCAGATAAACAAAACAGTGTGTGTATCTAATTACTATTTTGTATAATCGTAATTGGCCTGATTTGTTCGTACAAAATGAAAGAATATTTTGAAATTCCTGTGGAAGTTCTTGCAAAAGTTAACAAAGCTACGGACAGTGGTTTCCAGTAAAATCTTGAGAAATATACGAAAATAAATATAGTGTATTTGAGAATTGTATAGAAACTAACAATGTGAATTGTGCTGATGAAACAGTACTTTTTGGTTATTTGCCTCTATTGCCAAAAGATATTTATAATATCCATAACATCAAAAAGTAACTTTTCGAGTATGTTAGCTGACAAGCCTTATACATCTTATTACTACTACTACTATTACTCGTGCAACTTTTCTTAAACAATGGCCTTGCTTCCCCCTCTCTGGCACAATAAACAGTTGAAGGCAAAAGATCGCAGCGAGCACTGATGATATTTCAAACACATCTTCACTGGCGTGAAATAGAAACAATTTTCTTTAGAAAGCGAGACCTTCTATCGCTTATTTTCTCCAAAATATCTAAAGAAATGACCAAAGCAGGTAAAGATCTATCACGGGAGATACCTCGAACTCCTGAGATAGTTAGAACGCAAATTATTGATAATGTTGCGAAGGCATGACTGCTTCCCCAGAAACTGGCATTGCTTCATAAAATGTAGTGGTCGATTTCCTAACTAATACCCCCACTCTACTCGCGTTTCTTTAATCTATCATTCAAGAAAATGAATACGAATCCAAAACTATGCCAAATTCGACATGTGTAAGATATAGTAGTAGATTATTATTTCGTAGGCCAAGATAACGCGAAGTTTTAATTTGAAGTTAATAAGAAGGTATATTTTTATATTTTGGTAATAACCAAAATAACTTATTTCTAAATGAGTTGTATGTATAATAACATACACTTGTGTGTGATACAAGTTCAATGGGAAAGTCATGAAATGTCTACTTTATCTACGGTCAAATTTCTATTCATATGTGTATACATAAATTGTAAGGCAAAGAGTTAAAAATCAAATACAGAAGCAAGAATTACAAAATTGATTTCGTGCTGGAAGATCATGTATGTATTGCGTTTTCTGTTTGAAGCAGCTCCTGGAGAAACGATTAACAAGAGACTTTAAAACCAACTTTGTCTTTATGGATTTAGAAAAGGCGTAGGACCGTATTCCTCTCGGTAAATTGTGGTTAGCAATGAAAGCAAATGGAGATAGCGACCTATTTGTGAAAGTACTGTTCGTTAATTGTAATAGCAGGGTGAAGATACGACGAAAACTATCTGAAGAATTCCCTGTCACCAAAGGTCTGTAACAAGAATGTGCAATCGTTCGAACACACTTCAAAATATATCTAACTATTTCCCTGGAAAGATGGAGGCGAACTAATATAAAAATTTCAATCCTAACTGATAAACTGTTCACTTTGAGAGTACCGGAATAAGTATTTCACAATAAATATTTCTAAAACTGAATGTATTGTAGCTGGTAGTGCAAAAAGAAACTCGGATCAAAACGAGTTGATTACTTCAAGTAAGTACTTGGAGTAACGTTTACCAAAAGTGGTAAAAGTGAAGCTGAAATTATTGAAAGAATAAGAAACGGGAAAAAAGTTACTAAACAGCTGCACAATACTTTATGGAGCACACAAATAAGACACTGCTCGAAGATAAAGATATACAAATCTATTGTAGAGAGTACTGTTACCTATAGAACAAAAGTGTGGAAAACTACTGAACTACGGAATAATTAAATAAAAATCGTAAATAAAAAATTAAGAGTAATAAAATTAGGTTATTGGCGACATTGTCGTCATCTCACGAATTAGAACAGTGTTAGATAAACTAAACATAGGCATCACAATTTTAGACACTGTATAACCAAAAGTTTTTTCGATGGTATGGGCACATGCGTCGAATGGATGAGGGAAGGTGGTCACAAAAATGATCGAATAGACCCTTGCTGAAAGAAGACCGAGACCGAGAACACACTTGAAAGATGCAGTAACAAAATAGATAGACGGACGAAAGCTGCAAGATGCAAATGGAAAGATACTAGCAAATGGAAGCTGGTATATAAGTGACGCAAAGTTGTAATAAATTCGCAAAAATCAAAAATAGTGTCTAAGGGTAAATATTTTTTATCTTGATATTTTATGAGGTTCATTTTTAGACGCCAATTTTTAGTCTACGATTTAAAGGTATGAAGATATATTATCAATCACTATATTAATTTGAGTAAGTGACGTACATATTGCTATATGGTCTGCATATAGTGCCATATTAGCGTTGAAGGGTTCTAGGTAATCTGTTGTACTCAAACTGCATATTTTAGACCATTCTACTGAGCCTTGAGAAAGAATTGCTACAATTGGATAAGGTTCTAAAAATGAATTTTATGATTCTAACACAAAAATATCGTAATTAAAAAGGTTGTTATAATGATCTGAAGTTAGTGAGGCGGACTTAATTGTTGTAATTTGCTTAGCATACCATAAATTCAACCATAAGAACACAGTTGAATGGGCTTGTATAACATTTAAATCACAATAATATGACCTTATAAAAATACTTATTTCAAAATCAATAATATACTCTACAATTGTATTCATATTGATTGAAAGGCGTGTTTTAGAAATAACTTTCCAGACCCATTCAAGAAACTTTCTGCATCAATGTAAGAAGTACACTGGATCATTTGTTTATATATGGGCGCTTTAGCATTTATTCTAATTATAGCATCATTTTAAAAACATCTCTATTTTTATGAGTGATCCGCGATATCTCAGAACATTTGTTTCAAAATTGTAGCAAATGTAGGAGGGTCGATAAGTTTTTATTAATGAACATGCAATTAAAAATATTATAAAACAAGAACATGTATCGGTTGAGTTACTTCGAAAAATAGATTTTTATTTGTGATCTAGGTGGTATTTAAATACGCATATCCTAAATTAATATTCGTTGATTGATTGATGGTACCGGGCGCGTCAGCTGCTAAGGTCATTAATCTCGTAAGTGTGATGCATACGTTTTCCTCGGAGGTGGGCGGTGATCTTATCCTGCTTGAGTGAGATTCCGCACCGCCCTACACGTCGGCTCGCGAGGATGAAATGGGTATCGTCCCCCAGCAAGGCACCGCTCCAGCCATCAGAAGCTCTAAGCTCCCGACCGGCCTCCCGGCTCGTGTGGCAGTGTAGTGCATAAGAGTAGGTGTGTATAAGTAAGGGGTGAGGATAAGAGAAGGAAGGGGAAGAAAAGTTCGCGCATGATGCGTTGTCTGTCCGTTAGAAAACTGTTCCTCAATTCGGCTGATGCTAACCGGAGAAACAACGGAAAACAACCGATCAGTATCTCTTTCTGAAATGAAAACTGACCCTGCCTTTCTCTGGGGTTTCTACACGTAGGAATTGGATACATTTGTGTCATAAAATAAATAGGCACTCTTTCTTTTCGAAGGTTATCTTAGACTATTGATATATCTGTGTATTCACAAACGGAAATCAGTCTAACAATAGAAAACAATTGTAATTGGTTTTGAAACTAAATGACTCTCATTCAATACTAATCAACATAATATCCTCAAATGGAGAGACCGAGGGGCGTTCACACTAACCAAACTTCGATTCTTTTACTTTATAAAAGCATGTACACTTAAATCTTTCAAAATTAGTTCTATTTTATTGTCTCACTCGATTCTACGCCCTATTTTATTACCTTACGTCAATTCAAAGTTGTTTTTAATAAAAATTGAAGATTGTCTCAAAGAAAAGGTGAAGGATTAGGGGTTAAAAATTCGACAATGCTGTTTTTTCTTTTGCACATAAAGAATTCTTCGTACTTTTGCATTTAAAACAAAGCTAATTTTACTGTCGACAGTTCATCCTTGGGTAGTCGATTTTGAATACGAATTAATACCTACACGGTGGGGTGCTGGAATTTGAAAGCTTTTATTCTGTGATCAAAATTTTGATATATTAAAAACTTTTTCACGTAAACTAAAAGTTAGAAAACAAAAACAACAATTATGTAAGTAATATTTATTCAATCATTCTGTATGTTCTTTAAGTATTACGACAAAGACGGTGAGAAAAGTGATTACAAACATTGTTTTTTTAACTTAATAAAATAAATAATAATTGTTTGATAAGAATGAAAATGGTTTAATGTGTGTGTAAATCCCTGATTTCCGCTGTTAAATTGCAACTTGTTAGTTTTAATAATAATTGAGAAAACTAGTCGCCTACGGCAGCAAATATAATACTGAACAACAAAAAAAATTGTTTTCCAACATGTAGCATGCTCACTGCTCAAGAACAGCAAACAAAATACATTCGAAGAGCGCTGCAACGAACTAAATATTTTAACAAAAACACGTTTTCACAATTATTGCAAACGATAGTACGTGCACAGTACAATTTTTCTTTACATACCAAGAATGTCAAAAAAAGTTGGTGTTCTACACCGCTAAACGTAAAAAGCAAATATTAAAGGGCAGGTGGCGACTTTCTTGGAGCTTTTCTGCCACGTGACAGTGTCATAAGCAGTGACGCACTGAATACAGTAATTAAGTCCGTAAGCGCAGCATGAAAACGGGCGGAAATGCAATCAAATATTTGCATTTCCAATCAAAGTCAAATCTGTTTCATTGTTTTCTGGATTCCTCCCGAGTTCCCGCGTTACCAACGACACCACACTCCCTTCTCACACACACAGTTTTCTTTCTGGTTTCGCCTCTCTGTCGCACGTCGCGAAACCGCGGCGCGCGCAGGCGGCCCGCGGCGAGCGGCGCCACTTTACGGCGGTCGGTAAAGTCACCGACCGGCGCAGTAGGGGGGTGGGGAAGGGAGGGAGGGGAGGGGAGGGGAAGAGGGGAGGGGAGAGGGATGGGAGGGGAGGGAAGGTGGAGGGGGAGAGGAGGAGGGGTGGGGGAGGAGAAGAAGGGAGGCGGGGAAGAAGGGATGAGAGGAAGAAGGGAGGAGGGGGAGGGAGGGGTGGTGAGGGGGAGGGAAGGGGAGGGGTGGAGGAGGGGTAGGGGAGTGAAGGGGAGGAGAGAGAGGGGAGGGGGAGAGGAGAGGGAGGGGAGGGGGAGAGGAGAGGGAAGGGAGGGGAGAGGAGGGAGGGGAGGGGGAGAGGAGAGGGAAGGGGAGGGGAGAGGAGAGAGGGGAGGGGAGAGGAGAGAGGGGAGGGGGAGAGGAGAGAGGGGAGGGGGAGAGGAGAGAGGGGAGGGGCGGGGGAGGGGGGGAGAGGAGAGAGGGGAGGGGCGGGGGAGGGGGAGGGCGAGTGAGTTGGGTTTGCGTTTGCGTCAGTGCTCGCTTTCCGGCGCCCCGGCGAGAGCCGTGTGCGCACCTCCTGCGCGACCGAGCCGACCCGCGCCGCGCCGGCAGGGCCAAAGTGCAAACGCCCCGCCAAGGGCAAACGCCGCGCCGGCACCGCCACCGCCGCCGTGAAAAAGAGTGCGCTAGCCGGACCGGCCTCGGCCTTCGCAACTCCTCGTTTTGCACGTTACAGCTTCAGCTGATGAATTTCATTCGCTCATTTTTTACTTTCTCGCTACCGCTAACACTGCAGAGAGAAAGTTATGTAATGTTGCGCCAAAAAACGGCGAATTTTTGGCAGAAAAACTTTTCTTACACGGTCCTAGTACCGAAAAAGTAGTTAAATTCGGTTGATAAATTTAGAAAAAAATCTCCTAACACGCAACGTACCCAGAATACATGTTTTCTGGGTCCTTAATACCGAAAAATTAAGTGACGATCACACGTCCGTCTGTGAACAAGGCTAGCAGCTACGCTGTTCTGCCTATTTTCTCCAAATTTGATATTACCCAATCGATCTGGCTGATGTTGCGGCCCCTTGAATTTAAAACCGACATTTTAACTTTGGGGTGTACTTTACATCAAACCCCTGGTACATTTACCAAATTTTCAAAAAATGGCGCCACCTATTTTGATTAAATTTTGTAGTTAGATTGTATAAATAACGTTTAAGAGAATGGCGCAGGCCTCATGCTTGTTAAAATTTACGATTTTTTCGAAAACTGGAAATATTCAAACGTTTTTTTTAGGCGTCTTTATACAACTAAAATATTAAAAATAGACTTAATAAAATTTTAATAAAATTTGATCCGTAAAGGTAAGTATTGAAACAATGTCATGTACAATTTTTCGAAATTTTGACTACTTTTCGCTTAATTTTGTATGAAAGTATTGGCGAGAGGATACGCGGTGTTTTAGCACCTCTATTTTTATCATTCATTTTTCGATATTCATTTATTCACTTTTTATGAGTCCATTTAATGATTATTTGCAACCAGTATTTACCAATACATTTACTGTGAGAAGCACACAGTTCAATATCGCACGCATTGTATTATAAAACATTTCCTAGCATATATTAATAACTTCAACTAATAAAATATTGACACTAGTAGTTTTAGCTAAAAAATACAGCATATAAAAATAATTTTGGCATGTGTAGTTCAATGATATGTAGCTTGTAGCATACATTCATATTGCAGACAAAACATTAAAATATATTAATTTTTTACTGATACGTTATCGCTTGTTGCCTTCGATATGGAGCTTGTTAACTACATAACGTATCTGAATCGAGAAAAATATGGTTAAGAAGGAAATATGAAAACAGTTGAATCATGCTACATGTTCGGTTACGAAGAGAATGGCCAGAGGGAATTATGGACGGGAATTTTGGGAGAAATATAAAATGACAAACAGAGTCAAGTTAGCAATTAGTTAATTAGTTAGTACATTGATCAATCTAAATCATTACAATTAGATAAAAAATTAAATCTTGTATCACAGGCTTTAACTGGTTCTAATAACCGAGCGACAGAAAGCCCGAGGACGTTTGATCCCAATATTGCATACTACATCTCGGTACTACTTCTTTATAGTCCAGGGAGGGAGGAAACAACGAAACTTGGAATATAAGCTATTAAGACAATTTTAAGCATATTTTGTCTAATAAATTCCTTCGATATTTTCATTGCCTGAGCCGCAATAATCTCTCAAAGTTGGTTTAAGAAAATATTTCTATGCAAAAATTTGCAGACCAGGAGCATATATTGTTTATTATTTACAAAAGAAATAAATATATTTGTTTACAAAGAAAAATTAAAATAGATCCAACATTATACAACCCAAGTGCTTTCTTTATATTTTTTTTCTTAATTAGACAAAATATGCTTAAAACTAGCGCACCCAACTAGAAAACTCTCGCATGTTAAACACCATCTTTCCTATCCTTCCATTTCCATATTACGAGGAAAAATTGTAAAATAAACGTATTTATTTGTTTAAAAATATATAAAGGTAACTTCCAATATAATTATAGAATATCCAACAAAAATTACAGACAATAAAATTGATGTTTGAAATAAATTTTGAATACAGGAATAGCCATTGTTATTGATAGATTTTCTTGGAATAATTATTATTGTCAGAGTAAACAATGCAAAATTAGCAATTCTCAAAGAATGTACAGTAGGTACGTACATCGTAATATGGAATACATAAACGTATAATAGAATGTCGATTAGATACCTTAATTTGTCTACCTTATTTCATCGGCAAAACTTTGATCGCATCCTGATGATCACTGAGTAGGAGACGCCTCTGATATTGGTGCGTTTCGATCGTAGTTCCTTCTTCAATTGGGACCTCAGCTCCCGCCGAAAAGGGAACAGTTGTACTACACGTATAAAAAACACTCTTCGTCGGTATCAACAATTAATATTTCTAGCAACTGCAAGAGCGAATCTTGAATTAATTATTATTGAAATAAACCTCATCATCGGCGTAAACCACAATGTACACAGAAAGTGTAAACATGAGATGGAGGAATCTAAGCGTTCTAAGCGTTACGTCACCAAGACGATCTCCAGCGCCAACTCCTTACATAGGTGGTATTGGGCAGTATCGATAAGCGCCAGACCAAGAATAATGTAATAAAACGTCTAACAATATTTCATTCTGTAAATTACGACATGGTCAACGTTTTTTGAGGCTTTAGGCATCAACATTCCAGGGTTTAAAGCTCTAGAATGCTTCGTTTAGGAGTTATTTAACTACATATATTTTGACAATAGGGTCGAATGTTGCGGGTTGCATGTCTCATGAATATTTAGATGACTTTTTCAACAAATCCTTCACATTTTTTAAGTCAAAGTTCAATTCGTCACGTCCCTGTGAAATTATCGTCCTCATTTATAAAGAATGGTTGCGCGTGAAAGCCCCAAAAGTTATGAGACCATTGTCTTAAGAGCTTATTTTCGAAGTTTCGTCGTTTCCTACCTGGACATCCTGTATTTTTGCCCATCGCGTCCCTTTACCTTATGGTTGTTCATCATTGTTCTCGATGTAGGGATCCAGTTCATCAATTACACAGACAGTTTTCTGTTAGGCCAACAAATCATTCTCTTTCTGCCACACAACAACGAGAAAATATAATATGGAAACGTTCTTGCACAATTCTTGTCTATGTATTGTTTTATTGAGCCGATTTCATTGAAACTTACGCAAACACGACTCGCATCTGAAAAGAGGGTACATGACATCATTTTAATTCGCAAAATTCGATAACATCGAGAACAGAAGTCTGTCTTCAATAACGTCGCAAGAAAGCGTTAAAAATATTTTAATGTTTTGTAGTTTTTAAAAATTCAGAGGTGGCAACCCAAGCTGCGCCAGTTTTACAAGCGTACTTTGCGGGTCGTGGCCGTATGGGCAAGCAAGGGGACGAAACGATGGAGAGCGGGCGGGAGTGGAGGGGGCGAGGCTGGATGTGACGGAAGGGTGCGGGTTTGAATGATTGAATGACTGTATTGACTTCGGGCGCCTCTACTTCTCAGATATTTGGCCGGTGAGAGAAGTGCGTGGAGGTTGAGGTGATACCCTCCCCTCGGATGGTACGATGGTGTCCCCATATCCAGGGCAACGGCCTAACCGGGTCGCGCTCTAAGCTCTCGACTTGTCTGATAGTGTAGTGGGAACAGCCAGAAGCGGGGCAGGTGGGGCGTGGTGGGATTTCATTACAGAAGAAATGTATCCCTTTTCTGATAGTGATTGTGATAAATAACTGGGAAGCGCTGGATAATTCATCTCAACATATTCCAACAGGTATAAAAAGATTTTTTAAAAAATAAAAAGAATAAATATATTTATTTTATTTATTTAATAGGTAATTATTACAAACAAATTGGCTTACTTGATCCTATGTGGCTAGGCCGAAGGCCTTTAAGCCATTACAATACCTACATCCTTTCGCGTTCTAATCTTTCGAATTCTGGTATTCACCCCAAATGGTCTCTCCATCGCATCAAAGCCGCGGAAAAGAGACCATAAGGTACGGCTCAGGAAAAAAACCCTGAAGGGGGAAAAACCTGCCGTCTGAAGCCGAATACATACTAAATAACAGAATAAATATAGAAACTAAATATAGAAACTAAATACAGAATAAATATATACTTGAGAGTTGTACTTTATGGCGTGCATATTCTTCTTGGTATCTACCCCACTCACTACTGTTTACCGACCCATATATTTGTTCTTTGAAGTGAAACAAAGAATTAAATGCAAATTTGCTCCCCAACACGTGTATTGGCGCAATGAAAAGCGAAATCCACACTCAACAATGCTGTACTTCTCTTTTACATTACGAGTGCTTTGCATACACATTCGCGCGATAAAACAAAGCAAAACGTGATGAATGTGTCGCATGCCTACACGAGTGGCCGAATGACAATACTGTTGATGGAACGCTGTCACGAGAATGAGTGAAATGTAAATTCGTACAGCTTTTGCAATTCTATCTCCAAGATAAATTTGTATTGAGTATACATAACCGAAATGTTTTTAGGGTTTACTGATCGATCAGCGATTCCAGGCGCGTCAACTGCTACGTCATTAGTCCCGTAAGTGCAGTAGAAGTTTTCAAAACGAGAGATGGCGATCTTCCCCCGCTAGCTGGTGAGATCCGGCGCCACACTACATCGGCTTATGGGGTATTTCCTCAACCAGTTATCTCCCACCGGCGAGGCACGCCTCAGCCGGATCAAGCTTTAAGCTCCCGTCCGATCTACAGACAAGTGTGATAATGTAGTGTATGCGTAAGTGGTAAGAATAAACGTACCCGTCGGGTCTCGAACTCTAGGACTTTCGGACTGATGTACCCAAGTTGGCGGGTTCAAACCCGATCGAAGCCGTGGATTTTTCAGGGCGAGAAAATCCTTCGTACGCCTTCCTTCGGAGGAAAAGTAAAGCCGGCTGTCCCATGTTAGTAGATTTACTTGCATGTAAAAGATCCTCAAGCCTAAATAACGCCTCTGAGCTAAATTCAAATCGCCTGTTTCTCGCCCAAGAAATACCTCCTTTCTCTGCTAGTTGGTGAAAGGAGCGTAGCGAAATTTGCGTGGTCAGACGGAAGAGCAGGCCTAATGGCCTGAGTCTCGCCACGTAAAATAAGGCATTAGTTCAATTCAATTCAATTCAATCATAGGCACTGCAGTGACATCAGTTGACGCCTTGAGCCGCCTTTGCAAAGGAAATGGTTTAGGGTAAATCATGCTAAAAGAATAATAATATTTTAGATGGACGTGAAAAATTATTACAAATTTCCCGCTCAACAGTTCTCGAGGTCGTGCGTCTCTAGGCGAGTAGAAGGGGTTTCTGGACGATCGGCCAGATGGCGACAGCCGACGTTCCCTCCCCCTCCCCGCTTCCGCACGGAGAGCTCAGCTGGCCTCTCAGGCAGCGAGGGAGGGTGGTGTGACAGCCACGAGTGTCTCCGACACTGTCCTGTACACGCCATAAAGTTCTAGCAGGCGCGGCGTCACTTCCGCCTTCAGAAGCTGACACGGCCCTTCACTTGCGCCCAGCAACCCCACCGCCTGCCACCCCCACTGCCTGCCACCCCCACCGCCGAAATGCCTTGCAGCCTCCAACACCCAAAAAGTACTTCCACCCACGTCCCCGACCAGAATTGCAAAACCTGCTTGAAATTAACGAACTCCCGCTCCCACGTCACACAGCCTCGACGACACAATCTCCGCCAGGTGCGTATAAGCGACTCCCCCTGCCCGTCTCTTTCTTCTTCACACATTCTCGTTCGTCGCATCATTCAACTCGCACACGTGACAACTCTGCCATCGGCAGTCTCCATTGTTTTCGACAAGCAGTTTGTCTTCGACACGTTCGTGTGAACGAGCATGTGTTTAAAGGTCGTCTACAGTTGAATCAGGTGCGCTGCCTTGTTTTCGACAAGCAGCCACCGAATGAGTCATCGTCTTTAATAATCGCAGTGAATCTGCCTGCAGTGATAACTACATTGCGGTACGGGCAGTATAAATTCAGACACATGCGGAAACGGATCTTGTGTGCCGCTTAGAACGCCTAATGCTAGAACGCTAGCTTAGAACGACTGATGCCAGAGTCCGAACGACAGCGAGTGGGCCGCTTCCTTGGTTCAGCTGCGGGGCTACATACGCGCCCGGTAATCGGCGACCTGTCTAGGACGCCTGCATTCCAGCTTCGTCCCCGATGAGCACCGCGGAGGCCCACGCAAGCCGCATCTGACATGATACCATTCATTCTGCAATGCCGTGTGATAATGTGTAACGCATAACCAGAACCATCAACATAAACGTCAACGACGACCAATTCTATTGAATAATTGCCACACATGTAAACCGCAATGTTAGCCAATAGTTAATCATTTTTTAATAATCTTATTTCGTTTTATCATTAATGTTCAACCCCTTCATTTCAAATATTGTATGAGACTTCACAATAAATAGTATGTGCAATAAAAAAAATAGCAATTTCAGTCAAACTGGGCTTCATACCTTAACAAGTGCCTTCCCCCCTCTCGCCGGGCAGCTCACAGCCCAGCGCGGCGTAAGCTCTTCTTTGTGCGGAGAAAGCACCTGCTCAGTCCGCTAAAGTAATCTCTCCCCTTTCTAGGTATTCTCCCTTTCTCTGTACAGACAGAGCGTCGGTTTTAATGACTGGAAGCTGTCGCGAAGACATAGTGGCAAAATGCAGTGTGACCTGAGAGTTGTGCATTTTGGTAGTTGTTTTTTGTTGTTATGTGCAATGTCATTTTAGACAAATAACACTGCCCCGTCAATGGCAATTGCGTTGATGATAAATTTTGAGCGAATTCCCTGCTATGTTCCAAAAGTTAAAATGCTTAATCCTGTGTATGAATATTTGGTGTTAAATGTCCTTGAGGGCTCACTGTCTCTTAACCGGCGTCTTTCAGGTAGTTAATTAGGTCATGTCGCGGTAGCTCAGAGACAACGTGCGAGCGTAAATCGGGCACCTAGGGAATTTCGCACTAGATAACACACTGGTGTTTGTGAAAATTGCAACACCTATAAGGAGGCATACTAATACAATAAAATGTTTTCCACAGGATTATCACAGCACAATCACAGTATCAGAATTACAGAACTGTACCAGCATCTTGACCCTGAGTATATAGTACGGTGTGAAGCCGCTACGCACCATCAGTGCCTGTAGACGTCGTGGCATGGATTCAAAGAGAACCTGTATATGCTACTAGGGAACACACCTCCACACAGTTTCTACGCGCGACCATCGATAGTGGTTGCAACAGGACCCGAATAAACAAGTCACCGACCGATCACATCCCAAACATGTTCGATGGGCGACATGTCAGGCGAACGTGCGGGCCAGAGAAGTAGTGGTACTCGTCATTCTTCACACAAAACTTGCAAAAATCTCCTCAAATGCGGTCGGGCATTGTCCTGCTGAATTATGGCATGTGGAGGTACTTGCAAGAGGGGGCAGTAACTCGGGCTCTAAAACTTCCCTGATATAGTGGTTGCTGATTAGATTGGCCTCAATACGTATGAGGCGATATCGCACATTGTAGCCAATGGCGCCCCAAACCATCACTCTTGGCGTTTGACCACTATGGAAGCTGGCAGATTTCTGTCGCCACGAAAGCGTCGAACACGTACGCCGCCATCGTTGTAGAAAAAAAATGAAGTATGACCCGTCCGGAAACACTACATTTTGCCACTTAGCACACCAGTGAACACGTTCACGCGGCCATTGCTGTCTGAGGCGTTGGTGGTTACTGGTAAACGGAATCCGACGCAGTGTTCTGCGAGCCACCAGTCCAGCTCTAAGCAGAAGGCGTCGAATGGTGAACGCAGGCATGACGACCCCCTGTTACAGTGCTCCTAAGTCGAGCCAAGCACTGGTTACGTAGGCTTCCAGAGTTTGTGTTGTCTAGGCTATCCGGGACGAGCCGCGTCACAGTACGGGCCGCACAGCAGTACGCTCTGAAGAAGACCGCAATACGCTGGCCGAAACGTTAGCCACCGTGTCAGGGACGCGGCTCGTCCCGGATAGCCTAGACGAGCCAAGCAGTGGTCCTAAGTAGACGACGCCATTCCGCCAGTTACGGCTATGGGGACAAGATGGCGGTCATTTGCGCTGTGGCCACATTGTGTGGTGAAGTACCCGCTCGTGTCTGCGTACGACCCTCCTCTTAACCAAGGGTTCCACACATACATCACTGTTGTAGCAGCGCGCCCCGTTCAAGCGGCAATGCCACGATACGACAAACCCGCATTGTGGAGATCGATCATTGTGTTCGAACTCCCTCAGATGCTAATATTGCGCCTTTTGACGTCGACGGGGGATGTTGGCATTTGCTTGCACGTTTCGACGATATTTGACGGCTCTACACCAACTGAGTGGAGCGTAACACGCCTGACCTATCACACAAAGCAGGGCGCTGCTAGGCCAAAGTGCTCGCAATCTCTATGAAATTTTCATCAATTCTTATGGCTACGCTGTTCTACACGTCCACAGACTGTTAAGTGATTCTGGCTAGACCCTCTGAGTGTTGCAATTTTCACAAACACCAGTGAATAACATCTTGAATTTAACGTGTGCGGACTTTTATGTATTCTATTGTCGTAATACTTTGGTGGGAATGTGTGTTATTTCCGTGTTGTACTTTCTGTAAAATTGGAATTCGTTTTGTCATTTCGTCTTGAAATTTCCTTTTCTCTCTTTATAATACATTTTGTTCGCACTAAAACCGAATTTCATACGCCTTTTTGCCCTCTTTACGTTGGGTGTTGAAAAAGTGGTACCAAGGTCTCCCTTTTGTTAACCCCAGGAACTGTAGTTATTTCTAAATTTTACAAATAAAACAATCATAAGTAAATTTAACTTATACCGTATTTTTACATTAAGCAAAAAAAGAATAATATTTCACATAAGCTTGCCTTGATTACGTCAAAGTGAGGCAACAATTTCTGAATACCATATTCAACTATCAAAACATCTGGAACATCTGGATTGTTCAAATATACAGAGTATTTTATGGTAAATTTAATAGCACCTCTTTTTCTACCATTCTTTATGAGAGAAAAATTTACAGGAAAAAATCGGTAGGATTTTTGAGAAAAAAATAAAAAATAATTAAAATGCCTATATTTCACGCAAAATTACGCGAAGATATTCAAAATTTCGAAAAATTGTACATGACCTTCTTTCATAATCTGTGTTTAAAGAACAGATTTCATTAACGAAAAAATCTCTATCTTCAATATATTATTTGTAAGAAAACGCCCCAAACTGTCGAACTTTTACAATCAATGCAAAACTCAAGTATTTCAACGAATATGGAACTTGCACCATTCTCTTAAGTGTCCTTTATGCTATCCAACAACAAAATTTAATAAAAAAATGTGGATCCATTTTTTAAAATTTGAAAATGTCCCACTGGCATCATGTAAAAGCACCCCCTAAAATTAAAATATCGATTTCAAATTAAAGAGCCCACAATATTAACCAGATCGATTTAGGAATATCACTTTTGGATAAAATTGGCCAGACAGTATATGCGCCTGCATTTACAATACACACATGGACAGACATATATTTTACTGTCAATCGAGTTTTTGGTATCAAGCATTCACAAAACATGGATTCTAAGTACACAACGAGTTAGAGGAAATGACATATATGGACAAGATTATGCACATTTTCGTTACTAGGGTGCGGCAAAAAAGTCTTTCTGTTGAAAATTCGCAGTTTTCCTCACAACATAACAATACTTACTTTATACCTAAAAGCAGTAGCGATGAATTTAAAGTTAAGCAATAGAAAAGATAAAAATAAAGCAATCTCTTTTAAAAATAGGTAGGCATATGTTTTGTACATAATTGATTGAAGTGTGAAGGCTGGAATGTTGTATTGTACAGAGATGCAGATCAAATTAAGGGCTCTTTTTCGAAAAAAATTACATTCTATGCACGTCACCATTGCACGAAAACTTCCTGATTACCACTGATATTCAGTAGCCCAAGGCACTAATGGCTTACTTTGGCGGGTTTAAGTTTGGCATCTTTTCATTCACCACTTGCATTAGAAACGGAGTTCATTTACTGTGCCACATAACGTCTGCTCCAGCCATCGAGTAGTTAGTTGCGACCTAGAAAATTTCCGGAAAGTATTCGTCGCAGCGGCAAATGAAGAAAGCGGATTACAGCGAGTAGAGAATAACGATCATAAAGCCCCGCCCACTTCGCCATATTGCGCGCCGGCTGGGCCTCGCTGCCACTCGAATGCCGCCGCAAGTGGCCGAGAGGGCGTGGTCGAGGGTGGGGAGGGGAGCGGGAGGGGGTGGAAGCAGCGGAAAAAGACGACGCAGCGCGCACTTCAAGAGCGCCCTTGGATAGGGTAGTGGCCGGGGTGGCGGCAACGGCGGAACGGGCGGAGGTGGTAGTAACAGCGGTGGAGGATGGCGGGTGACTCTTGGCGACGTCGGTGGCTGTGGCTGAGGTGGTGAAGAGTTAGACGGCAGTGGTAGGTGTCGGACAGAGAGTGGCGGGGTGGTGGGTAGTGGTGCTGCAGGCGGCGGCGAGGCGTGGGCGTGGGCGTGGGCATGGGCATTGGCATGGGCATTGGCATGGGCATTGGCATGGGCATTGGCATGGGCATGGGCATTGGCATGGGCATGGGCATTGGCATGGGTATTGGCATGGGTATTGGCATTGGCATTGGCATTGGCATGGGTATTGGCATTGGCATGGGTATTGGCATGGGCATGGGTATTGGCATGGGCATGGGTATTGGCATGGGCATGGGCATTGGCAAGGGCATTGGTAAGGACATTGGCATGGACATGGGCGTATGCGTGGACCTGGTACTGGCGATTGTGGTGACTCTGGTGGGCGCAGTGGCGAGGGTGACGGTGTTAGTGTCGGGGCAGAGTACATGTGCGAGTGAGAAGGCCGCTCCACAATCGCCTGCGAAAAGCAACGGCAACGCGAAGGCGAGAACGGGAACAGGAATTCGTGCTCTTCACAAGTTCCTTTTTCTTAATATAACTTAATGTTTTATGAAGTCATATTTTATATTACTATTATTGTTTGCCACTATTTCTATTATTGTGCCATTATTATTATTAATATTATTATTATATAATATTTTGTAAGTTGTATGATGATCTTTATGTATTTAGCTGCCAACGGGTTATACGCAATTGTAGTTTAAATAAATTTATCATTAGCTTTTACAATAAACGCTAAAAGGAATGGAAATGGCGCAATGCAATTGTAGCGCCAGAAAAAAAGAGAAGTTCATGACAGTTACCGAAACCAGTGCACTTCTAGCTACGCTGCTCTGTTGTGAACCGACTTCAATTGTTTAATGTCATCTAGCAGTGCGTTGTAAAGTAACGTACATGTATTGTATGTGGATTTCTCATAGTGAGCTGTCGATACTGACACTTCATGAACGTGATTTTTACGACGCGTGTTGTAATTATAAATATCAGTATTGATTAAAATATAACGTTAACGGTTAAGTAAGTCACTTTTGACAAATATTACAGATTCATAAATATATAGGCAAGTCAGTGGTAAGATTCCAAGCTCAATGAAGAGAGGCTTGCAAGGGTAACGCGGATGGTATTTTTTCATTATTCGAATAATTTTCTTTTGCAGTCTAAAGGTCTGATTACTACGTGATGAGTTTTCCCAGAATTTTATATCATATCTCAGGCGGGAATGTACATTTGCAAAATACACGCAACGAGCTGCATGAAGGCTGACAGAATTTCATAGAACTCTGAATGCGTAACATAATGAGCTTAATTTAGTGTTTAATTTTGTAATATGTGCATTCCATTTGAGGTTTGACTGTATTGACAGACCTAGCAATTTTGTTACAGGACGTCAGTTAATTGCATATTATTCATTTTCAATGGAGCATGCGATTGCTGTTTTGAAAGGCAAAAATGCATTGAAACTGTTTTTCCTTCATTAACTATTAATTTTTTATTACAAAACCAATTTGAAACTTCTAAAATCGTACTATTTATTGTTTCTTTTTTGCCAAGAACATTCGTGTCATCGGCAAACTGAACCGTTCTTCCGTTTTTAATAGACGACGGCATATCGTTTACGTATAACAGAAAGAGGATAGGACCTAAGATCGAGCCTTGCGGAACCCAGGAAGCATCGGCGAGGGTCACGGATTTGGGAACGGGGCAGGATGAATTTACGGGGGTGAGAAGGTGGCGGAGGCGGTGGGGAGCGGGTGAGAACTGAGGCGGATCGAGTGCAGGGGTACGCAGCAGAAGGAGGGAGGATGTGAGGGGCGAGATAGCACAGCCTGGTTGAGAATAGGCAGAAGGCGGACTACTGAAACGAATGAAGATCGGACAAAGTAACTTGTAGATGTAGTTTAACAGGATACTGTTAGTGGTTTTGCCTACCAGGCGATTCAGTGCGAGTGACTTATGTTACTTAAAACATCGTAGGCAATCCCATCAATTCAAGAAAGTTTTCATTGTAAGTTTGATAAGGTATTACTGGAACACAATGCGGATTCTAATATTTCCTTTGACTTGTTGATAGCCTTTCTTGATACCGACTTTTTAGACTCATATTTTACTTGCAAATTGTTTCTTCGGAAGAATAAAATTCCTAGCAAAGCCGAACAATGATAGAGCCCTGACGTCATTCGTTGCTCACACCCCAGACGGATACGTCGGCAGCTAATGAGACGACTAGACAAAAACTTATACTGATAATGGAGCACGTACTCTAAATACGCGTAAAGAACCGTGTTGTTAAACTACGAATCCTACAGTGTAAATACGAGGCGTATCCAGAAAGTAAACTTCCCTACGTCGTGAACAAGAAGAAAACAAACCGAACGTCGTGAACAATGGAAAACTTCATTGTATCAAATACAGCACCTGTTGCATTTTGTCACATATTCGCCCCCAGAATATGTCAAATATCTCAACTCTGGGATAGATAGTTTAGACATTTGACATACTCTGGGGTCAACGTTTGTATCCATGTGTTCTAGAAGTCTGCCTGGGAGGAGAAATGCACCAGTGTTTGAAGCCACATTCTGCTCTGCATCACTGTTACACGCGTGATGCGGACCGTTCAGGGATTTCTTGAGGCGAGAGAAAATATGAAAATCGTCTGGAATAGTCAAAGCGGAACTGCTGCATAGGATCTGTTGTAAGCCGAGCTCTGTGTGTCTGTAAGACCATCTACCTTTTTGTCCAGATTTCGCCCCGGCGATTTCAATATTTTCTTACACTTCAAGAAATTTCTGTTGGCCAACATTACGTGAAGCAGTGTACAAGACTAGTAGGTGGCTGTCAAACATTGGTTCCCATATCAGGCGGCACACTTCTACGCCAAATGTTGTTTCTACCGTAAGACAAATGTCGCAATTTTAGCCATCAAAATAGAGTCATAAATAGTGCAACATGAACTGTAGGTGCTGCAATAATGTTTACCGTGAAATTGTGTGTTTTATTTGTGTTGACGGCCTAGGAAAACGCACTTTCTGGATAATCTTCGTATTTTGTTCAATAAACTTGAATTTTTTATTCATAAAATTCAATTGAAAAACATATTACAAGTGGTAATAGTAATTAACAGTACTGAAAGAACACTGGAATTTCAATTAATGTATCGCGAAATAATTGTATCAACAAAAAAGGTACAATAATAACAAAACGTTTGCCACTTGGTTAGCATTAAGTTCGTGCGGAGGAGCCAAATCCAACAAAGATTTACAAATTGCTTGACTATTCCTATGATAAAGATGCCTCAGAAATTACGCATTACTTAATTATTTGAAAAATGAAGATCCACTACATAGTTCTTTAAGCTCATTCAAAGCCAATGTACCCTTATTTGTAAATGTGTCCTTATGGTATTCTCATGAGGTGCCAACACTACCAACTGAGGATAATTTCTGGATAGTGTGAAGAACATCACAAGAAATATGAAACGAAAATACGAACGTATTTTTGAAACATTAAAACCCATACAATATTTTTACAGAAGTCTATAACTCAGAGGCAGTTGAAGTTAAGTTTCTTACAACATTTACAACACTCACAGAACAAAGATTTACACACGCATGTTATACTTTATTAAAGTTAATAACAATTCATGAACATTTATATTCAAGAAATCATATATTTCGTAATACATGAATCATAATTATTTCGAGATTCTGGAGAGTTTTTTAAATAATCAGGAGAAACACGCTCAGAGCTTACCTACTTAAAAAGAATATTTCATTGTCTTTTGCTAGGATTACTCAATATGTGGATTTCTTTTCAAATGAACCATCTTAACTCAGGGCGAACAAGAAAGTATTTCATCCCCTCTAAATAATGTGACAAGGAAATTTTTCTTTTGTTTTATTTATAAGACGCCAGCGACAGTCTCAATGAAACGCTGTAATTTTGCTATTAGTGGATTCAAAAGTACCCCATGGATACATCAAACAGATTTAAGCAAAAAAGTGAGAATGACAACGAAATATCCAGAATCTTGGAGATTGTGCTTCGAATAAATGCACATGCTAAAAATGTAACACGAAACATACGTTACGATACCACTCGCGTTACAATCTTGCTTAACTCTTAAACAGGAGACATTAAAACACGGTTTATTGGTCTCCAAAGGGAATCTCGTGTTGGATTTCTGAGACCGTAACCTTCTAAACAATTTTTATTTTTAGTACAATTTATGAAAACGAGTGGGGAAGTATGAACCATTGTATTACTGTCCTTAGATGTGTAAACGTGAGCAAAACAACGCAGAAAGTCGTAGAGTATTACAGAACTTGTTTCGAAATTCCTGACTGCCCATTCGCTGCGCTCGTGAACTTCTCTTGCCGTAATAATCGCCTTTGCAATCTTGTGTCCTAAATATTATAGCACGACTGCTGAAACTGTGGAAGTCGACTTAACACCGCACACAGGGGTCCCTAGCAGACGATTCGCAAAAGAAGAACCTCATAATACTCCTGAAGTAATTCTGCTGAAACTTTATCTCGCCGATGGAAAATTTAAATAGCCTGTTTAAGGGAAGAAAATAGCCGGTTACATTGAAAAACTAATCTGTGTAATTTATAACGTTATGCTCAAACATTTTACAGCATGGGAACGACTAAATAAGTAGAACTAACGAACTAATGATTAGTTAGGATCATTATCCTAACTAATAATCACCCTCTAGGTATCTCGCCCAACAACGCGCCTCCACAGCCGAGAAAAGCTCTACGATGCCGACATTTGTGGTAGAGTAATGCATGTACGTGTGTGTGTGTGTAAGGGGACAGAGGATAGCACAATGAAGAGGAAGCAAAAAGATCGTGCGTAGCCCATGGCCGGTTTGTGAAGGTACTGTTCCGATAATCGCCTGGTATTGATAGAGAAACCATGGAAAACTACCGATCAGAGCTGCGGGGGCTCCCAAAATTCTCCTCCGAGAAGCAACTAAAATTGATCTAGCTGTCTACCAAGTGACGAAAATTCACCACGACAGGATTCGAACCCTAGGACCACCCGATCACAGTCGCTAATGGGACAACGGTACCAAAATCAGTCTGTCAATTCATGGTGATATGGGCACGCCAAAAAATATAATTGGCGGGAAAATTTTTAATTAATCGTCTGCATTGTTAAGTGAAAATAAAATATAGAAATACAATAATGTACAAAACCAAAAGCAGATATCTATCAATATTTAGTGAATTACATATCTCTTAGTTTTATTTCTCAGATATATCTGCTGTCATGGCCGATAATGCAATGAATTTAAACATTTGCCTTTCCAAATATTTGACGTAATGTAGTAACTTATATCACAGGACGATAATACATCCCGCGCTGTGATTGTACACGTGTGGTAACACGATAATATCGTCATTGTTCACACGAATTGACACACAATGTTATTTGAAATATGTATAGTTACTCATAAATTTAACTCATCGATTCGTGACACGATATCCACTCATACAAACATATTTGTTTATTGATTCATTAATTTCACTCTCATTAGACAGCATGGTTATATCCATTTGGTTCGTCGCAATATGACATATCTCCTATGATCTTGAAAAGGTCAAGAAAGACATTTACAGGTCAGTGGCTACATCAGCTGACTTCGCTCACCGGGAGGTCCTAGGTTGGAGCCCTGACGTAACCCGAGGTTGAATGCAGCCGCTGTGTGGAGGAGAATTGAAGCAGCTGGCTACCGTAATCGGTAATATTCCGTGGTTTCTCTGATCAACACCAGGCGAATGCCGGAGCCGAACCCTAACCCACTGGCCATGGACCGTGCGCAATCTTTCCTCTTCCTTGATCTATCCTAACCTCTTATTTACACACACACGCGCACAAACATGCACTACAGTACCTCACATGTCGGGTACTACATAGCTTGTTTCGGTTGAGGCGGTAAGCCGGCTACGGGGAAATACGAGAGGAAAATGACGGACTAACCAATGTGAAGTAGGCACTAGATTTCAACATCAGGCGGGGGGGGGGCGGTCCCCGCGACTTCCGAGATAAAAAAAACTGCTCTTACGGGAATAACGAGCGCAGCAGTTGACGCACCCGGAAACACTCACTCGCCAGACTCCGGCTGGGGTGGGTGGATGTGCGTTGAGGACAGGGCCGCCACGCCCCTCCCCACCACGTCCCTCCCCGCCACGTCTCTCCACGCCACGCCGCGTCGCGTCGAAGGGAGCAGGCGGGCGGCGTCCGCGGAGGAGCCTTCACGCATCGCCTCCGCCCCGGTCGAGCGCAGCGGCGCCCAAAGCGCGCGGACTGGCCGCCCCCTCCCCTGCCCATGACCCAGCCCCTGCCCCTCGCCTGCCCCCCGCCCCTGCTCCGCACCCGCCCCTGCTCCGCTCCCGCCCCCGCTCCTGCCACTCGCCTGCCCCCGCCCCTGTCCCCGTCCCCGCCCACGCTCCGGCCCCCGCTCCCGCCCCCGCCCCTGTCCCTTGCCTGCCCCCGCCCCCGTCTCCTCGGCAGCCCAGCTCGGTCATTCTCAGGAGCCGGCCGCGCGGAATACGCAGTGACCGAATTCGGATTTTCGGCTGCCGTCTGTGGGAGATAGCGAGGCCGACCGCAGGCTTCGCACTCCTCGGAGAAACTTCAGCCTTTTCATTTTGGGGTACCATACATCATTCGCAAAAAAGTTTCCAAAAATTACCGACAGGAAATTATAGATTTAATAAGAAATTAACATTTGTATAAAAAATAAATAACAATGAATTATCCTTGTGAATGTTAGAAGTGTGGATTTATAATCGTGAGCGGAAGATGTTTCTCGTTAGTTTATTTCGGAATCGATCTCGGTAATATTGCGTGACCGATGTCGTCTCCCGGAAGACACGTTTGCATCTCAGTTGAAGAGCTCTTTTCCTGTGTTGAGATGCTCATGAACAATTTGTCCCAAGAGTAGTTTGCCATCTCATTGTCGAGTGGAGCTGCTGGTCGACTTAAACTTTCTATATGATAGCTAGACAGAACAAGATCTTGCGGCTGTGACCGCACACATCTTGCTAACCTTTTGACTAAAAGGATGATACAATTTATTAATTATAAATTTTATCATCTTCTTAACATTTATTTACTTGGGTTTAAATGAAGTACCGGGATTATATATATATATATATATATATATATATATATATATATATATATATATATATATATATATATATATAATCCCGGACTCAAAAGGACATAACATTTGGTACCCTAGACTCCAAAGTGATGGGTTTGGTGTACCTAAGGCCATATTTTCATGTTTATGTTGCTACGAAATTACTTATAATAAACAGCAAAAATATCAAAATTGCCATACGAGGCCCAGTTGATAATAACTCGAAAGGAATGTTGAAAATATCCTCCTAGTAATAAGTCTATGTCTTCTGCAAGGTTCCAAAAATGGGACTGGCCGGGACCCTCACCCTTAAAAAGAGTAATCAATGATGCCCTTTTTTGCCACGTGGCGAGGCTCAGGTCCATCAGAAGATTAATTTGTCTGCTCTTCCGCCTTGGCCCGCGAATTTCGCTATGCTCTTTTTGCGATCATTGGCAAAAAAAGATATCACACAGGCAATATGAATATAGCTCAGAGGTTTCTTTCAAGCTCGAGGATAGTTAACTTGCAGGAAATCTACAACATGGTACAGCCGATTTTATTTCCCCTCAGAATACGTACGAAGGGTATTTTCTCCCTTAAAACATCAAGGCTTTGATTGGGTTTAAGTTCGCAAACTTGGGTATAAAAGTCCGATATCCATCTGTCCGATGTCCTTCGTCCTTGGGTATAAAAGTCTGATGTCCGTCGTAACTCCTATACGTTAACAACACCCACAATAACGTTACTCCTCCGAAGCCGCTAAACGAGCTGGAAACCGCGAGAGAGTCGAGATAAGAGCGCCGGCATAGTAGCAATTGGCGTCAAACTCACCGCAACATTGTAATTGCGCCCTAGCACAGTATAAAGTAAATATACTTTTTTTGGGTAAGATAGCGCTTTATAAGGTTCTGATAAATCTTTAGCACATTTTATATTTTTCTTTTTGTTATTTTTGGGTAGATATGGCGTTGTCTCATGGTGTAAGAACCCTAGTATACATTCCCAAGCTGAAGGCGAAAGGCTTAGAGAGGATAGATGAAAAACTGCATTGGAAAGAAAAGTTTGTAGTATCCTCGATTTGCTGAGTGCATCATGAATTTTATGTTACTAGCTTGTGCAACAACATAATGCATTTATGCGATAGCGGATGATAGTCGCGCTGAAATAAGACCTTTTTCTGGCAAGCAACGAGTTTTATTTTTTTTTTCGTTTTCTACATGAATTATGCTCATTAATTACATGAAAAATCGTGTATTATCAATACTTTAATGGCACGCGTGCAATTAAAACCACGCAACTACTTGGCAAAAGGCTCAAAATCGTTTAATTAAGTCTCTACGGAAACACAAATAAATAAACAAAAAGTTGAAATTCAAAGGTTCCGTGTAACATGAAAAACAAACATTTATGAACATATCTAAGCTTACTTACTACTATGTGTGACTCCCTTAGCGATTTTCGAAAATATTGAACGTAACACGTGTATAAATGCGTATAATTGCACTCGTGGTAAGTAAAGAAACACGCTCCTATCGTCGCTCGTTCCTTTAATTATACCACATCGTGCAATTATACGCCTACTTATACACTCGTTTCGTTCACTACTATAACATATCAAAACTGCGTAAAATGATGCAGTTGTGCAGCTGCACTTATTTTAGTAAACAATGATTTAATATCTCTGATGATTCAATATCTTCAGAGTTAGGAATATTCAATCCTAGATACAATCATTATACACCACTATCATTATTTAAATCTAGGCTAAAACCTGCTGTTGTGTAAACATTCATTCAAACAGAAAATACAGTGTGATTTCATTTCTTTTAACAATTACTTAAATTTCTTGTGAAAACTCAACAAGCTACTTGTAATTAGATGAACAGAACAAGAAATTAGTTACGATTCGTACGGGACAATAATCGAAGAAGGAAGTGAGTCATGGATACGATTTGACAATTGCGCATCTTGCCCTGGGAACTAAAGAATTTCAATAACCCCTAACATTTAAAAGTACAGTAGAGTGTCAATAATTCGGACGTCAAAAATCCAGGCCGTCGATAATCCGGATTTCATTCCTTGGAAAAAAAAGCATGAATCATAGTTTCATACGTAGAGGGTTAATATATATCGTAGGTTCATAACTTTTATTACTTTTTTTTGTGTGCATTTTATGTAGACTCGTATTTTGAGATTTACTGTTCATAAAATAAAACCTTACATGCAAAACTGTACCTACAGTATAGTATATTTTCTGTAATTAAAAATGTAAAACGTTTACGCATTAAAGTTTTAATCATATCTTCAGCAGTAACCATCAGAGGGAATTATGAATGATTTTAACACGACTTTCACGTTAAAGACGTTATATTGGCCCTTTTATTAGTTGATTTCGAAAATACGAGGGCAGTCCGATATCGACTAATTGGACTGTGGAAGTTATAAAATATATTAAAGATTAAAATGTATTTTTTGTGTGTCTAGAACGTGATCCAACAACGCACTGGCACACGGGACGGCTAACGCGCATTCGAATGTATCTGAAATTACAAAATACAAACATTAACTTCGACCTTTCAAAAATGTGTAGGTGTCTTTAATGGTTAACTAAAAACGACATTTTTATTGCGCCAAACATTAAAAAAAATTCAAAATTTTGTTTTATCTCTGAGTTTTATTCATGAATAGTCATAGATCAAAATAGACATTTATTTAAAAAAATTAATTGTGAGCCAAAATATTTTGACGACCACAAATGTTTTAAGGAAACTTCAATTACAGAACACTACAATTACAGAAAAAACTCTGCAATGCATTTCATTTTCATTCCTAATCTGAGGAAATATTTTCCTTACTTCTTAATTTTTTAAAGTATCTTCTGTATATTGCTCTACTAGTACACATCTATCTACATTGTCGAACAATCGAACGCATCAAACCGCCTACTGAAACAATTTGCGTAAATCGATGAAAACAGCACTCAGAAACTGTAGCAAAGCCATTCTAGAAATACGTTGGAAAATATTTTTCGTAATCTCACAAAAGTAGCCTTTTTCAACCGTGTGTGTGTGTGTGTGTGTCTGAGCGCGTCTCTCTCCCTCTTTCTCTGTTCCAGAAGGAACGACGGTTCCAGGTGTTCTCAATTGGCAGTAAACAGCCTTTTCTTTGATTGACACCCGATCTCCACTGCCCTCCCGCCCCCTCCACACACACACAAGCACAAAAGCTGCCAACCTTTTTACTTTCTATAAGAAGCGCGTTTTTGACAATGACGGCAATTGCTCGTTATAGCCTATTCACATTTTGGACTCCGGCTTTTCATGTGAAACGTCTCTCTTTAGGAAATATTAAAGAAAAGTGAAGTAAATGTTGGAAAATAATATTTGACAACAGAACAGTGTTCGAAGAAAACGTAATTGAAGTGTATACTGGACATAATACACTTTGAAATATGTGTTCGTTCTAATGAATTATTTTTGAGTTACCCATAACATATTAATGGTTTATCTCGTACGACACTTATTTAAACAAAATATTATGTCAACGAGAAAGTTGAGAATAAGGGCATATTTACTTAGGACCCCTAAAATCTGCTAAACTATATATACAGGATGGAACAACTCAGTGATTACATCCCTTGTATCTTCTCAACGTGCAAGATACGAAGATGCCGGCTGAACAGTCAATTGCATAAATATGAGTCTTCTTGAGTTCGGTATACTTCATCTCAGTTCAGCATACCTGCGTACAGCATAGCAGTATTCGCATTTCAGGTAAGAACATAAGGATTCTGACTAGATGGTCGCGTTTGGAAAGACGCTGTAATATATCGCGACGTGAGGCCTCGCACCTAGCTCTGGAACTCGGGAACTACAGACCCTCTGTCTTTCCTCCACTTGCACCGTCGACGTGTCGCTCGCCTCACAAGCTTGGTTTCGAGAACGCCGCGAATTTTCACTCGCCCGGAGACTGCTGCACCGGAGGGCGCCAACGCCGCAGTGTTTGAGGAATCCCGCTCGACTTCAGCACTCGGAACAAATTAAACGAGAAACGCCCCGCCCCGCCACGCCCCGCCCCGCCACGCCCCGCCCCGCCACGCCACGCCCCGCCACGCCACGCCCCGCCACGCCCCGCCACGCCCCGCCACGCCCCGCCACGCCCCGCCCCGCCACGCCCCGCCACGCCCCGCCCCGCCCCGCCACGCCCCGCCCCGCCACGCCCCGCCACGCCCCGCCACGCCCCGCCACGCCCCGCCACGCCCCGCCACGCCCCGCCACGCCCCGCCACGCCCCGCCACGCCCCGCCACGCCCCGCCACGCCCCGCAACGCCCCGCCACGCCCCGCAACGCCCCGCAACGCCCCGCAACGCCCCGCCACGCCCCGCCACGCCCCGCCACGCCCCGCAACGCCCCGCCACGCCCCGCCACGCCCCGCCACGCCCCGCCACGCCCCGCCACGCCCCGCCACGCCATCCCCGCCACGCCCCGGCACCTTAGGCTTGTGTTTCTGGCGGCACGCAGAGGCGGGGATTCGGCGCCGCTAAGACAAATCAACTTCAATCGACTGCCGCCTGAGGCGCGTGGCATTTCATTCGTCGCGGTTTGGGAGCGCTGCCTGCCTACCCGGTTGTCTCGCAGAGGGTGACACGCGCAAATTGCTGTTCACCTGTTATTTCCAAAGTGGTATCAACCCCATGAATCGCCAGTTTCCATTGAAAAGTTGAACGTCAACCACAGTTAAAAATGCATCCCTACTAAGTATCATTCTCTCATATATTATTTTAGTTTAAATGCATTTTGCATACTTTATATAAACGAGGATATATTGAACTGTAATGTTAAAATACGCTCAGTTCGAACTATTGTAAAGACACACACAGAAAAAGTGACGGAGGATAAGATGTTCTTGAAGAAAAATATATTATGGACTTATTATGGAAATGAAAGGATAGGGAAGAGGATGGGGTTTACCATGCGAGTGTTTCGGCACGGGCTACTTGCAATTACTATAATTACTATAATTATTATTATTACTATTATCATTAGTATTATTATTTTTATCAATATTATTAATATAATTGTTTTGCATTTTTATAACAAGAAATATACGATCCCAATTTAATTAAATCCCACTTAATTAATTAAAAATATAAATATTTCTGATGGTAAAAATTGAGATGGTACTGTAATATCTAAAGGGTGACAAGTCTGTGGCTAATACAATTTTCAAAGGGTTACCTCTACGAAACAGGAAGGGCGGCCGACGATGAAAAAATCTTTTGAAAAGGAGTTGGAAAATGCTGTTTTTTGCCATATTAGCCAGTTAATATTTTCCAATTATATATTAACAAATGAACAAAACTTATTTTTATACCTAGTGAAATATTTATTATTGAGTAATAAACAAGTTTATTATTAATAGAAAAGTAATTTTTGAATAAAAAAATTCTTGAATAGTTGGATTTAATAGTTTTGGGCCAACCGAACAACCAAACATAAAAATAATTACATACGTTTTTCACAAAGGGAAACAGAAATGACGCGTAGGAAAAAAATAGTAGGTAGAGGTTCACTCTTCTGTATCAGATGTTTAAAAAGAAATGAAAAAAACGGATTCACTCTGTAAGGGAAGGCAATTCAGTTCGTGAGACGATTGGCTGGCGAAGGGGCGTTCACTTAGAAAGAGGCGAGAAGCGAACGAGTGAAGACGTCAGTCTGTGGTAGGATTTGTTATTGTAAAAATGCCCAGGGTGAAAGAATTTCATTCGATGGAGAATGGATGCGTAGAAAGTCAGTATTGAGACGCGGAAAATACGAATTCGAAAACGAATGGTAACAAGCCTGAAGTTCCGGGTGTTTTAAAGTATGGTCATGAAGAACGTAAAACGTCGTCCAATTGTTGTGGCAGCATCTAAAGGAAAAAACTGCACATGTTGCCACAACAAGAAGATCAAGTTTTGCGGTCTATAAAAAATTATCATGTACAAAATTATATAAAAGATGTCCTTTTACATTTGCGGACCGATGTCAAGTATGGAATTAATGTTTTCATTAGCGAGTAATTTGTAAATATTGTATAAATGCTTTTGTGTAAAAAGGGTTTCTGCTGTTTTCTTTGTTATATTTGTCATATGAATTGTTGAATTGTCATTTAGTATTTCAAATTTATGACTAACAAAATATCGAGAAATTAATTGTTTATCGTGAAAATAGTTTTACATGTAAAAGACATGGATGTTGCGTTCTTGCAACAGTAATTTTTTCCCAGTATATGTGTACTTTATTAATACTGGAGATTCTGTAGAGGCGAGATCTTCAATCCAGATCAAAAAAAGTATTACGAACCGCAAATGCTTGCAGCAGAGTAAGATAATTTATGTATTAAAAAGTAAATAGAGAAAAAATAGTGGTTCGCGACATAAATAAAATTATTGAGCCAGTTTTTTACAAATAACGTTCTTTTTATATTCTCATTTGCTTATTTATAGGACATAAAAACCTTATCAATTGTTTTACAGTTGTCTGTCCAGAGTAATCTCTGGACCAAATTTGAAGTGTTTTCACCGAAAGGTAGTCTTCAATCCCTACCCCCTCAAAGTAAATTAAGTGTGCTCTTTTTCAGTTTTCGCGTATATACCAAGTACGAGGAAATGCTCAAAAGTTTGTACATTTTTAAAAGCCCACAAAAATTCGTTCTACATGCTTTTTGATTCATTCACATAAAGCAAATATGCTTTGAGTAATTAAATGACGAAAATCGTTACGGGAAGATTGCCGCGGGTATGCAACGATGATGGTTAGCAAAGATAATCCAAAGACAACCACAGTAGGTTGGTGCGGGGCTGGACCTGGTGAGGTAAAACGCGGCGTAGACGGGCAGGGTGAGAAGGGGCAGGAGAGCGAGGTAGATGGGATGGGACAGACTAAGGTCGGCGAGTTGGTGGAGTAGGGACAAGGCATACTGCTCAAAGTGAACTCTAGAGCTGAGTGGTAGGCTTTCCTCCGATTCTTTCCCGCCTCTTCAATCACAGCCTGCAAGTGACTTCCGGTTGATTCTTGAAATTCAAATGTCTCGCTCAATTCAAATGTCTCGCTCAATTCAAATGTCTCGCTCAATTCAAATGTCTCGCTCAATTCAAATGTCTCGCTCAATTCAAATGTCTCGCTCAATTCAAATGTCTCGCTCAATTCAAATGTCTCGCTCAATTCAAATGTCTCGCTCAATTCAAATGTCTCGCTCAATTCAAATGTCTCGCTCAATTCAAATGTCTCGCTCAATTCAAATGTCTCGCTCAATTCAAATGTCTCGCTCAATTCAAATGTCTCGCTCAATTCAAATGTCTCGCTCAATTCAAATGTCTCGCTCAATTCAAATGTCTCGCTCAATTCAAATGTCTCGCTCAATTCAAATGTCTCGCTCAATTCAAATGTCTCGCTCAATTCAAATGTCTCGCTCAATTCAAATGTCTCGCTCAATTCAAATGTCTCGCTCAATTCAAATGTCTCGCTCAATTCAAATGTCTCGCTCAATTCAAATGTCTCGCTCAATTCAAATGTCTCGCTCAATTCAAATGTCTCGCTCAATTCAAATGTCTCGCTCAATTCAAATGTCTCGCTCAATTCAAATGTCTCGCTCAATTCAAATGTCTCGCTCAATTCAAATGTCTCGCTCAATTCAAATGTGTCGCTCAATTCAAATGTCTCGCTCAATTCAAATGTCTCGCTCAATTCAAATGTCTCGCTCAATTCAAATGTCTCGCTCAATTCAAATGTCTCGCTCAATTCAAATGTCTCGCTCAATTCAAATGTCTCGCTCAATTCAAATGTCTCGCCCAATTCAAATGTCTCGCCCAATTCAAATGTCTCGCCCAATTCAAATGTCTCGCCCAATTCAAATGTCTCGCCCAATTCAAATGTCTCGCCCAATTCAAATGTCTCGCCCAATTCAAATGTCTCGCCCAATTCAAATGTCTCGCTCAATTCAAATGTCTCGCTCAATTCAAATGTCTCGCTCAATTCAAATGTCTCGCTCAATTCAAATGTCTCGCTCAATTCAAATGTCTCGCTCAATTCAAATGTCTCGCTCAATTCAAAAGTCTCGCTCAATTCAAAAGTCTCGCTCAATTCAAAAGTCTCGCTCAATTCAAAAGTCTCGCTCAATTCAAAAGTCTCGCTCAATTCAAATGTCTCGCTCAATTCAAATGTCTCGCTCAATTCAAATGTCTCGCTCAATTCAAATGTCTCGCTCAATTCAAATGTCTCGCTCAATTCAAATGTCTCGCTCAATTCAAATGTCTCGCTCAATTCAAATGTCTCGCTCAATTCAAATGTCTCGCTCAATTCAAATGTCTCGCTCAATTCAAATGTCTCGCTCAATTCAAATGTCTCGCTCAATTCAAATGTCTCGCTCAATTCAAATGTCTCGCTCAATTCAAATGTCTCGCTCAATTCAAATGTCTCGCTCAATTCAAATGTCTCGCTCAATTCAAATGTCTCGCTCAATTCAAATGTGTCGCTCAATTCAAATGTCTCGCTCAATTCAAATGTCTCGCTCAATTCAAATGTCTCGCTCAATTCAAATGTCTCGCTCAATTCAAATGTCTCGCTCAATTCAAATGTCTCGCTCAATTCAAATGTCTCGCTCAATTCAAATGTCTCGCTCAATTCAAATGTCTCGCTCAATTCAAATGTCTCGCTCAATCCAAATGTCTCGCTCAATCCAAATGTCTCGCTCAATCCAAATGTCTCGCTCAATCCAAATGTCTCGCTCAATCCAAATGTCTCGCTCAATCCAAATGTCTCGCTCAATTCAAATGTCTCGCTCAATTCAAATGTCTCGCTCAATTCAAATGTCTCGCTCAATTCAAATGTCTCGCTCAATTCAAATGTCTCGCTCAATTCAAATGTCTCGCTCAATTCAAATGTCTCGCTCAATTCAAATGTCTCGCTCAATTCAAATGTCTCGCTCAATTCAAATGTCTCGCTCAATTCAAATGTCTCGCTCAATTCAAATGTCTCGCTCAATTCAAATGTCTCGCTCAATTCAAATGTCTCGCTCAATTCAAATGTCTCGCTCAATTCAAATGTCTCGCTCAATTCAAATGTCTCGCTCAATTCAAATGTCTCGCTCAATTCAAATGTCTCGCTCAATTCAAATGTCTCGCTCAATTCAAAAGTCTCGCTCAATTCAAAAGTCTCGCTCAATTCAAATGCCTCGCTCAATTCAAAAGTCTCGCTCAATTCAAATGTCTCGCTCAATTCAAATGTCTCGCTCAATTCAAATGTCTCGCTCAATTCAAATGTCTCGCTCAATTCAAATGTCTCGCTCAATTCAAATGTCTCGCTCAATTCAAATGTCTCGCTCAATTCAAATGTCTCGCTCAATTCAAATGTCTCGCTCAATTCAAATACCTCGCTCAATTCAAATACCTCGCTCAATTCAAATACCTCGCTCAATTCAAATACCTCGCTCAATTCAAAATCTCGCTCAATTCAAAATCTCGCTCAATTCAAAATCTCGCTCAATTCAAAATCTCGCTCAATTCAAATATCTCGCTCAATTCAAATATCTCGCTCAATTCAAATATCTCGCTCAATTCAAATATCTCGCTCAATTCAAATATCTCGCTCAATTCAAATATCTCGCTCAATTCAAATATCTCGCTCAATTCAAATACTTCGCTCAATTCAAATACCTCGCTCAATTCAAATACCTCGCTCAATACAAATACCTCGCTCAATTCAAATACCTCGCTCAATTCAAATACCTCGCTCAATTCAAATATCTCGCTCAATTCAAAATCTCGCTCAATTCAAAATCTCGCTCAATTCAAAATCTCGCTCAATTCAAAATCTCGCTCAATTCAAAATCTCGCTCAATTCAAAATCTCGCTCAATTCAAAATCTCGCTCAATTCAAAATCTCGCTCAATTCAAAATCTCGCTCAATTCAAAATCTCGCTCAATTCAAATATCTCGCTCAATTCAAATATCTCGCTCAATTCAAATATCTCGCTCAATTCAAATATCTCGCTCAATTCAAATATCTCGCTCAATTCAAATATCTCGCTCAATTCAAATATCTCGCTCAATTCAAATATCTCGCTCAATTCAAATATCTCGCTCAATTCAAATATCTCGCTCAATTCAAATATCTCGCTCAATTCAAATATCTCGCTCAATTCAAATACCTCGCTCAATTCAAATATCTCGCTCAATTCAAATATCTCGCTCAATTCAAATATCTCGCTCAATTCAAATATCTCGCTCAATTCAAATATCTCGCTCAATTCAAATATCTCGCTCAATTCAAATATCTCGCTCAATTCAAATATCTCGCTCAATTCAAATATCTCGCTCAATTCAAATATCTCGCTCAATTCAAATATCTCGCTCAATTCAAATATCTCGCTCAATTCAAATATCTCGCTCAATTCAAATATCTCGCTCAATTCAAATATCTCGCTCAATTCAAATATCTCGCTCAATTCAAATACCTCGCTCAATTCAAATACCTCGCTCAATTCAAATACCTCGCTCAATTCAAATATCTCGCTCAATTCAAATATCTCGCTCAATTCAAATATCTCGCTCAATTCAAATATCTCGCTCAATTCAAATACCTCGCTCAATTCAAATATCTCGCTAATTCAAATATCTCATATATCCCCATTCGTGTATTTGCCCGAAACACATGATACGACCATAATGCAACAAGTTCATAAACTTAGCGGCATTTCTAATGACTGCCTGCAATGTATGATTGAAAGGGAGACTATGTAGCTCTACTTCCCTGTCGAGCATCGTTGCGCGGAATATTGCCCCCTACGCATGTCAATTGCGTTTATATAACTTCCTGCGGATATGATTGCTTCCACGGTGGCTATATTGTATTAAATAAATTAAAATAATATTAAGACGTATGAAGTTAGAGTTCATAATTGAACCTGTCATTCATGATGAGCCGTATCATGTGACAATTATTACTATTACTATTACTATTACTATTATTATTATTATTATTATTATTATTATTATTATTATTATTATTATTATTGTTATTGCTCCCGCCGCGTAAATGAGTTCAACCCGACCTCCTATTCCGTTTAGTCGTCCGATTGGACCGGGTGGAAATCGCATGCGCCGAGTCAATTCCTCGGAGGTCGAGCTGCGCATGCCAGGAGAGGGTTCACTTACCACAGAACGCACGGTTGTAAGTGTACGCAAGTATCTGCAGCAAAAGTTGCCGTTAAAAATATACTGAAATATTTTGGGTCTTGTTCCTCATGTGGTTAGAAAAAAAGCGATATGAACCTTAAATTATATTTAAACGACTGTCACAAAAAATACAAAAATAAAGAATACATTAAAATGACCCAAACACCACGAATCTATTAACCAAAGTGGGGTAACTTCTGATCTAGGCTGTAAATGGATGAGAGATGACGATGTGGCCTGCTCCACTACTACGCTAGGAGTGAACAAAACTAGGCATACTGGCATTTCTGTACTTTTCTGCCATTATTTCTGTAATATGAGTATTGTAAATTGAGCAATCTTTGATAAAGACCCAAAAGTTGACACTTGTCAATACTTTTCAGTTCCTCGAATCCACCACAACGGGTTTAGTGGCACTGTGCAACCATTCGATTAACTGTATTTCTCAAATCTCGGGAAGAGAGAATTACCACCTTGGCTTTTACCGCTCATACAACCAATTTTGCCCTTTAGCAGAGGGGGCTTCTAAACACCAAATGCTTCATGAAAATACAATTCATACACGCATGCCGAAAGAAAGCATTACAATATTATAGTCTTTATTGAAATCTGGCCGCAAGAACTACTACGATTAAGATGCATGAGCATACTTTCCAGTGATAAAGAACATCATTTGCTTAACAGCTCTTGATTGATTGATTAGAGTTTCCGGACGCGTTAACTGGTAAGGTTGGCCCCGATAGTGTTGTGCATGTCTTTACCGAGGGAGGAGGCGGTGATCTTCCCCCGCTGGATGGCGAGAATCGGCGCCGACCTTCGCAATTAAATAAGCACTTTTCCACAATTAAACATCTCCCATGATCCTCAGCCAAAACAAATCTTCATCTCCCGACATGTGCGGTAGCGCAGTGTGTAAGTGTAACAGCGTTAAAGAACGGAGCGAGGTTACGAATGATAGATCGCGGTTCGTGGCCCGTTTATTAGGCCAGATTCGCTTGGTGTTGATCGGAGAAAACACGAAAAACTACCTATCATAGCAGCCACCCGCTAGAATTCTCCTCCAGACAGTGGCTAAACTTGGCCTAGCTTCCTAGCTAGTTCCGAAAATCCTCCCACCCTCGGGACTCGAACCTTAGAACCTTCCTGTCGTAAGTGACATCAATCGATGCCCTTAGGCACTTAAGGTAGTAAAAATGCTCGTAAAAATGTAGGCTACAGCACGCAGAAACCGCACAGAGTGAAGAGGGGAACGACAAAACTGTACAAATGTTTCAGAACAAACTGTAAAAGCTGCTAGTAAGAGCAAAGGGTGTGGGGCTGAGCGCCAGTCTCGGAACCACATGCAGATTCCCACGTCCCCAACGGTCTGGTCCTCCATGTTGAAATAACATTTCCGTACTCTGGTTCTGGAAGAGCAGGCTCCCCGCGTTGGGAGTGCATTTCTAGCCTGCTCGAAAATGGAACGAATGACGCTGCGCAGCTGAACTGCAACTGTTTCCCCGCTAAGTGGGCTGTTCCGTGTCGAGACACCGCCCAGTTTTATTTGTAATTTCTTAATCTGAATGTCTCAGTTGGCAGCCCTATTCACATCGCATCAGCGGTCTTTGAGAACGATGTAGAAAATAACAGCCCTTCATTTGCATCTAACCTATTCCTCTAATCATAATCCATTGCATCTAACCCGTGCGCGAATTTTGTTAACATTTGGAGGTTTTAAAAAGTAGCCTCAATTTGACGGAGAGTGCTTGAAAATAAAAATTGCGCATGAACGAGCTGTTTTCTCTGCAAATGCGATTTTGTTCTCAAAACAATTTTTTTCACTACACTTATTGACTGATTGACATATATACATGTATATATATATATACAATATATACATATATACAATATATACATATATACATATATATATATATATATATATATATATATATATATATATATATATATATTGATTAGTGATTCTGGGCACGTCAACGGCTAAGGTCAATAGTCCCGTAAGAGTAATGCGTGCGATTTCCTCCGGAGGTGGCGGTGACTTTGCCCCCGCTGAATGGTGAGATTCGGGGCCGACATTCACTTGCTATTGATCAGAGAAACTACGTAAAACGGATTAGTGTAGCCTGCTGCTAGAATTCTCCCCCAGAGAGTAACAACTGTTGCCCTGAGCCATCATTCTTAGCGCTTGATCGTTCACTTCCTGGCGAGAAAAATCCCCGTGTGCGTCGGAAAACATGACAACTCAACTACGTGAATGACAACTGTGAAGTGTTGTTTTTCGCATCCCACCACGTGAGGTACACTTAACGTATGGACGAGTCGACTGGCTTTGAGTAAACTGGCACTGCTGGGATGCTGACATTCGTTCACACAAATGGCGACAATTCTCGCCAGCGACGAACAAGTAAATCGAATCCCCACCAATTTTCTTTGCGTCTGGTTCGTTCTGAAATTTGACACGAATCGAAGCTCTCTATCGATATTCAGAGGGAAAAATATTATTCACAATTAAGCAATGTAGTTGTTGACTTGTTTGAAACAAAAGGTAACATTATCATTCTTATTAATTCTAGTAATTAATGAATAACCATATTTCCAACAATAAGAACGAATGTGTTATTTGAATTCTAAAACAACGATCCAATTTATATTACATAACAGTTAACTCAAGAAAAAATTACAACTTCAGAAAATGTAAAAAATGTACGCATCAATTAGCACAGAAAACAGTTTAATTGCAAATTTTATAAATTTTAATTAGAAGAATGCAACACCGTTGGCACTTTTTAATGTAGTGACAAATTGAATGATCTGCTGGAGCGTTTAGAAGATTATTTTGTAAGAAATTTCGGGAAACTTCCAGAATATCTTAAAGAGGTACGTGAAACTATAATTAAGAAAACGACTGTTGAGAAAATTAGACCGCTCGTAGGCAGAGGGTAACAAACGCCTCGGCCACTGTACATACCTCTTCGAAATTAAACGTAATATTGTCACTGGTGTGTTTCATTTGAACAGTCACTTCGTGGTATCGTACCTGAGAGTTAGCCTAACATTCCATT